>JAOQGH010000012.1:73870727-73895462 GCA_025769975.1 Gallinago jamesoni | reverse complement strand
AATGAGGTCTCCCCTCAGCCTCCTCTTCTCCAAACTAAACATGCCCAGTTCTCTCAGCCTCTCCTCGTAGGACTTGTATCTTCTGTGGTGTTTTGAAAGGCGATATTATTAATGAGGCTTCACTGTGGCAGTTGCACTATGGATATTAGTATTCCTGGACCAATCATTGTTATTGTCTTTTGGTTAAATTACTTTTAACAGTGTTTTAATCAGACTAACAATAGTGTTTTAATCAGGCTAACAATAGTTTGTTTTGTTTTTCTTCTGTATATATATGTCAGTATCAAGATTTTGAGTGCAGCACTGTCTAGTTGCTTTAGGTTTAACTAAAAAGCTAAGTATTCTGATATATTTTATAATGAAATCTGACTTTTGAGTTTAAAAGGGGTTTCGAGTTTATTATAAGAAAATGAGTGACACTGGTCTCTTTCAGCTTCTGAATCCCATCACTGTGATCCTGCAAAGATCCAACGAGACTTCCATTTTTCCACAGCAGTTATTGTTCTATTGAAGTATGGCATCCTTTAGAGGAAGGAAAAAAATGTTAACTAATTCTAGAATATTTCAGAGAGATGTTACAGTTCAGTGTATTTTTCTATCATCTGTCTAGAAAATAGAATACATCTTGAAAACTTGTGAATATGCCCTGAAATGTTCTGCTGAAGAAGGCCTACTTTGAGTATTCTGAAACAAGGAATGGGAATTATACTTTCCTTTTCCACAATAGAAAGTTCCTTTTTTTGGTCCTGCAGTACTATGAGTAGTTACATTTTAAATCTGTGCAAGACTGCATCTTGTTTCTCTTTGGCTTTGCATCTATGGTATCTTATAGACTATATTAACATTTAGGGTACAAGAAAAGTTGCTTTCTCTGGAAAGATGTTTTTTTTTTCTTTCCAGTGTTTCTTCATATAAATACTGGTCTAATGTGAAAATAGGCCCTGGGAAGAGTATTTCTCTACCAGATAGAATGTGCAATGTTATAATCAATTTCATAATAATTTTCAATTTTTAAACTTAATTTATTGGGTGTTTACATAATATGTTTTTATGTATGTGTACACTGAGTGAAACCTACCTGCTGTGGTTAAACAAGGGAACAAAATATTCACCAGAACCTGATATGAAACATTTTATGTGGAGATGATTATTTTTATATAAGAATGTAGTAGGGAGGAAAGACAAATGACTTCAAATTTCTTTTAGAGAAATGAATAAAACCTTTTGGGGAATTGTTTGGACATTACTCCTTTTCTTAGTAGTTATGGCCTCAACCTCTTGAAGCAGTTTGATAATCCCCAAAGGAATTCTATTTCTCAGATTAGGAAATCCCAGTCTAGATTATTTCCACTAGAGCATATCCAGCATATTCCTCAAAAATAAGCTTTGGTAGAAAATCTGATATTGTGAAAATTGCATTTAGAGGATTTGCCTATAGTTAAGCCTACTTTTGATGAAAAAACCCATTTATAAGATACATGGTAACTAAAAAATTATTAGCTTGAGGAACCTGAAAATTGGAACAGGAGGGATTTGTGTGCGTGTATATGTATCATCCTATTTCAGTTTATGATTTCTTTTACGGTACTGTGAGTTTTTTCTTGAATAGCATATTGTTCAGATACTGTTAGGTTTTTTTTATGTTTTAATAAATGCTTCCCTGTGTGCATTCTTGCATTCATTAGTCTGAGTTTTTTCATTGTTTGGTGATTCTAGATGAGTTCATGGCAGTGTGGCCTTTGGGAGAACAGTTTACTGTGTGTTATAAACCTCAGTATTTATAATAACCTGAGGTATTGAAGTGTCCTTCATTCATCCACAAATCCTTGTCAGAATAGTTCTGGAAACATTTCTCAGTTCTGACATGAGTTAATAATGACTAAGGTTAAGATCAGGAGTGAAAACATAGTTCCTATGACAGCAGCTAAACAAGTAATATCTCATAATTCTAGATGTTTGCTAATTGGTCACCTATGAAAGTTTCTTAGTGACTCTGTGAAGGTCATGACTGATTTCAGGTTTGGAGAAACAGTGGTTTTATAGGTGTTCATCTGTAGAAAGTAAGGTGAAGTACTGTCTTTTGAAAAGGGTACTTCAAAAACTGGAAGAGAAGTCATATGTTCTCGAAGGTCTCCTAGGTAAAGGTGACTTTTCAGTGACACTGAAAATGTGAGGAGAGACAGTGAACTGATTTACAGCCTCTTGACTACTAGGCATGCCCCCCCCACCCCACCCCAAACCTAACTGGTAGGTAGAGAACACAAAATAGCAAGTTTTCCATTGCAGTTCTTCTGCACAAGAAGGATCTTGTAAACATGTTTACTCTGCATGAATCTGTCTGTTCATGTTGTCGCTAGGTTTCATGGCATATTTGTTCACACTTCACAATTTTTGTAAGTGATCTAATTTTGTCAACAGTGATTCTACAGTAAAGTGGAGCAAACAATAGTTATAATGAAATTTTAGATTTTGCTTTTTCTGACCTATGATGTCAAATTAATTTTTTCTTGCTACTGGCTTAATGACCTAGAATTTCAAGAAGAAATGGGAACTAGTCATATTCTGTATAGATAAACGGTCTTCCGCTGACCTCTAATGGAGAAGATAAATCTGAAACTACCTTGTAGCCAATTTCATGTCCATAGCTCAACGGAACAAGAACACATATCACTAACACTGTGATAACACTGTCATCCTGTTAAAAGCATCCTCTTGTCTGAGAGGATGTGAAAAAAATGATACTGAAAAATAATAGTTCAAGAATTTACTTGGTCTGCAACCTCAAACCTTCTTTTCATTGAAAAATCTGTGCCTGCTTTCAAAAATTAGAAATCTTAGACAGAAATGGAGAGTATATGTGATTGTAAACCTGGATGTTGTGCTAGAAAGCCCTGCGCTCTATGAGCTATTGCCAGAGTATAGTTAAAGATAAAAGAATGTAAGTTGCACTGCCAGATGGAGCAAGAGGTTCTACGTGTGTATGATATTTTAGAGGCACAGAATATCTGAGGCACCAGAAGGCATGTCTGGAGATTGTCTACTTTAGGGGTTGACCCTGACCAGGAGCTAAGTCCCCGCTCAGTTCCTCATTCATTCACACCCAGCAGTGTGGGGGAGAGAATTAAAAGGGCTGAAGTGAGAAAACTTGGGGATTGAGATAAAGTCAGTTTAACAGGAGAAGAAAAAAAAAGGAAGATACGAAATGATGCAAAGGCAATTACTCACCATCTCCCATCAGACTGATGCCCAGGCAGTCTCTGAGCTACCTTAGAAAAACACTCCCTACACAGATAGTTTTATCGCTGAGTGTGATGTTACATGATATGGAATATCCCTTTGATCAGTTCAAGTCAGCTCTGCTGCTTGTGCCCCCTCCCACCCTTTTGCTCACCCCCCCCCCCAGCCTACTCACTGGGAGAGGGAAGAGTGAGAAACAGAGAAAGACTCAAGCAAGCACTGGTCAGTAACAGCTAAAACATCGGCGTGTTATCAACACTGCTTTTATCACAGATCTAAAACCAGTGCTGTATGGGCTGCTATTAGGAAAATTTACTCCATCCTAACCAGTATACCAGATTAAATCCCCTGATCGGAGCAAGAGAGCCCAGATCTAGACTCAACACTGCAGATGTGTTTCTCCAGGGCTGAGCAGAGAGGAGGTCCTCCCTTGACCCACTGGCAGCAATGTTCCTGCTGTAGTCCAGGATGCTGTTGGCTTCCTTTCCTGCATGGACATGTTTCTGGCTCATGGTCAGCTTGTTTTCCAGGACCCCAGGACCTTTTCTGCAAAGCTGCTAATTGCTATATCAGCTCTTTATAATTTCATACAGTTCACCCTCTTTATGCCAATTGGTTTTGGACTGGTAACCTAATACAACTTCATAAGCCTGAATTGCTTTTTAAATTCCCAGTAGCTTTTTAATCCATTGGACTGTTCCAACAAAATTCTCAGTCTTTTAGTCATTCCAAGAAACAGGTAACAATTTGTCAAACAGCACGTGTACTGGTTGACTATGCACATAGCTCTGAACTATCCAGAGTGTGAGTAGCTATTGTCCAGTGAAAAGAAACCCTTATTTGAAGGATCCTCTGTGAAGAGAGCTGTGTATTGTGCTGCAGAGGAAGGCAGGCACTAGTGACGCAGAGGGAGCTGGCAAGGTTGGGAAGATGGTGTGCTGGGCAACACAGTGCACAAGTGTGTTTGAAACCATGCTTCATTAGTTACTCTGCTCACAGAACGACTTGCTATGCTTGTTGCATCTATAAACATTTATTTAACTGAAGCTCAATGCTCTGCTTTCACTGTAAAGAATTGCAAATGCTTCATTTATTCCAGAAGATGGTGCTGTCTGCATTTATTTCAGAATTTATTGTGACAGAAACAATTTATATCCAATTCAGCCTTTGTTGAGCTGTAAATTATTGAGTATACCTTTGTAATAGGAGATGTTAATGCAGCTCTGCTCCTGAGGCTTTCCCATTTACTAAAAATTTGCATAATATTTCCACATGAGAGGTTAGAAAACACACAACTTCTCCAGTAATCTTACATTAATATAACCTGATATGTTGAAGCAATCTCAGTTATTTTTCTACCACCAGAACATACATATTAGATTAAAGAAAGACAAAATGACATTTTATTCAGTGCAGTAACTGCAAAGTTGAGTTTTTAACAAGAATATTTGTAAGTTCCATGGTTGTGATGATTCTTTATTGAAGATATGGGGTCTTTGCTATCAATATTTATACATGGTTATAGAAAGATGCACAGAATATGCATATAACTATTGCTTCTGAAGTAATTTATGAAGCACAATATAAGAATCAGTATAAGAAATTATGCATTGCGGTTTTGAAGTACATACTCAAATTTGTTATAAACTTCATATTGCAGTGTTATGCTTCTGCATTTGTAATTGATTTGCTACTCCTGTACAATTAAAAGCAGAAGAATTTCCTAGCTGTCTTTCTTCTCATCCTGTTTCCAGGGAAGATGCTAAAACAGCTTGAAAAACTTTCTAAGATTAGTATACATTTTATGTGCATATTACAGTCTGTGAAATTTTGCAGGTAATTCACTTTTATGCAGGGTCTCAAAACAGATAACAAAGCTCAGCCCAAAAGATTAGTCAAATTGCTGACTACCTGTAGTCAGTAATCACAAGTGTTCCCGATCAGCCTCTCAGGTACAGGCATCGCGTTTACTATTTTGTACTATTTTGGCCATTTTGATATAACTAATGAAGTTGTTCCATTTCTAGGATTTGGGTGAGAAAGAAAGGTGTGGGAGGACTAGTTAGAAAATCTGCAGAGGGAACACAGAAAGTGGAAAAAGGAAAGTGTGTATTACTGACTAGCATTAGAGAATAGTTGAGATTGGAAGGTATCTTGTAAAGTTACCCACTCTTCAGAGCAACGTTGATTTTGATGTTGGATCTGGCTTTGCAGTTCAAGCATGTGGCTCAGGCTTCATCCAGATCTCCCTGGGCAACCTGTTATGGTTTTTTGACAGGCATTGTGAATTCATGCTTTTCCATATATCTGGCTAGAATTTCCCTTGTTGCAGTTTGTACCCATTGTCCTTCGTTTGTTGTGTACCACCAAGAAAACGTTAGTTCAAACTTCTCCGCAGCCATACACTGAGTAGTTGAAGACAGAAGTGAAATTGGCCTTTAACCTTTACTTCTTAAGCTGGATTTATTCAGCCTAATCATTCTAGTGCCTACCATCTAATAGGAGCAACTGAAGTGTGAACCTCCAAGATTCTCCTGCGATGTTCCGCATCTCCCGTATTGCTCTGATGTTATTGTTCTGCAATATACAGCTTATTTTTCTTTTAATATATATGTGAAATATTTCTTTACCCTACACGTGCAAATTCTTTTCTGTCTGCCATAGCACTGTTTACTTGAACTCTTGAGTAGTAAAATAAAAATCCAAACTCATATTGTTTCTTAGAAATCTCTCTAGGACTTGCGTTGCATGAAATTAAAATATGCTTTATCAATACCAAAAGACCTTTTTAGTTACTGCTTTAAAATTAAAAAGGAAGCATGCATACTGAAAAAAAAAGACAAAAAAAAAGGCAAAAAAATAAAGGAGTTTCCTTCATACGTGAAAGAGAAAACTATAATTTTGTCTGTCCCTGCCCATGGCAGGGAGGTTGGAACTCGATGATCTTTAAGGTCTCTTCCAACACTAACCATTCTATGGTTCTCTGATCTGTGTTTATAGATACGTAGAGAATCATCTATACTGACTTGTTTAGTCAGAATGTTTCTAAGTTATGCTAGGCAGCCCAAGCTGACAACTGTAATCTGAAATACTACTGATCTTATTTCAGTGGGTAGAAATGAATAGTCAGACATTTAGGTTCTGTTCTTACAGGTAGGATATGCTTATCGTGGATAAACAATAGTAACAGTGTCTTTCATAAATGCTCAGTACATATAAGAAATTATTTTCCCCCCATTTTTTAGATTATTTCATATTGTGACCAGAAATTAGAAATTCAGAATTTAGAAATTCTAAAAAAAAAAAAAATTGCACCAGAAAACCATTTCAAAAATAGTTCCCTATAAAAACAAGGGAAAGCATTATGTAAATTCAGTCTCAGGCTCTAATGCACACTCCCAGTTCCCTGCTTCTTAGCTATCTGTATGTATATTTTTGTTTAAAAGGTCTTCAAGGTTTCAGCAGATTAGTAAGACCCCTTTTCAGCCTGCTTTTTTTTTTTTTTACTCTTTCGCCCCATTTTTTTTTGTGTTTCCTGCAGTTCAGATGTACAACAGCAGACTCATGGTCATGGTCAAGGTTAACCTGACCTCTCATCATATAAAATGTGGATCGATTGGCATGTCATTATGTTTATAAAAAAAGGCCAGATAAGACAATCTTCAGAAAAGAATTTCACTGTTAATAATAGTATTAAGAGAAGTAAAGGGTACAATTAGCCACTGTAAGTAGTTAACAAGATACGTTGAGAAAGAACAGAAAGATACCATAAATTAGCCAAAGTAAGGAAATACCAAGATGAGGGCAAAGGGAACAGAACTGCTAATTTTTGTTCTGTTGCAGCAGTGCTCTCATTATTATTTTATGAAGTCACCTTCGTTGTGGAGTGATTTCCAAAAGAAGTCCACACTGTGCTATTCCATGTTCCAGCAACCTAAATAACTCAAAGATTTGTGTTAAATAGGAATGAGCAAATCTCATGGAGTTCAATGTTTAGTCATCTTCCAGGTTAAACTAATTTTCATACTTTTTCTCCCCCACAACTGTAAAGCAAGCATTATTCTACTGATATTTATAAAGTGTTTTCTGGATTACACTGGAATCTCCTTCATTTCTTTTACCTGATATATTTTTTGAAAACATTTTTTTCTCTACAGATTGATCTGATTTGAAGAATCAAACTAGACTTTGTCTAGTCCAAATGAAATGTTTTATTAAGCTTAAGTGTGGAACAGCTTTGCAAATAATTCATCTTTTATAAAATACCAAAAAGAGAGGTATCAGAACATCTCCTCTGTTTATTTTGATAATGTATATTTTATTTTACACAGGAAAAAGTGGTCCTGATTTGGAGGAAAAAATTGTATTGGTGACTCCTAATTATTCTAACTCAAAAAATAAGTCTTGAGAAGTGAATGAGTCATAATTATAAATAGTTTTTAGAGCACTTAACATTTCTTTGGTTTAATTAACAGCCTAGGAACTGGCATAATCTATCTACTGGCATAATCTATCTAATCTTTTTTTTATGTAATAGGAGGAAGCCTGATAATTCAGTTAAATCATATAATTATTAAGAATAAATTTCTGTAACAGATGTAAAAAGCTTATTTTGGATAGTGAAAATAAATTAATGAAATGTTTATATGTCATTGATCATAACAATGATTTATTTATCTGAGTAATTAAAACCGATTGTCTGGATTTTGCACAAAAAAAAAAAAGGCCACATTGCATTAGATAGAATAAAGATAATTTGTGAATCTCACTTAGGCTCCCACAGTAGTCTAAAAACCTCAGATCTTTCCAGATGTGTACAGTTTAACTAGGAAAATACAGATATAAATGTTTATAAAATATTATCATCCGAAAAGTACATTTGGGAACTACTGAGTTCTGTCTTTGGAAACTTCAGTACTGTAAAAGAATGTTCAAAAAATCTTTCTGTGGATTGCTCAGAGAAATAAAGTAACAGTTACAATAACAATGAGATGAAATTAGGTATTTTTAAAATGACCTTTTTAATGACTCTTTGCTATCAAATTACCCATATCTGTAGATGGAATCACAGGGTAAATCAGTCAGAGGAACAATTGCATACATCTTTCTTTATTTTATTTAACTCTTTGGTAGAGCACAGAGGAGTATTTTGGAAAAGCTTTAGAAACTGACTCAATATGCTGCATTTAAATCTGATTAAAAGGCTTTTAAATAGCTACCAGGTAAAGTGAAAGAGTACCATAAAAAATTCTCATAATGATTTGATGGATAAGTATTGACATTTAATTTTCTTTCTCTTGTTCCTCTACTCTCTAAGTCTTGGACACCCAATATTATTCTTATTAAGGTTGTCAGGGCATTACTTTACCATTAAGGTTATATAACTGTTTTCCTAATAAAACTATCTTGCATTTGGTAACTTAGGTGTTTGTTGAACTTTAGTCTCTAGGGAAATGAGGTTTTCTGCAAACTGTAAAATGGGAACCTGACTCTCTCTGCAAGATGTTGCTGTGGTGTTTTTCTCTGGTGGTATGAAAATATTTTCATTTGTTCTTGGTATAAACCTGGAGACAAAAAAAGGATGTAAAACTCTCTCCAACCTCAGATCCCATTTCCTAGTTAATTCTGAAATGAGTTTTTATTGAAGCAGTCTGAAAATATTTGCTGAAACTGAGATGTATCTCTAACTTAGGGATGACATGATAGATTTCTGTAGGTGACTTATTTGATCAACTCTGCTCTGAGGATGGTCCTTTGAAGCTTCTCTCTGGGACTGAGATTCTCATCATCTGATATTCCTACAACCTCCCCATTCTTTCTTGGAGAATCCTGTTTCTTGATCTTCCATCATTAAAATGGGGATATCTAGAAGAAAACCTTTGGAGAAGCCCTTAACATATCCTATTGTCTGCCC
This sequence comes from Gallinago jamesoni, assembly GCA_025769975.1. Classification (NCBI taxonomy): domain Eukaryota; kingdom Metazoa; phylum Chordata; class Aves; order Charadriiformes; family Scolopacidae; genus Gallinago; species Gallinago jamesoni. The sequence goes on along the minus strand of JAOQGH010000012.1, from coordinate 73,886,311 downwards.
TGTGGACTTTTGGTATCTTTCTTGAAAGACAATTTTTCAGACAGCTTGTTCTATAATACTGTATTTTATGTATGCTAATATGATTTAGTTCAACACCTTCATTCATATTCAGTTTGAGTAATTCATTAGAAACTCTGATCTTTTTTTTTCAAAAAAACTATTTCACACTATTGCTAACTAATGATTATTCTTCGCTCTTCTCTACGTATAGATGCATCTTATTTTAAACAATTTTCAGTCTTTCAAATAGTGCTACATTTTGATCCTTTCTTCCAAATCCATGAAGTTCTTCCATCTTCAAATGCAAATATTTTCTGCTTCTTTCTCCTTTCCATTAATACATTGATTAGCAGTGATTACAAGGCCTATGCTGGCAGAACCTTACTGGATACAACTATCCAAATTAATAAAGACTATTGCTCAGAGTTTTGAGTGTTTCATAATTAATTCTGTGCCTACCTTTTAAGTATTTTCATCTAAAATGTATCACCTTAAAATCCTTGAGAGATTCTCATAGGTAGGATCAAAATCTTTCTCATATTTGAAATATACTGCATCTATTTTTTCCCAAATTACCAAGTTTTATTATTCCAGTAGTTTCCTAGGAATTTCTTTTGTTGAGGTGTCTGGTTTATAGTTTCTTGTGTTCTTTTCTTCTTCTCCCCCTTCAAAGATACTGTAAATATTTATCTTCTTCAAGACTTACTCCTTGTTGGTTCTAAAGCTTAGCTGTTAACAGCTCTGAGATGGTCTCCACACGTTTGCAGAGCAATTTTTAGCAATTTTCATGGCTTCCAGCTGATTTGAGAAAATTTACTTCTTCTAAGCATTCTATACATCAGTCTTCCAATATTGTAGTTTATGTTCTTACTCCTTTATTCCTGTCTGTTGTATCAATCATGTTCTGTATGTCTGTGATTTAGTTTCAGTCACAGATTGGTACTGATATAATAGAGGATACTTTTAACTGTATTTTCTGTAACCAGTGAATGATGGATATTCCAGAGTCAAGCGCATGGTCACAGTTTCCAAAATGGAAGATTTGATTTTACAGGGTTTTAAAGGAAACCCCTTCTTTTCCAATGCTTTTGGTCCTGCCCTTTTGCTCCAGCTGTTGCACAGTTTCTTCCAGCTTTTTACTGTTCCCATTCTGAGGCATAGTTCAAATTTTCACAGTCTGAGCTCTGTCTTTCTCTGAGACACTTGTCTATGATATGCCATGGAATTATCTCTCTTGGAATTTACATATTTATTAAGTGGAGGTAAATTTGAGTCCATCTTTTCCCTTGGAATCTAGAATTCTCTTGCCGATTCTTTGACAAAAAGAAGGAGTCCCAAGCAATTCTGGAGAACTAATTTTTGACTGCTACAAACACTACTGACCAAGTATCTCTTTGAATGAACTCCTTTCCTCTGACTGGTTTTCTCTGGAGTAAACAAGTGCAAATCTAAATCTTGCATCTTGAGAAGCCAAATGTATGCTTCTAAGCTATTTTCCTTCTCTTTGCTGACTAATTTTCTTCCCAGGAGCCTCAATGTGGGGAAAAAAGAGAGGGTAGAATCAGTAATCCACCGTGAAAACACTGTCCAACCTTTGTCTGGGTAAGGTAAAACTTCAGCTGGTCATCAGGGGAAGAAGTCTTTCAGCTGTGTCAATACTGTTAAGTATTAGTCATGTAATTAGTTTTTTACATATCTAAAACCAAAGGAAAAAGAGACAAACTAAGTGCTTCAAAATTTTTCGGATAATTTGTCATCACTTTTCTGTTATCATTGAATAATTTACTTTTGTTTTCGTTGGCTTGCTGCTGAGGATTTTTAAAATATTTTGTCAACGTATGCATCTTTTGAGGAATATACCTTGTAGGGTTAGGTGAAAATAGATGTGTTATAAATGAAGAAGTGTCATGGTATAGTAAGAACTTACAAGTATTGAGAAGTTTTTTATTATTTTTGTGTTCAGTGAAATAGTTCAGATAAGACCTGCAGACTGACATTGAATGTGGAAGGCAGAAAGAAACTCTTCATGCAGTACAAAAGGCAGTAGCCTTAAAAAAAACCCAAACATAAACTCCTGAGTCCAGCATAATTTTTGCCATTGTTATAGCTTTGATTTCAATACAGATGAGTTACAAGCCAACTACCCTGAAATATTAAAATGAAGTACTATGCCTCATGTAAAGGGAAAACAGGAGATTGCTCAGATGTTAAAATGGTAACTTGAACTAGAAAGAGATTTTTTTTTCAGAATAGATATTAAAACAAGAAAAATTGCTCTAAAATGTTTTATTTCTGCAAATCCTTTCTGTATAGTTTTATGAATATTCTGATATCTTCTGGAGAAAGCAAGGTTGTTCCTTTTCTAAATTCTGATTGTATTCATTTATCTTATGTAGTAACAAGATGTCTTCTCTTACTATGATTCCACAGATGGCAATTTTCCAGTACTCATCATATGAAGCAATTCTCAAATATAATTGAGAGTATTACAAATTCGTTTCTGCCTAATAATTCTGGTTTGACAGAGATATAAAGAAATAAAAATAGAAACCCCTCCAATTCTTATTGTTTGTTTTTGAGCTTAAAATAAATTTTAAAATTGACATGGGTTAGTCCAATATTTTTCTTGCAGTGTGTTAATGTACTAATGAGCAATTAGAAATGTTTAAATTATGAAGGGACAATTTCTTAAGTGTCCTTATATGATTTATGACCCAAAGAACTATTGAAAGAAATAATTCTGCTCAGCTTATATTTTTATTTTCTCCTTTGTATTCCTTGGTGCACTAAAAAGTTCTAAGTGTTGAATTGATATGAGGCCACATTGGTTTTGTCACCTTTTAAATAGAACATCATCTTTGTCATCTCTCACTGATCGCTTTCTGACATGAAAATTGTCATTTAAGGGTGTTTTCCAAGTGGAGATGGAGAAAGGCAAGGTAAACAGCTTAAAAAAAAAAGTGAATATATATGTCAGAAATAAAAGACAGTTCTCTTGATCCTGACTTCAACATTTTTTCCAATGTAACAGTGATTTCCCCTTAGGTAGAGACTGCAGCAGTGCTTCACTGAATTACATTTCTACTAGTTTAACTGGGTCCTCTTAACTTAAGAGGAGTGAGAATATATTCTGTATGTTCATTGTTTTTTTGTGAAGAGTGAGTAATCTTTTTTCTGTTGATAAAAGGACTATATTTCCTAGGTGGAAGAAAAGAATGAAGTTTTATTTTGTGACAGCATTGTATATACTTATTTCTGTGGCCAGTTCTGGGCTCTCCAGTTGAAGGAGGACAGAAAACTGCTAGAGAGGGTACAACAGAGGGCTACAAAGATGATAAGGGGCCTGGAGCGCCTCTCTTACGAGGAGAGACTGAGGGACTTAGGTCTTTACAGCCTAGAGAAGACTGAGGGGGAATCTGATCAATGCTTGTAAATACTTAAAGGAAGGTTGTCAAGAGGATGGAGTCGGTCTTTTTTTTGGTGGTGCCCAGGGATAGGACAAGAGGAAATGGGCACAAACTTGAATATAAGAAGTTCCACCTAAATATGAGGAGGAACTTCTTTACTTTGAGGGTGGCAGAGCACTGGAATAAGCTGCCCAGGCTCTGGAGACATTCAAAGTCCACTGGATGCATTCCTGTGCAACCTGCTCTAGGTGGACTTACTGTGGCAGGAGGTGTTGGACTAGATGATCTCCAGAGGTCCCTTCCAGCCCCATATCATTCTGTGATTCTGTGATTCTCTCTTCACCTTATACTCTCGGTTCAATATCTGTATTTTGCACTGCTTATGCTATGTGTTTTTAACTTTAAAAAGGATGCTTTCTGTGCATTTAGGCTAGCAGCACATAGAAAATGTCATAAACACAGTTACAGCAGTTAGGCTCATAACAACAAAGAAGCATTCAGTAGCAAGATTTTGAAAAAAATATTATAAACCAGAAATTGCGTCATCGCCGACATAACTTTTCAGGCTTTTGAGTGACAGTGCAGGGCAGACTGGCAATATTAATCAGCAAGTAAAGTCACTGTGGAGCTACTGCCTTGTTATTTTATTCAGAACTGTTACGGTTTGACAAAACCCATAACAATTTATTGTTATTTAACAATTATTCTATCACCTGATAACCACACACACACCTGGAAAGGGGAATCAGTGAATGCAAGGAAACATGAAAGTTGAAATATAAATACATTTAATAGGATAAGGCTAAATAATTAACAATAATACTAAAGAACCGGTATTAATCTTGATACTAATATAAGATATATGAGAATTATACTAATTATGTCAGTAGAAAGCTGTGCACTCCCAGCAGGGTACGATGAATGTCAGACATGGCGAGGGCAACAGCTTCAGGAGGAAGGAAGGCCCCAGAGATCCAGCACCAGGGCAATGAGTTCTCTGGACTGCTGTCATCCAGGCAGACAAAAAATACGCAGCAAACTTTCTAATTTCAATAATTTTTATTGAATGTGACGTCCATGATATAAAGTTGGCCAGCTTGGGTAAAAGGCCCAGGCCTTGCTCCTCCTCATCCCCACACCTAGCAAGGCTCAAAAACACTGAGACCTTGAATCCCACATAGCCTAGCTGGCTATAAAGTAAATATTTTCATAAGTTCAGATACTAGCCTCTTTTAAAAGTTATGTTTTCCGCAGCATTAGAAGAAAAGTTGGTCCTGTGTCACTCAAAAAAGGACAAAAATAGCAACAAATATTTTGATTTGAAAAGGAATGTTATATCTCTAGTCTGAGGTGTTGTTCTGTCAGCGTTGAGTAATTTAAATAATATTGGTCAGTTCTTGATTAACATGAAATATTAGTATTTTTAAATATTTTTTCAATAACAGAAAGCAATGATGAACTTAATGAAATGAGGCAAGTAGGCTTATATTAGTAATCGTCGAGGTGGCTCCAAATCACTAACTCATTTTTTATTTTCTGTCATGTTTTTAAACATGAGTCAAAACATAATTATAGTCTGCAGTAATTTGCACTGGAAAAAAACCTACGGTCTCTCTGTCATTTAATAACTAATATTGTTAAAGGTAAGGGGAATGTTCAGTAGTACCTTATGCTAAAAAACCAATTGGAATGGGGTTCAGTCTAAAATTCAGAGACACAAAGTTGGATGATTGAGTTCAGTGTAACCTGAAGCACTATTCAGCTGTCATATACTGGCTCTCATGTTGGAGTGGTTGCAGTCTCAAATCTGTATCATTTCCTCTCTTCAAAGTTGTAGACCTATAAAATTTTTCTTGACTTTTAAAATTATTTTCTAGAATTTATGAGATAACTGAAGTTTAGTGCGTTTTTATTTGGGGATTTAAGGATTAATTTTAATAAAGCCTGTAATGCTTATATCATGACCATTGCAGGAAGCTTGTTTTAGTCCAGATCCCTCTTGGAATATTGGCCTTTTCTTAAGACATAAAAGTCAATGAGATTTACAGTAAATTAATCTGTATATGGGTGAAAAGCAAGTCTATAAATTGATGGCTCTCTGCCAGCGAAATTGCTAAATTTCACAAAGGTGCAAGCAGGATTTCCTGAAGGGAGATAAACTCTATAAACCTGCCTTTACAAATAAGGAGACTTAATGAACTATTAGGCTAAAACACTTGCGAAGGACAACTGAAGTGTATGGGTGATTTGCTAAACCATTTTATCATTGCTCTCAGTATCCTTGCATTTTGAGCATTTGCAAAATTCCATTGTAAGTATCTGGGAAAGTTTTCAAGAAAAGCTTTCTGTGGTATGACTGCTTTTAATAGTGTCTTCAGTGTAATATTGTGCCTGTCATCCATCTTGGAACAGGTAATAAAACTATTTTAATCTCATCACCTCTGCCTCACTTACATTCTTGCATTGCAAGAATATCATCTGTGTTCTTCCACATATTCTGGTCATTCTTTCTGTCATTGTTTGTTCATTACCTCACTGTCAGTCTTTTCTTCATGATTCTCTTCATCTTCCTAATCTCTTCTTCCCACTCCCCATTACATTTCCTATTTTTTCCTATATTTTCTCTCATTTGTTAAATTCTTTAGGATATTAAATATTTAACAAGCTAGGACTGCTTCTCATCAATATATGCAAAGGGTTTATTATCTCTTTTTAAATGATTTAGCCTAGCAGTAATGGTCTGGTTCTCAGACTAAGATTTGAAGTCTTCCAATTTCTATATAAATAAGGACAATGTTATTCAATGAAACTTTTATTGTGAAAAGGAAACGATCATGTCTTTGGTGGCAAAGTCCTTTTGATTGCTCTGGCCTAAACTACTGTAGTAAAGTCCTTTTAAAATTCAATTTAGAAAAGGTAGTAAGTATCTTGTTAATCAAACTAATAAAAGTTCTGTTCTATAGAGCATACTAGGAACATAATTCCTACAAGTGATTTTATATTTTTCAAAAGTATGTGATTTTATATTTTTCAAAATTATGTAATTTTATGTTATTGTTATTATGTTATTTAACGTAATAATTATGTTATGTACAATTGTAGTTTGAAAACTTACGTACTCAGAAAATAAGAAACCATAAGAAATTCTGCTTTAGATGGTTACTGCTACTTCAGTGGGCTCCTATAGGTCAAAAAGGCAACCAAGTTTTATGCCTGTTTTATTAAAAAAATAGAAAAATCTGTCAGAAAATAAAAAATTGTTTTGTCTTTTGATAAGGAAATATAGAAAGCTGGAATTTGAAGGCAAACGTATGAACCCTTCAGTAGGAAAAATACTCAGAGCTAGTCTTATTACAAGGAGCTCCCATAAGAAAAGGTGACTCACTGCTGAACAGGAATTGCGATGAGTTTTAGTATATTCAAAATTCTTTACCAAAGCTGCTGTTTCACAATAGAGTAGTCTAAGCACTGCACAGCCTTATGCCCTTCTCCTAGGGCCAAAGTTTGCTTTGACATGGTAGTATTATTCTATTGAAAATAATGGAAGTTACCCTAATTGTTTGCACAACCAATAGTAGAATTTTACTTTTATTTTCTCCAAAATTAAAAAGTACATCGAGAGATTTTTTTGGCATATGATTTTGAAATGCACTTTAAAAATCTAAAATCTCCCTTTTTCTATGTCATCTGAGAAAAGACCATTGATAGAATCTTAATTATGGTACTGGTGATTATAGAAGTCCACAATAATTTAGTTTTTTAATTAATTTTTTAAGTTCAAGAGAACTTAAAGGATTTTTTTCTTGTATTGGTTTTAATACATTTGTTAGTTGGCTGAGAATGCAAAATTGGGTCCAGTATACAGCAATAAAAGCATGTACAGGAAAATCAAATATAATTTATTTTTTGTGAGAGAATTGGCAAGTGGTTGGGAGTTTTACTTGCTCCAATGGTACCAGAATACACCTTTCTAAATGCAACAAAACCAACATTATTTGAGAGGTAACATGTCACTTAATAATCTCATTTGTGGACATGCACCAACAAAGTGGAGATGAAACTTGTACTTTCTTGTTTCTTTTGTGAGGAGTGTTTTGGGGTCCAAAAATAAGGAGCTATGACTTATTTGATAAGAAGGTTTTTAGAACTTCAGCAGAGGCTCACTGACTTTTTTTTATCTCTGTCATACATGTGAGTATACAGAACAATTTTTTAATGATTATACTGTAGATAGTATATATTATGTTTTGCCATTTATAGCAAGCATCGTTATTATACGTAACATTTAAAAAAACCTTTTTCTTATCCCATTCTTTTCACATCATATAAATAGACTGTCATTTTGAGTAGATTTAACAAATAAACCATATAATATCTTTGCAACGCAGAGTCCATTCCTTTGTATTGGGTGCGTGCATTATTGCATTTCTTATGAAAGCAGGATGATAAATTACAAAGCTTTTCTCTGCTTATCCTTGTTCATGTGTGTACATCTTATTTTTTGATTTTCACAATACAAATTTACGGATTTGGTAAGTTTGGGGACTAAGGATCAGCAGAAAGGACAGTTGGGGAAATAAATGAACTGTGGAAGGGCAGTTTAAAAAATAACTTGTCTGTGAAGATGCTTTGGTTTGGCTGCCAAAAACATAGGACATCTCTAAGGTTATGAATGAAAAGGAGCTAACAGCTACTGAGAAAGAGGCAAATAAGGTAGAGAAACAATATCAGGTTCCTAAGTTTTCAATGTTTCAGCCTATGATGATTCTTTCCAGCTAAAGCTGCTGCTTTTCTTATGAATGACAGCAGCTGGCTTGCAAGGAAGGGAAAGAGGGGATTTTTTTGTCATTCAGGTTCAGGGATTGTTTTGTAGTGAGTAATTGTCTTGCTCACAGGTTAAATACCTACAGAAAGACTCCATATAACACACCGGTCCATGTGCCATCCAGGTTCCACTGTGCAGAATACCAGCCAGATATATCAATACAATTTTCATACCAGTGACAGTTCTTAAATAGTGTTACTCAGCCAGAGGTGTTGCAGATACAAAACCTGCCAGGTTGCCTATAGCAGCATCACTTTTGAGCTATAGTTAAGTAACTGTTTCTTTATATGGATCGTATTTTATTTTTCATACCAAATCTTTCAAAGTCCATTATAGAACTAAAAAAACAATTCAGAAGTGTGTTTCAATTTTCATGTATAAGATATATGACATACAAGTAGGAACTATGATCCTTGAAAACATAAAATAGTACTTCTAGTCTATGTAAGTACAAGTGAAATAAATCTGCACACAGTGTATAATGCCAGTTCTGAAAGAGTAATTTAACTAAAATTAGAAGAAACTTTTATAAATTTGCTCTGGTCTTGTTTTTAGAGATAAAACTATAGCAATTAAAATTAGCATGTTCCTAAGGGCTCTAATTATATGCAGGATATTTTGTCCTAAAGGTTCAAATTTTGAGGAATAAGATCAAATGAATTGATGAGCAAATCTTATTACTCCCTTGGAATAGAGAAGGAAAAAAATATGCATAATGACTGAAAGATGGAACACTACTAGTGCTGAAATGCAGAACTTCAGTACAGTACATAATAATGGCTATTATTGGACTGGTACAGTATAAGGTTTGGTGAATGGCCTAGGTTATCCTTGTAGGACCTGGTATCTTTTGGTATTATTCTCGTTATATATCCTCTGATCTGATGTTGTGTTAGTTTAAGCCAGAGACATTTTAAGGATATATGCTGTAGCTCCATTATTATTATATTGAAAGAGATTGTCATGGCTTTGGACAAAGTTTCTTTGCGGAAGGCCAGGCCTTTTTCATAAATTGGTTCTTCGCTCTTCTATTGATCCTTATACCCTGTGGTAAGGATGAGAGATATCACATCCTTTGACCGAGGATGCGATATGAGACTTTCTACACTCTTTGAGATGGTTGACATATAAGTTTATTTTTACAACCATATGTATGTGTTGTGACAGATGGAGTAACTGAGTGCCAGGTGCTTAAAATAATATCCAAGAATTTTTAGGAAAAGAAACTGATTAAGGCAACAGATTGAAGTGAAATGCAAACTATAGTGATTAGCTTCATAGACATTTGAAAAGAACTTCTGGATGGTTCCTGCAAGATGCTTAGTAGAGATGTTGAACACAGTGAGATAATTCAGATTCCTCTGTAGCAGTTAGCAATGAATAACAGCGAAATCTGTATCCTTCTCTTGGATCATTACTCAGCAAACCTTTGCTGAGCACAGAGATTCTGAAATGAAACTAATTATTCCGGCTAATGAGTGCTGGGAAGACCTAACACAAACCTTCATGGACGTCTTGTGAGTGTGGCTCACACAAAAATTTGTTTATTTAATTCTCCCAGGTTGTTGTCAGCTATGTTTCATTGAAAGGGGCACAGCTGGACATGGACAGGAGGCAGGATGCCTGTTTACCTTGGCCTGACTGGCTCAGTTTGCAAACTCAGGAGAGGACACAAGTAGAGATTGCTAAACTGTTTTCAGGGAGAGAAAATGCTGTCCCTGAACATTTGCATCAAGTACAGTTTGCATCAAGTACAAACTAAGAAACTCGCAAAAAAGTATAGGGATTGGGGCAACTTCATCATGTATGAAATTGAAAAGGAAGATGTCTTACCTGAGGACGAACTGAGTTCAACAATATAAATAATACTATTTGACACTTCAATGAAGAGATGCAATTATACTTCTGAGGGACTTCATTTGGAGGGACTTTGGTGCCAAAATCTTGGATCAAACTTGTTTCCTGAAGTCCTGAGACTACCTCAAAATTGAGAATTCTTTAGGTCTGTCATGAATAAAACCTTCTGAATGAGCCACTGAATTAAGTGAGAACAGATTAATTTGAAGCTGAGGCCTAATTACAATGGTTTGGGTTGGAAAGGACCCTAAAGATCATCTTATTCCAACCTCTCTGCCATGGGCAGGGACACCTCCCACTAGAGCAGGTTGCTCAAAGTCCCATCTAGCCTGGTCTTGAACACTTCCATGGATGGGGCAGCCACAGCTTCTCTGGGAACCTGTTCCAGTGCCTCACCACCTTGGCAGTACAGAATTTCTTCCTAATATCTAATCTAAATCTCCCCTCTTTCAATTTGAAACCATTACCCTTGTCCTATCACTGCTTTCCCTGATAAACAGTCTTTCCCCATCTCTTCTGGAGAACACCTTCAGATACTGGAAGGCTATTATAAGATCTCCCCAGACCCTTCTCTTCTTAACTTCTGTCTCCCCAACTCTCTCAGCCTGTCATCATAGGAGAGGTGTTACAGCCCTCTGATCATCTTTGTGGCCTCTCCTCTGGACCCCTTCCAACAGGTCTATTTCCTTCCTGTGACCTGATATACGGTCTCACAAGAGCAGAATATGGGGGTAGAATCGCGTCCCTTGACCTGCTTTTGTGTCCCTTGACACTTCTTTCGATATAACTCAGCGTGCAGTTGGCTAATTCTCATCTGATGTTAAACTTGACATATTTTTTTGTATAAACTAAAAGTTAAAGCAGGCATTTTTTGGTAAATCTGGGATCTTTATTCAGATACAAGTTTTCTTCTCGGTGAATACTGAATTTGACGTTTAGTTTCAATCTGCATTAGGACAGTTGCAGTGCAATAAATGAAATTTATTCTAGTTTATTCTAGGATTTTAGGTACTCCATACTGGTTTGTACTCATCTGTCTTAGGGGGAGATGAAATTACATTTCAGGAAAATTTGTGCATAACCTAGAACAGAAAAAAGCTATAAAGATTTCAAATTTGTGTGTATACAAACAGATTAAGACAGCCTGAAGTAGGGCATTTGAAATTAAGACTGATATTTAGCAGTTTAGTACAAAAATGAAACCCTAAAACCCATGACTCCTTACGTGATAGAACTGGAAAAAAATCACAAAAGCTATGAAAGCAAGAAGGAAAGTGCTATTTTTCAGTTGTAATAGGCCAAATACATGTTTTGGTGTAAAAGCTGTCAGCTAGTTAACTCTTTCAAAATTCCTTGCCAACAGCATAAATCTACAAAATAATAACAAACAACTGTGCCATTTCTTACTCAGATGATTGCGTAAAAGTATAAACCTTTCATGGTTCAGCATACAAATGTGTCTTTTGAAAGTGCTTTGAGCAATGTCATTTGATCAAACATTCATCACTCTTTTCCTGAGCTGTTGCCTGTTTTAAGAATCCGTGTTAATACGTTCCACTGATTAGTGGGGTCTGGTAAAAGATGCCTTTCAGGAAAGGATTATTTTTTTTCTTCTAGCCATACATTTATTTCATAAAATGAAGTAAAGCAGAGGTAAATATTACAGACACAAATTTACGTGAGTGGATGAAAGGGTACCTTTAACCTAAAGCCAGTCTGAGAAAATGAGCTGCTTGACATCTGATTAGTAAGGCTGATCAAATAGGTAATGTTTGTTCAAATGCAAATTACATTTGCCCCTTTAAAATTTTATTAACCACTGTGATAGTAAGAATGTATTCTTGAACTCCAAATTCCTTGCTGAATAATTATTCATACTTAATGGTGCCGATATCAACGGCAGTATAGATTTGTACAAAGATTTTACAAGAGCCAAGGGCTGTCTGGGAGAGAATAAATATAAGAAGAAAAGTAGCCTCTCTTTAGTGAAGAGACATTGATGGGAAAACTCTTGTAAGATGTCCAAAGACAGAGGTGAAAGAATTGAAATAGACATTCCAGAGGAAAAATTTCTTAAACCTTCAGTTATTTCCCTAGAGTTCTGAATCTATGTATATTCTGTATATTCTTAGAGAATAAAATTACAGTAAATTGTATTTATGTAAAGTAAAATATAGCAGTTAATTTTTCTTTTCTAATATATATTTAATGGGAAACTAATGTTCAGTATCTTGCCTACCATTATTTCAAATTTTTTCACTGTTAGTGCTTTTACCTTTTTCACATGCCCCCCCCTCAAGTGCTTACTTTCTTCCAAATAAGGTAGCATACATATTTCACTGATAAATTTAATTATTTCTTTATTTCTACATTTCGTATAGTTAAGTATTTCTTCTTTGACATTTTCCACACTTCATCCTTAAATTCCAAATTGTTTGTATATTGGATATGCAGATACCCCTACTGCTTTCTCATGAGAATATTAAAAAAAAAAAAAAAGGAGCAGACACTACCCTATTCCCAACAAAAGGGAATGAGGATAACAGCAGTTTCAGTACTCAGCCTATGTTTGGCTGCTTGTTCCTGAATGTTCTACGATGTATCATTCTCTCTTGCCTTCCTAATTTGATGTTCAAATGATATCTAACTCCAGCAATTCTTTAGTCATTCTGATCCAATGTGTGATGAAGAATGATTCTTTTGTTAGTTATCAACTCAAGATAAGCAAGAAAAAATGGATGATCTTTGGGCAGTTACAGCAGAACTGCTATATATATTACATTCAATAAGGACATCCCTATCCCAAAAAGCTGTGAAAAACTCATGCCTACATCTTAATTCCGCTGAGGCAAACACATTAATTATTTGAGTTCTTTTCCAAATAATGTGTGACAGAAGGAAGCTATGTACTCTGGTCCTAACAAGCACTGGCTGGTGCATCTTTCACATTGCCCTCTCTCTCCAGAATTCACCATGTCTTTCCGTTCACAACTGGGCTTATCTGCTCTCAGGTAAAAAGAAGATTTACAAGATGCATAAGCAAACCCAGGATTTGAGAGTTCATGCGTGCAACATCAAGATACATGTAAACCTACAGCTTCTGGAAGAACCAGAGTTCAGTAAGACTATTTTTACTTATTCTTTCTTTAGTGACAATTCCTTCTAATTGGAGCAGTCTGCTGATTGTGTTAAAAGCTTGTTACATTTTTCTGTTCCAGAAAAATAGTTTTAGCAATATTCTCAGTATTACTTTCCCAAACACCAATTCATTATTGCAGTTACCCCAGTTTGATTTACCAGTGCAACTCATTTATTGGTTTTGTGTCCATGACATTTATAATTTACAGTCCTTCAGCAAGTTGGCAGATCTTGTGAAAATATCACATGAAAGTCAGTTTGAATCAATCCATTAATTAAAGAATCTATTCTAATTTGATATCTCTTTAACAATTGTAAGTGATAGTGTCTGATGCCAGCTAATCTTGATTATTTAAAACAACAACAGGAAAAAAGGGATCATGGATTGCTATTGTAGTAGAATTGCATTGCTAAAGGCTTGCAGCTGATCTTACCAATAATAATATGAGTGTGTTGCAATTAGTTCTGATATGATGTTCAGATTGCATTTCCATGGTAAGAAAAAAAATAGGCATCAGAGATTCGACTATATAGGATGTTACTCACTATGCAGGTGATGACAATGTTTCTTTTAAATTAAATATTCAGGTTCTGCATTGGGATTTATATAATGTGATCTTTGATTATATATGGACAAATCAAGCATGCTGAAGACTCAAGACTGTCATGTCAGGAACAAATCCCAAGATAAGTGGAAAAAGTATGGTTTTGATTTAGCAGAATAAAATATTCAAATCCCAAAGCCTATATATCTTTGAATATTTTTAGTGTTTAAGATTCTGATTAGGCTTACATTTTTCTTTGCCAATTAGTAGTTTTCTTTGTTTCAGAAAAGTCTGTTCTCCTTCTTTCCTTCCCTTTATGATCTTGTTTTCTCCAATCAAAGAGTTAGGATGTTTAAATATTCAAGAACAAAAAATATATTCTGCAGACACTCATGGAATTACAAGTTCTCTGGAATAATATACATGCAGGGATGACTTCTGCTCATGGTAAATTAGTGTGATTTTGGAATGGCTTAATAAGAATAAATGATATTCAAATAGGACGCAGCAGAATTTTTAGTAGCGTTACTTTCCCCCCAACTACCTATCAACCCCAAAACAAAGCAAAATACGTGAATAATTTTATTGGAACAAGTTTCTGTTTATCCAACAACATTTTTTACACTGCACAAACATTATCTTTTAGGAGTTTTTATAATTACGTGGTGTCTGCTAGCACTATCTTAGATGCAAACACCATTATCCACGGCTTACTCTTTCTAAAGAAAAGTCCTGGAAAACAAACTCTTTCATCTGAATTTGCTATGACTATACAAATTGCCATTACTTAAAAAAAAATAAATAATGTCAGTGAGCCAAAAGCTATATATATGAAAGAATATTTCAAGTCTAGCTCTAAGCTGAAGAAAATTAAACTCCAATTTTATCACCGGCTATGTAGTAAATAGTTCTTGCTTTATAAAGCATTCATGCTGTACCATCTTTTTCTTTTCTATTTTTTTTCCTTTTCTTTACACAGAATTCAGCATTACCAAACATAAACATTTTTGCAATGTTCTTTGACTGTCTTCCTCTGGCCAAACAAGATCATGAATTCCTGTTGACCTAGGATGCAGCTAGGACAGAGGTTTCAGTTATTCAACGGACCAGCTCCTGTATACTCCGTATTGAAACGTTCCCAAGTTCAAAAGCAACTGAAGACCTATTTTGCTTAATCAGACTCTAAAGGCAATTTATATGATTTCTTTTTCTACTAATCTACATTTTATGCTTTTCTTATCTCTATTTGTCCATGCTGAATTCTGAAGTTATTCTGAAGCTAATTCTAAACTTAACTTCAGTTCTAGGAATAGACTTACAATCATATAGTTTAGCGCTTTGGCTAATATTCCCAGATTTTGCTGCCTAAATGATCTCACCTACACTTACAGTTGACTCCAAGTTTTGTCTCATACAGAGGGAAGGACTGCTTGGTTTTATTTTCAGGATCAAATTCTCTTGAAATAATATTAATAAAATGAGAATAACAAACAACCCACCCCCCAAAAAAAAGTCTTTATTGTAGTGTAACTGGCCATAGTGAACCAATTCTCTTTCACTGAAGTATGGAACATGCAGTTACCAAGGGAGAGTCTAATCTTACAATATCTCACATATCTACTGTGAGTTTTAATTTTAGATTTATGGGCCTTAGTACCCATCTTGATCACTGCACATTTGTCTGCATTTCAGGTCTTTGGAAACTCCTAGCTAGCAACTTCTTTTAGTAGTAATAATTACAGAATCACAGAATCTTAGTGGTTGGAAGGGACCTTTGAGATCATCGAGTCCAACCACATTAAAAAAAAACAA
>JAOQGH010000012.1:73801709-73851609 GCA_025769975.1 Gallinago jamesoni | reverse complement strand
GGACCCTGCACTTGGCTTGGTTGAACTTCATGCAATTTGCACAAGCCCACCTCTCCAGCCTGTCCAGGTCCCTCTGGGTGGCATCCCTTCCCTTCTGCCTGTCGACTGCACCACCGAGTTTGGTGTCATCAGCAAACTTGCTGAGTGTGCACATTTTCACGTGAATATCCTACTGAATGTCAGCAGACCTGCACCTATGAACAATATTGTAACATTTGATTAGTTTATTTTGAGATTCTTAAGATTTTATTCTGTGAATCCTAGGCAGATGTATGTTGCTATAAAGCAGTAACAATTGTTGTTGTTCAGGAATTTATTTTCAACTATTGTGAAAATGTTATTGAAATATAGTAATTACAGAAGGGGAAGAAGTAGAGCTGTACCTAGAATAGACTCAAAAGCATTTTTCATCTATGTAGTGCTCCAT
The DNA here is from genome assembly GCA_025769975.1 of Gallinago jamesoni. Lineage (NCBI taxonomy): Eukaryota > Metazoa > Chordata > Aves > Charadriiformes > Scolopacidae > Gallinago > Gallinago jamesoni. Next base: position 73,851,182 of record JAOQGH010000012.1, on the reverse strand, counting down.
CTCTGGATAGATTTTTCTATTCTTTAACACACTGCAAAATGTGGTTCTATATACCGATAAGCACTAATGCATTGGAAGTAAATTTAAGATGCAATAAGATATATTTTCAATGAGTGGTGCTTGATAAGGCAGGATACTTCTTGTTGTTCAGGCACCCATACCTTTTTTGGTCAAAGTCTTTCAAAGAAATTTTAGGATGTAAAATACACAACCACAACTTTGGGTGTAAACACAAAAGTTCTAGTTCCTGTTGCTGTTTCTGTTTCAGAGACTTGTATATATATATATTTAAAAAAAAAATTAAAAATATATTTTTTCATTTGACCTAACTGAAAATTTCTCACTTGTGATCCAGTCTTTGTAATTAAAGTTAGTTGTTGTTATAAATCCAACCAAAATAGGTGATGGAAATTCAACAGTGTAAAATAGAAAACACAATACAGGAGGAAGGATTAAATGCTTAAATCCCTGAAGGAACATCTGCAGATCCTGAAATCTTGCTTATAAAAGCTGACTCATTTTCAGAGCATCTGAAGGAGCAAATTATAATTTCTCAGTTTTGTCTCCTTTACAGCACGAGACAAAACAGTTCTGGGGTTTTTGTCTGTTGGATTCTTAATGGTGGAATTCTTGAAGAAATATTTGCTACTCTAGCATTTGTCAGTTTCTGTTTTCTTAGTATAATTTTAAATGTTTCTTCTTAAAAAGTAAATAGGGGGAACTATTGAATTGACAAGAACCGTCTGCATTAGACCATAGATACAATTATAGGGAATAATATTGGTGATTTTTCCTCTTTTCAGTTGTGAATTGTGCTGGTCATGAAGGGAACTGGACAAAGGAATGGAGAGATGTGAAGTTCTTCAATACCTCAGTACCTTAAATATTGGGGGGTTTTTGTTCGGTTGCATTTTTGCCATTCATTTGTCAAGAAGGGCATTCTTTTTTCTCTTTTGACAGGATCCAATGACCAGTCAGATCAGCCCCTTTCTAGCTTATGTCTTTCCTTAGATTTATTTAAAGTCTGAGAACAAGAGAAAAAGACAAAAATGTCCTCTATTCCTTAATTATTTAAAAAAAATAAAAGCATGAAGTGTGCATATGTAAAGAAGCAGACTTGGGTCATTTCAGAAAACCATGCGGAGGAGACAAAAGGGAGATATTTGAGGAAAAAAGTAGGAATGGGAATTTTTGAGTGGAAATAAAAGAGTGAAAATAAGGCTGTGTGGAGAAGGAAAATGCCAAGTTTTAGGGAGAGGAAGAAGAGAGCAAAAATAATTTAGAGAGAAGAAACTGGGATTTAATGAAAGTGGATGAGCAGAAGTGTGTCAGAGAAGAAAGAAGCAATGGAAATATATGCATGGAACTGGAGGATAATAGGAGAAATGTCTGGAGGGAAGAAGGTATTAGTGGTATTGGGACACAGCATGGGTCTGTCAGATTGCACAGTAGGAGAGAAACATAGGAAAGTGTATTTGTACTTGAAGAGCTGGGAAGTGAAATGTGTGAGCTTTTAGAGTCACAAAGAAATCTCTTACACAATGTAATAAGCGAAATCGTTCTATCCTGCCACACTTTATTAAGGATCATGTGCTTTTGCCAGTGCTTTCGTCAGTATTGTGATCCTCTCATACTTATAAAAGAATCACAGAATCACAGAATCATGGAATTGTAGTAAAAGGATAACACCTTTCCCTGAACAAACTATGTGCTGTAGGGTTATAAAGAACTTTAAGATGAACAATAAAAACAAAAGGGTTTTTTGGTGGGTTTTTTTTGTGAATGGTAAAATAATTCTGATTTATAGTCTAGTCTATTAAAATTCATTGAATCACCTGGTGCGTCACCTGCTCATCATTTGAGAATTGAATGTCAGGGTGGCATTTGGTCTTTTTGCAGTTAGATGTCAATGATGTCAGAATTTACCAGGATTAAAGAACATTTCAATCGCATATGTAAAAGATTATATAGATAAAATAACTACCTATTGAATCCAGTAATATAGTCTCCGTGTGCTTTTTTTTGAGGAATATTCTCTGAAGTAGAATAACAGCTTTGGCAGCATCTGCATTTGCTAAAATTTCAATCAGTGTTGTAGATGATTCTTTGCTAGTAATTTTTGTTGCCATTGTATTTGTATTTGATTGCTTTACTTAAAATTCATAAATGTTGCCTAAATGATAAAATGTCTGAGAATCCTCAGTGATATGTTCTTTTTTTATCTTCTTACTAGTGATAATCATAATGGAATATGATAGACTTTTCAGCTATTGTTTAATAGAAAGCCAATTACATTGGAATTGTTCTTGAATGATCAAAAGAAAATAAAATTTCATTTTAATGGGCCGAGATATTCAAAGATATTTTGATGAATGAAGAGTATACTGATGGAAATGACACAATCTAATTAGTTCATGCAGACACCATATTGAGATGGAATGGTATGTAGTAGTAAGTGACTATTACATTGCTACTACTGCTTTAATTCATAGATAAGAAAAAAATATTTTGTGTCCATTCAGTGTATAGTAATACACCATGTACAGTATGTTTCCTTCACCTATCTAAAGGCAAAAAATGTTTAGTGTAGATATAATCTAGTAAACCCTTAAACAACAAAAGATTCCTGGATAAACAGTGTTTTTTAACTATTCTGGACCAAGTGAAACTAAAACCTCAGGCCTTTATTTGAAAGCTAAATAAACTAATGTTAATTTAAAAAAATGTGTGAGTCTAGACCTTAAAATGACTCCCTCAGTACTGTATTACTGAAAGCAGAATAAAACTGAAATTCAGTTTAGAATAAGAGACAGCTTCCAATGAATAAAAAAAATGTTCCGCCCCCTAAAAATGTAAAGATGCTTACTTAGTAGTAATTATGTACAAGCAATTCTGCACCACAATGACATTCTCTCACTAAAAATACACTCAGATTCTTACATCCCAGGTTTGCTCGTTTTATGTAGTATTTGTTTCTCTTTTCAACTTGAACGTGGTAAAAGGACATGCAACTTCACTTTAAAGTTTTTCAGAGATCTGGGCCATAACACTTTAAATCTAAAAGCTTATATATTCCACAAGTACTCTTGAAAAGGCTCTTCTAAAATGTCACTTCTGGTGTTGTTTAAAAAGGGCCTCAGAGCTTAAATGTTCATCCTCCAGCTCGAAGTTGTATTTATTATTCAGCTGTCAGATTCTTCTTTAATATTTTATTATCTGCATTATCATTTTGAGAAAAAAAAAAAAGCAGCAGCTAGGGATAACTGTAATATATCCTACTGTGCTATAAGGCACAAATAGACAAGCTCATGACTGCAGTGAAGTACTTGCAAACATCTTTGCAGTTGGAAATTTGAAGAAAAAATACATAATTACTTGATACAACATTTAACCTTGCAGTTATGTTCCCTTGTTGCAGACAGGAGGAAGTAAAGAAGTAAAGATTCTGTCCTTATCTTCCAATTGCATGATACAGATGCTGAAGACAGCCCTTTGAGATGTATTAATCATCTGTTAAACTGCTACTTAGCTAAAGGCCCAGTTGATATTTTCCAAACTAAAACTCTGCTTTTTAGACTCTTCTGTAACTAGTGTAATGATTTAAAGGTCAGTTCAAATGAAATATGTCATACTCATTTGATTTAATGACTTTTGCTACTCAGAAACTTTAACTCTGGCATATTCAGGAGAAAATAATGTTTCCAGTGTCTACTAGTAGCATTGATCTATTTACCTGAAAAGTGGCTACTCATTTTTTCACTGAATTCTCTTTCCTCATCAAGAATGTGGTCATTACAAAGCTTACTGCAAACCAATAATCTGCTACACTATTTGTACTCCTTCAACTGATGTATGAGCAAAATAACACCACTCACAAATCTATGCTCTCTCAGTTGGTAGTTTGTTAGCTCTCAGCAGAACGTAATGATACCTCATTCAGACTCATGGTTGCTAATGGTCTGATTTCTACATTGGAGAAGCTTATGTCAAACCAATTTGATGCAATCCTGATATCCTTCATTCTCTCTAATTTCCATAGGCAGTGCATTTTTTAGAAAAAATAGATCAGAGAAGTCAGCCAGATTAGCTGCAGAAAAAAAAATTTTGCAAGAAATATCCCGTATTACTAACTATTGTTTTGACAAAGCCTAGTGTTTCCAGTGAGAAGTACAATCATTTATCACAACAGGTAGCTTTCTACTTATATTGGTTCTTAGAAAACACAACATCTCTTTTGTGTATGTTTTCATGTATTCCTTCTTGATAAACTTTTTTTTTTGTCTTGTTCAATGTTCTATAAGGTTTGATACAGTCTTTTGAAATAAAACATGTAACACTAATAAGTCATGTAAACATGTGTCTTGATAAGGTCACGTAGAAGAATTACTTTTACAAACAGTAGCTAAAGGCTTGTTATAAAATGACCTTGCTCAAAAGAAAGTCCAAAAATTCTTTTAATTAAATTAAACAATGTACAGTGTTTTGGGAGAATATCTACAAATATGTTCTTGCCATTTCTCTAGTGACATTAGCAGCCATGGAAAAAGGAAAACTTAGAAAAGCAAACAGTTAGAAAGTGGATTACAGGAATTGGGAAGATTAATAAAACACACCAAAGCCAAATTGAAATTACTGTACTAATTCTATTACTACTACTGCAAAATTTTATCTTCCTAAACAGTTTAGCACAAACTCAGATATGAGGTGTGAGAGAAATAAGATTTTATTTGTAGTTTAAATAAATAACCCACCAACTGAACATTAAGCAAACAAAAATGTCTAATGAAAACACATGACATGTCTTGAAAGTATGAAAACTATTGGTTAAAAACAATCACCAATTTTGTTAATAAGGCAAGAGTACCGCAAGTCCCTGTGATATTCATGCCTTCAGAAGTACGTATGTAGAATATGCTCCCCAATAAATACCTGCAAATATCTCCAAATATCTGCAATTATTTTTTACCCCAGGAAAACTATGAGTTATTTGTGCATATTAATCTAAAACTTGAATTACCTCTTAAGTCTCTGATACACAATTAGGCTCAAAATAAGACTTCGAGCACTACAAAAGGTACCATTTACATTGCATGTACTGAATAAATATTATTGTGAACAATTTAGGAACATCAAGGTTCTGTTGAGATTGATTTTTTAATACAGTGGTTATAAGCTGCACTATGTAATATATAATTGTTTTGTCTTGAAAGTTCTAACCTTGTCTAATTTCTTATGATTATATTAAAATGTAATTAATACACCTTCATGTTAAAAATGCATTCATTAACTATGCAGAAAATAGAATAATGAGCCACTAGAAATCTTTCAACCTTCTGCTAAAGTGAAACTGTGACAATTGCCAAACTGTGATTCCACAGTCATTGCAATATAGATACAATGTAGTTAAAATCAAATTTAAAAGTGCTATTGTGTGCTATGTTAAAAAACTTTAAGCTTGTGGAAAAATATTAAAAAAAAATATATCAGACAAAGTTTAAAACAAAAAAAAATCTTAAAGTCAAATTTTTATAAATCAGATTTAGATTAATTATAAAATTATTCATGAATTTAGCTCTTCCTAGATGAAAAATATGCTGATCCATAAGGTGTTATTAGTCAACAAAGATTAGTTTAGTTATCTTGTTAGAATTAGATTTCAAATTCTATTCCAGAGAGCCAATAACTTCGTGTTCTTTGGGGAAAATATTGTATTGGGTCTTGCTGAGGTGGAGTCAATTTTCCCCATAGCAGCCCTCATGCGTACTGAAGCCCTGCTTCCCGGGAGGTGGCTGGACATCACCTGCTGATGAAAAGCAGAGAATAATTTTTTTTAGTTTCCTTTGCTTCCGCACATGGCCTTCTCTTTTGCTGTATTAAACTGCTTTTACCTGGACCCACAAGTATTTTTTCCACCTTATTTTCTCCCTGTCCTGTCCTGCTGAGGAGGGGAGGGATAGAGTAGCTTGTGGGCACCCGGCATCCAACCAAGGCCAACTCACCACAAGCTTTTTTGGCACCCGATGTGGGGCTGGAGAGAGTGGCAATTTTGTATTAAGCCTGCTATAGCTATAGTAGTTATTAAGCATCAAGTTCCCGAGCGGGTCATGGAGATCGTTGGCTGCGCTCCTTATCTCTTTATTTTGCTGAACTTGGGAACATGTTAAGACAAATAGTGGCTGTGTGCTTTGCCCTCGCGTTGGTGGCCTTGCTGTGCTGCAAAAAAAAAAGAACAGAGGAAAACTTGTTTGGCTCTGCCATGTTATTTAGAGCATGTGTGTTATAAGCTATGAAGAAAAAGAACAGGAAAAGTACAACAGTGAATTTTGATAATGCTATCTTTAAGTGGAAATAAATGCCACTAGTTGCTGAAGTTCAGTATGGAAACCTCAGCTCTGACATCAGAAAAAAAATCACAAGGTTAGTTGAAGAACCCTGCAACAGGAATATGAATAATTTACAGTCTTTGTCAGGAATAAAGAGAATTATAGGAGAATGTAATGGAATAGCAATACCCTAAAAGCAATTAATTAGGAAAATGAAATTCACACAGCAGCATTGTATCCTGTTCATATCAGTTAAAAATAACATTAAGCCAAGAAAATATAATATTTCATTGTTTGAAATATGATAAATACTGTAGGAAGAGAAGTTGCAGAACTATGGACTGATGGCAGAAGTTTTTTCCTAGGGGTAGTGTACATAAGGATTTTAGAGCGTGGTTTCATAATGTTTGATCTGATAAAACTGGAAGCTTCTAAAGTCTTGAGGAAAATTATTGATTAATGCTCTCTTTTTAATAGCAATTTTAAGTATATTTCAGCATGTAGTCTGAACCTTACCATTGTCTGTTCCCATCTTTGGTGCTTTATGAAAACTTAATTAAAAATTCAAGAGTATATCTCAGAAAACATTTTGCAAAAGAAAATAAAAAAAAAACTAAAATCTTGGAGATAGCATGTAGCTGGAATTTACAGAAAAATCTTAAACATTATAAATTCATCACCTACTTCAAGATAGTGATAGGTAAACATTCTTTCTTGATTGCATTGCAAGACTGACATTTGACAGTGCAATACGGTAGAAGGATCAACATCTTTGTGGGGTTTAGCCATATTCTATACTTATTATTTTTATGTATCTGCAATGTTTATCTAATTTCTATGCACTGTCACTATTAATGTTATCTTTTCTGAAAGATTATTTACTCCTGCCACCCTACTCCTGCTTTGGATTGAAATGTAAATGATCCATGTACTTGTCTTTTATTTCAAGTTCACCAGTTGACTTGAGCTATACTCATTGCAAATAAAAGTAAATAAATCTCCTTGCACTGTTCAATATAGTGATCAGAAGACTTATAATGAGATTTGTATGCAGATCTGCAGCTTGCCGTACCCACCTCAGTCATTTCATTCTTTGGTCTATTGGATAGGTCATTGATAATTAAGGCATGACAGATTTAAAACTGCATATAAAATGCAATCGAGGAAATTATGCTTTTTGACCTAATAGCGTTACACACTACTCTGTCATTTTAAATGTTTGTGTTGGCTAGCAAATGGAGGTAAATGAGCAATTTAACAATACATTAAAATATTTTGTGCATTATGGTTTGCTTCATCTGTAAATTGAAATGTCAGAAGTGCTTCTATTCCACATGTTCAGAAGTCACTAGGGATTTATTTTAGCTCTTATTTAAAAAGCTGAAAATCAACAATATATTTTTGAGTTAGGGAGGATATGAGGATGAAATGAAACGCTTTTTAAAGCTATTTGAGCAGTTTCATGGATTCAGAAGATCTTTACAGTCTTCTATGTCTTTCCTTCTGTATTTTATATCTTTATTGATATCAGCTGAATTTTTGTGGAAAACTGCAGGATTCTGCTCTTGAATTCTGATTAAGATTATAACGTTTTCTATGGATCTATACCAGGTTGTTATTTGTAGTTCATCCATGGAGCCTTTTGCTTTTTTGCTGCATTTTTCCCCTGTCTTCAGAAGCAACTCAGAAAGGGGATATTTCCAAGCCAGCAGAAGCGGGCTATTGCTTTGAGGGCCCCAGTTCTGACCTTTAATTTTTCTAACCAATAAGCTGGCTCCATTTAAGGAAAAGGTGGTTTGTCAAAGGGAGACTGTTGACAAATGGATTACTTCCAGTAACAATTCCAGTCAGGTTTCCCAACAAGCAGAGCAAGAGGAAAGGCGAAAAAGGGATGGAAGTGGAGCTATTTGATTTTCAGTCGTGTTCAACAGTTAAGGCTGAGGAAAACTGCCTGCCCAGAACCAGAGATGAGCGAGGGATCCCTGGAATAGTCACAACACCAGTGCATACACGATTGAGCAGGTGGGCCTTTCTCATGAAAAGCTCTTGCACTTTTGCCATTAGGCAAAAGAGAATAAGCATGTTGCTTTCCTTACTAGCAGCCCGTCAGATGGTTACTGTGAGATACTCAACTATATTGACCCCATTAATCTTATACCTTTACTCATTAGGTTTCCAGGTAATATTAGGCAGATGTTTGCTTTGGATGACAGTGGTGCTATGTATGTTGAAGGTCTGTTATAATTACCTTGGGTTTAGGCTGTCTTAAACTGCTGTCTTCTTTGTTTCAGTTGTTACAGATGACTTATTTTTTCCCACACACATTTCCTATTCCATCTTCCATCTCCTTTCACTGTCAGTTTTCTTCTTTATCTATCTTCATGTTAGACTTCCTGATAGTCTAAGATCTATAGCCCAATATGCACCAAACATGACATCAACTGAGTGAGCACCACAGTCATCTCAACCCTAGAATAATATTCCCATGGATCGTAAATAGTAGTTTAGGCAGAAAAAGTGTAACTTGTATTGATTCATCATACAGTGAGTAGTCAAATTAAGTGGACAATAAGTGAGCAAGAGATATTTTAGCAGGAAATACAGCTGACAGGAGGAGGTGAAATCATCTTCGGAAGGAACTGACAATCTACTCACTTATCTCCATTTTTCCATCATCTGCAACCGAAGGATCCAATTTATAGCTGAGTTTACTGCTTGCTATCCCCCTTCTACTATAAAAATAAGTGATTCCCATTTATTTTAGGTGCCAGATTTCATCAATATTGAATGCAAATATTTTGTGGACCCTTGGAAATGTGAAACATATACAAGTTTTTCTATGTGGTTTCCAAAGCCCTTTTTTAAATTATACTGCACAGATGTACCTTACTGCTTTTTTCATGTGGTTGGACTCGATGATCTCAAAGGTCCCTTCCAACCACTAAGATTCTGTGTATATACATGAATTATTTAATTCAGTTTAAAGAGTCGTTGCATACTGTCTAAATAGTAATTTCATACAGTCTCAGGGACAAATTGTTAGATATAATAAAAATGGATACTTGCCATTTGTGACTGTGGATTTAATAGACAAATCCCACGATATTTACAGTTGAAGATACAGTAAATAAAATACAGGAGAGAAAAAAAAAATTTCTAATTTTTCCTTATTCTAATCTGAGTTTGTAGTGAATCAACTCTGACCAGTGAGCAAACACCCACCCTGCCCTTTTTTCACTCCCCTTTCCTGCGGGACAGAGAGAAAGTCAAAGGAGGGTGATAGGACTCATGGACTGAGATAATGACAGTTTAATAAAGAAAGCGAAAGTTACTTTACATTAAAAGGCAAATGTCTGGTCACTTTCTGGGAAGCAGGTCCTCAGCACCTGTACATATTGCTTGGGAAAACAGCATAACTATTAAAGTGCTACCTTCCTCTCTCTTTCTCTGAGATTTTGCTGCTAAACTCAACATATATTACACTTTAGGAGAGATTTAATGTTATAGAAAGGAGGATCAAAGTTGAAAAATCAGAGCAGGATGATCTCTTGTAGCTATTGAAACCTACTGTTTCACAGGGGATGTATATTCAGATAGGGCAGATGGGAACATTTCTAGAAACATCTGTTGTCCATCATTCTTCTGCCAGACAACCCAGATGCTGTTGACAACTTGTATGTAAATCATGCTGACAATTTGTTCAATGTCTTTCCTGCTGTGACTGAGGTTGTTCTGGTCATACCATCTATCCAATACTGCAGATAATGTGGTCCTGCAAGAGTGCCTCCAACTGTTTTGTTGGTCAATGAGCAATGGCAGTCATTAAATCAGTGAAAAAGTTTCTCCACCTAGAATTTATCTCTATCTTACAGAGGAATTGTTACCTCTTTCCCTGACTCTGTATAAAAATGAACATTAGGTATTAAATGTTATGCAGACTACAAAAAATGTTAAATTGCTTTCTACGATTGTTCTTAGTCTTTCTCCTTTATTTTTTTAGTGACATTGGCAGATATTTCCCTGATCTTGTTCTTTAAAATTACATTTGTCTCAAGGATGTGACATACTAGGAGGAAATTATTGTGCATGTATTATTGTATAAATGTAACACTTTTTAGTTTGCAAATGCTGCTATGAAATCTTTACTTTCATAGGAATTGATTTATAGCCCATATCAAGCTTCAATCCACATCTTCCTAATTCTGTACCCCAAAGGAATCAAAAAGTTTTTGATATTGTGTTAAGGGGGAGAGGGGGAAAAGAAAGTATAATGCTTCCTTAACTCATAAGGTTCTCCAAATAATGGATTTTTCACACGATTTTCATAGATTTATACAGAACTGTTATATACTGTTTAAAAGTCTCCTCTATTGTGAAGAAAAAAAATATTTATGTAGAATGATATCCTACTTAAAGACACTGGAATGGTATGGATATATTATGAGGTGGGAAATGCATAGTTCTTATGGGGCAATTAAGAAAGTCTTACAGCTTAGTTATGACTGTTTTCAGTGTACTGGGCATTAATGGACTGATGGTGGGACTCCCATGATCAAATGTTAATGAGTACAAGTTTCATAGGGTTGTAAAAAGAATCATAGAGAGACATTATATAATGATCTCTGAGTGCTTCCTGAGAAGTATTGAAGTACTGAATATAATCCTAAATGTATTTAACCCCTAATGCATAAATATTCTGAATAACTTGCAAGAACATGGAGAATCAGATCATAAAATATTATGTAACTGCAGACAATCTAGTGTCTGTACATTGTTAATGTATCTAATAACTTAAGTGGTTGCATTTTTTATCATTCTGTGATGCTACCTACTTGAATGCAGTTAATAAAATCTAGTCTTTACAATTAGACTATACTTTGACTAATGTAAAATTACAATGCCTCCCATATAACGATATAAACAATTTAAAAAATATATATTTTATATCAGTCAGAAAGAAAGATGTTCAGAAGGCCAGACAAAATGATCACAATGGTAACACAGTCCCTAAAACTTCAACCCAAGATCTTTACAGTATACCCAGGAACTGGACTATAAGATGTTTTAGAATTATCCCCTATGATTATTTACAAAATTTATTTACCTTTTTAAAATTTAAAAAGACATTTAAATTTGACTGGGTTTAGTCCAAAATTCTCTAGATTTATTTTCTCTTTATTTTTTTTAAAATTTATTTCTAAATATACATCTCTTATGGTCAATCTGTTCTATTTGTAAATAATTTTTAAATCTATTCTTAATACTTTTTAATAACAAAAGTGGGAAATAATGATAGACTACTTATTCTGACGTGCCACTATATCATTGCTTTCTACTGTGATTATAATGGATTTAAAACATTGCTACAGTTATTTTACAAATCATCAATCAGCAATGATTTGGATTCCAAATTGCAAGCAAGTTAAAGGTGGAAAATCCAACACTTTATACCTTGAGAAAGTCTTTTTTTGTAAATTTATCCTTTTAATAGAATATTTCACCACCTTGAATTTTAATATGTATGTGTAATAAGATACAGAACATGATTAGTTCTTGAAATGGAAGATTAATGCAGCATTATGGTTCTACATCTGACTGATCTACGATATGAGCATTATGAGGAAACAGGTATGAGGTCTGTACTCCATAAACTTCTTTGGAAATAAGAAACCCTAAATTCCTATGCTTCCAGCTGCAATCAGATGTAACATTTAAATTGTGATGGTCATAATAATAATAATAATAATAATAATAATAATAATAAAAAAATTGCAGAGAATATCGAAGATAAACTGTGTGGAGCAGTGAACCCATAGTCTTATGGTTTCTTAGAGCTATGTAAATCATTTGATGTATTTAATTTTGGTTAAATGGTGCAGGTTCCCATGTACTAAAAGCATTCTTCCATTGCAGAAGGTAAACACTGGAGCCCGCATATAACAGTTTTGTAAATTAACGTCCAGTAATATACCTAAAAATTAGTGTGTTAACTTGTGTTAACTATCTCTGGGAAGAGAAATAAAACCCAAAACTGAAAATATGCGTTTATTGGTCGCTGCTCTTATTCCATGAAAGGTGACCCTGAAAGGTTTCTTGATAAAGTCCCTTAATGTTTTTTTCTGTTCAAAAAAATTTAGCTGGGTCGTTTTGTTTGTCTATTGCCATTGCCGTTCCTTCAGCTGAGATAAAGTTGACTTTCTTACTAGCAGCTCGTATAGTGCTATGTTTTGGATTTGGGATGGGAAATAGTGCTGATTGCATACAGGTTAGTTTTGGTTGTTGCTAAGCAGTCAAGGACTTTTCTGGTCTTCACACTGGCCCACCATCAAGTAGGCTGGGGGTGCACATGAAGTTGAGAGGAGACTCAGCTGAGACAGCTGACCCCATTGACCAAAGGGCTATTCCATACCATGTGATGCCATACTCAGTATGGGGGGAGAAGAAGGAAGGGGAGGGTATTCAAGGTCATGGTGTTTTCTTTTCCCAAGTAACTGTTACATGTGATGGAGCCTTGTTTGCCTGGAGAGAGCTGAATATCTGCCTGTCAATGGCAAGTAGCAAATTAATTCCTTGATTTGCTTTGCTTGGGTGCATGGCTTTGACTATTTATTAAACTGTCTTTATCTCAACTCATGAGTTTTCTCATTTTTCTTCTCACTCTCTCCCCCATCCCACTGGGTGGAATGGAAGAGCAGCTGTGTGGTCCTAGTTGCTTCCTGGGGTTAAACTATGGCAACCATTAATATAACTTCTTGAAATGACAGTGCTAGAGTATTTTTAAAGTCCTTTTAAGAAGCAAACAAGCACCCTACATGTGTAAAAAATTTTGAGTTATTGCAGGTTCTGTCAGTTATATTTGGATATATGTGAAGATGTTGAAAGGGTAATGCATGAAACGAAGAGCTCTATCAAGAGTGTTTCTTTCACTTCTGTATTCTGGTGAATGGGTGCTCACCCGATACTATCAACTGTGCGCTCAATAACTATAGACCCAGTTATAAATGTAGACTAAGGAAAACATTGTGACATAGTGACAGTTATTTGCCTTCAAAATTTTGTTAGCATTTTAATATAAAATGGTGTTGTTCCTTAGGTTTTCGTTTAATCGCACAAACTCAGATATATAGTAATGTCAAAAATAAAGGTTTGATAGTGAGTAATGCATTTTAGAGATTATGGATATCTTAGAAAATAGGCTATTTTTTAAAAAATGCATATTAGTTATATTCTTTATTTCTGTGGTGCTACTTAAGACATAATTATTGATATTGCAGGTTCTGCATTTATCTTGTTTTAATATATTTCTTTTCAGTTAATTGAAATTTATCTCTAATTTCCCAGGTTTACAATGCCTCTTGGGTATCAGTGCTAGTATTTTTTATCAAGTTTCTGCTGTTTATACTATATTGATTGAGTCTGAACATTTCAATTTTTTAAGAACAAACAACTGTCCCACGCACAATTAAGAAAGTTCAAGGAAATCTTACCTTATCATAATTTCAATTGTGTGAAATACTAAGTTTAAATGGCTGCATTTGTAATGCAAATGCTTTATGCTACTCCTAACAGAACATCTTGGCACATCAAATTTAGTTCAAAGTAACTTTATTTTTTCAGAGGCAGCATGTATCTTGAAATTTGCCTAGCTTTTAAACACATCCACATGCACTTATCCTCATATTACTGTTCTTTTCTTCAACATTTCTGTCATATGCACACAGATAAACTCCTAAGATATAACTTGCATGCTTATTCATGCTCCTTTTTAATGAGTCATCTGTAAGGGAAGACTGGTAATCAAAATCTTCGGAGGACAAACTCTCGAAGAGGAACTCAGTGTCAATTCAAACTCTGCAGTTTAATACATTATGTACTTGTACTTCCTATAAAAGTTTGTCCCTTTTGTTGTAAATACCTGAAATTAGTTGTGGTCTGTCATTTTAATGTGTACAGCTCCTTGGTACTTGCACAGAAGATTGGAAGTGCTTGTCATTTTTATTTGGGAATTATTGAATAAAATGCAGAAAAGTACTGGGATCAGAGAGTAAAATCTGCCCTAAAGATGAGCATCTTCAGCAGTGAGTTACAAACTAAAATTTCTTTCTTCAAACCATGTAATCTTGTGTTTCTATCTGCAATATAATCAAGTTTCACCAGGCAGGGAGGAGAAGGATCTCATCCCTGACTGTTTCAAAACCCAGTCAAGTCTGATCTTATTTCCTAGCCAAGTGCTGCAATCACAGAAATGTTGTCTGTTCCTCCTCCTCAATTTTAGAAGCTGAAGGTTTCTGTTCAATTTTACCGGTTTGCCTGATGGTCCTTATAGGTAACAGCGCACCACAGTATGAGGGCGAAGTACTAAATTTGCCTTAGCACAAAAGTTTTTATATAGCCAATGAGGAATTGTAAACATATTCCAATTAGACACTGAATCACTCCTTAGAGACATACCTGTCATTGCCTATACCGGGAAGTTGGGGCTCCCGTTGAACAGAAGTGACCTGACATGGTAAAGGCATGTGTGAAGCCTATGATTTAAGTACCACAGTCCCTAGGCTGGGCAGCTAAATGTGTCTCTTGAGATGGCTTGTTCACACATACCAGCGTGGCCCATTATTTTTGAAGTGAGTTTTCCATTCTGCATTAAAGAAGTATATTTTCTCTATTTCTTCTGCATTTATGAAGACTTTAATTTTAAATATGTTTTGAGAAAATTCACTTAGAGTTGAGTACTTGCTAGAGTTCTAAGATATACTGTTGCCATTTCTTTACAGCAAGGAAGGGGAGTGAGTGAAATTTCTGCTTTAAGCTCAAAAGCCATCTAAATTTTGTCTTGGAGTCTGCAAATGCACATATGTCTGCATTAACATAAATCTGAAATGTGCATAGTGGGGTTAAAACTGATTTTGTAGTCATCCCTCTGCAATAGTGAGAACTCTGGCTTATTTGCTCACTGTTTTATTTAAGGTAACCAAGCAATGTTTTGACTAAATAGGCACTTAGCTTTGGTATAATTCATTAATGTCTCAGCCACTTCATGTCACTCCTTGTTCAGCAGCAAAAGCTATTAAGTCAGCTTTTAAATTAATATATTGTATTGTTCAACATTTGGATATTGAAAATGGATTATTGTGAAAAAAAATAAAAAAAGTTTTTCAATAGTGTAATTGTATATTTTAATTATAATTTAGTAGCCAGCAGAGCATCCAATTTCTTGTACCTAAGTAAGAACTTCTATCTGTAGTACATAGAAATCATAGGTTCTTAAAGCAGATATTTAACTTAGTCTCAGTACGTTCCCAAGTGTTCAAGAAATCCCTGAGAAAACACAAGGAGTTGATTTTAGGTATTCTACTTCAAATAAAGAATACGTTATTAAGAAAAAGATTCATTGAAGATGCAATGTGCAGCTAACTGATGAAAACATATTATGTTGCAAAGAAAATCTGTAGGTAAATACTAACATAAAATCAAACTGATATGTCTTTTTCTTTCATTGGATTTACAGGTTTGAACAATAAGTAGATAAAGATATTTTAGCCCTACAAAGTTCATCTTTTAAGGATGTAAAAAAGAATAGGCATGTTCTTTGTTTTACTGTTGTTTTTATAAATGTGTTAAAGAATTAAAAAAAATATCTAAATGAATCAATACTTTCAAGGTTGTTGTACTGTAAATTAATATATGAAATATATCACAATTGATATAAATACTTATTAGACACTTTGCATTTTGAAACACATTTAAAAATAGATGTTCAAGTCTCAACTTGAAATAAAAGGTAATTATTTTCATGGGTTTGATAACATAAAGTTTAAAAATTCCTAACAAAATTTTAGTTGATTATCTTGAAGAAGGTATGCAGCTATTAATGCTGAGATAATGCAGCAATTTTATTCATTTTCTTGTTTGCTTTGAGACAACTTTTGATGAGCTTTCTTACACAGAGCAATTGATATCCCTTTTATACTTGGTTCTCAGAAAAAAAGGTGATTGGTAAGCAGTACATTGACATTGAACTTGTTGGACATAGTTTATAAATTGAGTCATATGTTACTGAGCTATGAACTGCTTAAGTCATCTCTTTAAAATTTTACAGAGTCTCACCATTGCTCCCAGACCCCAGTTTTTTTAAGAATCAAATTAATACTAAAATTTCCTTATGTGTGATATTTTAAATTCTGAAATTCTGATCATAGAATTGTCAACCACTGTTAGGTATTCAAATAAAAATAACCATGAAGTTTTTGGGGGGAGCTGGCCTTAAAAATGATAATAAATCATTACTTAGACTGTGAGACTGTGTCAATACACACACATAAGAATGAGAATATCCTTATACAATTATATTATGTAGTATTGTATTTTTTCAATTTGAACTATATTTGAAATATATTGTATTATTGGCTGTTGATGTTATAATGACAATCAAATATTCAAATCTTGAAATTGCTTAATAGAATTATACATTCAATATATATTTTGCTATCCTAAAACCTAAAATAGAAAAAACAACCCAGCACTATTCCACAGTTACAAACACTGTTCAGATTCGAGGAGTGAAGGATAGATAGAATGATATACACGAGGAACAACCAACAGTTCTCTCATCCTTGTTTTGAAAGTAAAATTTTGTTATGCAAAATTAATTTGCTGTTTTAACATACCACTTATT
Organism: Gallinago jamesoni; assembly: GCA_025769975.1. NCBI lineage: Eukaryota > Metazoa > Chordata > Aves > Charadriiformes > Scolopacidae > Gallinago > Gallinago jamesoni. The sequence continues at coordinate 73,834,184 of JAOQGH010000012.1, read as the reverse complement.
TCTATGGAGAGACTTTTCATTACTTTTTGAGCTTTTAGGCTCATGAGCTTTTGCCTAACTCTTAAAATTTTATTTTGAAAATTATTTAAAATAGCATTCATAGAGAAGTCAGAGTAATTTTATAATCTTAAGTGGTAGTTTGGTGTACTTTGAGGATACTAATGTTGGCTTGTTATATTCTTCATTTCTTCAATGTAGCCTCTGTCAAAGATCTTCATAGGAGTGTGAAACATTGTTTGCTTTTTTTCATTTTTATTTTTTTCACCCCTTCCCCATTATAGCTCTCACTATAATCTGTGAATGCCCTTCAGTTATTTGAGTCTGTGTCTGGCATAGTGAAACTAGGCTGCAAGGGAAAAAAAACATAGGGAAAAACTTGTACTTCTGGAAGACTGATGCAGTATGTTTACATTTCTTTTTTAAATTTATATTTCACAGCTGATCTACACTAAAGCTTTAGAGTATACTCTAGATTTGATTCTGGTATGTTAATTCATTTTACTCAATTTTCTCTATATAGTCCTTTACATATTAAAATCTAATCACTATAATACCATTTAATATTTAAAGAATTACTCTTGCAGCTAAATTGGAGGCCAGAGTACTTCTTATTCTGCAAAACATTTATATCGGGACTTTAATATGATAGGTCTGAATCTGTTTTCTACTTCAGACCAGCTCCATTACATTCAGATTACTTCATATTTCTGCTGTGACTTTAAATTCTTCTCTGTAATGGTGCTCATTACTTGAAACTACTTATACGAATATATTTTTCAGTAACACTGTTTTTAATTTCAATAATGTATTTGTCCCTAGATCTGAATGCCAAAATCTTTATTGCATCTTGTTTTATTATCCCTGGAAAGGAAATGAAAGCATTTGGGAAATCATTACAAGTAGGCAGACATTTGTCATAAATGGTTGAACAACAGTGTGAGGGACCCCATGCTCCCCAGGGAGCAGGGAAGAGTGTGAGAAGTCCTCCCTCTGAGGAGGGAGAAGCGGCAGAGACAACGTTCCCTGTCCCTGTGCATCACTTGGAGAGAGGAGGCAGAGAAATTGGGAGTGAAGTTGAGCCAGAAAGGGGAGAGGGAAGGGGGAAAGGTGTTTAAAGATTTCGTTTTATTTCTCGTTACCCTACTCTGTTTTTAATTAATAATAAATTTTCTGAAGTCAAGTCTGTTTTGTTCATGATGATGATTGCTGAGTGATCTCTCCCTGTTCTTATCTTGACCCATGAGCTTTTTGTTGTATTTTCTCTCCCCTGTTCAGTTGAGGAGGAGTGATAGGATGGCTTTGTTGGGCACCTGGCATCCAGACAGGGTGAACCCACCACACATGTCTAAGGTAGAAGGGTGCTGTTTATGAAATATACTCAGTTTAGTTAAGACAGAAATCATGATTTATGATAAAGATCTATTAATATAGAAATAATTTATGGTTGGACTACATGATCTGAAAGGTCCCTTCCAACCTAGGCAATTCTATGATTCCATGATTCTAGGATATGAGTTAGTTGGATGGGTCTTGTATATCTGAAAGATAATCAGAGCAGCTTGAATTCAGAAAATGAAACTTTTTAACAAAGGGGTAGACAAGTAGTTCAAAACTCTGTTTAAAAAGGTTTCAAATTAACTTTTAGTGGGAGAGCTCTATCATCGGAAATTGTTGATGGTTTTCGAAAGCAATGAGAATTAAGAGATCAATGTCTGCCTTCTACCTTTCCGTTCCCATTGACAGCTTTTGAACCCATTGAGTAGTTACAATCAAATTTCTGAAAGATGTAAAAGTCTTAGAATTAACTTCATCTAAATCAGAAAGTTGAAAGAGAAATAGAAGAGAGATACTCATATATGATCTTAAGAATTATGCCTGGCCTCTTACTTGGTGTCTCTTTATCAGGAAAGAAAATATGGATTCTGTGATAAGTGAATGGAAAAGGAGGTGCAATAAGTATGGAAAACTTGAGCAGGTGGGACAAGGTCTCTGCAAAATGAGGAAGAGAACTATGGGTACATTTGCAATCTCTAGGAAATTAAGTTTAATTACTTTATTTGTCCTTGGAACAGCTTGCTTATTGTTAGGAAAAAAACATACTGGAGCTCCTGAAATGCAAAATCTGTTAGAACAGAGCTACGATAAGATAGGTAACTTCTATTTCATGTGAGTTATTTTATGATCCTGGGGCTCTGACAAAAATTTTCAGCAGTAATTACTGATGTTATGATTTTGAGCAGAAAACATCACTGGAGTCATCATTCTAATCAATCAGTCCAGAAATTGTGTAATACCTGTGTAATACTTTTCAAAAATCTCATCAAGAAACCAAAACCATATAAAAAGTACTACATTAGTAACTGAAGTGCATTACAAACAGTAGGAGTTTGTTTTCTGGTGCTTTTGTGGCAATGACAAATAATCTGGTGGGTTGCTAAAATATAGTACTGTGGTCCATTCTCAACTACTTAGCTTCTTTGAGTGTGATAAAAAGGTCCCATAGAACTTCGATATTTCCATAGCCTGTGTTTTCTGTATAATTCAATATTGTATTTCTGTGTGTACTTAATCAAAGGTTAATACAGAGGGAAGTAAAATACTGTATGAATAGGTATAAAAGGAAATTACCGACAACAACAACAAAAAAAAGAGTAAGAAGCTTAGACTGATTTTTGCTTCCGTAGGCTATATAGTCTTTGGTCATAATTATGATGATGTCAAACTATTCTACATAGGTCTTGGTGAAGAACGAAAGCTTATGAGTGAGATACTTAAGGAAGGTCTGAATATCTCAATTCTATTCCCACACTGACAGTTGTGGTTGAGTTTTCAAGTAATTTCATTTCTGTCATTTTTGTACATTTGCTGAATGTATGTAATGGGAATAAATGTATTTCCATCAGGAAGCTGGTTTTCTAAACAATTTTTGGATAAAAGGAGGATCACTTTGAACAGAAGATTATGCCCTGAATATTCATCAGGTAAGTGTTTTGGCCAACTCAGGTGCAGGGTATCTGCTGTTCTTAGGGGAATTATTGCCTCTCTTCTTTCCTTTAGAAAAGGAACCTTAGAAAAAAAAACATGTAGGATGTGCTGTGTGGAAAACTGTTCAACAAGAAGACTAATAATCGTGTAGTCACTAGTCAGTCACCCACTTTGCCTCAGGAAACAGGTTCCTGCTCATCCACTTCACTCAGGAACCCTGAAGTCAGCCGGGAGACTCTCACGCTGTTACGTTACCATCTTTTGCAAAGTAATGTTGCAAAAGGAATTTCTTTCTGGGAAGGGCAGAGTTGCTGCATCCACACTGCGTTTTTCCAGCCTCTCATGGTATCAACGAGCAACGCCTGAATATTCCTGGAGTCGGAATATAAACTTCATATAACTAGGAAACTTTTCTCAACTTTTTCATTTTATATTGCTCTCACTGAATAACTAGAATTTGTGGGATTGCTCTTTTTGTTGCTTTTGTTTTCTTCTCATTCTTTGTTCTCCATGAATCTTGTTTTTAAATGCCTGGTTGTTTTTTTCCTAAAAACATATTCCATCATATTACTGCTTCATAAAAAATAATTTAGTGCTGTATTTGAGACTGGACAAATGTTGCAGTATATTCTTTTTATTATGAATAAAATAGGGATACTTTTAAAGGAAATTATTTTAAAATTAATAAGCTCAGCTATCTTGTAATACAAATATTCACCACCTATAAGGAGGCTATATAGCTCTCTTTTATTACACATAATCGCTGATATCTCTATTGTAACTTACGGAGCACATTGCAACAACTTATTCCATAGTCAGGAAAGTAGGTAATACTCTTCCATCTTATGAATATCTTCTATATATCTTATTAAAATGCAGTAACCATTGCAGAAATGTTGTATATATCTTGTTAATATTGCATTAAACATTAGGAAGATGATCTATATATCTTATTTATATAGCAATAATCATTAAACTATTTTAATATTAATGAAAGTGTATAAATATGTCATTTTAATATACAGCCCTAGTATCTTATATACACAGTTCAATTATTGCAATGTTAACATAAAAAGAAAATATTGGTCAATAAATACAGCAGACATACATTTTTATGTATTGTGAAGAACAGTTCAAAAAATTCTTACTATCCAACAAAAATTAAATCTGTACAAAGCTGCGTGCTATGCTTAAATAAATATACTTCACATCTAGATCGATTAATCAGTGAGAACATTTGTGTACCTATTTAATGGCTTGTGGTTCTCATTGCAAGGCTGTAGAATTCTATTAATTCCTTTTAACTGGAACATATATATTAACACTCAGAATCTTTGAGCAGCTACAAACATTTTTCTTTTAAAAATAAGGGGAGTGGGAAGAAAATCTTGTAGGAAAAGGTCACACCTTCCTGCCAAATTGTGATTTTTATGACCTTGGATGTCTATGAAATATGCTATTGAAAATTTTACAACTTTATTTATGTTTTATACGTAGTCCATAAATCCTTTTTACTTTTTGACTTGGAAATTATAACAGGAAATCTCCGCAAACAGGAGATCTACTGAGAGCTTTTTTCCTGCTAGACTTAAGTGTTCAAGGTATAGAGCTCTCTGGATTCACCGATGTCTTTTCTGCAGACTGGTGAATAAATATTACCTGGATGTTAGTTTGATGAAGGCTGTAGAAACAATATCTTTTGAAACCATTTGCATTCTGCAGATGAGGTAGAAATCAGTTAGCTCATTTGCAAGTCACTAGTGGGAGACTTACATACAACAGCCTTGCTTCTGTGTCTATATATGTGTGTATATAAATATGCAAATACCCTGTTTTCTTACAAAATGACCAAGTGACTCTTAATTCCTTAATTCCTTTATAGCTAAGTGTTTTCCTAAGTTTCTGAAACGTGAGAGGTTGCAGCCTGTAACAGATGTTTCATTGCAATTATTTGCTTGCCAATTTTCGTGTACACACGGTATACTTTGTTAATTATCAGACTGAAATATTTTGTAAACATCAAGCTACAAATTTTGTGGTAACATTAAAAAATAAAGTATGTTTATATGTGTCAAAAATATTATGGTTTAAAACCTACATTTTAAGGTATTTAGGAAAAAAAAAAGTTCCAGAAAGGATTTTAGATTTTAAAAAATTCAGCAAGAGCATTGTTCTCTATTTTTCCTGCCTTATTTCTTAATTATCCTTAACTGAAGTTTTGGGAATCCTTGAAATGAAAATCCAAATCTTAAACAATTCCATGCATAGGAATGTTAGACTGCTCATCATATTCTCTTCCCTTTTTTTTTTTTGTAATCCTATATTTCATTTTCAACAGCTTTGTCTATCCTTCTTTAAAAAACAAAAACAAAAAACCAAACCAAAAACCAAACCCCTCAAACCAAATTCTTTTAGTATTTCTTAAGAGATATCCGTACTATGACTTATTTAATTTAGTGACCTATCTTCAATACTAGGATAATAAATTGTTTGCTCAATGAGAATGAAAAAGAGGAATAGTAATAATTTATATTGTATTTTTCACATATGGATCTTGTATTTATTTACATAGTATCCTTAGTTTTATGGGATCCGTCTGACCAGGAATACATAATCCACTTTGAATTCACTTTTTGTAGAGTACAGTGCAGAATTGTCTTTACTATAAATTATTTTGCTCAAGTAATACGTGTCATATTTCTTTCTAGACAAGGAGGGCTATACATTACTATGAAGAACTTAGATACAGATCGTTGGCAAAGAAACTGCATCATTTGTTTCATTGCTGTTCTTCCAAAATACAGTGTTAATTTATAGATAAATTACAAATGAAATTATAGATATTTAATAAAAAAGCAGATAATTTGCAATGATTAGTCAAAGTCAGTAATTTCATTAAAGATCTCAACAGTGTTATATGTAATTTAATAGCTTTCCATGTTACAGACATAACATAGATAGAAAATAAGCGGCATTTTCAATAGACTGAAGCTATTACTGAAGGAATTGCTGCATGATTATAAATAGGTCACTACCAATTCCCTTCAATAAGTAGACAAACTCCTAGCATCTGTGATTAGATATGCTTACCTATATGGCCCCTCAGAATTTAATTTTTACATTAACTTTTCCTAGCACATTGTTGTACACCTAAAATAAAGTAACATTCATTTGGAATACGAAATACATGCAAGTTTATGCAGAGAACTATTACAAGTAATATCTCAAAATAAGAAAATTTATAGCATTTACCCTTCTTCAAAGTATTTTAAGATGCGTCATTAAATAACATTGCATTTTAAAAATTTTAACTTCTAACTTGCATGCAATGACTAGACTAGACTAGAATAGACTATTTAAGTTGGAAAGGACTTAAAATGATCACCTAGTCTAACTGCCTGAGTAGTTCAGGGCTGACCAAATTCAAGTATGGTATTAAGGGCCTTGTCCAAATGCCTCTTCAACACTGACAGGCTTGGGGCATCAACCACCTGTTTAGAAAGCCTGTTCCAGCGCTTGACCACCCTCTCAGTAAATAAATGCTTCCTAATGCCCAGTCTTAAACTGCCCAGGCACAGCTTTGAACCATTCCCACATATCCTATGACTGGATACCAGGGAGAAGAGATCAGAACCTCCCTCTCCACTTTCCCTCCCCAGGAAGCTGTAAAGAGCGATGAGGTCAACCCTCAGCCTTCTTTTCTCCAAACTAGACAAGCCCAAAGTCTCCTGTACAGAGGGGCACTCTCACTGGCCACAAATTTTGTTTATTGGCGGCAATTTTTATGGATAATGTGCCATAGTTTAATAGTTGGATAGCCCCCCAGTGCTGGTTAGACAAGAGGCAAGATAACAGATAGGCCAAAGCTACTCCTTCAAAAAGGCTTTGACACCTTTTTCTCTAGAAAATGGCTGCTGAGAAGACTTTGGCACATGTTCAGTTTTCACATAACTAGTATAACTATAATAGGTACGATACATCCAAGACCTGCTATACAGGCAATGCCAGGTGATTTTGCACATGGACAGTCAATTCAAAGAATCTTTTCCATGTAAAGTTTTGGAACATACACAGAAGAGATGAGAAATGGAGACGTATATCCTACACGGAGGAAGAAGCAGCAATATTTTGTCCTGACTTTGCATTTCATACTTCTACGTGCTGACAGAATATAAAGATGTACTGAAAAGTAATTGAGAGTTACCTGATAGAATTGGGGGGATTAAGTTGGTGAATGTTTGGTTCTTGATCTAAAATATTAATTTTTAAATAATAATAAAAAGGAAACTATAATCTGCCCCCTCATATATAATGATATTCTGACATCTGCACACGATATGAAATATATTTTGGACAGACAAGATATAATAGGGACTCTGTGAATGGATAGTTGCAGAAACTGCCCTAAAAGATAAAAATTGAATAGAATTTTAAAGCGATGCTGAGACAATCCTAAGTACAGTACAAGCTTAGCCTGCTTTTTCTCTCACATTTTACTTAGAATGCTTTGTGCTAGCTAATCAACTGATATTAATCATTCAGGTACCATGAAATACGTACAAGCCCTAGGGGTAGCACTGTTACATTTATCTTACTGTGACAGAACTGGTGCAGAACTGCCTTGAGATATCTGTATTACAGCACTGTGTATAATGTCACCTGGAGCTACCCCATGAACACGTGGCAGACTAATAAATTCTCTGAGCTTGCTCCTTCTCTACTAGATGATGTAGGGAGTGTAGAATGGAGGTGGGAAAGAGAAGAAATTATGACCTTTACTTAAATGCAAATGTCTCTGGAAGGCTGAAAAAAAAAAACATGGAGAATTCTTCCATTTGTGTTGGGATTGTCATATTTATACCCTGTCTCATAAATGAAAAGCTAGCGGGTTTTGTTTTTTTTTTAATGTGAAAAAAAAAACATCATCAAGCTACTTCTATAATTAATTGCTATTTTTTAGTTTCCCACTTGATGTCTTTTTGTGAAGAGGCGTTTGAGAGGGGTTGTATTTGCTCAGTGAGGTTGATAGCAAAAGGTTTTCACTCCCTGGATAATCCATTTAGTACTTTAATGCATTTAATTTTGACAGTCTTTTCCTCCCTATATATTCAATAATAAAATAGAATAATATATTAAATGATAAAATAATAAAAGTGTATGGAATTCACTCTGCAGTATGTCAAAATGGACAACGTACCTTGAAATAATGTGCACGACCACTCAATTTTCAGTGGTGTTTTGGTATTTGGCTTGCTTGTCTATTTGCTTCATTTTATCATTATTCACAATTACAAAATGCAATTATGTGTTATTTCCTAGGCTTTTGCAAAACTGAAAACTGTGATCTTGTGATCAATTCTATTCTCTTTAGAGAGATTATTAAATATAAAAATATTATGCGGTGTGATCATGGAGTTGAACAGTGTTCTGACCCTTGTGATAATTGTAGGCATATATTATATTCCGCTAATATACTTTGTTATGCCTAAATAGGTTTATTATTATTTATATTATTAAATATATTTATTTTCATATCATATTCATATGAACTATGAATAAGTTCATATTTTCACAGATATGTACTTGAATAAAGTTACTATCTTTGTCAGTTTTCTATACCGTTGGAAAAATGAAGATGGATCAATCTGGAGTTTGGTGTTAACATTCCTCATTATTCTAAGTAGGACTGGAAAAACAGACATCAAGTACTCACTTTAAGTAATTTACTTTGTTCTGTAACACTCCTCTTACTTATTTATCTGTTCTGTTGGTCAGAATAGTGTGCATGTATTGCAGTAAATTATGAGTCAACAAAGATCTTCAGACTGCCAAAGACTGCTAAATCAAACCTAAGCATCTTCTATTTTTTCTGAAGTTCTAGAAGTTGCTTTTTACAGTGACAGAAAAATCTTGGTGAAGAAGAAAATTCCGGAACTAGTCCACAACTCGAGTAGAAAGAATTCAAAGTAGTTGACTTCTCTTGCAACAGGTTTATACTACTCTTTTTATTAGCTTTAGGAGAATTAATCATGATCTACAATAATGTAAAGGTAACCAAAATCACATCCTTAGTCTGTAGATATCATTTCAAGGACTAGCCTGATAACGATATACTCTTGCACACTTAGCTTCAAGCAACTGAAGATTTGGAAATTAAAGTCTCAAATTGCTAAAAAGACTGCATGTATTTAAAAGGGGAATTAAAATTAAGTCAACTAATGTGTTTCAATCAGATGAAAACTCAGAGCTCTTTTGGCTGTTCTAATTAGATATATTAGATATGTTGTTCATACTAAGATTAATGCTCTAAGGAAATACTTAGATGCTGCTAATTTTAAACTACTGGATTTAAGTGAAAAACTGAAGGTTCTTTGCCATGTAATAATCTTACAGGTGTTCTTGGATCTACGCTGCATAGAAGGGAGTCCTGTGGTTCAGTGAAGACCTGCAGTCAGTGGAGCAGAAAAGGAAATAGTACTAGACCTGAAAAAATAACCTCTAAAAGGTACGATCAACACAGAAGGCATAAATATTATATATAGAAGAATATTTTGATTTTTCTTATACATGTTTATATATAAGCATATATAAGAAGATATATATATATTATGCATACATACATAAAAAACAGAGTTTAAAAATAAAGTATAGCTGTTCATTATGCAATAATTAACATGAAGTGTGTCCCGGGATAATACGTCTACTTTTCTACATATCATAGAGTTGTCCCTACCAGATCTACAAGGGGTAATGACTGTTTTCTTAATGCAGTAGTGCTTAATATAGTGTAGTGCTTAATGCAGACACGTTAACCATCCAAAAACTTATCTAGCTTCTTCTTGTGGACCTTGAACTCAAAGCATCCTAATCATGTCTGTTGCCTTCTACATTGTCACTGTAATTCAGAATTGGTTTCTCCATGGTTAAACATTTTCTGCAAATTTTTGCCTTATCTATATTTGGAGAGAAAAATTAAATACTCAGAATGATGAAAAACATACATCAAGATCATGACTCAATTTAGGATTCTTCAGAAGCCAGCTTCTCCTGCAAGTCACATTCTGACTATTATATGTCTCAAACGTTAACGAGATATCTATGCATTACATTATATCTTGTGCTAAACTACTAGGTCAGATCCTGATTTCATCTGAATAACCTTAATCTAACTGTTCTCAGATACCAGCTTGCTGCTACCAAAGATTCCCTCCAACAGAAGCAAAGCATGTTCTTCTGTTGCTTCCTTTGCAATTGATCTATTGATTCTCTGATCTCTTTCTGAGCCAATGAAAAAAAAACAAAACAAAACCAAACCAAACATTTTTCTTCTGGGTTGCCGAGACAAATTTACCACCTTTTTGTCTGTTCCTCAGCAGTCAATTTAAGAAGTGCCAATTTAAGAGTGCCAGAAGTGGAGAGATAAGATTCTTAGCAGTTTGAAGACAACCAAGTTGAACTTTGTCAGTTTAATTAATTACTGAGTTATGTATGTTTCATATTTTTATAAGATGTGTTTTTATCAAGAGTGATCAATAACTCTTCATTCAGTCACAAAAAAAAAAAAAAAAAAAGCGGTCAAGAAAGATGGAACATTTTCAGTTGTAAATAAAACTGAAGTTTTGTTTAACTAGAGTGCAAAGGCTTCCAGACATCTATAACAGACATCGGCAACTGGCCATGTGGCAACATATATTTGGTTTGGTTTACATGTAAAAGCAAACTGGCTACAGTTTAGTGTCTTAGAACGTATATTTTATGTATAAATAATAATAAGCCAATTTTCACTTTCCTGGGTGGAAATACTGTCCCACCCCCGCACTGTCCCGCTTCTTCCAGTCCCTCCTGCCCTCAAAAAACAAAACCCCTTGAACCCCACCCCAATGACAGATGTGCATTTCTGGTCACCAGTGTTTCTTTTCCATCTGTTTGGGTGGCATTGTGCTTAATCACAAGTTAAACAAAACCTTCCACAAGAGTATTGTGGTTTGGCAAAAATAAGTTTGGAAGAAACATTTTGTATTACCATTTTGCATTTGCCTCTATGCTAGCATCCTATGGTAGTAGATTCCTCCGGCATTTGATCACATCTGTTCAGTTCTTAGCCAAAGTCTGTTAAATGACCAAGAGAAAAGCAAAACGGTTTATAGACACTCAAGCCCTACACAACAGCTTGCATAGCAGTGGGTGTTTGAGGGAGTCAGAATTCAGATTTTGACTTTAGTAGAGAAAAACTCCTCCCTCACAAGACGATGCCGCAAAGCTTCACACCTTGCCAGGAAAAAAAGAACTGTGAAAAAATATGTGAGATAACTAATTAGCATGAAAGTAAGGAGCAGTTCATAGGGTATAACATCCACAGAAATAAGGTGTGAAACACCTTTTGAAAGGGGTTAAAGGAAATAAGGATTTGTTCTTTTCAAAGAAAACTCCTGGCTATTTTTCCTCTACTACTAAGAATTTTACCAACAAAGGATATTTGAAGAAAAAAATCTCAAGTGTTTATCTGAAAAAAGCATGGCAAGATTTCATACTTTCCTGTTAAAATCCCAAATGACTTCATTGAAATGTACTTGCTCTCCTTCAAAATTTGCATGGAGGAAAAAGAGATTGCTATAAAAGTTATGATGGTAGAAGCCGAATTGGCAAAATCAGGTGTTCTATGGTCATGTTTTAGGAAGTCTTTTATGAAAGATGAGATGCTATAAGAGATTACATTTTTTCTTGGCCTGGCAAAAATATGCCTTCTGCAACAGCTGATCTAGATTCCTTGGAAAAATTAAGGCCTCCCTTTATGACTGTGAATGCCATAATAAAGAATGGCTCACATTTCATGAGAAAAGGGATAAAGCTTCAGGAAAGTTTTGAATGCTATTGGATTTTCATATCGTGATATTTGAAAAAAAAAAATACAGGTCCTTTTACAGTAAGTGAACCTTCCCAGTGGTGGAAAGAGTCATAGCCTCACGCATCAGATATAGGATTTGACTGACCAAGAATGTCTCCCAGAGTCTTCAGCAGGATGCCATTATCAGCTGAAAAAGAATTAAAACCATCTTGAGACTTCAACCCAGAAGAGTTGCTAAAGAAAGTCACAATTTCTTTGCTATGCTTACAGTCTATATAAAATGTATTAAGAGGTTCTTAACAGAATTTCACCCAGAGATGCTGTATGGAAATGGAACGTGAGACCTTTTTGTTATGATGATAATGTTATTTTAATATGAACTAAAAAATGTTTTTTTAAAAAACAGATTTCTTAGAATTAATTCACTAGTATGTGATATCACTTAACAAACACCTGAATTTTTCCCTTTTTCTAATTCTTCCTAGTATTTTATTAATTAATTGCATTGATAATGCTACTATAGGACATCTAGTACTTGAGTATGTAGTAGATACAAGATACTTTAAATAAAAGACCTAAAATAATAGAGTTGAAACAACAATTATTCCAGCGATCTAATCTTTCATGCAGAATCCATTAATGCCATCATTATGTGATTGCGCACAAAACATGAAGGTGAAAGCAGTTTAGCAGCATTGTTGCATAATGTGCCTCTGCTTATCATGTCAGTCTGGTTGAAAAAAAAAAAATATTTGGGGGGGCAAAGGGGAGAAAAGACCCACAAATCAAAATAGGAAGATTTGAAGCCCATTGAAAAATAATCTCTTTATTTCCAGATATAGCATTAGATTATGTTGTGATTTTTCTTCTTCTCTTTGCTTGTTTTAGTCAATTGGCACATTCATTATATTGAAAAAGTCTAGAAATGTTTCACCATGTCCTGTTTTGTTACGCTAAAGCAAAAACTCGGTAAGCTGAACAAAAGTATAATAAGGGTGCTTGAATAAGCTAGTAAGCAATATTTTATTGTTATATTACTTTAATACTTTGTCCTGTAATAACACTGCACAAAAATCAATGAAACTCATTGATCAGCTTGCGCTATTTTATAAATAAGGATGAATTTATATTTAAACTCCAGCTGCAGCACAAATTGATGTTCATTCCTTTCACAGCATTTGAGTGCTAGGCAAAACCTAGAGTGCTCTCCTCTCCTGTCTGACATTTTGCTTTTAAACATGAATTGCTTTTCCCTTAATACCTTATGTAAGATAATTGTTTGTACATTAAATGGCTTAGAAAATTTTAAATAGCTTACAGTGACCAGGAGGGGTTATTTTCAGTGGGCTAACACAGACTATCTGCACATATAAATGTTGATTACTACTGCTTTTACTTATATTAATTAAATGAGTGGATGTAATCATAGAAATGTTTTGTTTCCGTTGAAATGAACAGAGACAACAAATAGTTACATAGCTGAAACTTGACTATTCAGACTATGTATTTCCTTGTTAGCTCCATGGGTTATTTTGGTTTTCCTTACAAAAAAACTACAAGGAAGATTTCCCCTGATCTTCTTGTTACAGGTTTTCAAAATTACTCTCAGATCTGGTTTTAGGCACCTTGAATAAAGCTTACTGCTATTCATGTTAGCAGTATTGATGCGTACTTGAGAAACTGACGGGCTTTTTTTGTAACACATACTGTACTTGATGCTGAAAGAACTAGCATCCTTCTTTAATGATGAATAATTATTCAGGTTTATAGCTCTGGAACGACATAGATTTGAACTTTGAAAGCTGATACTTTGACGATTGTTTGCTTGCTGTCTTACATTTTGGTTTGCAAGCATGTTTTATAGCTTCAAGAATGTTATATCCTGAACCAAATGTAGAAGGCTACAGCACTTAATGTGAATAATCATGCATTAGATATTTGATGTTGTTCTGACAGCTCTTAAGAGTAGAGGGAAGAGTATGTGAATAATCATGCATTAGATATTTGATGTTGTTCTGACAGTTCTTAAGAGTAGAGGGAAGGCCTATGGTACTAGGACGTGCTTGTGAATAAAATGACAACAGCACGTCGTAGTCTTATTTGGGTATTTCTTATTGTGCTATCAGAAAGAAATAAATACAGCAAAATTGTTAAATCTACTTTTAAGAATACTTACAATTTGTTATACAATTGTATTCTTACCCTATGCACTGGAAATTTACAGAAACATGTATAATTTGATTTTATTTCTTTACTGATATCAAGGTGTCCCTTTTTTAATGTTTTATTCTTGAAGGCTTGGGTACTTTTTTGTAATCCTGCTATATAGGAGAAAAGCATTCTGAAGTTTTATTGGGAATTTTAGTAGAAGATTCTTTTTTTTAGAAAACAAAAATCTGGTAAAGCCTCATTTGAAGGAAACAAAGAAAAAAAAAATGAATTTTCCTTACATTTGAAATTAACTCCATTTTCAAAGAATGTTAAACCACATTTTACATGCGTTATAAATTAGTTTTAATCATGTGGTGTTTTTTCAGGTTTCTCCTTTACTGAATGAAAGCTGGCATGCCTTTTGTAAGTAACTATTATCCTTGTCCAATAAGTGGCCATACATTTCAGTTGCTCTGTTCTTCCCAGAGGGGACTATCGAGTACTATGTTTTTTTTCTGGCATTCTAATGGTGCTCAACACTATAGAAGTTTGGTGTTTCACAAACAATTAATTTAATCAGAAAAATCCTCATCGCCTATAATGTATATTTATGTATATTTTATGAATAAGAAGCTAAGAAATAACTACTAACGTGAGAAAATACCTTCCAGCTGAGATATATAGGTCTGAATTCTTGGTCTTAAGGACAGGTGGTTTTGCATACCAGGAATATTTTTCCACCAGTTTGGAGCTCACAAGTTCAAAACTATATAGTTTATGATTGCTGATACTTATTTTTATTTTATGACTCTGTAGCAGGAGTGGAAATAAGAAATTGCTTGCCCAGGAAAAGTGCAGTTTTTGTTGGAATATTTGCGCTGCAAAACGCCAATCTCTGTATAAAATGAGGCAAATCTTTACACAGAATAGCTATTACACAACAGCATCAAACATTCCCAAAACAAGTCTGCCCAGTGCATAGATGAGGAAAGTAGAGCCTTATGAACTGCCATAATGGAGAACGTAGGAGTTGCCATTATACTTGGAGTACATGGAAATTTGCATTAACAAAGAAGGTTTCTTCCTTTTTCTCTCAAAAGCGCAGTAGTATGTAAGAAGGCCAGACAGAGCCCTTAGCTACAAAGGACTGGTTTTTTTTTTTCACATCAACTGTTTTCCACATGATATAATTAAAGGTCAGAAGAGAACCTTCATACTTTTTCTTTCCTTTTTTTTTTTCTGTCTTCCAGCCTCATTTATACCAAGGCTACTCGGGTCACTGTTTTGAGATGGTGATGCAGAAAGGTTTATGTATCTTTGGCATAATTGTGCATAGCAGTTCTCTAAAGTTTCTCTGCTGGGGGTGTCATCTAGAAAGGTTACTGTGATATTTCAAAAATTGTCTCTTGTTAATATGAACGAAACATGTTCTTTTCTCATGTAATGCATATATATTGTGTACATGTTTATGTATATTTATCTAGAGCATATATGCAAATATATAGGGAATATTGACATTAAATAGCATTTTATGTTGTATTTTGCATTGCAGCAAGCAAAACAATACTTCTCAAAAAGGAATAATTTGGAGAAGAAGGACAGTTTCTTTCCAGTTTTCATCAGTCTCTGAGTTATGAGCAAGTTTCACCCACTTTGGTTACTTAAAAAAGTGTTGCTTGTGGCAGCTAAATTAAATATAATATCCTTTCCTCTGTCTGATAGATTTTCATGCAGAGTGAAATATTTTAAATGGCAATTTAAATGTAGTTACGTTAATGATTGTTGTTATGACAGCAATGTTTTGAAAGTGTGACTGTAGTGAAGGCAATGTTAGTTTAGCTGACTATGGGGAAAATAATTTCTGTCTATATCAATACCACCTACCATTTTCCTGGTCTACATTTCTTCTGGATACTGGTAAAATAGTTCCTGGAAAATTATCCCATGAGGATTCAGCAGCAGTAGCAAGTATGAAAAAAATTGCATTCAGAATTATAGGGTAGGATTTTTTGGGGGGGAACAGTGAATGTCATAAAAATGAGAAAATATGAATCACTGTACCAGAAATCCAGGGTCTATAGAGCCTGTCTTTGATGATGGCAGCTGTGGATGGTTGGGAAGAGCAAAAGTATAAAGTTAGCACGTAGTGATACTTCCACATAGAAGTTACTCCTATGATCTCCAGTGATGTAAAATTCCAGGGCTTCTTGAATGACCGTAACTCGCACTGAGGAGCTTTTCCTTCAACTGTTCTGTAATCCATGGAAACTATTAGCATCTACAAAATCTTGCCACAAGGAACTATGCAACTTTGGGTGTGTTTTTTTTGTCAGAAAAATAAGCTCTTTTTCTTATTTTTGAACCCAATATTTGGCGATTTTATTAGATGATTCTTGTTTCTTTTGTTGAAAAAACCCTATATATCATTCATGTTTTCATAGACAGCTGTGATACATACTATCAGCTGAAGAATCCTAACTTACCTCATTATTCCTCACAAAGAAACCATTTTCTGCCTTTGATCATCCCTCCACCTTTTATTTATCTTATCTAGTTTTAGAATATCTTGCCTGGGGGAGAATGTGATAAAGACCGCAATAAAACATTCAATACAAGGACATGAAAGACAATAGCATAACACTTTTTTTTTGCCTAATAATTCTTAATATTTTACTTCCTTTATTTACTTAATACCTAGCTAATGTTTTCCCACAGTTAGCTATTATAAATACAAGATCTCATTTGTGAATAACCATGTCCCATCCCTGCATCACTTCATATTAATCTGTAGTGATTTTGTCTGATAATGTGCTGTCCAGTCATTTACAGTCATAATATGACCCTTCATTTCTTGAGAATGGTCATTTT
Source organism: Gallinago jamesoni (assembly GCA_025769975.1). Classification (NCBI taxonomy): domain Eukaryota; kingdom Metazoa; phylum Chordata; class Aves; order Charadriiformes; family Scolopacidae; genus Gallinago; species Gallinago jamesoni. The sequence goes on along the minus strand of JAOQGH010000012.1, from coordinate 73,817,335 downwards.
ATTTACTGCTTTTAAATTTAATAACAATCAATGGTCATTTTATTTACTGATTTAAATTTAATAACAATCACAAATAAGCTCTCTTACCCCATTATTCATCTCCTCTTCAAGTTCAAAAGATCAGATCATAAAGGATTCCACTTTTGGCTTTTCTAAGATTATTGAATATTTACTTATACCACTGATTTTCTGACTTTTTCCCAGGTGAGGACTTTTCATTTTATACTCTGGCAGCTTAATTTCTTTAGGAGTTTTGTTGAGACACCTTGTAAAATCCCTTTTGGACATCTAAGCAGAATATGAAAACTGGAGTTCCCTTCTCTACATGTAAAACTTCTCACTGTCTTGATTCACAGCAGGTAAGTGAAGTTCCAGAAGGTGATCAGATCTTCCAACTTTCTGGGAATATGGAAATACCAACTCTCTGGAAAACAGCCCAAATCACCAATGTTCATTACTTCTGTAATTCTTCGTAATGATGAAATTGATGAGGTGAGATGCATACCAGAGATGTGCATTATGATAGACACATTCTTCATGCACCATTGTTAAATATACCAAAGTTCCTCCATAAATTAAATCTTGTCAACATTCTCATGATTTACAAAACTTTTCAGGGGTTATCAGTCAATTAATTTCTTGGATTTGCTGTACTTTGTGTGACTGTACAGCTGCAAATCACACTACTTTTCCGTGTCTTTGGACATAAAAGATACTTTCTAGATTTAACTGTTTGATTTCCTCTGGGATTTTAATGAATATTATATAATTTGACTTTGTTCTGTTTCCCTCAAAAAGGCAGATAGAAGTTTTCTGACCGTTTCTATACATAGTACCTAAACATTTAGAAAATGTTTTCCCTCCAATGCTTGAATAATCAAAGTATTGTTTTTTGAACATTAACGGGAATGTTCAGTAGTATTTTTCCAAGTATTTGTTCAAAATATGTGAACTCTGGTTGTGGCTAAAAATCAAAGAAAGAATATTTGTCATATTTCAAGGTGTTTTTTTTTTTATTTTTCATTGTTTATTGAGGTTGACATCAACTTAAAGACAATGAAGTTTTCTGAAAAATTAAATGTTTGGTTTGAAATTTATTTTTTTTTAAAGAGAAACTCGCATTCAGAAACAAGCATTAGTTTAAAACCTGTCATTTTGATTTCATCGTTGACTATATTCCTTTAAAATGAAAACAAAAATAGCTTTCAAGAAAAGGAAACAAAAGAACACTTTAAAAAAAATTATTCTATCTGGCTTATTTTATTTATTGATGCCCATGTTGTTATTACTATATTTTACATCTTCTGTTATGTGGAAACTGACTTTTCAGCCAGTTCAACCATATTAGAATAGAATTTGAATAAGCCTCTGAAAAACTAAAGGACCATAGAGAACCCCATGATGTTTTGCTGGAAAAAAAATATGTGTTCATGTCTCCTTATATTTGTTATTACCTCCTTATGTTTACTATTTAAATAATGATTTTGGACATAATAGATAACACTGTTATGAATAAGTGAAATTGTTTTAGCTTGAACATCTATTTGCTCATCTTGCTGTGAACAGATTACTGTTGGGTGATTTCTGTGCTGCTCAAGTGAGTCTGGTAATGATAATACAGTGCTTGAAGGCCTCTGGAAACTTCTAGAGTCAGATGGCTACTTCACTCATTTGACAAAAAGTAAGGAAGCCTAAACTCTTCTGTTGATAAGCTTATATCAGGCATATGTTCCTAACTAGCTTCCTAAAAAGTTCATTGATTTTTCTTTCTAGTAGGCCAGAAAGAAAGTATTTACTTTTTCCCAACTATTGGATAAACCTGGAGGAACACTGTCAAGTTATTTGACTTCTGTGACAACAAAGGCAAACCAGTTTGAAACAACCTGGAACAATGACTGGATTTAATTGTCTCCACCATTTGTGATTAGCATAGTGAGTAGCTCTGTAGCCCTTAGCAAGATTTTTTTTTAGTTACTCCAGTAGAAGCAAATTCTAAGAGATCTGAAAGAGAATAATGTGCCAAATTTGGGGGGGGTTGCTTCCAACTTTGTGTGATAAGTAGCATAAGAAAAATTAAAAGAAAGATTATGGGAAATCTGATTCAAGGGCAATAGAGTCACACTGGACAATGAGTGAGACGAATGAAGGATACACTCTTGCCAGAGAATAATGTATTTGATAAATATTTTGGCCTGCGAATAGTATTACATGTGGTTGAAGGACAAATGGTGGAAATGTGACACCTAGTAACAGTGAATGAGTGAAAATCAGCTGCATATACAGAGCTGGCAGCTGGTGGATACTGACCTGATGATGTGCATGGGAGGATTTTGTTGATTTAGGTGCTTGGTTTTTTTTTTAAGTCTGCTTAGACAATTCTTCCCAGCAACTTTTTCCCTAAAGGCCCTGTGAAAAATTACTGATTTTATTGTAGTTATTAACACAAGATCTTCCACACACCTTCTTTCACAAAATTCCTTTTCCTTTTTTTGATGCAACAGACTCCAATAATTAGCTGTTTCATGGGGTCTGATGACTGCAGTAGGTCTAAACGTTTCTGAATTTTTAAACATTCGTAAAGTCTGCCTTGTTAAGTAGTTTGTAATTTCCATCTGAAATGCAATACTGATGTATTTTCTTTTTGTTTAGTGGGGTTCTGTGGCATTTTTGTCATAAGAACGTATGGAAAATTCATTTGGGCTAAACAATACAAGTGTCTTGTTTACTACATGTTATTTTGTTAAGTTTCACACAATTTCATGTGGTTAGGCTTAGCAAGCACTCGGGAAGCAGGTATCTTATTTTACATTTTCTCCACTTTGAATTGTCTGGGGGTTTCATTTTCCAATTCTTCATTATTATAAGGGTGTAATAAAGACAGTGAGATAGTGCCCTTGATGCTTTTCTTCTCTCTTTCCATGATGACTAATACTCATGGCTTTTATCTTTTACTATATGGCCTTACATTTGACTAAGCTGTTATGACTCACCTATGGCATGTAAAAGCACAGAGAACATTGTTTGTGAAATATTCTATGACCGTGTGTAATATTAAGGACTGGACTCTGTTGCTTGATGATCCAGTTCCTAAAAGAAATTAAATATGACTCCCTGAATGCTTTTTTTTTTTTGTCATTTGTCTGCACAGGTGACTGCATGTTCCTATGCCCACTTGCACTAAGCTGAGATATTTGTACAATAAGGTGGTATGTGTTTGTACGGAGAAATGCTATTTGGATGGTAGTATCTATAGTGCTGAAATGGTTTTATTAGTTGCTTTTTCTAAAATGTACTGGGAAGTAAAAATCCAAGGATATGGCAAGGAGTAAAAGAAATTTTCATTTATACTATTTTTAGTAGTATGTTTATATATTGTTACTTCCACAATGTGTACTATTATTTAATTTAATAATTCATACAGGATTAAATTTTAAACATTAGATTCAGATTATGATGAACAGTTATAAAATTTCCTTAAACATAGTGGTAAACAAATGCTTCCACGTAATTTTTATTCAGAAATAAGTACTCTAATGCAAATCAAAAGAATAGGTTTAATTGACATTTGCTGATATGTTTAAGGAGGGAGGGAGGACCTGTGTGTGTTGTTTTTTTCTTTCTGGAAATAAACAGAGATTCTTACTGAGTTATATGTAAAAGTGTTGGCTAGATGTGTTTAACCAAAATCTTGTTTTTGACAGCAGTAAAACCCAGCTGTATTACAGCCCATTTATCTTCTGTCCTAATACATACTCAGTTAAATATGTAGGGTGTCACTGATCTCAGTGTTGCTGCAGACAGAAAACAATATTGGAAGAGTGCCTTTTGGCTATTTATGTATTTAATTGATTAATTTTGTTTGTTTGTTTCTTCCTATTACATGCTGTTGAAGGACAAACAGAGATTAGGGAGAAAGAAAAAATTAGATCAACAGTTCCTGGCCCGTAAGACTTCTACAAAGCTTTGTAATCCTGTTTATCTAAGATGTTTCTTAATGTTCTCAGAATTATTTTCTATTAAGGAATATAAAAATTCCTTAGTTAATGAAATTATTATTGAGTGAAATGAAGAAAAATCCATAATCTTCACATTTTCTTAATAGATCAAATGGTTTAATTTGATATCAAGTCAATAAAAATTTGGTCTCCATTGCACTGAAATAACTTGCATAATGGCACTGTATTCAGCTTTCAACTTCATTGGGTTTAATCACTCCATTAAGGAGAAGAAATGTCTGATCAAATAAGAATTCAACATTGCGCATTTCAAGGGACTAATATATTTTCAATATCTGTTGATTTTATGCTAGTAAGAAGCTAAGAGAGACAGAGGAGAGACTACCCTTCTGATGCATTTCTTCCACCATGTAAATAAATACAGACCTTACGACATTCTGCTTTTGCTCTGAAATTATTTCATCCCAGCAATTTAAAAGCAATTGCAGTGCAATTTGAAATTACAGTGTTTGTTTACTAGATACATGTAATGTAAAGATTGAAAGAAAAAAAAAGAGACATCTTAAAATGTCTTGGGATACCTACTTTGTTTATGATAGTTAAAGTATGATTTCTGTTACAGTTGGCTAGTTGCTCAGGTTTCTTTTTATGAGACTTTTCCAAGTTATCAGAAAACTCAGTAAATTAGGTTGTGGGTGGGCCAGTTTTACTGATTTTTTTTTACTGATGGCTTCAAAGAAGATTGGGTTAACCTCAGATGGTTGAAATGCAACACACAGTGGTTTTTCATCAAACAGCTTGTCTTTGGAAAGGGGTGTTGCTTAAAAATGCTACTTTAAACACTTTTTTACACTTTGTTGTAGTTACAGATTACCTCTGATGATGCAGCTATGATACAAAACGGAGAACTATAGAACAAATAAACTCAGTTTTTAAAACTAATTCTTTGTGTTTGGATGGATTAGTCGTACTAGGATGTTTTCAGAGTAAGGTAATTCAAGTTGAGACAATACAGTAGTTCAACTCTCTAGAACAGAATATCATTAGTTCAGCTCAAAAGTAAAACAAAATTTCTCTTAGATATGACAACTGTAGGAAGTAGCATTTTTGAGAAAGTAAATAGGTCTATAACTTGATCATCTCCCTGTGAGAACAAGCACTTCAGATTGTGTTAAATGTATGGAGAATACTGCAGTAGAGAAGTACTAGCAGTTGACTGTGCTGTCATCAGAGAAATTTCATGTTCTCTTCCAGCCTGGAACTGATAACAGGCAGCCAAGCATCAACATAGTTGTAAAACCTGGTTTATTTCTTAAAAATAAATACAAAAATATAAATATAAAACATTGGCAGATAGAATTTGATGAAATGAAGTTGCACAAACTTTTTTTTTAAACCAGCTGCATATTACACCTATTAACACCACGTGTACATTTTGTTTTAATTTTAATGTACAGAACAGGACATACTGGATTTTTTCTTCTTTGCCATCTTAAAAGCTGCACTTGCAAGGATATGACATGTACCTAACAGAAGCGGCTTGTACATGAGGTTACTTAAGGAATTATCACCCCGTTCAAATTTCTGAAGGTAAGGTATTTTTTATTTTACTTACTAAAATGGACAACACTGAATTTCCATAGCTTTGGCTCTTGGAAGGTGATTAAATAAAATGCTGTATATATTCCAAGTGGCATCCTACTAGAAAGAATGAATGACATCAATGAACAAATTAAAAACAAATTTTAAAAGGAAACCATTGTGCTGAGTGGCAGGAAAACTTTCCTGAATGTTAAATACTGTTGAGTGCAGAAGGTGTCTGTAAAATTACTTCCGCTCAAAGGAAACAAAAATATAGCCTACTGTCGGTCAAGAAGTGTCTTTGTCACTTTCTCCTCCACCATACATTTCAGCTAGCTTATTAAACCGAGGACCCCATTCTCGGAGGTAATCATAGTTTTGGTCTCCTTCGGTAGTACCCGACTCTAAGGAGCTCAAGGATTCAGCTATTGAATCGTTTCCTTCATAGGCATAAGTTGCAAGTGAGTCATACGGCGGTGCAGAAGGATCAGTATCGTGCTCTTTAAGCCTTTGGTTAATGAAATCTCGGACATCTGTGTTATCTGGCGCTGAAGGAGTCCTCCGTGGTACAAATAAGTTTTCGGGGATAATGTCTCGTCGAAGCTTCTTATCTTCGATAGCTGCGGGATTCCTCAGCGTGCCGATATCAAAGGCTTGGGTGTCTTCCTCTCCACCGCCTTCATCGTTATAGCTCACAATGTTGTCTCTGATATCCTCTTTAGAGAGGATCAAAGGCTCCTTCTTTCGTTGCCTCTTCAGAGCAGCGAACAGCACCACTATAACTTAAAGAGAGAAACAAAGAATGGGTAAAGAACTCTTTAACAATTTCTTGGTAGCAAATTCACGAGGTAGAAGAGTTCTATTTCAGATACGCTGTAGCAATTAAATTCTCTCTGGTAAATGGATAAATATCTCTATTTGTATTATTCTAGCTAAGATCTGGTTCAAAATTTGCTATTTTGCACACATTGCGTGCTTTGCTTTATAGAACCATGAGCTTGTCTACATGCCCCTTCTGTAACTTGAATGAGTTTTAGAATAGCCAGGTCTATTCTGAAGATCCTACCCCTTTTTAAGCTCAAGGTATACCGTTAAAAATCCCTTTTGAGATGAATTATAGGTCATTAGTGATATTATGAAAACTGTAAAATGGAGATTTTAGAAAATTCACTTATTTTTTATTACAGCACAGAAACCTCTGGATTGACAGTGCTTTAATAAAGTAAAAAAACCCTATTTACTGGCCTGTTCTGTGTGAAGTACATACTGTATGTTGACTTTAGATATAGTTATTTAAATAAAAAATAGACATTCCCTCAAAAAAATTTAAAATGAAAGACATGAAAGCAGGTTCTGATTTTGCTATTCCTCCTCTCTGATCTTCTTCTTCAGACTTAGCGAGAGGACAAAAATGAGCTTCTGGTTGCACACTGATATTTTTAACAGTCTGGAACTTGAATTCTTATTTACTGTTTCCAGTTCCCAGACACATGGGTATTGCTGTGTTGTTTTGTTGGGTTTGTTTGTTTGTTTGTTTCAAGTTGCAGTTGAATTCTTCCTGCAAAATCACGAATTTTACCAACCTGCATAGTTTTTTTTGTAAAATGAATGGGGCCTGAAGCATTTGTTCGTAGGGGGAAAGACGCACTTCTTTTTTCTTACCTAGCAGGATGATGATGCAGAGGAGAATGGCAACCAGTGCCCCTGTGCTGAGGCCAGCAGGGAGGAGCAGGGCCTCAGCGCTGCAGGACTGCATGTTCCCTCGGCTGTCGCAGGCACAGACGCGGATGGTCAGGGTCCCAGTGCTGCTCTGGATCGGGTAGTCATTGTCCGATATCACCACTGGGAGAAGGTAAGTACTTATCTCGTGTCGACTAAAGCCGTTCCTTCTCGTCAGAATTCTGGCAGTGTTATCTAGATTGATTAAAATATACTGTTGTAGAGTATGTGAATATATAATGCATCGTTTACAGTACACCATCACATTTTGCATCACTGATTGCGTTCTGAAACCGTTCTGATATTACAGCCATGTCTCTCTTTTTCTAATGACGTTCCCATTTGATTAGAAAGCTATTTATAATCTTTTATGTAGATCTGACCCATTCTTCTGCGCCTCCGCACTGTATTTCTCAAAGAATTTCTCAAAGCTTAATATGTTTTATAGATTAATGCATGTAGTGTGTGACACAGTTCCAGTTCAGGGCTGAAGCCCTGAAATGAAGTGGCCAACTGAGAAAAAAAATAACCTTCTGCTTCACGCTGTTCAACAAGCACTCTGTTCTGAAAGATTCTTTCTACGGCTTTTCCATGACAACACCCCCAGGAATGCTATCTGTAAACTCAGAATGAGATTTTCTACACCGAAACACTTTCAACATGCTGTAAAACAATGAACTATGTACCTTAGCACATGGAACGGATTTTGTAGGTAAAAATTGTCCTAGGAATTCAGAAAATGTGAAATATGGTAGGTATTCCTGCACAGTTTTGAGAAGTTAATTTACTAAACTCTATTTGTAGCGGACACCTTAATTGTATGCAGTAAACTTCAGCATCAAAGGCTGTTCACTGAGTGGCCAGAGGGAAGAGGAGGAATGAGTAACTGGGAGAGACTATTTCTTCTCTTTTTAGGGCCACAACACTAGAGTGTGAGCCAACACTGAAGTTGCTAACCTTTTAGGCCAAAAAGAGAGAAAATATACATTTAGCCTCCATTGGAAGGAAAATCTACTTTTCATCATACTTGTGCATCTCTTGAGGTAAGCAGTTAGCTCTCTTGCCAGCCAACTTCAGGCTGAATTAAAATAACCCAAGTGTAAAAAGAAAGAAAATAATTATGGATAGAAAAGAAATAACAAGGTCTATACCTCTACACACTCAGGACCTAGTAACCAGGATCTAATATTGTTTAAAATTTTAAATTACATGTTTTTTCATAGCCTTCATGATGTGAAACACAAAATTTTCCTTTATTGCATCACTGTTTTGGGAATTTGTATGCTATTTGTTTTCACTCAACATCAAAAACTATGTGTTTGATGGATCTTTAAATACCTCTGCTGCTGGGGATTTTAAAAGGTACACAAACAATCTGAGTTCATTTCTTCACTTTTTCTACTGTTAGAATTTTTTTCACTAACTAACCTAAAATTTTTCATGTCAGTTGCAGATTATTACTTCCTGCAATCTTCATCAGGAAAACATGATTATTCCCATTGCCTTTATGCCTTCAATATATTTGGATGCTGGTATCATGTTTCCCCTCATGTATTTCTTCTGCAATTTAGTTATATAGATAATGAAAGCCAAATTGGGTGCACAGTCCCCCTTCCCCAACAGTATCTTCTGAAAATTTTCTCTGATAAAGAAAGATTGAGGAAGATTCAAAAGCAAAGCCAAAGGGGCTATACGCTCAGAACTATTATTTTATTAATGGTTAGAAAGAAGGAAGAATAACAACAATGTGACAGAAGGCTATCATGAAATATCTGAACTTGTCAGGTGGAGCCATTTTTGAAACCTTTTTTCCTCCTTCTGTCAAGCATTTCATCTGGCTACTCAGCCCAAACCAATACTTTTACTGAGAGTCTACAATTTGTTGAAGCAAATTTTTGCCATGCTAATTTTTGCCTCCCTTACACAGATAAAAATGTAGAAGTCCTAAACCAAAAACATTCAGGTAAAATTATTATTCTTTCTAGCAGCAGCCTCAATGGCTTCTCTACTTATTTTGATAAACATCAAAAGCAAATATATTTCAGGAATATAGGCCAGACAGCAGAGATAATACTCCTTCCCTGGAACAGACATGAATTTTACCTTCATTATCCTGAACAGTGAAGTTAGGGTTAACAGCAGCTAAACTGAAGAAAAATTTTTGTCCACCGAGAGGGTCATCTTTGTCTACTGCACTTATGGTCTGAATAAGCTGCAGGAAAAAAAGCAAGCAAACAACAAAAAAACCCAAAATACACCTAGGTTTCTGATACAGCCATCTGATTAATTTAAGACTAGAAGTGTTAAGACAACTCCACATTCAAACTATACACATATTGACTTAATCTGTAGAATACATTAACTGAACAAATGCTAAGCAAGCATATCATATGATGTTTTTCCAACAAGAGCATTCATATATATCTCATGTTGTGGTACATGTACATGTATAAAATGGCCAGCTTCTATCTTAGTCTTCCTCTATTTCTTTGTTTCAATATCTATTTTTACATTCTGTAACTACATAGAGGACAAATCTTGCCAAAAAATAGTTTTATCTGTAGCCTAGGTTGGTTTATTCTTTGGCCATCATTTTAAATTCAAATCAAGACCTAGGATGGGAACTCAGAGGGAGTGGGGAATACCACTCATGACCAGATACCAACTGGATTTAACTCCATTCACCACAACTCTTTGGTCCCAGCCATCCAGCCAGTTTTTTACCCAGGGAAGGAAAGTTAAAGTTTCAAATTAAATTTAAAAATAAAAACATATGTTTCTAAAACATTATTTTTCTATTTATTAGCACAGCAAAATGCACCAATAAGATTCCCGAGTTTAAAAAAATGCTGGTTATGTTGTGTATATATACTACAACTCTTGCGAGACTTGTAGCGTATTCTCCAGATGTGCTACCTCAGAGGGGGGTGAGAATTTGGCGTAACACTGCTCAGAGTAGGTCAGTTCAACACTTGGGCTGAGTGCTTTCTGCCTACAAAAAAGTTTGGGTGTACTTTTGGGAAGCAATGGCAAGCCCTTTGTCAAGATTTGTTTATCTGTAAGATAAATGAATATGAGGCTTTATTCAATGAACTTTCTATACCTAAGGGTGGCAAAATATCATTTCCCAAACAAAATACAATTTTTGACATATTTATTGCTTTAATATTTTTTTTTGTACCATAGCAATAAAACTGTACTTATGGCCGAATTTTTGTGGATGCATGTGTGCATGTTCAGTTATTTTCTTAAGTTTAACTTCCAAAAATAGGTTAATCTTTAGCCTGTGTCATTTTTGTTCTTCATTTCTGATCCATCATTTTAAATTGCAGTGTTTTCTCAAGCATGGAATTACATCTAATTTTTGACGCTACTCCTTCCCTGTGGCATACTTGTTAAAACCTGTTTGGCTTTCCTTTTCCAGTTCTACCAAATATAGACATTTCTCTTCATATCACAGCATTTGTCAGGACTGATCATCTTTAACACCAACATTTGCAACAAGAGCTTGCTTGCTCTCAACTGGAGTTCTGTCTTTTTCTAAGTTTGTTTTCTCACGTAAACCCTCAATAACTTACTAGATGAGCAAAACAGATAATACGAGCATAGAATTATTATTTTTTTAAGAATGAAACTCTTAATTATTTAGTGTGTAATTAGCAAATAAATCCTTAGATATTTTTGCAAAATAAAGTGAAGAAAACACTAGCCCATCTTATTTCACAATTGGAGACCATGGCCGCAGTCAGAGGTCAGTGTTAAACTGATAAAAATCAGCAACTCCACTGCTGAGTGTCCTTATGCAGTTTGAAAGGAGAATGCAGAAATTTTTATAGCCTAAGATCTTTCATGGTTTACAGGGGTCGTTCACCTACTACGGCACTACTGACTAGTGTCCCTTAGCAGAACAGCAAATTTAGCTAATTTGCTTAATAATAGGAATAAGGAATATAAAAAAGCAATAAAAAAAAAAAAACAAACCACCAAACTTGCTTGTGTTTTTCTGTTGCAAGTGTTGTTTAGATATTAAAATGTAGGAACAGCACAAAAAATGCCAGAAAACTTTTGGTTCAATAAATTATGCAGCTTCAAGTTAATTGCTGATAATTTTCTTTAAAAGGCAAAGTCTTAAGGGTCATCTTACTAAAACAATGTGTTTAGACACATCATCACATTTGCAGGTACTCTAAATTAAATTGTAAAATACTTCACAAACAAAAACATTACTTGCTTTGCTATTCTCTATTAGAACCGATGTTTCTAAAATACTTATAATTTTTAGTTTTTTTTGCAAATGAGGATATTATTGGAAATTCACACTAGAATTTCCTTACTAGTTCCTTTGCAAATGAGACCGCGTACACATTCCAATGGCGCAAGTTCTCTTTATCTCCTGTCTGAGCCTGGAAAGTTCCGTTTGCAGCATCACTGCCTCACTCCCTTTCCTCCTGTACGTCATCCCAAGGAACATGCTATTCACCAGCCTGGGAACTCATTTAGAGTTAGCCTTTAGACTTTGGCCTTTGTGGGGAGCAGCATCTTCATGCTAACTTTTTGAAACACTGCATGGTCTCTTTGCTCATTCAAGGCCTGTAGGTGAAGCAAGCTTCAGACAACATACAGATGAGCAAGGGGGAAGGCAGATTCCTCCTGCATTCCTAGGAAGTGATAAAAGTACAGATGCAGTCTATAGTTAATGATACAGGTTGCTGTGTGATTTGTTTGCCTACTCCATCTCTTTTGCAGACAATTATAGTAACATCAAAGGTTTGGATGTCCTAAATAGGACGTATTTTACTTCCTGATAGTTGACTTGAGCAAAAGGATTTGTCACTTCTGTTTGAGAGCAGGTTGTGGTCTGGAATCCTGGATTACACCTTTTTCTTTTTTCTTTTTTCTTTTTTCTTTTTCTTTTTCTTTTTCTTTTTCTTTTTCTTTTTCTTTTTCTTTTTCTTTTTCTTTTTCTTTTTCTTTTTCTTTCTTTTTTCTTTTTTCTTTTTCCTTTTCTTTCTCTTTTTTATTTTTCTTTTTTTTTGTGCATGTGTGTCAAAATATCTCTGCTGCACTTGGTCCCTTCACTCTCCTCTATTTCATCAGTTGTGATCACAATGAAGGCAAGCAGATGCTAAGGATCCCAGTGTGGCACAAGGAGTTTTGCTTTCAGAATTTTTTCAGACTATCCATTTGTACTCTAACGGTTCTGCCTCTTCTCCAAGACTTGTCTAATAAAGACTTGGATCGGGGTCAGATCTTTCCATCCCATAGTATTTGTATTGGACAGTTCTTTGTGTTTGACTCTTTCTTTTGTTCCCTTGTGCAAGCAATTGCAGCGTGTGATAGAAAGTGTTTCCTAAGAGTGATACACTATATTATCTTCTGGACCTTCAGTGTATTGTCCTTGCTGCTCCACGTCTTGTTCCTCCAGCATTCCAGTCTCAGCCACCTTGGGGCACCTTATGGATCTCATGCAAGTGGGTCTTTGCTCATATTTTTAATTGTTTTAACAAATTGAACCATTTTAAGCAGACTGTACCACTGTCTGGTGGTACAGGTAAATCCAATGACTCTACAAGTTTTTATCCATTTGTGTGTGGGCACAGAACTGACAGGACTAATTAAGATTGTAACTAACTGTGGGAGCTGTGCTGCATGAGATTTCCCTTTTGTGAAGTTGCTAGGCAGCCACTTGCAATACTATCTGTGTTTTACCAAACCTGTACTCGTTCTTGAAAGTTCAAAAACCAATAAAGCTTTCAATATACTAGCTTTTAGCCATTGCTTGCTTGACTCTGAACCTCTGGGCAGTAATTGATAGCAACTACTTAGAGTGTCTTAAATAGATGCAAATGCAATTGAAGAAAAAAAGAAACATTCCTTACTCGGTACGCCTCCTTATTTGTAATCAACATGGACATTAGTAGCCGTTTCCCTTTCTCAGTGACTTTTAAATATAAATTGAGAGGAACTGAAATGGTAGAAAGTCAACTCTGCCTTAGAGGTCATCTACCACCCGGTGTTACAATATAAATATAGAAAATGGGTATTGCAGAGTACCTGCTACTCTTAATGTACATTTTTGTTATTTCTTACTAAAACCAAATACTACTAATCATTAAAGGTTTTAGTCCTCAGTTCCTTAAATTTGTCTATAATGTTTTGGACTGTTTTTAAAAACGTAATTAAACAAGCAGCAGAAACTATCCAGGACAGAAATACTTAAATCTTATTAGAAAATCCTGTTTAATTATAAGGAACCCTTTGAAGGAGGAAGTAAATATGAATAACTTCTACTGTCCCCCCACCATTCTATGAGAATCTGATATAACAAACTAGACTCTTTAGACTACCAGGAAATAGCTAGTTGTCTGAAGAAGTTTAGAAGTTATCAATAGGATAAAATAAAATAGCAATCTGGGAAGTCTTGTTTCCCTGGAATGGTCATAAAACTATTCCCCATAGCTTTTATAGCTACAGCAGCTATATTAGTGATTGTACCAATAGAAAATGGTGGTTATAATCTAAGAGGGCTCTTACATGATGAAACATATACCCATATGTATATGATACCTGCACAAACATTTAATGTTGGAGTTTTGACAAAAGGCAACCCTAGTTAATATTACATTGCTCCAGACAGTGTGTTCAAATGCATAATTTAGTGTTAGTCCTTCTTTGTTTTGACTTCCATGGGACAGATCAGTGTGTGTGTGTGTGCTTTTGGTTTAATTCAAAAACCCCAAATAAACAGAACTTGAAAACGTTACATTGCATACTATTTGCTGATGACATGGGTAACTATGTTAATGTGAAAGATCCTGTTTTCCACATGGTTTCATGCACTGCTTTTTCCTCTTAGACCAATCAACCATGGGATGCCCCTATTACACCCACAGTAACTTGCTCCTTCCTTGCCAGCAACGCCACAAAGCAGTAAGAACTGCAGGGAAGCCAAGGATGTTACTCTGGCTGAAACGTCCAGAAGTAGTCGAAGAGGGCTGTTAGCCACTAAAAACTGATAAAACAGTAAAGATAAATTTGCTCTGCAGGCTGCTTATTACCACACAATTCACTTTTGTGCTTGGTAGGTCCTCTTTAATCATCAGTGCAATCCACTGTTTAAGTAAATGGTTGTTTTTTCCATAACACAGTATATATATATATGATTTTAAATTCTGTACAAAGAATAGAAAATAAAATGAGCTATTAAGGAAAAAAAAAACCAAAAACCAAACACTACAACTCTTTAGAAACCCTATATTGATTTGCATTACAAAAACTGTTTCTTACCAGAGCAAAACAAAGTAAAAAAAGTAAAGAAAGAAGAAAGAAGAAAACTCCAATACAACTCAAAACACTGGAAGATATAAGATCTATGAAATACACTGAAGGAACTAAAGAACTAAAAAAAGAATAAATCAGAGGAGATTGAAGAGAAAAAAAGATTAAGTAAATTGACCACAAATTGTAGTATGACAAAAGAAATGAGAGATATGTAAAAAAAAAATATGTATCAAGTAACACTTCAGAATCAAAGGATGTAAGAAAGTTCTAGGAAAAAATCTAAAAAAAAAAGAGGGAAAATTGAATGCTAGAAAATGAAACCACAAGGAATTTAGGTTTTCAATAGATACATATTTCAGTTATTTTTCATTAAAAGGAATGATTATTAGAAAGACACCTGGTGAATATAATAAGGAAATTACAGGAAATATAAAGATACAAAAATCCACATGAAAGCAAGGTTATGGTGTGAAAAATATCCCTGGTAAAATTTTTTATTTGGGTCAAATGAGTTGATAAAACAAGGGGCAACAAAAACTAAATTGATTCAGGAAACCTAGTGCGTTTATATAATCTGTGTTGAATTAACATATAGGAAAAAGGAAACCAGGAATAAATCATTCATATTTTAAAATGTTATTGGAAGAGAATCCAGGATGAGCTAGAATGGTCTATATATTATTGGAACATGTGAAAAGGTAATGGGCATGCATAGGTTTGGTAAAGGAAGGCTACTGACTGCAAGATCACAAGCAGCGTGTTTGGAGACCCAAACTGACGAGATGAAAATAGGTTATACGGTATAGGTCTGTCAGCGCAAGGTCTGTGTGTTTTGGTATATGTTTGTTACTCAATACTTTTGGATTTTACGCATCTAACCCTCCAGACACGCATTTATATATGTATTATACTGACCATGGTGGGAGAATATGGCAAACACACGGCGGGAAAACAAAAAAATCCTAAGCAGTTTCACATTTAAACATCAGAATATACTCGTGAGAGGAGGTGCGGGTGCCCCGGCCTCGGTGCCGGGGCGCTGCCGGGCGGCCCCTGTGTTGCGGTGCCGGGGCCCTGTGGTGAGGTGCC
>JAOQGH010000012.1:73773557-73799383 GCA_025769975.1 Gallinago jamesoni | reverse complement strand
CCTGCCCATGGCAGGGGGGTTGGAACTAGATGATCTCTAAGGTCCCTTCCAACCCAAACCATTCTATGATTCTATGAATAGTAACCTCCCCTTGCCCAATGCCAAAACCCTAGTATTATTTAAAGTGCCCTCTCATTAGTATAGGTTAATTCAGGAATATAAGAGTCCCTGTTCTCACCTGCTGCTCTAGTTGCCACACCAAGAATCAGAAATAATGACTGGGAATAAAAAATTTAAGCCAATTCGAAATTTGTTGGAATTTTGCTAGATGGTAGCTAAATACTGTATGATTTTGCCACTTTAATAGAATGGGACAAGTAACAATAGAGACGATTCAAAACTACTGTTTTGGTTTGGTTTTTTTTTCCTTTTAAACTTCAAATAAACCAGTAAACATTTAGTAGTAGCTGGCATTAAGTTCACTTGTTATCAATAACACTTTTGCTAAAAAGTGCAGTGTGGATCTTTTTGACATCCTGAATTGTTTAAAATGTTAGGTTTAGGGCACTGTTTTTCATGACCTTTTGGACTTTTTTATACTCACTTTCCAAATATGTTCTCTTAACACGGCTTTCTCATTGAGTCAGGCTTCACAGGTAATATTTTTAAAATTTTAAAGACCTAATCTCCCTTTTCACTTCTTTCTCCAAAACTAAGGTACCTCTCTGGAGAGTGCTAGCTACTCCAGATAGGTTCAGAATGTAAGATTGCTCAAAGTGTCGTGACAAGGAAATAAATTTAGCAATACGATATATGCATACAAGCACACTAAGTAATTTTAATTATATAAATACTTCTAAAAAATATTCTTGCAACATTAGGCCGCACTGTGTAAGATTGTAAGCTCAGGACCGTGCATCTCAAGGAAAAAAAATAATTTAAAAAAAATATAAAAAATGTACAGCTGCCAGGTGTACTCAATACAACCAGCTATTACCCTATTACTACAGAAATAACGATGAGCAGGCTAAGTGTGGTTAATTGGCTGGACACGATGTTCCATTTAGTTCTCTGCAGTGTTCTTGCTAGCCATGTTTCAATGCTGACCAGCCATGTTTTCTTTTTTTTTTTTTTTTTGACTGATACAGAATTAACCCTAAAAACCCAGTGTCTTTGAAATCAAGTGATCCTCACTTAGCTGATTTCAAAGATCACACCTTTGTCTCTTAGAAAATTTTCTTTTGGGCTATTAGAGTTAATCTCCATAATGTAGAAACTTTAGGACTTTTAGTTCTTCAGAGTATTTGTGCTTTTAACATGAAAATATCTACAGAGAGCTGATCTAAATAGTCTAAGAAATGCTACAGCTTAGGGATCAATTTGAACCTAACTTGTATTGATTCCAAGAGATGTAGATACCATAGGAAGAGATAATGAAATTATTTCTAAGGAAATGAACATTATAGAGTCAAACCCCATAGATTACCATCCTGAACTCTGCTACTTTAACAGAAAAATCATGCAATTGTCCTCGAAGAAAAGGAAGAAAACAGAAATACTCCAGTGTTATTCTTTAATTGGGTAACACAGCAGAAGTAACTTGGACCTTAAATGTCAGTGGTGTAAGTCAGGGAGGAAAAATACAATTAGGAAAAGAGTTGCTCTTAGCTCCTTCCCCAGAATATGTAATAGAAAAAGGCAGAGGGGAAGGATGAGAGGTTTTATTCCTCATGAAGTCACAGCTGTAACTCTGCAGGCTAAGGAAAGCTGAAAGAGACTAAATTGACTTACTGATCTCAGCTGCTATAACACTAAGATTGTGCCATTGTGAAATCTCACGGTCAAGTGGTTTCGAAGTATAGATAGACCCGTTTCCAGAATGAATATTAAATATCCTGTCAAGGTCAGTGTGACGATCCAGGGAAAACCTAAATATGATAAAAAAAGAAAAAATGTTGTCAAAATCATAGAAAATGGAAGAAAGTATGTGTTTCACAAGTCAATAAAGCTTTTAGGTTCTACCCGTTTCATTACAAAGGTTCTTTTTGAGGAGAGTTACATTTAGTTTCTATAAAAACATGAAAATTCTCAAGGTTAGTTCCATAAAATAAGGAATCAAAATTGCAAAAATTTCATTTTTTTGATACAATAGTGTAATATGTGATCATCTAAGATTTTATACACATATATAAGAAGAATAAAAAATAAGTCAGAATTTCAGTATGATTAAAGAATTGTTTTAATCCTGAAAGGAAAATTTTCTTTGATGTACTAGTCCTTCAGACTGAGATTGACAGCTAATTTGTGAGCTTTTCAAAAGTGTCATTATAAGCTCAGCTTCTACACTTTATGAGGTATTAATTTACTAGAGATCAAGTTAAAAAAAACTCTATAAAAATAAGTTCAGATGCAGAGCTTTCACTTTCATTAATATACTGATGTTAGAGGACCTTCTGTGTTGCTATAGATGCTATACTTCTGCAGGCAAAACTTCTACTAATACAAAATGGCAGAACGCTGAACTAGAATCAGAAAATTATTCTTTCCTCCATTTTTTTTTTTTAAATATTTAACACTGCCTTCAAAGTTAGGACTGAACCTTTGATGTGGAATTAAATGTAGGATTTTGTGAAGTACAGAACATTTGTCTAACGACCTGGCAGAACTGGGCCAAATGGAAAGAAAAAATCTGCTAGTACACTTGTACAGTGCTACAGAAACAATTGTTCATGTTTCTGTCAACTCTTATGGGTGATCTAAACAGTTCACAAAGTGTATCTGGTTTTACTTACAGTTCTTCACTAAATTGAGCCAAATGAAAAAAAAATGCTGTAATATGAAAATAAAGTCTATAACATTTTGGTGTGTTTTGTTTGCTCACTCCAATACACTACATAACATAAATATGTAAAACAAACAAAAGAATGAAACCCCAACAAACAAGCCGACACCAAAATAAATACGAAAACAAAAGACAAGACTTGCTGAAATTATATTTTTTTTTAGTAGCAGCTGACTGTTAGAATTAAACAAAAATCTATTATTTTTCAGAGAAATTATATTTCAGACTACTTGGCTTATATGATAATACTGCTTATATGATAAGCAGTAGATTTTACTTCATCCAACAAGTTCTATTTAATGAGAAAAAGAACTTATTTTGACAATAGTCTAACTGACAGTTTTCAATAGGCAATAATCACTTCACTAGCTAGTGAGATATATTCATCATTGTTTCAGGAAAAATTCCATAACATTTGATAAAAGCCATGAGATAAACACATTCTTCTACCCCATCATACCACTTCTAATGGCCTGAAAATGCTACGAAAATTATTACCTTCAGAAGATATTAATTGAACAGAAAGAGAAATTGCTGCAGCAGGAAGCTATTTGCACTCAATTTATAAAAAGTCTAATTTATATAGAATTTTAATAAACAGAATCTAATATTTTAAAATAAACACCTAAACAGAAAAAAAACCCCAACCCTGAATCAATTCTACAATGTGAAGCTGTATTTTTTTTTTAATAGCAGTATTAAAATATTATACAAACTGTCCTCATTTCAAAATATGACAACTTTCAAAATCCTTTGGTTTAAATGTTAGCTTTTCATTTCTGTTTTCATTTCTGGGGTAAAAACATAGTACTTTGCATTTAATATTGATACTGTAAGAAGTAAAAGCTTGTAAAAACTTATCCAAGGTAAATGAATGAATACATAAGATTGCTTTGGAAGTTGAGGAACAGAGCAAATTCAATCTATGCTATGTAAATTGCTTTAAAGTTCTTGTCTTCAACTACATAGCATTAAATCAAAGATAAAATAAATGACTGTACTATGAGAGCATTTTCACATATATCTTTGATGTTTTTCTTGAAGCAAACTAAATTAGGTTCAATGGTAACTTTCAGTTTTTCAGAAATTTATTTGTCCTTAGTCCTATTGGTTTGTTCCACCTGCCTCTTCTATTTTCTATTTCTAAGAAACATCAACAGGACATAGAAAAATTATATAAAATAATCTTTAGGTTGCTATTCTCTGTAAACGAAAGCGATGAGGGAAATACCTGCCACAGTTCTTCAATTCATCACATTGTGTCAGAAACAAAATGAGCCAAAACTCATTTGTTCGTTCTTTTTCCAACCACAATAAAAAAATATAACTACTAAAATTGTCAGTTGTCTCATGCCATTAGAGTGGATAGAAGATGTGATGCTAAGCTATTTATATATTTTTAAACTTCAGAGTCTTGGTGTTACCTCTTATATTTTCCATACACATGAATCACCATAGGAGAAAATTAGATTCAGTTTCATTTCCTAATCCAGTTTTACCACCTGGGCCGTATTAAGAAGTGTCTGGCAATTGACTTCAAAGTCAGTAAATAAAGTTCTTTTGCCAGAATGTATTTTTTTTTACTTTGTTCAGCATTTCAGACAACACACATCCAACTTGAACAGCACTGTCTTACCTGTTTCTTAAAGCTTATTACAGAAAAGCAAACAAAAAAAATCCCACACCATAGTATAATTTACTACATTCACTGCACATTTATGTGCGTTGTAGTATGTAGCATCTAGTTGTTTACATAAAAAAAAAAAAATTTTTAAAGATATTATTTTAAAATATCTAATTCCTTGGGGTATTTGACCACACACAGAGATAATTTTACTCTGTATGGCAATCACCCTGACAAACCTACAAAGCTGGAGGCACCAACCAGAACAGGTCAGACCAGCACTGGCTGGTCTCCAGGACTGCCAAGAGCAAGAAGCGTTAGAAAGTTCTATGTCCTTACTGGGCCATAGAGAGGTTTGGCACTTTTTCACAGTGTGAAGCAAGAAGTAGTCCTTAAGAAACTACTTGAAATCAATGCATAACTTTATAAATTTTCTGAGATTGGAAGTACTAGAAAACATTTCCTATGATTCTTGTGTGCAAGTCGCTAGCTGTTCTCCGAGGCTTGTTCAGAGACTTATGGATAGCATCATTCTCAATTCTGTCTATCTCTGGGATGCTAATAAATAACAGAAAAAAAAATTAGCATATTTTTCCTGTGCACACTGTATGTAAAAACTCATGTTGTATTGTTATTTCTCTTAATTTGTTCAGCAAATGATGAATTTACAGACTGGAGTATTACCTTATCGGACTTGAGGCTGAATCAGGATCCCGTGCCATTACTGTTCCTATTATTGTCCCCAACTCAATATCTTCATGCACCTCAAAAAGGTAAGAAGATCTGCTGAAGACAGGAGGTTCATCTACATCTTCTACAGAGATTTTCACAATAGTTGTATCTTTGAAAGGCCCAAGATAATAGAAGCGTGGATCCACATGGGTATTCTCAGCTTCTATTTTCAAGGTATACAGTCGTCTTGTCTCATAGTCCAGTGGCTAAAAATGAAGATGATGGTAAAGTTTATTAAATTACATTACTTATTGACAAATGTTGACTTACATACATAATGGAAAGTGAAAAGGACTCAAGCTTTGTCAGATGTTGCCCTGAGTTGGGGGAACCACAACACAGTTCAAATTTTCCAGAGCACAGGGGTCACTTTCTCTAGTAAGAAATTTCCATTGATTGTAGAGGAAGTTTCTCTTCCTGAATATTATTTTAATTATCATAGCACCAATGAAAAAAGGTTTTCAGTGCAAATTTACTAATTATTTAGTGATTTTGTTAGTTGTTTCACAAAAATAGAGGTTTGAAACAATCATACGGGCATTTAAAATACTTGAAATACAGACTTGAAATACTGACATTTCAGAATAAGGTACCTAATACTAATATTTCTCAGGAAATACTATAAACTTTTGGATACTCAAAATAACTTGAGTATCCTTATTGTCAAACAAATGCACCTGGCCTTAAATATCAGGAATGTTTTAGGTTTCTTTTAAGGAAGGGGGTATGTGTTGAAGTTCTCTAATGAAACAGCAAGAGCTTAAACTTGTTCCTTTTCATTTAATGTAATGAATTCAACATCAGAGATTTTTTTTTTTTCAAAATAGATTTGACATTTTTGTCATCAGTTCCTTTTTAAAATGGAAGGAGGAAAGATTCAGGGATATAATTAGAAACCACTTTGGATAGAAAAGAACCTCTATTCCTTCAAATTCTTCTAACTGTCATAGAAGAAAAGTATTAGCTAATTAATGATATTGAGGAAGTGAGCAAGCTGAGAATTTACCTTTTTGACATAAAGAAGACTTCGTTAACTCCCCCAAAATCCCAGGGGGATATCAAACTGGTGGTTTTCATTCATCAAAATGGGTGATAAAAGACTTGGGTTTTCTGCCTAACAGCTTTTAAATACAAATTAATGTTCATGAAAGATGCCAGGAATTTAAGTATTCTATTTAAGAGCAGAAAAATGCAGTCCAGTAAAAGAATGAGTTTCCCTACTGCCCCAAACTTTTTTTAAAAAAGTATTTAGATCAGAAGGGAGAATATCTATGAATATAATTGAGAAATGCAACACAGTGCTGCTATTTAAGCTAGATCTGAGACTATCGGTGTGTCTATTAAGTGCAGCACGTTGCTGTTAAGGGATGCTGGCTTCAAGCCTAGAGGCAAAGAAGCCATGATAGTCCTGCTTTATTCTAATTAGCTCGCTTAATTTGCCAGAAGGTGCGCCACACAGATGTAGTTAACTTCCTTCTAGTACATTCATGTCCAGTTTGGACATCTCTTCAGGCTCCAGTGCAAAACATGGATATAAAATGTGCCGATTATACAGGTGTTCCAGCAGATCAGCAGCAATGAATAAAGCTGTTGCCCAAATATTTGAAATTGTGCAAAACAATTTTTTTGTCCATGAGAGCTTGTATAGAAGAAGTTCTTTTGCAGCAAGTATTAAATCCAGACTTAGTAACTCAAGGGCATGGTAAAGGAACACCAGCTATTGTAGCTATTCGCCGCTGGAAAGAGAAATGTCAACCAATGTGACTAAATAATAAAAAATAAAGAGTGTATCATAAACGAAGAAACTGAGTGTATGTTCTCCGCTGCTAGTTAAAGCTGTTGCTGGTGATATCCATATAAGCTACTTATTTATCAATATGAAAAAGTATCCTGAAAAAAGCAAAATGTGTCAGATTGATAATGACAAAATGAAAAGATCTTTTTCATTAGCATTTGTAGGTGACATTTTTGGAGCTGCTGTGTTATAGCTTAAGGATTTTTTTATGCTTGATCCAGTCATTAGACTGTTTTTTCAAGACTATTGATTTAGTATAATAGCAGCATGTCTGAAAAATATGAAGCAAGCAAGAAAGGAGCATCTCAAGAGAAGCCTTTGCAAACTTCTAGGGAAAGGAAAAATATTGGGCCCCAAACTTTGTACTTTCACTTCTTCCCACATAAACTAGAATGCTGACTGTGAACATAGAACATCGATATTAAAAAGGAACAAACTCTGATCTTCGCAGAACTTATCTTCTCCTTGGTTGCCATTATCAAGAGATGCGGAGATATATTTTACAGTAGTGTTTAATTTGTTATTCTATGCTTAAGGAGATTTGGTTTAAAAGCTAATATATACAGTGCTTTATGTTAGAAATGCTGCTTGAACTCTTTAGAAACACATCTCAACATGCCAAAGAAAAGGACTGAAGGGCTTCTGGAAAGGGAAATTGTTGAGGAGCAGAATGGCATTTCTAAAAGTGAGATCTTAGACTTCTGAAAGTGCTCTGACATGCAAGTCAGAGAGCAGAACTGAAGCTAGCTCTGAAACAGGGGCAACATCATTAGTCTCTGCTCGTGTTAACCAGCTGATGTGCTGGAAGCAGGAACAAAATAATACAGTTTGTGACTCTGCTTCCATGAGTGTGTTTGCATTCTGGCATACGCTGGTCACCTGGTTGATGAGAATCTCCTAGATAATGGGAACCTATGCCTCTCAACTGCATGTTGCTTGGTGAAGAAGATAGATTACATGAATACTAAAGAAGTCTGCATTTGAAATCACATAGACAATTAGTACTAACACTTTGGGGACGGTCCGTTTTTTTAGATACTTTGCTGGCAATGATGTTTTAAACCTATGCTGCACCTCAGGTATTGTCACCTCCTGCTATTTCCAGTTCACTGTAAAAGGAAACACTGTCCAGTCACTGCTGGGGGATTCTTGCAAGTGCTAAGTAGTCAGAACAGGTTATCACATGACCTAAGCACGTTTTTCCAACGAACATTTGTGGCAGAACATCGACATAAAAACCATTTAGTGGATGTTGTTAATAGACACCTTTCGCACAGTTATGATGCCTTCCTGGGTGTCCTTCTGTGTCACAATATCAAACATATCTGTCCCATCGCCGTCTATAATCCTGTACTCTACTTCTGCATTTTTTCCAGTGTCTGCATCTGTGGCTTTGACACTTCCAATGGCTGTTCCAACTGGGGAGGACTCAGGAATGCGGAGGTGGATGGTACCTGTCAAAGAGACAGAGAGACACTCGGGAGCCCCATAAATCATTACACGTGCATTAAGTAACATTATGTCACACAAGAGCTGATTACGTATTTTTGTGTATCTTTTATTCTAGAAAACTTGCCATTTAATACTGGAAAGATGGCCAAAATGTGAGGCAGAGAACTATGCTGAGGAAAACCTTAGGCAGAAGATTGTCAACAGAATCACAAAACCAAAATCATCGAAAAACAAAATCATAGAAAAATAAGTTTGAAAAGGACCTTTATTCTCCTATCTCAAAGAAGAATCAACCATGTCTGTCCTTTTGTTGTTTATGTCATTCCTGAAACATCATCTAGAAAGACTGTTCTGTGCTCTTTTCAGGCTTCACTCTGCTTTTTTCCCCTTAATACCTACTGTGAATCCTCTGGTATACATTTTACATATATTTTATCATGGAAGCACTACAAAGAACAGAACTCCCTGACTTTCCTGGCCCGTTCTAGGCAACTTAAGCTTTCAAAATTAGATAGTCAGATACAATGTTAAATAATATTGAATGACATCTTAATGCAGGGATAGGTTTTTGAAAATCCACAAACAGAAGGTGTGCCTATACTTGTTAAAGGAGTTAATTTATACTTAAATAAGGCTTATGAACATTGCAATTTTGGTCTTGTGCTACTTAGTCTAGCTCAGTTGTATCCCTTTATTGTGGTGTCATAGAGCTGATAAAAAAACGTAGGAATAAAACTGTCATCATTCAGACATGCTGCAATAAATTGAAAAAAATACTGTACTGTACATTCTAGTATTCTATACCCTAGCCTTACTGTGAAAACTGTAAATAAGAGTTGAGATCTCTGGTCCCTTCTGTCAGAATATACAGTGGAAAAATGTGCAGGACACATAATCCACTATGAAGAATTCTCAGATTTTAAAATGAATGCAGATCCAGCTGTCATTCCAAAGATGAAGCCTAAGTCATCAAAGCTCTGCTGAAAAGCATTTTCTTCTCTGGCCTTAGATAAGTGATCCAAGATTTGCCATTTTACTTAGAGAATTCCTGAGGTAAGTAAGGTGAGTTAGAGTTCAGTTAACAGCCCCACAAAACTGGAAGTGGTAAATGCTAAAGAACCCAACAGGAAAAAATTAAACAGGCTACCCCAAAGGGAGCACATACATTACATTACATTACCTTATTACAAATAAGAAGTACAGAAAAGTCCATAATGGAGGTATTAATTTTGTGCAATGAGGAAGAATCGTGGGGGCAGAGTAGTGGCAAGGCAGTACAAGAAGGCCACTGGGACCTTGATCTTATCCTATCATCAGGAAAGCACAGGGGAGTCATGTGAGGACTATCAGCATCTCTTAATAGAGTATATTACAAGCTGGCTACAGAGTGATAAAGGAACTGGTTTTGGTCTTGGAAACACTCACTGAAAAAAACCCTAGTTATTCATTAGGATGTTTGAGACTTTCTCTCATTCTACAGAACTAGTTTTTTTTCTGTTCCGTTAAGTTATAGTTTGCCAAACCTAGAAAAAAGAAAAGCAAAAATTCAAAAAAATAAACACATTCCCATACATATTTCAATTAAAAGGTGAATGAAAAAATAATGAAATTTAATTTCTTAATTTCTCCATATAATTTAACTTAGGCAGTTTTTAATATGAAACTGATATACAGCAGCAGAATTAATACTTTATGGCCATATACACTCCACATTCTGTTTATATGAATTTATTTTTGCTCTGTTACATTTTAGTGTTTCAATCAAGTGATTTATCTTGCTTTTGCTCTGACATTTTCATTACCTTTCTCTAATACCTAAATCTGTGTACTTTGCTACGTTAGTATATAATCTCTTTGTAATCGCCCAGTGGTTAAAAAACAGAAGAAATAACAGCTTCTGCTCCCATTTAGTATTTATTCAGTACTATGTGAGACTATGCCGAAAGACCACTTCTTTCCCAATTATATTTATATGGTGTAATTAGTTTTATGCTGTGTCAACTATTCCCCACATATTTTTATGGAGTGTTTAAAACTACATCCCCAAGTTATGCCTTGTGGACACTACGGTGACTCCCACTGCAATACCCACCTCTGTTAGTCTACAAAGTGGTAAGAACTCATATCTTAAATTTCTAATAAGGCACTGGAAACAGAGAGTGATAATAACCAGAATCCTATCATCTGAAAGATTATTTTATGTCTAAGCTATCTATTTATAGAAATCTCAACCATGGTATGAGACATTTCATTTTATTTTTTTTGTCACTGAAGACATTTAATGCAAGTACGGGATGCAGTGCAGCTTTAGAGACTGTAACTACAAAACACTAGAATTATTCTTGCAAGGCTCTGCTCTCTATCCTTTTTCTCTCACTTCTCTTCTTCCTCAAGGAAAGTAATATACTGTTTGAATTTACTCCAGTGACTGATGTTCTTTCATTTATCTGTGAGGAATAAAAATGGGCGGATCAAGGAAAGGAAAAGCTTTTCCATATAATAAGGAGAGTGGAAATCAGCTGGAAGATTAAAATCTATACACTTGCGTCTGGAAATACTCCAATTAGTAATAAAAATTAAAAAAAACAATCTTATTCATGTTTACCCTTCTGCCTGTTTACTGTTGAATTGGCACATAATGTAGAGGTAAATATTTTTATAGAATAAGACAGGCTACAGTCTCTCAGGAGACGTGGGCTGCCATAAATCAGATGCACTAAGTTTCAGTCAAACTCAGGCTCCTAAGTCCATAAAAAACTTCTTTCCATTTATCATTGGTCAACACCATCTCGTCACTTCTGAGAACACTTGGAAATATTACAATTGAAACAGAGATCCAATATCTGAGGTGTTTGATGGTCTTTCAGTGCAGAACATTGATAACATTTTAAATTTTATCATGTTTCCTCAGAAGAAGAGCCACTGCTACCTATACATTTTTCAGGAGATCTTTAAAAGGAGAAAAATATTCTGAAGACTTCTTGCTGTAATCTAAACTACAGAAGAACTAATGGCTCTTTGCTTTGTTTGTTTTTTGCTTTGTTTTGTTTTGTTTTTATAAAACAAAATATGTAGAGTTTCTTGTAGGAGAAGTTTAGTCCGTTATGAAACATTTTATTGAAATGCAGCTGTAATATCCTGAGTCCTGTGAAAATATAACGGACTTTTTAATATTTTTTCTGGTATATAGTATATATACTATATATATATTTCTGCTATATCAGATTTATAAATATGATATGAGTATGATTTTTTCATGAACCCAATACATCTGGTTTTTATTAATGAAATAAGAATAATTTAACTTAATCAATATCAATGCCAGTAGTCTTATTGAACTCTAGTAAAACTGGGAATCATTATAAAGTCTATTTGCATTTTGAGATTAAATATAAAGAGTTTTTTAAAAAGTCAATAGATATTTTTACTTTTATATATCTAGTAAAATGAGCCAGCTTTATAAATGCTTTAGTTTTAATTTCCAGTGAAACTTACATTTATAACTAGCAAATCTATTGGCAGAGAGAAAATAGAGAGAAAACCAAACCAAACCAAAAAAAACTCACCAAGAGAAACTAAAATTCCATTAAAGTTCATATCTGATTTACAGTGACAGAAAAACGCAGAGATATTTCTGGGATGCTACACCAGATCCTCATCTAACTCAAACATGATGTTGGACTGCCAGATAAATCATTTAAAAATGTTCTCGAAAGTTGATTCCATCATTCTAAATATTGATTTAACACACATTAAGTAACAAGACAAAAAAAACCCGAGCATAAATATGTATGTTTGATGACTATATGCTGTCTTAAATTTAACTGTTGAAATTAGCTTTCCGTTAAAGCTTTGAACCTGAGACCTAGTCTTCCTCAACAGATCCAGAGAGGAGCAATACAGCATTCCTCACCTATACAGCACTGGAATTACCATAATCCTCTATACACAAATGGAAACAAGAAAAATAATAAATCAAAAAGTTGTGGAAATACAAAGAACATAAAATGAGAAATTAACAATGAATTCTGTCCAGAATAGGCCCTGTGTGGAAATGCACAAACTTTAAGTACTTGATTGTTCATTTTTTTTTCTGTTTTGAATGTGTATAAGAAATCACATGCTGATAAACATCTTAGGAAACCACATATATATTAACTCCAATATTAAATTGAACAGTTATGTATTCCATTTGTACCATAAAGAGCATGTTAAAATCAGAATCATTTGAAGGTGATTGTGTTATTTTGAGTCTGATGGCTGATCATCAGTAATACTGGATTAATCAGAGTTATACAGAAGAAAAAATGGGTGGTGAGGTTACTCTAAATATTTTAGCTATTATGGCCAAACCATCTTGCATATATTACAACTCCAGTATATGCAAAAGGCTTCAGGTATTTAAAATGCTTAACCTTGAACAAGCTTGATGTTCCATGATTTAACATTTCCATATTACACAGACACCAAGAATGTTTCTATGTTTTAGTTTGAGGATACAAAATCTTGATAGCTGTACTCTCAGAAGTTAAGAAGCATTATACAAAGCTTTGGTAAACTTAAGCTGTAAGTAAAAACAAAAAGGTAAATGCCATTTACTTTCCTTTGGGAAATTTTCTATTTGGTTTTCTAGCACTGTAAGTGGAAAAGTACAAATCTGCTTGTTTCCCTTCAAGTAATTTCTTTTACACGTTCTTCATGATTAAATATCTAAGCAGATACTACAATTCAAACATGTCTGTATATCTAGAATTGCTACATGTTTTATTTTCCAGTAGCGGAGTATGTAGGATTTAAGCAATAGGTAAGGGAAAAGAAAAACATTGCTCTAATGCTCTTATGAGTCCGCCTACCACCCCCTCCCATAGTACTGGAAAGTATTCCAGGTTTGATGCAGTTATACTTGACCATGTATGTGTTTTCCTGACAAACAAATGCTGTAACATTTAATATACTGCTTTTATAATAGTGAATAAATCAGTACATAAGCCTTTTGTTCATGTGTGTCCCATAATCTAGATTTACTCTAAATTAAACCAGATGGTGCATAACTCTTTCGTTGGAAGCTTTTACAATGCAAGGCAACTATTAAATGCAGCTTACTCTGAGGGAATCGAGGTGGATTGTCGTTGACATCAGTCAAAGTGATGTTCACGGTGGTGGTCCCTGATAATCCACCCATCTGGCCTCCCATGTCCTTTGCCTGAATAACTACTTGGTACTGCTCCCTGTTCTCTCTGTTCATGTTTGGCAAGGCAGTCCTGATGATGCCTTAAAGAAAGAAAGAAAAAACAAAAACTGTTAATTACCTCCTTATTTTTGATGTGCAGCAATCTGATGCATCTTCTTTTGTATTAGCCTGTGAAATACATTTCTAAAGCATTGACATCATGCTTTAAAGTACAATTTTCTGTTCATAAGCTTTATAAATAGTCTTCAGTACAGGCTATATGTTTGTTGAACTAACCTTAGTTCTACATCACAGCTTCCTTTCCAGTTTACATTTCATGTTAAAAATTATTCAAGAAATTTATCCACAAGGTTTACAGGTAGAAATAACACCTTTTATTAGTCCAAGTAAAACCATTAAGTAAAAAAAAAAAATTTTCTAGGACACAAACCTTTATTCTTGCCTTTATCAAAAATGTTGTTAATTAGATCCTTAAGCTATCAATAGTACCACTGTAAAGTTACTTATGTTTCATAGTGTCAGCTGTAAGAACTCTAAGTTATGAAGAAAAAACATCTAGAAATATTATTTCATTCCAGTATGTTTGTAAAAGTGTTTTTTCAGGTGATCTAAGATTTACAGAATGAAAGAAAAACTCTACATTTTATGGTAAATGTAAATAACAGCAATTTCTCTGACCTGTTTCTGGTTCCACAGAGAAATACGGTTGTCCCTGAAGTATGCTGTAAATTATTCTGGCACTGTTTCCATATGAAGGGTCATCAGCATCAGTAGCTGTAACTTGCACCACAGAAGTACCTGAAATGTCCAAAGTCAGCTTAGTTTCTCATGGTAGTAGCTGAAGGTCCAAGAACATCAATTTGAGCAGATCCCAAAGAAAATTTCATCTAGTGTCGGCTGGACTTTTCAAATATATTTATGATCTTATAGTCAGCTTCACGTACATTGTTTCTTATTTCAGGATCTCATTCTACATAAATTGAACTTAAACTTCCCTAAACCCACAAGTGTGATTAAGATCTAACTAGCAAAGGTAAACAATAGCTATAGTTGAGCTGAATTCTTATCCTTGTTCAGCTAACAATAATTTCATACTTATGTATTCACTTTCTCTTTTTAGAAGAGATATTTGTTTCTATTACAATAAATACCTGTTTTCTGTTACCTAGAACACTTTTTTTTTGTTTCTCTCCAATTATGTCAACGTAATATGAATCCGCACATGCAAGAATATTAAAGAAAAAGATGATTAAATAGATCGTTGGAACTTAGGACAAACTAGTCTTCAGTTCTCCCTACCTTCTAAGTGTTAATATAGATAGATATCATAAGAAGAAATATTGCCATATGGACTTTGAAATCGGCTGGTTATTTAGACTCCAGAAAATTTTCTAATCTTAAAAACCATCTCTAGATTTTAGTGGAATATACCAGTTCTTCAAAACACAAATTGTTAGAACTGCTTCTGCCATTTCTTGCTGAATCAAAATAGTTTCTACATCCTTTTCGAATCTTTCACCGGAGAAAATAAAGTATCAACATACCTCCATAAAGTGCAGATATGATTTTGAGTATATACACAAATAAACACAGCAGTAGACTTTCAACACAGCAGTAAACTTTACAAATCCTCCATTTTATATTTGTAAAAACAGCGAACTGTTGTCATCAAGGCATCCTATCACAACAGCACAATGTACTAACCACCACTAAACTATGAAAGAGTTTGCAATGATATTTTGTCTCTATTACAAATAACTGAATAATTTCTTGTTTCTAATTTTCAGATTTCCTTCATATGTTCAAACTAGCAGTATTTATTAATAGGTCAATTTTTATAAGATTTTTATTGAATTTTAGAAAAACTTGAGGAACGGACTGACAATTTGGAAGAAAACTGAAGAATGTGTTTAATAGCTTTAAAAAAAAAAATAAAATTCCTTTTGCAATGTAATAATTTGTGTCTAATAGTTACCACTGCTTCAGTTATGAGTGTCATAATGTACACATAACATTAATGTTATTTTAGTGAAGTCCCTGAGGGCCACTGATGGTCAATACTACAAATATGTTGTTTCCTCTGGCCTGAAACCTGGACCAAAAACCCTAAAGCACTGAAGATGATCAGTCATGACAGGGTTTAAAAGCAGTGTGAGTGTGACAGTACTGCTTGGTCCTGGCCTAGTTCTGTCTTTTACAGAGGCACAGATTGCTTCTGATGAAGTTGGTAAGGGTCTTTAGTCTTCAGGATTTAAAGCTTAATCTCAACTCTACAGGAAGTCATAAAAGGAGACAGTGGAGATACTGGAGAATAGACACCAGCTATGTTATTAATAACTTATATTAATTTTGTGATTTTCTCTTTGTATACTTGCAAATGTTATTATACAATAAACTAGAATAATATGGTGATGAACTAGGCCCAGAAATAAACAGTTACTTGTCAGGTTATTTCTCAGAAGGCATATTTTAACATAATTTTAATAATAATGTTTGAATCTCCCTAGGGTCTTGTACTATAATAGTAATTAATATATTTGGCCCTTTTTAATGTGCTCATTGCAAGCATCTTCAAATACCATGTAAGTATTAATGACTTTGACCTCACAATCCTTTTATGATGTAAATGTATTAGATAAGAATCACTGAAGATAATTAGGTAGGAAAAAGAACCTGCAGAATATCCACTGTAAAGCTGAATTTGAAACTTACATTTCCTTTTTCTTGCTCCCGAGTTATGTGATATTTAACTCTAGCAAGTACTATTCCTAGTAAATTATCCATACAAAGAAAAAGTGAAATTAGAATTTTTTTATTATTTCTAGTAAATAAAGAGGAAATAATGACATATGTTCTCAGCTGTAATAAACTACTTAATGCAGAAGAATAACAGAGAACTGGAAAGGGCTGTATATTTAGTGAACTCAGTGTCAGAAAGGGCTTTGGTTACATGGTATTCCTGTAATTTATAAAGCAATAAGCCTGAAACAAGCCTGTCAGTAGATATAACCCCTTTAAAAAAAAAGTATCTTTTAATGAAAAATAACGTTTAACCTTGGAGTTTTTTGGGGTTGATTTTGGTGGGGTTCCCCCCCCCCCCCAACTCCTTATGGCAGAGTTTGCGTGCAGAGAGTAATTGAAGTCTGAAAAAAATCTAAAAATGTAATAATAATTTAGGTTTTCAAAATCTGTCATTTTTTTATATTATGAAGTTATGTCAGAAGATACAAAAAGGTTTCACGAGAGAACTATAAAAAAAAAATAATTAAAAAATCTTTGTTAATAGGAAACAAGAAGGAAGTGTTATAAGATAAATGCTATGGCAGGGAGGACTAAGAGTTGGGAACTGGTGGAACAGCACTAATGAGGGAGTGTACAAAAAAGCCTAGGGAGAAAGTCAAGCAAGAGTAGCTCTAAATGCTGTCTGAAGAGAAAGACGAAAAGATAACCGCAGGTAGACATGATGGGCTAACTGTGAGAAACCAAACCTGTAGTTCACATGTAAACCCAGAGGGAGGTTACATCTTATGAAGCATATATTGATATCCCTAATTCAGAAGCAGAAAAAAAAACCAGCTAGAGAGCATGACAGATAGTAGAAACAGCACTGAAGATACATGATGGAATAATGATAAGGAATGATTAGAGAATACATAAGCTACAACAGATGAATAGAGAAACATCAATAAATAAAAGAAAGGATGTGATGATAAAGAGAGAAGGGTCTAGCAGAAACTTCTAAAAACTTGTCTAAGAGATACCAATAGTCAAAATCCACAGCAAAAGCTCTATAGAAGAAAATAGACTTATCTGCAGCTCTGAAAAGAAACCTTCAAATGAGTAGAAAGAGATAGATAGGTGAAGAATATGATGGACAGAGC
Source organism: Gallinago jamesoni (assembly GCA_025769975.1). Taxonomy (NCBI): domain Eukaryota; kingdom Metazoa; phylum Chordata; class Aves; order Charadriiformes; family Scolopacidae; genus Gallinago; species Gallinago jamesoni. The sequence continues at coordinate 73,781,926 of JAOQGH010000012.1, read as the reverse complement.
ACAATATTGTTGTCAAAACTGTAAAAGAATATTCTACAACATAAACTTTGAAAGTAAGGAAATGAAAAAAGTGAAAGAAAATAAAATATCACAGAATCACAGAATATTCATGGTTGGAGGAGACCTTTGAGATCATCGAGACCAACCACACATAAAAAAATCCAAAACCACCAAAAAACTCCAACCCAACCCAAGCCAACACACACACCCCCACACACCCATCCACAGACACACAAAACCCAAAAATTTTGGGCACTAGAGCATGCCCTGAAGTGCCATGTCTACACGTTTCTTAAATACCTCCAGGGATGGTGACTCCCCCACCTCCATGGGCAGGCTGTTCCAGTGCCTGACCACTCTCCCAGTAAAGTAATTCTTCCTAATATCTAATCTAAACCTCCCCTGCCACAACTTTAGACCATTTCCTCTGTTCCTGTCATTATTCCCTTAGGAGAAGAGGCCAATCCCCACTTCTCTACAACCTCCTTTCAGGTAGTTGTAGAGGGCAATGAGGTCTCCCCTCAGCCTCCTCTTCTCCAAACACCGGCACTTGGTCTTATTAAACCTCATCCCGTTGGCCTTGGCTCATTGATCCAACCTGTCCAGATCCCTCTGTAGAGCCTTCCAACCCTCAAGCAGATCAAAACTCTCACCTAGTTTGGTGCCATCTGCAAACTTACTGAGGGTGCATTCAATCCCCTTATCAAGATCAATAATAAAGATATTAAACAAGATTGACCCCAGAACCAAGCCCTGAGGGACACCTCTGGTGACCGGCTGCCAACCGGATTTCACCCCAGTAATCACTACAAAGATTTCAGGAGAACAAAATGTCTTCTAAGATGTTGACTCAACTGCAAGATCCTGAAGTTGGCCCGTTTATCTCTGCCTTTACTATTATTAATGAGCAGCAGAAGAAAGATGAACAAGACAACAAAGGATTTATGGATCTTTGTCAAGACACTGCATTTAATAATAGAAATAGCCACATTCTCAGGTATCCCTCTGGCTAATACCACAGCCTGAGGAAGAAATAAAACTTGCTGTTTCTGGTTTGAAAGAGGTGGGTGTATGGACTCATCATGAGTTGATACCTTAAGGATGGCGTAGATGGAGTAAATAAAGACTAAATAGTATTTTTCTTACCTAGTGTCCATACTTGTAGTACCATATTTATTCTATAAATCATGGAATCATCAAAGAATCATAGAATGGTTTGGGTTGGAAGGGACCTTAAAGATCATCAAGTTCTAACCCCCCTGCCATGGGCAGGGACACCTCCCATTAGAGCAGGTTGCTCAAAGCCCCATCCAGCCTGGCCTTGAACACCTCCAGGGATGGGGCATCCACGCCTTCCCTGGGCAACCTGTTCCAGTGCCTCACCACCCTCACTGTAAAGAATTTCTTTCTATTATCTAATCTAAATCTCCCCTCTTCCAATTTAAAACCGTTGCCCCTTGTCCTGTCACTACACTTCCTGACAGAGTCCCTCTCCAGCTCTCCTGTAGACTCCCTTCAGATATTGAAAGGCCCCTATAAGGTCTCCCCGGAGCCTTCTCTTCTCCAGGCTGAATAACCCCAGCTCTCTCAGCCTGTCCTCACAGGAGATCAGGCTCATAGGCCCATCAGACATGCCCTCCTTTGGACCCACTCCAACAGATCCATTCACCTTCCATGATTATGCAGATTTTAATGCAGTTTTTAATGAATAATTCTATTGGAATCATGGAATATCTCAAGTTGGAAGGGACTCATTAGGATCATGAGAATTATCATTATCATTAGGATCATTACTGCACTGCTTTACTGAGGCCATTCTCTTACAAAAAATATGTAATGCTTTTAAAACATTTTCCTAAGCCCAGGAAAGTAAGTACTAAAACTTCAATACTTGTGTATATAAACATCACAAAATACTGTTTGATCTAGTTCAGGCAGTGGTGGTAATTAAAATGATAATAATAGCCAGAAGAGATATTGAAATTACTGTGTGTTTTCTGAATATTTAGAAGTTAGTGTTATGTCCACAGCTCTACAATGAATAAGTGAATATTAATTTTTTAAAAGAGACTCTATATGTTTTTAAGATTTTCAGCGTTCTTCCTAAAGAATTGTTTGCACTAAGTAATAATAGCTCGCATTTCAAAATGTTATTGTTTATGAATCTGATCAGCTGGCATCATCCAGGCTACCACTTTGTAAGTAAGATAGGACCTGAAAATATGTTGCAAACAGAAGAAAGATGAACTTGAACAGGTGTTTGTGACTCTTGAAGCTGCTGTTCATGAGTGAGTGAGGGGAGGCACTGAAAGCACAAGCGGATTTGTCCATACATTGAAAAACTGAAAGCAAAGAGAATAAAGAGTATGTCTGCCTTCAGGCAGTGCATCAACAGCTTATGAGTAAACATATAACTCAGGCACTGGGGACCTCCAGTGAAAATGAGAGAAAACAATTCATTGAGCTTTCAACAGGCTAATTTAGCAATCTTATTCTAACAGTTCTTAAAGAGGAGAGTGATTCACCATTAACTACTTTCTATTTATATTTATATATCCAAAGCGCTGCAAATTAATAATTTGAATATTCTAAGTAGAAATAGATCTCAAATCACAAAAATCTGTTTCTGGATGCAATTCTGATATTTGAACAAACAAACCAAAATGGAAGATGCTTAACTCAGCAGGAGATACTTAACCCATCAGGTAGAATTCTGAACATGACTGGCTTTTCAGAGGATGGGGAAATTATTCATGAAGTAACACAGAACAGGCATTTGTGCCTCAGTATAAAGCACTCACCCACTACTGACATTTCAGGAACACTAGCAGTGTAAATTTCTTCTGGAAACGTTGGTTCATTGTCATTGATGTCATGGATTTTGATGACAAACTCAGATTCAGGTTCCACTGGTCTCAGAGTTCTTCTATTAATAGCTTGGGCACGCAGCGTGTAAAAAGCTTTCTCTTCCCTGTCAATTCTCCGAGTAGCATGAATGTCACCTGTTTTCTCATCAATTATGAAAAGAGTACCAGCCCCATCTCCTGACAAAATGTATTTGAGGGATCCATCTCCCTTGTCCTGGTCAGAATGAAGCTGAAAAGGAAGAAAAATAAGACAACTTTATTTAGAAGTAAGGAAAAGGGTTTGGGTTTGGCTTTTTTATGTTGTTGGTTTTGGTTTTCTTTTTAAATGATTATTATATATTAAATCATTCTGTATGCAACAAACATATTTAATACCAGCAAAAAAAAGCAATTTTCAGTCAACATTGACTGGCAGTCATGGTGTCATACTGAAGCATTTTCTTCCTGACTTACCTCCAAGAATCTTTTTACTTGACTCTTGTGGCAGATTTTTGCTGTAACACCTGTTCTCTGCTAAGAAACCTTTGCACCACAATCCTTAAAGAAGATTTTTATGTTAATACTGACCTTTTCCTTCCTTGAAGAGATCCTATTAAAAATTCACAACCTGCTGTGCTAGTTGTAAATTCACTAAGCAGATAAAGAACATGGCAGAATACATTACAATTAAGGAAAATAGAACAACTTGTTCCATGTCAGACTAATTTTGGTTTTAATTTTATTTTTCATATTCTTTATATTTCTCCTTAATTGGAGAATAGTTCATTTTAAGTCTTTATCATTTTCACTCCATCAACCAATGTAAATAGCCTAAAGGAAAGAAACAAATTTATTAAGTATTCAGTACCGATTTAATACCCATGTAATATAAGTAATATAAAGCTTAACTTCATCTGTTAATGACATGTTGTAATGATTGACTTTACTACATCCATAGCAAAAAAAAAAAAAAATTCAATTTTTTTGCTTTGTTTGATACAGTAATGTCGTTGGTTCATTTGATCTTTGGGGTGGACTTACTACAATTTTTCTCATCACCTTCTTGGAAATTACCTTCCAGTCTCATTGATTTCATAATTAACTGAAAGAATCTGGCATTCAGATTTGTTTTCACCAAGAAACCTATAGATTTTTTTTTTGTATTTTTGAGGGGTTCAGCAGAAGGTTCAAGCAGAGGCTGTGATTACAAAAATGAAGTGCAAATATAAAGACTTCTCGCGCTCAAAATACCAGAATGCCAGGATTTTCCAAAAATTTTAAGACAGAGCCGGTGCAATTTTTTTCTTTTCTAAAAATAGTTATTTCAACACACATTAACAGCGTCAATTAGAACTGCAGTAACAACATATTTAGTCATGTGAAGGATTTATGTTTTTTTAAGCTTACATTTCATATTATGAAAAACATTATACAGGTAGTTCAGTATAAATATCCCCCTTAGAAAGCAGTCATTTTCTCTTTATTTTGCCTATTGTGCCCTCTTATTGTCTCCTATAGCATCCATTTAAAGTCATTATCAGTCATTTTCCAACTATTATGGTTTTGAATGTGGCTTTTCTTGCTTTTTGTGCTGAAATCTTAACATACACAGTGGACTAGTGGGATAAGCTGAAATCAAACAGTAAACTTCTCTGCCTTGAAACATCTTCAAAGACTGAATGTTTCCCACACACTTACAATATGTGGAAAGAAGTAGCTCACGTGGAAGCTTGGATCTAAGCCTTTATGGTAGAAATTTAGAAAACTATCATCATTCTGAACTTTGATTTTCTATATAAAGATTTTCTTATTTGCTCTAAGTTCAGAAATAAATCTTCAGAAACACTATAAATGTTTATGAAAGAATGACAAATTAAACTTCATTTACATTACATATGTGTATGCTTACTTTTAAAAATACACATTTTCTCACTAATATCTTTATTTCATTCTATAATAAATAGAGAAGCACCAAATGTGAAAAGTAGGAAATAGACATTAAGAGAAATCTTTTGCAAATAATAATATTTATCCTTTTCCTTTCATTTCTCTTGCTGACTTAAAGCTGAAAGCTTCAAGCCATTCTCACTCCTCTTTTGGGGAATGAGTTTTTACTGTGAACTTTAACCTCTCATGTTCCTTTCTTATTAGCCCACTAAAGTTGTGACCTTTCACACTTCTAAGTAACATTCTTTTGGGGAGACTGGACAGTATCTCGCAGGTTGTGGTTCATTTTATAATGTCATTTAGTGTAACTATTCCTCATAAACCTGTTTTTTTCTCCAGGTCTTCCTAGGAAGCCACCTTATTTTCAAAAACATTTTGGTCCTAAGAACTCAACAGCAGAGTGATGAAGAGTAGTTAATAGAAGGCTGCTCTTCCTTGGACATGTGCACCAGAAGTACAAAGTAAAGGCCCACATGAGCAAGAAAGATAGGGAAGAGGAAATATTTAAATGGACACATTGCAGTTTTCCAATATGCTTTACAAAGTCAGATCTGGTATTCTAAATTCTTACAAAAGTTGATAGTACATTGTGGCTCTGGTGACCGTTCTTTAACTCAGAAATCAGCAGATTCTGGCAAAATCTATTCTAATAAATTATCTATCTATCTACAGAATAGCATAACAGCATGTAAATAGTTCCCAGGAACAGTATCTGGACAAATTTAACTCACAAATCATGTGTGGAAATTGTTTTGGAGAGTGATATTTAGCAAAAGCAAGCCAGGAACTTGTAAAATTATTTAGCAATCCTATTAACTGCATTCTGGTGCCTGAGAATATTACCTGGCACTAGGAACACAAACACAATGTAACAAACAGAACTAAATCAGTAAATGAAGAAAACTCCTACACTACAAACTACAAAGATTTTGAACAACTACATTTAGATCAAATTCAGGATGTAAAGATTTTTTAACATACTTATTTGTCTAATATGCAAGGTACTATCAATGTTAATAGTTTTGCATTGCTTGTCCTGTAGCTCTGTGTGAAAAATTCTTGCTAAGATGATTTGGAAGTGAAAAAATTTCTTTTCACACCACTCACAAAATCAATTAAGTCTTACCTCTGCCAAATTCAAACTTTATAATTTTTTTTCCCCAGTTATATTAGCCAAAAGACTGGAGAGAGAGCTGAATATAAGATTTTGAGACATCCATGTAAAGGCTTTTAGGGAGCTGATAGTTGCACTCCAGAGTAACAGATTTATAAGGAATATCAACCAGCATAGTTTAAAAGAACACTTTAAGATATAACACTTTGCATTTTTAAAAAAATACTAATAATTCCCCATTAGATTGGTAATCCAGTTAAAATTTTATTTATACACACAACAGTCCACAATTATTGTAGAAAGACTTCAAATTCAGAATGACATTTCAAAAGGTCTTCTTGGGTCATCAGGAAATATAGAGCTGTAGTTACAATGAACAAGGCTTGCAGACATACATAAAGGAGTAAAAATATGTATTATGTATAAGTAAGGAAACAGAAGGCCTCATTTTATTTTCTTAGCTCTTAATTCAATACAGATGTTATTAGAGGAGTCAAGATAGATAAAGATCACCCTATGTACTTCATAGCCTTGAACACCAAATCTTTACCCAGCTTTGAAATGCATGAACAGTGCGTCAATTATTACTGCAAAGTTTTGTCCTTTTCTCCTAGTATTGAAAAAAGTTCTGCAAAATATTTCTTTGCTACTTTTAGTAAAAAGTGTTTCCTACAGTTATTCTGGCTAATGGGCATCTGTGATTCATGTCAGCCAAGCTGAGAAATGGAGAGACATCTGTTTCATTTAGCAATTTTATTGCACAAAATGATCAGCTGTGAAGATGTGGTTTTGTTTTCATATCTGTCACTGATATTTTACAAACTCTTGTTTCAGTGAATTTTTTGCTGTTTTTTCCACAGAAATACTTCCCTTTTCGGCTGTCAGTGGTATGCATACACTATATGTGATTTTTCTCACTGTACAGAAAATCATAATGTCTGCTGGTTTTATTTTATATAGCTCTGTTTCATCACACAGTAATTGCAGTTACTTTGAAAGACAATTTTGCATATTTGGTCATCTATCTAAACTGGTTGAACAAAACTCTAAATTGAGAAGGATTTCATATAAGGCAATTAATATTTAGAGAGAGTAACATAAATACTTAAAAATAAACAGAGTTAGCAATCCAAGATGGAGAGAAGAAACAGGTTTTCAAAGATGGATTTCTTTTTTCTTCTCTTACAATAAAACCAGAGTTAATTAATATGGATAGAGTATCCATATTCTTCTCTGAAGAATTGCCATAGGCAGGTTGAAAGCTTATGGATAAGAATTAGAGACAGAGGCAACAAAGGGAACCTTCTGGTTAGTAGGCTGCCCGATCAAGGGGAGCCTCTTGATGAAGCCTTCTTACTCCACCTACAGGATGCATCACACTCACAGGCTCTTGTCCTGCTGGGAGATTTCAACAACATCTGCTGGAAAAGTAGCATGTAGCAAGCTGTAGGCAATCTAGGAGACTCCTGGAGTGCACTGAGGATAACTTCTTAAGCCAGGTAATAGACAGCCCTACCATAAGGGATGTCATACTGCACCTGATGGAAACCAATGCAAGTGAGCTGATCAGTGCCATCAAGATTGGAGGCAGCCTGGGCTGCAGTGATCATGCACTGGTGGAGTTCACAGTCCTGAGGGCAATGGGTCAGGTGAAGAGTAAAGTCAGGATCCTGAATTTCAGGAAGGCGGACTTCCGGCTCTTCAAGGAGTTAGTCAATAGGACCATTGGGAAAGTGACGTCAGGTACAAGGGAGCAGAACAGAGCTTTAAGGTCTTAAGCAGAGCAGATCTTTAAGGTCTCAAGAACTTTCAATCCCAAGGTGGAAGAAGCAAGTCAGGGAAGGAAGGAATGAGACTGGCACTGCTGAGTTTAGACCTACTGTTCAAACTACAGGGCAAGAAGGAAATGCACAAACAGTGGAAACAGGGACAGGCATCCTGGGAAGAGTAAAGGGATGCTGCCTAGTCCCAGTGTTGGGATGGGGTCAGAAAGGTGAAAGGAAAAAGGCACATTTCAAACAGAAAATTTTGTGAGATAAGGAGAGATAAAGGAAGAGCAAAATAAAATGGAAGCATAACAAGATGTGGAGTGCTCTTAAATTCTTTTGCTTGTTGAGAAGAAGCAAAACAGAAATTAAAAACTCCAGTCTGCAGTGCATTTTCAGATTGTATTAGTTTCCTTTAACTTGATGCATTATCCAAAGAAAAGATAAAAATCATTGTTATCATTTCTATTGAGAAAAATTACAGTAGTTCCTTGTTGTTCCCACCAATCTTTTAAAAAGGTAAGAGAGAAATTAAAATTAATAACACTTTTCAGATTCCTGGTAAAGGAATGTCTATCAGGGGATTAGAAATATTATTTTCCCAGGTTCCTATAATCACAGAATCACAGAATGGTTTGGGTTGGAAGGGACCTTAAAGATCATCTAGTTCCAACCCCCCTGCCATGGGCAGGGACA
>JAOQGH010000012.1:73715140-73770296 GCA_025769975.1 Gallinago jamesoni | reverse complement strand
GCCTCACCACCCTCACTGTAAAGAATTTCTTTCTAGTATCTAATCTAAATCTCCCCTCTTCCAATTTAAAACCGTTAATAATAATCTTCACTACCAAGTGGTATCATCTGCAAGATCCTAAATTTCCACAAACTAACTCTAAAAGCAAAGGCATTTTTTCATCACTAGACTTCCATCTTCTTCTCGCTATTGTAGCTTATGTATAGGGAGGATTCACAATCTGAAGAAGGTAAGATGGTCCTGTCACTGACAAAATATTCTACAATTTCAGCTGAGAAAGGCAGTTTCTTTTTTTTAGAACACAGCATATGAGCAGCAGAGAGTCTTATGTAGATGCAATGAGTCAACATGCCAATAACCAAACTCCTTCCTCAAGCCAAAGACTTTGGATGTTCAGAGAGCTAGAACATGTAAGTTTTGTCTTTATTAGACTGTTGCAACTTCCACTCCAGAAGACACACAAGAATTGAACTAACATGAACTAGAGACTAATTGCATTTCATGCACCAAAGAGCTCTTGCATGAGCCAATATGCACGTTCCCTTCTAATCTTAAAGTAATAAATACAGTCCATACGTCAGGTGAAGATAAAAAGCAGAGAACTGTCAGTGAAACTGAGGCGCCCTTACTTTCAGGCAGTTTGGCTTAATACCTACTGCTGGTGACTGGGTATTAGTAAGTGGAAGGGAATTCTCGTGTTAAAGGGAAAAAAAGATATCCTGACTTATGTCTGCCCTTCAGCTTCTCATTCATTAAAAAAGCAGTCCTCCTCCACTCAGCTTAATGTGGCACAAGCCTGTATTTCTACTTCTATGGGTAGTCTCTGTACACTAACCTATGGTCTCAGGATGGAAATATGTCTGAGAAGATTTTCCTCAGACTTGTTTTTTTGTGGTTTTGTGTTTTGTTTTTTTTTTCTAGCATACATTTTTTTTTTCTTTTTGGGTTTTGGCTAACTCTAGACTAAAATAAAATTCGGTACTAAATATTGTAAAAAGGATTAAGTAGTTTCAAGAACAATCTTTCTATTCCACCAGTGAATAGCCTAGGAAGCCTAATATACCAAAACAATGCATATCTTTGACTTAAAGAATTTAGAACAGCTTTTACCCATTTGAATGCTTTGGGCTTTTTCTGTTTAGTTTTGGGTTTTTTTAAAGTATAGTCACCACTAATCTTCATGCTTTTTGCATTAGTGACAACAAAGACCTAATTAAGGAGCAATTTTAGGTAATTTTTTTTTTGTTAATGAGATTTTTTTTATTATAGATTACATATGTTTTTCTAAAGTAGCCTAGTATTAACAAAATAACCATTAAGACAGCATTAGTTTTTGTATATCCTAACATACAATTTACACTCTACATAAAAAGCATTGCATTTTTTTTAAGCAAATGCAGAACAACATTAAGAATACTCATGCTTAGTTCATTTTGTCTACTGATGGAGGCTATTTAAAAACACATTATCTTTGTTTCCATCTGAAATCACTATAACATGTAAGTTGGAAAGAGATGTGAATATTGAATATGTCTGAGTATGGAGACTCCACAACCCCTCAGTCACCCTCACAGGACAGAAGTGTTTCCTGATTTCAGAGGAACATCCTGCATTTCAGTTTGTGCTTGTCGCCTCTTGTCCTGTCACTGAGCACCACTGAAAAGAGCATGTCTCTGTCCTCTTGTCCACTTGGAGGAGGAAGTTATCATCAATGTGCTTCAGGAACCTCCTGGATTGCTTATGCCCTCCTGTGTAGTTTCTCCAACAGAAAGCAGAATGTTTGAAATCCCTCATGAGGACTAGAGCCTGTGATTGTGAGATTGTTCCTCTCTGTCTTTAGAGGGTATTATACACTTGATCTTTCTGGTCAGGTGGACTATCACGGACACCGAAATCACCTTTGCCTGTGTTCTCTTTTACAGTAATCCATAAACTCTCCATTGGCTCCTCTTCTATTCCTCGTGCACTTCAGCTGTTCTCTCACATAAAGGGAGTCTTGCCTTTATGTCCTTCCTAAAGAGCCTGTAGCCCTCCACTGCAACACTCCAATCACAGGAGCCATCCCACCACATCTCCATAATCCCAAGAAGAACACAGCCCTGCAACTGCATGCAGATCTCTAATTTATATTTATTCTCCATATCACATGCATTAGTATACAGTTACTTAAGAGGGGAATCCCAGCATGTTGAGTTTCTTCAGAGGGTTTGGGGGACTTATCCACAACAGTGCCTTGTAGACACCTTGTGAGCACCTCAGTTACATAGGGAATTAAACTTACGTAATGAAATTTAAGTTAATTTAATCATGTTTGTATTAAGACTGGGTAGGTAGCTATCATTAAAATTTCAATTAAAACTTCTTGTACCAAAGCAGCATATTTTATTCCTCTATCAGACTGTAAAATACCAAAATTAACAGATTTGGATATAAATCTTGGCAAAAATCATTACACGTAATGTGTGTACACATACAAGACAACATCATCAACCCAATGAACTGTATTCCTCAATTACTTTTACTGGAGACAAAAAACCCATCCTGATCTTTGCTGCTACAAATTAAGAACCGTACTCAATAGTAATTACTTTGTCTTGCAATATTAATTGCTGATTTCAAAAATGTGTGCCGTGTATTACATCACTGATGAAAAATGATTTCTAACTTATGTGAACTCTGGTAATCAGCAGATAGACCCAGTTAATGTTTCCATAAAGCTTCTATGATATTTGCTGGCATTTGTAAGACATCAGAAGCACTCTATCTAATATCCCTTTTCCTAATTTCCAGTAAAATATATTATATTGGTTATGATGTTGGTGTTTGGGTTTTCTTTGGTTTGTTTTTGTGTTTGTTTTTTTTTTAATCTCCTTGCTGTAGCATAAATTACTGCTTTATCTTTTATAACAAAACCTTCTGTTCTTTTTGTAGTGTCTGTAGAACCACAGAGAGCTTTGCATTATCTTTTTTTCCAGAATTAAGCTACTTTCATGAAGCTTTGCTTCTTGCCTTGTGCAGTCTTAGCTCCTACTTTCTTCTTTTGGCAGTAAAAAGAAATCTACACTGTTCCTAGAAAATTCCTAGTTCTCTTTAAAGGCACAGACTATTACACAGACTTGAAGTAGTATCCCTTGCTCCTTCAATGACTGTTTTCCACACGATGTCATTATCCCTTCCTAGCAAATACATCAGTATTACTGAAATCTCTACCACGATTCTTAAATTTTTGATTTCTTGATTAATCCCATACAGCTCTTTCCAGTGTCACACCACTCAGTGGTCCTGTAGCTGTTACATTTACTTGGCTTTTACTAGACAACATGTGGCTCCTGACACATAAAGAATGGTCTGTCACATAACCTGACCTAAATAAAGAGATAATTGAGCAGTTTCCTTATCTTCCAACTGTATCATTTATATATCAGAGCCATTATCCTTTTCGAATGACCTAAGAGATCCTGATGATTGCTAAAGGTATTTCTAAGTCCTCTGAGGAATAGTCTTTGGATCTGGCATCCTCAGTAGCATCACTGTGTAAAAATATGGCCATATTCCTGCACACTGGTTCTTAATAAATGACAGTTACTTATATAGTACAAAAAGAGTAGAGAGTTCTGTGAAATTTTGCAAGTAAAAAAAAAAAAAACAACAGCAATTTACAAAATCCCGTGTCTTTTCTGGCTCTGTCTCTTCATAGATGTATTTGTCTGCTATTTGGTCATATCCATTTAGCTCCTCCTGAAGCTCATCTATTCTACTTGTCACATTAATTTAGTATTTCACAGGTAACCTTCATTGTCACCAATCTCCATCTGGACATTGAGCCATTGGCCACTACCTTCTGGATGTGACCAGCCAACCAATTCCTCATCCACCGAATGGTCCACCTATCAAATCCATATCTCTCCAATGCAGAGAAGAAGGATGTTGTGGGGTACTGTGTCACAGGTCTCACTGAATTCCAGGTAGGCGACACCTGTAGCTCTTCCCTTGTCCACTGATGCATTTGCTCCATCATAGGAGGCCTCTAGGTTGATCAGGAAGGACTTGCCCTTGGTGAAGACGTGCTGGCTGTCTCAAATCCCCTCCCTGTCCTCCATGTGCCATAGTATAGCTTCTAGGAGAATAGATCTTTTCCATGTAAATGCTTGCATACAATCCATTTGAATATGTCCTAATTATTCATTAATGCCTTTCTAAGTTACTGGGTTTGTTCAGACATGTAAGGTACCTTGCACCTGCATTTCAGGCAACTAGATGCTCTGTGAATTGGATCTTTAAAATTAAAACAAGACAGCTTCTGTTCTCAGACTTGAAGAGTGTATGAACTCATCTATGGCTGCACATTCAAAATTCCTACAGACCACAATATTATCATAAATTAGAGGGCAATTTTTTCCCTCAGTGGTGCAGTCATCCTTTAACACTTTCAAGTGAATAGCTATTAAAAGACTCAGGAAATACAAATAATTTAGTTTGAGGAAGTAACACTGGTTAGTTGGACAAAGATGTTTGCTTATTCCTCCAAACAAAGCTTGCTCTGTCTGCCAGGGACTTCAGGTACATTGACTGTATAGCCACCTACTGCCTCAAAAGGGCATCGGAAGGTTTGAAAGACTTTTTGCTTCAGCTTAGTTTTAATTATCTTCAAAGTCAAATCCACTCATAAGAAAAATCAGCAGCACAACATTCTAAAAGGGTAAACATCAACTTTTAACTTCTACTTAGAACTCTCTCCCTTATGAGCATTTTGTTGCGAGTCAACAGTTTTCCCTCAATATTACCCCCGGCTCTTCCATGCTATCTTTCTATATAGGATATTTAAAAGGTCATCTGCATTTGATTTAAAAAAAAAAAAAAAAAGAGAAACAAAAAAAGCCCCTCAAGCATCAGCCTTCAAATTGGTGTTGAAACTATTGGGTATTTATATATTTATCATATCAAACAAGGTGTAGGTCAAATATTTCTAAAGCTTCCTTTTCTGTTACATTGTTTAATTCCTTGAGTGAATGGATGCAATGTGATGAAGTGGACTCTACTTTTCCTGAGCTATGGCTTTGAATATAAATAATTTCAGTTTTATCAGTTCTTACCTTTTTGGAATACATTTCTGTGACAAGCAGATGCAATTTGAAATGTGAAAGAAAAAATGAACTGGAAGGAAAACTAAACTAAACTGGACTAAACTACTTCCCTGTTTTCTATACCATTTTGAAGCTTGATGCCTTTTTAAGTGCAATGCAGAATCAGGTACAAACTCAGAGTTTGGAAACCACCCAAGAGAGGTATAACTCTTCTCAGCAAAGGCAGCAAAAAGCATCTTGCTGGTGATTTTACACCTACTGGAGGTATGCCCGTAACTTAGACTGTCTTCCCTCTAAATGGCATATCACTGCTATTGGGATTATTAAGGAAAAAAAAAAAAAGAGAAGTCAAGCATCTTAAAACAGTATTCTCAGAGACTGAGAAAGGCAGTGGCAGGAAACCTACTTCAGTGATTAGTAGGACCATACTGACCACACAGTCTCATTATCGCTTCTCATCAAACTGATAAATGGCTCGCATTCAAGTATCAGTGTGTAAAGAGCAAAATGGAGAAGTCAAATAATCTTCTTCCCTCTTGTATCAAAACTAGCAGGTTTTCATTAAACCATTCATACATTCCCGGAGGCTTGCATTTACCTTGTAGCACTGAGCACCATTAGATCTAGCGTCTCGTTAACGACAGAAAAAGAGGAAACAATATTCAGCTACTAGACCGCCTTCATGTTTACATTAGTTTCAAAGTAAACTTGAAAAGTATTTATATAAGCAGTAAGCACATGAAAGCAATTAGGTGGATATAGAAAATCACTAAGTGAAAACCCCACGTTGTTCTAAAAGAGTTATTTGTGAAGTACTCGCAGCAGATCAAAATTAACTATGAGCATAACCATATGGTTCTAAACCCTTTATTCACACATGGGAAAGGAAATAACCAAATAATGTTTTAAAATACATTAGCTAAGTGTGTCATCATGTGGGGTGCAGGTTGCCCTCGTGCCGGCGGGCGCTGCCGGGCGGCCCCTGTGTTGCGGTGCCGGGGCCCTGTGGTGAGGTGCCGGACACAGCCGGTTCCAGCCGGCTCCAACGGCCCCACCGCAGGGCACAGCTGAGCCCCTCAGCCACGGGCGGGCGCCGCGGGGAAAGCCCGGCTCAGAAAGGGCCAAACGCCGCCCGTGATACCTGACAGCAAAGAGGAAAGCACATTTTTGGTGCTTTACCTCAGAAGTTAAGCAACACCGCAACTTCGAGCACAAAAGCCGTGCTTGAAACAGGAAGCTTTTAAATACCTGTGAAGGGTCATGTTGGTCTAGGAAGAACTAGGAAGTTAATTTAATTTTCAATCGATTAGTAACAGTTCAGCAGAATTTAAAATCTATTTCAATGAGCACTTAACTCTGCTTTGTACCTCCTACAATAAATGGCATACAGTTTTAGCTTTTTACCTTAAAGGAAAAAAATAATGATTCAAACCACCTCATGCTTTTCTGGATCTATTGCAGCTTCCATGCTTTGAATTTTAATTTTAAAGTTTAACAGTGCTAAACTTATTAAATATAACACTATTTCTTTCTGTGGTCTATAGAGGCCAAGGAGAAATAAGATCAGGCTATCAAAATAGCATTTGCTTGAAAGCTGAGCTGAGCAAATATAACTTTTAGAAATGATATCCCACTTCCTTCACTATAACTCTCCCAGTTATCATGACTTTAAAAATTATGCAAAGTATGTATAAAACTGTACCTGCAGAAGTGAAAAAAAATCATGGAAAGTGTTTAACTTCCACCTATTATCTACAAGCACACTTCCATGTGCCTACCTACGACATAAATATATCTATCTAAGCAATTTATCTTACAGTTCTTTTTTATGTGGTTTGTCTTGCTTCTCTACTTGGAGTCTTGTAGTATCAGAGAGATGTTTCTATCTTCTTGGGACAATGGTTCACTTTGGTTTATCAGGTCATCAGTTGCCATGTGACTCCAGACCCTCGGGCAATTAGCTATGCAGGAATACACGATGTGAGCCTGGAACTGGCAAAGACTTCGTTACCAGTGAAGATCTGATGCAAATACAAACCTGGAACAATGGTGCTTCCCCACTTTTCACCATACCAGTTAGTAAAGAAGATATATCCATTTGACTTCAACTAGGTTAGTACTTTTAGCCAATTTTTCCCTACCAGCACCCATACAGGCATTGGCACACCCTTTTCCTTGTGTCCAACTCATATAGTAATAAAAATATGGGACATGCTGCCTTTCAGTTCTGCCAAACTACATCTTCTCTGCTAATCTAGAATCTGAATGATGCCACTGTTACTTAGCCTACTTTTTAATCTTTTTAGGGTTTTTTTTATGTCATTTTGCAGTCCTTGCCTCTATCTATCTATCTATCTACCTACCTACCTACCTATCTGGCTGGCTATCCTTCCTTCCTTCCAACACGTGCTGTGTCCCCTCTAATGCTTCACCTGGCAGTTTGAGCCACCAATACCTGTTGAGGTCCTGCTGGCTTTATGAAACATGTCTCTTGCAGTACTAGGTGATTCTGGTTCGGTGATCACGCCTATTGACTTTACCATTTTAGAGAATATCCTGGTTTGAGCAAAGCCAATTTCCTATTCATTGGGAGACGTTCTTGCTTACATTTGATGCTCTGGCAACCAGGTTCAGCTGACATGATTGTTTACCTTGAGGAGGGGTTGCACCTGTGGGGAGGACTGGACAGGCCAGGTGACCCAAACTGGCCAATAGGGTGTTCCATCCTGTCAGCCATGCTCAGTATAAAAGCTTTTCAAAACCCTTTTCAAGGGTTTGTTTTTTGTTTTTTTTAAAATGATGAGGACCTTCTCAGTGTGCCTGCCTTTGATCCCTACCAGAGTGTTCCAGAATCCAGTTCCCAGTCACTGGGACCAGTCTGGAACTTTCCTATAGCCTGCTGGTGACATATTCCTGTGACCTTGGTAAGGCTTTCTATGTATTTATTTCTATTGTATGTGTTTAATTAATTTTTTTTTATTCTATTATATTTCATTAAAGTAGCTTAATTTTTCTCAAACTCATAAATCTCTTTATCTCTTTTCTTCCTCTCCTTGGAGAGTTGAGGGAGAGCATCTGTTGTCTTGTCATTGGCTAACTTGGCCCAAGCCATGACAGAGAAAAAGCAGAGAAAAATCCCAAAGCAGTCTGCCTGTTTGGTTTTTAACGACAGACTTTAAGTAGAGAGACGTTCAACATGCTTCTGCTTAACAGAACAAATACTTACACCGAACTACCTCAGAAGGGCAAAACTGCCTTAGAACATCTACCCTCAGCTCTGTTGGATGTGGTCTGCAGCCGAAAAGGACAGTAATCCATTCTAGCACTACTTCACTGTAAAACATTGGAGTTTCACTGTAGGTCTTCTGTTCTTCCTTGCCCTTTCCAAGATATGCGCGTGGACAGCCTCTGAACAAACACATCCAGCATTGCATTCAGACACATGATAACTGTGGCTTCTCTGATCTTCACTACAAGACTAGTGGATACTACAAAGCTTTTGTATTCTGTAACAACTGTCTGTTAATTCTGCCCTGCTTCATCCAACAAAACCCATTGTCTTGTAGGGATACATCCAGTACAGCAGCTAAACAATAATTCATTCTTCATGGCGATAAAAACTATTTGGCCAGGTCAGCTACTTGCCAGCAGTACTTTCTGCTGCTGTTTAATGAAGGAAGAAACAGACTCCGACGTATGCTGAGGTTTCCTAAGGAATAATCCTTTTGCAAACAAAATATAAACTCTCTGCATGCTGCAATTAAAGTAAATGATGAATCTAACCAGTAACTCCTTACTAAGCTTGATCCCTACTGAGTTTGAGAAATAATTTTAATCTCAGCCTCCAGGACAATCTTACAAGAAGCTTTTGGTGCCTCTGTTACTGAAAAATAACAGTTGTAATACGTGTTTTGGGAAGCCATCGGAGTTCCTGTGCTCTGTATTACAAGAAGAGGTAGGAAAAAACCAAAGAAAGAAGAAGAAAAGAAATTGAAGCATATTTCATTCTGACACTTGATCTGTGCTGAAATATCTAGGACCCCAAGCATGTACCCCCAAAAGCAAGCTTTCATAATGTTGCTGTGAATTGCTGCCTTAAAGAGCTCTCTTCAGTCTATATGTGAAGTCCTGCTGAGAAATAAATACATTTCTAAGTGTTGTTGTTCCTCAACTGTCAATTCCACCATATTTCAGTATCTTAAATGAAATAAGATTTTTGTTCAAAGCTGTGTGTCTTCAACTTATTTTTTTTCATCCAGGAGAGTTATACCAAAAAAAGTCCCAAGTGGAAACTGTTAAAGGACAAGCTGTCCCCTTTCACCTTGGCAGCTGAGTCCTAGACACAGCAGATCACAAGTTATTTATTCAGTTTGCAGAATATCTTTCCTCCATATACATTCTTCTTTATTGATCCCTGTCACAAGACTCTTATCTAGCTGAAAATTCAAGCTCTACAGAACTTCAGTGCCACAGAGCTGATTTCCTTCATCTGAAAGGGAAGGCATTTTATGGTCCATCAGATCTTCACACCAAATATTAAGCCTGCATATGAGCACCTTCCTTCAAAATTCAAAATCCTCTTCTTTAATATCTCATGGCAAAGATCTTTACAAAAGAAAGAGCTATGGTAGAAACACTCTTCAGGAATCAAACTACAGAAGTTTTAAAAAAGGTTTGGTATGTCTTCATCTTGCCACTAAAACAGCAACACTTATCGGGAACATTTTTGTTTGTCCCACTTGATGGTGAACTCTTTGAAATCAAGACATGTTCTTCTGTATTACCCTCTCCAAAAAAAGTGGTTTTGGTACTGCTTCACCAGAACAAAAATTCCACTCAAAATTTCTGCCTGGGATGGTTTCTGGATTTCATTTCTCTCAGGAAGTTATTTTGTTTAATCTTTCCTTAAAACTGATAGTGTCTTAAACAGTGAGAATTCTATGCACGTCTGGTCTTAGCTAATCATTATCCTTTTATGTTGACAGAATATGGACTTTCAGGAAAATGCGTCTTTTTCCCTGTGATGCTGCCAAATTCTGTGTAAAATATTTCTCATTGGATTATGTACTATATCAAGCAAGACTAAGCAATCTTAACACTGTTAATTAATATGAAGGAACGTTAGTAGTACTGACTTAAAACAGTACATTTATTTCCAATACATATACATTTAACTAGAGTATAAGTAACATCTGAGACATCCATAGTTCATATCATTATGACTGGGCTGTCCTGGGCTCCGTTAACACTTTTGTTAAGCATTGTGCTCTTGAAGTGTCTAAAAGCAATGCCACTCTTTGGGATAGATGTCTTTTTAGCCTTTATCAACTTAAGTATGTGGGACCTCCCTTCAGGTACCAGTTCTGTGGTATATCATCCACAATGTCAATAGGCACAGTTGCTAAAAGATAAACTATGAACCAGTAACCGTTGTTCTTGAAACTATGTAATTTATGTATATGTTGCCAATACTCCAAGTACTTTCCTCAGAATCCTGTCTGTTTTGGAGCTCTCGAACTGAGAGGAACTAAGTGAGGTTGACTTGCTTTGCTCTGTATACTGTCAAAGATAATGGGTTCACTTAAAAGCATGCAGTTATGAATACTGCCAGGATCATCCTTTCTGGTAATAGTTCTAGTATGGCACACACAAAATTATATTTAAACCTATGTGCAAATACATAATAATTAGCTTTTGAGATACTAAAAACATTGCAGTGCAACTAAGAACTTCAGTCTCTCAAATAGTACTAAAAATTCATGTCAGTTGATCCTTTTTGCAATAAAACTTCTGTGATGAAAATTGTTGAAAAACGTCACTGTGTCAGAGCAAAGTGAGAAAATTATCTGCAAGAATAAAACAACTGGCAAGATCTGGCGAAATAATAACGAAGGAATATAAACTTTAATGTGGATGAAGAATTTATTAGTAAATTTGTTTTTGGATGAATGTGGACTAGGACACTGTTGCTACACAGTTGTGCTTCCTTTAGGAGACAAGTATTAGAGTAAAACTCTTAGATTTAAAAGAAAAATTTTTTTCTGAATATATGCAAAAATAAATTACAGTTTTTTAGAACAAGCTTAAAAATACATAATACTTTGTAATTGCACCACTTTATCTGAAAAATAAGAAATGGTCCTTGAAACTATATGCTAACAAAAATTATTAATCATTTCCATATGTTAAGAAAGGACAATAGAGCATAGATAGACTTTCTGCACAGAAAAAATACATAAAGGAAGTATTATCCATAACTCCAAACTCAAATATCCAAAAAAATGGCTTTTCTGATATGAGAATGGCTTCCTTTTGAACATCCCTGCACTGCTTGTCTGAAAGTGGGTAAAGTACCTTTTCTCAGAATTCGTGTCTTCTAGTATATTCTTGCAAACATAGCTCAAAGATAAGTTGTGTAATACACATACAGGTCTGCTTTCCTATACTGCTCTTTTTTATGGCTACAGCCTTTTCCAGGAAGTACAGTTGTAATTACTATTTGAGGTTCTGCATATACAAATTTCACCTAGATCACTTTGATTTCTATCCTCAAGATGCTTTGTATTACATGAAGGAAAACATGACCATGCTTCTTTATTATAATAAAAGATATTGACCCAAAGCAACCAATGACTGTCCATAATCAGTCATTGTGTACTTTGCTGCCATTTTACAAGCATGGTTGACTTAAATGAGAAGCTCTTCAGGTGTTACTGCATTATGTATGCCACTCACTCATTAAACATCCTTTCTATCATATTATTATAAAATCCTTATATTATAGAATGTTTTGGGTTGGAAGGGACCTTAAAGATCACCTAGTTCCCACCCCCCTGCCATGGCCAGGGACATATCCCACTAGACCAGGTTATTCAAAGCCAACTCCAACCTGGCCTTGACCACTTCCAGGGATGGGGCATCCACGACCTCCCTGGGCAACTTGTTCCAGTGTCTCACCACCCTCACAGTAAAGAATTTCTTCCTAATGTCTAATCTAAATCTTGCCAATTTCAACTTAAAACTATTACCCCTCATCCTATTGCTACACTCCCTGATGAAGACTTCTTTCCCATCTCTCCTGTAGGCCTCCTTTAGGTAATGGAAGGCTGCCCTCTCTTCTCCAGGCTAAACATCCTGAACTCTCTCAGCCTGTCTTCCTAGTAGAGGTTCCACAGCCCTCCGATCATCTTTGTGGCCCTCCTCTGGACTCGCTGTAACAGGTCCATGTCCTTCCTGTGTTGATAACTCCAGAGCTAGATGCAGTACTCCAGGTGGGATGTCATGATAGCAGACTAGAGGAGGAGAATCACCTCCCTCAATCTCCTGGCCACACTTCTTTTAATGCAGCACAGGTTATGGTGGCTTTCTGGACTATAAGCACACATTGCTGGTTCATGTCAAGCTTCTTATCCACCAACACCCCCAAGTCTTTCTCCTCAGGGCTGCCCACAAGCCATTCTCTGTTCAGCCTGCTTGAGGTTGCCATGACCCACATGTACGACCTTGCACTTGGCCTGGTTGAACTTCATGAGGTTGGCATAGGCCCTTTTCTCAAGCCTCTCCAGGTCCCTCTGGATGGCTTCCCTTTCCTCCTCAGCTTGGTGTCATCAGCAAACTTCCTGAGGGTGCGCTCGGTACCACCGTCCATGTCGCTGACAAAGATAGTAAACAATGCCACTCCTAATACTGATCCTTGAGGAACTCTACTCATAGATTACTATTCTTGTAGAACATTCTCAAGATGACTTAAACAGTGAATAAATAAATGCATAAATCATATTGTGAAATGTAGATATTAGTTTCAAGAGTAATGTGATGATGAAGTTTTCAAGCTTCCTTGACACGTATATAGATGCAAGATAAGAAACAAGAAAAAATACATCAATCATGAGCTCGGAAAGCAAGAAGGTCTAAATTTTAAAATTTTAAGATGTAAATCATGAAACCAGATGAAACTGATAATATTTTTGCTGATTTTTTTCCCCTGGCACGTACATCATCTAACTGTTATTGTCAATTTTAAAAATCACACTTAATACTTATTTTTGACTGAAACCTCTCCATGACAAACCTTCTCTCCTAGTTATTGATCATGAAACATTGAGTTCTAACTTGTTCTCTTACTATCCCACATAATTTCCAACCACCATGTCCAAAAACATAGCAGAGAAGTTAACAGAAAGGTAGCATTTTATGATACCCACCTATCCGAATCATTTTGTCTTTGCATAAAATCAAATAAAAGGAAACATCCAGAAATGCTGTGACTATACAACCCAGACTGCCTCTGAAAAGGTGAGTGCAACACCAGGGATCAGAGGTAGTTACTATAAAGTTTATTTACTATGATTTTAATTGTTAATTGCTTTTTTGTCTAATAATTTCAGAATTTGGTTTATCAGAGTAATAAAACATTAATCAGTATAACAATCAATTTTAGCATACTATTATCAATCTATATCATTTATATTACTATACTGCGTCTTTATATTAGTTGTCTAATTATAGTATATATTGGTTTATTTGTATTATTAGATTATTTAGATTTATATCAATTTATATTATCTATTATATATAATTTAGCAATTAGCATAAAAATAAAATTTTAGCTTTCCTTTTGTTTCCTTTGTGTAAAGCTCTGTCTGTGCAAATACAATGCTGTGATACTTTCCATTTTGCATGTGTTGTTTACACTTTTCCCAAACTTGTCAGAGAATTATTATAAGGCAACTTTATATACTCAGGTTAATTTTAAATTTGCTTTCTCAAATTAACAACTTTTTTGGGTTAAGCAGAGCAAAAAAAGGTGAAAGTGCAGTCTTAACTGCTTCTCTTCTTACTCTTTCTCTTCTATACTCTTTTTTTGCCATTTTACTTATCACTTCCCATTTGCAAACACTTGTTTTCTCTCAGCCAAAGTAGTTCAGTTTATCAGTATCTCTCTAATGCAGTGGAGTTAGGCTGTGAAAATGTTAACCCTTTCCCCTCTAAAGAGTCTCCCTTACTCATCATAATTGGAAAAATATTAAGTAAAACCTCTCACGTTTTAGGATTTGGGATCATAAATATTAAAAAATAATACAATTTAAAAAGTAATAACTGGGTTTCTGAAGGACCCTAAATCATTTGAAATTCAGGGTGCCCTGAAAAACTATTTATTTCCTGGGACATCTGGAAGCAATACACTTCCAAATACAGTAATATAGTGGTGTGATACAGATAAGCTTCTTATTTTCTGGGCAAGGCCAATTTTCATAAGCTATCAGCCTGTCCTGGATGAGGAACTGGCCTAGGTTCTTTGGAATACTTGGGAGGCATGACTTTACACAATATAAGTGTATGAAATTAATATAAGAGTTATTTACAAAGCTTTCAATGTGCTTTGGGAATGGCTGTATCATTCAAATACTAGTGCTAAAATTACAGGCTCAAAGCAACAAATAAAAAGTGGAAATAGAAATGCAGTTCACTCATTCATAAACTTGCACTCTTGAATCTTTACATAGTATTTACATTTCATAAGTTTTGATAAGCATTTCCTTTCTCAAGCACACCAGCATTCTTACTCCTTACAAGAAGCATTGTATACTCCTATGCACCACTACGTGCTGGGGACCAGGGGGCTGGAAAGCAGATTTGCAGAGGAACCTTGGGGTCCTCATGGACAGCAAGCTGACCACGAGCCAGTAACGTGCCCTTGCAGCAAAGAAGGTCAACAGCACGCTGAGCTCCATTTGGAAAAGCATCACCGAGAGATCAAGAGAGATGATCCCTCCTCTCTGCTCTGCCCTTGTGAGACACATCTGGAGTGCTGTGTCCAGTTCTGAGCTCCCCAGTAAAAGAAAGACACAGAGCTACTGTGGAGAATCCAGCAAAAGACCACTAAATTGATTATGAGACTGGAGCATTTTTTTTTATATGAGGGGAGGCTGAGAGAACTGAGATTGCCATGTGATTTATTGAAAATAAATATTGAACAAACATAAACATCAACTGAAAATAGTTTAAAGGACACTTCTACTGACTACTGAATCTAGGATGCTGCACAGTCATACATGCAGTTCTGCTGAGGCTATTGTATTTCACTTCCTAACCACCTCATTTCTATCACACAGTTGTTAATGAATTTTACTCACTGCAGTTTATTGAAAGTCAGGGAGGATTAAAGAGGAGGAATATTTTTTTCAAAATGTGTAGCATTCTTCAAATATAGACAGAGAAAAAGAATGCATTATCTTGTATGAAGCATGAAATATTCAAAGAGAGAGTTGAAAAATAATTTTATAATGAATTATAAAATACTGTGTGTTGATACAGAGAGACTGAGTGGGCTGTTGGTAGGAATGATGTGCTAAAGCAAACACATTTGTCAAATATGTCTTCATTTGTTTCATTCAAATATTTTTTAATAACTGTAACAGGCAACACTAATTCAGTGATTCTAGCAGGACAAACCATATACATATAGTCTGGAATTCTGCTTCTTACACACTAGAATAAAACACAGAAACTAAGGCTCCGTAAAAAGATAAATAAACTTGACAATTATTCAGAAAACTTAATGAGAAACCTACCTTGCCGACGTACTGATAATCAGATCCTGTGTATTCCTCTAAAAGAAAAAACTGGTTCCACATCCAGCCTCGCTTCTGGCGGTGAATTGCTTTTCCATCATTCCCAGAGGCACGTCCTCCAAAGCTTTTGGGTCTGAGATCTGGAGTCCTTTTGAATAGCATTTCTGGATGGCAGGGATGCGGCAACCACATCCAGAGCAGCAGAAGTAATAGGACTTGCTGTATTGTCATAGTTCTCCACTGCTGATGCTCTTCAAGCTGGTCAGCAATGGAGTCTACGGTTTTTCTTGACTTGCTTTTTATCTCTCTAGTTGCTTATGCAGGCGAGCACTTTCCAGCAACTCATCTCTGAACTGTACATAGTCACCGAAACCTGAAATTAAGCAGAGACAACATAAGTTGAAATGTGTTCACTGCCTGGTGTCCAACATCCCTGCTGCTGTACAAAACTGTGCGATAAAAAAAACACTGTGACACGGAAAGCACCCTGGTTAGGAATGTAAAGACTAAGCAGACAGAAAGAACACTGTATGCTAGCTGCTGTCAGAACGCTTCCTAAGAAAGACTGCCCTGAGATGATCAACTATTTCCCCTTAAAACCTTTCAATTTAGGAACTTCTAAGAGTGTTCTTTATATAGACTAGGGGATTAATATTGCTGAAACTTACACACTAAATGCTGCTGCCTTTGCTTCAAATGTTTTCCACCTGATTTGATTTACAAGAATTCCAGTGTTTTATTAATCTTACTATCAAGAGAACTGAAAAGCCAACACAGAGTAGTTTTAGAAATGAGGAAATGGTGAACCACCAGTTCTCCAGGGTATTTTAAATGGCAAAAGAGAACATCATATGCATGAGAAGAAATGCAACATGACAAGAAGCAAACTTTTAAATAGAAAAGGTTCTTGAGGTGATGTTGCAATATGGAATGATGCATTTTTGCATCGATGCCTTAAAATGTAGGAAGTATTTTAAAAATGATGTCCTTTTTTGCAAGTATCCTGCGTAACTAGTTTTGGAAAGTACTGAAATTAATCTCAGCATGGGAAGTGATATTGCAGAGAGAAGGCAAGCTTCTCTATTTTTGTTTTCTCTGCACTTCATTTTTTGCTTTGTTTTGTTTTCTGTTAGTTTTTCCTTCTTCTGATAGAACCATGAAATGTTATTTCATCAAGACAAGTTTAGTCACATTCTATTCACTTCTGTCCCAGCATTTGAAGAATAACGCTTTCTGCTAGTGAGATCATTTGGTAATGTTTTCCTTCAGTAAATCATTAAAACCTATGATTTGTCACCTTACTAAGGCAAAGTTTCCACAAATTTTAATCAGGGTATTTTGGGTTTTTTTCAGCATGCCCACAGAAAATTAAATGCATGGTTTTGTATATTCTTCCACATGTGGCACAAAATTCAAGCAGTGAAAGGCCTGGATTATTTTTTCTTCTCTTTTTTCTTTTTTTGTAGGTAAGTTACATTACACACAGAAAACCCATGTGTCCTCTGATTTCAGTAACGTGCTATAGCTCTCTATCATCATAAATATTTTTTATTTTTCAAAGTAGACCTATGTAAAAATTCCAGAAATTCTTTCTGTGTTTCAGTTTGATATTGATGTGATATTTAAGATATTTCCCGGAAGCCTGTGTTATTAAAAGAGTTTGCAGTAAAATGTCAAGGGTTATAACAGAAAGCCTATGAAATGTAGTGATTTCTTGCAGCTAGAAGGCTCTGTCTGTGTGCACGCATGTGTGCGCGTGTGTTAATAACTGAACAGGTTCAGTTCACGAACCAGCTTTTGTCTTCAGAGCTAAATTTTCTCAGGAGAGCGTTTTTTCCTCTTCTCCAGCATTTGGAAAACTAAAGAACTTCTCAAAGCCACTGTTTTCAAGGACTTTAGCCCCAAGACTGTTCACAGTAACTCACAGACATCTGTTTCCCTGTGTCTAAACAAAAAACAGGTTATGTATCATTTCATATACTCTTTCTTCTTTTCTTCTAAAATTTTGACATTTACTTGATTTTTAAACTTTGAGTACTACCCAGAACAATCTGTTCTAATATAAACCATTGATATTATATTCTGAGTTATATCAGAAAGTATAAACTGGAGGTGTGGTCCTCCACCCTGGATAATTATTTATCACAACTTATATTTATGTTCTTTTGAAAAAAAAAAGAAGGTATACTGAGTGGGAGGTGAGGGCTATGATTTATTCTTAGACAATTAGAAATGTTTATTCTCAAAGACCATAGGATTTTCAAACTTGAAATTAGCTCTTCAACATATTAATAGTTTCCCTAAAAATTATAAAGCTATTGGGGCTTTCTGAAAAGGTGATATAATATATTGTCATCTTTTTTTATTATGGGGTGGTGTGGTGTGGTCTTTTTTTCACTTTCTTGTTGCCATCAGTATATACATTCCATTATTCACACATTATTATTTGATGTAGAAGCGTTGTTAAATTCCTCTTGGGAAATAATGCTTCAATATTAGGGGTTGTTATTGAATTTCCTTCTTGATAAATTAGGTCAGCAGAATAAAAGCTCAGATGAAATTTGTTGAAGTTACAAAAGTAGCTAATGCACAGGGACTTGGCAAGCATGCCTGCTTAATAGGTAGCATGCCTGCTGTAGGTAACAGCAAGGTCTTTTCTCTCCTTTGAGATGCCTGTTGGAATTCAGTTTCCTGCTTAAAATGTAATGAGTTTGATTTACCTTTAAAATAAGCTAGCAAACAAGAAAAAACAGACTGAACTAATAAAAATTAAATAAAAAGCGATAGAATAAAGGAAATGTTTGACAAGAATTAGGTGAAGGAAACCTTTTAATATGCAAGTACAGAACATAGACAGAAGTCCCAGTTCTGTAGTACATTGCATATTTGGGTTCTGTGCTTCCCTGCCCAGAGCTGGAACAGTTAATGGATGAAAATAAATTCATAATCTGTTTTTTTAAGTCCTTACAAAACAAATTGGAAAATGTCTAAACTTTGGTGAAAATCTTATTTTAGAAGTGTCTGAGAACTAAGTAGCATTGTAATTGTTTTGCTGCTTTATGTAAGCATTGTTTTTTAAAGAACTGAAATATTTTTAAATGACTTTAAATAGTTTTGCATCAAACTATTTCACCAGTCTTTCTCTGAAATCTCTCTCTACCTCTTCTTCCAGGTGATAATTTCTCAACTTTTTCCCACAACAGAAAAGAAAAAAAGGCAAAAAATAATAAAAAGAAAGCAAAAATTAAAAATTTCTAATATGTGCAAGTTTCCATATTTATGTGTAATATCCTTCTAAATTACATTAAACTTACAACAGAAGAACACTGTGCCCAAATTTATCCTTGTTTATACAGGGTTTTGTTTTGGAATGATTTTTAATATGTCTTCTTGGAACAATCTCTATGGAGGAGATGGATCAATCATCACTGAAGCTATTAATCACTTCACCTTTAGCTTTCGGCTAACAATTTTAAACAACTAGGCAGTTCTCACTTTCCCCGGATTAATCACTTCTATATCACTCAGAACTTAGATGAAAATGTTTAAATGCAACTCCAGCTGTATTCATGTGATTTCAAATGTAACTTTTGCAAAATTTGGAGAATACTTTTTTTGGGGGCTCAGTCATACAACCTCCTAAAAATACTAAACATACTTCATACCATTTGAAATTCTTGAGATTTAATGGACATATAAGATGGACCATAAATACCTTTAACGATGCACTTCCTAGACTTCCATTTACTGGTTGTTCCAGGAAGTTGTTCTTTTATAGCTGAGATGTTCTTTCTTTAGTTAACAATTTCCTCTTTTTGTCTGTCTTTGGCATTAATATATAGTTGCTTTTGTAACTCAGCAAAAATAAGTTTAAAATAAGAAATGTGATATAGATCAAAAACTTGTCTTTTTCTTTTTGTTAATAAAGAAATTTTAGTAAAATATCTCTCCTGTGAAAAGCAAAATGGAAGAGCAAAAAAATTTACTTGGGATAGTTGCCATTTATGATTTTTGTTCTATATTTAACATGGGACAAACTTGAACTGGATTTTAATTGTGTAACATTTCAAAGAGCTTTTTAAAACAAAGATATTTATACAGTGCCATGTCTGTTTTCACCATTTCTGTTTTAATTGGTAGCCATTATCTATTCACATATCTAATCTTGTTTTTCAGTCCTTTTTTGCAATGTTTGTACAAAAGAAAGATATTTTTGGAGCTGACGTGACAAATTAGGTTAAACTACATTGGAATTTTGTGAGAACAATCTTTAATTTTATTACAATGGAAGAACATTGGAACATATTTTGTTCTTGCTCTGCAGAGTTGACACCAATAGAGCTATTCTTACACAGCCACAATGAGAAACTTTATTTATTTTCTGCCTTATTCTCTTCAGTCCTCCTCCAGCCACTACTACAGAGCTACCACCACACGCTGCAGACCTTTTTTCAATGGAGCTCCAGCCATCAGCCATGAGACACAATTGATACCATTTTGATGTCCTTCTTGAAGTAGGCAAATTGGTAAGATGACTTTCTATTTCATTTGAATTCTGATTCATGGCTTATGATGTCACAAATGAAATTCTAAACTCTGTCTAGGTTTTGAAATAGTAGGAACTATTTTACAAGATAGTAAAAATGGAAGTAAGAAGGCAGCTAAGTGCAGAAAAAGCTGCATTCTTAATAATAATAATAATAAACCTGATAAGAGCTTCCAGTTCAGCTAATTTAGTTCTTTTAACTTATTTTCCATCTCTTCATCAAAACCAGCAATAAATTTCTAATGCTTTAGAGCACAATATGATGAAGCAAGTACTTTATAACAGACACCTTTGCTAGAGACTGTTATTCAAAACATAAGTTACCCTTACAGAGGAAAATATATTGTTATGTGTGTAAGTTATCCCTTAAGGGAAAAAGAAGACAATACTTTTTATAAAGTTTTTAAGAGTACTTGAAGCAAACAAATGAGCTCTTTCAAATTATCAATTCTTAATGGATTCTAATCTCATCATTCCTTGTATTCTAGATTTATATTTCCTCCTTTATCTGTAATATCCTAATGAAGTTGTCTAAAGCCATTCATAATTTAAATGACTAGTTCTGAAGTAAGGACATAATTGGCAAATTGTCAATAAGCTGCTTATTTCATAGCCTCCAGTGGAACACTTACACACCGCAGTGACCACATTTCGAGTCATTAAATTATAACATGAATTTGCACAGTAGTCAGCAACACATTTGAACTTTAGAACTCAGTCTTCTTTATGAAGTCCTGCAACCCTTGATCCACTTAGAAATTTTAATAGAGTATTTATATTATGATGCTAAACCAAATAAAGGAACTAAGAATTATTTTAATTAGTAATACTCATCATATTTAGTAATCACCAAAACGAGAATTTTTTATATTTCACATTTCATGGGGAGAACACTGAAAACACTGAAACACTGCAGAGGAAACAAAGGAAAAGGAAATACTGGGCATTATAACTTCTGCTACAAAAGTTAAGTATTGTTTTAGACAATAAAGGTATTACAAAGAAGTATACCTTATGCCTTATTTATTTGTACTATTTATATAGTACAAATCCTAATTGTTATTAAAAAAACCAAGTTAATGCGCACTATATTGATTTCCTAGTTGAATGTTAAAGATTCAGCCTGCCTTCCACTGGTAGTTCAACAAATGTGGTATCTAAAAAATGGGTAAAATAACCCCAAGTGGGCATTGAACTGAAGAGAAAGAAAGCCTTAACACTTCACTCCTCTCAGTTTCCTTGCTGCAGAGAGCATTGTCCCCCTCCCTGTAAAGATCTCCAGATGCCTCACCGCAACCCTTCCCTGCTCTTAAGGGAGGGGGAAGACTGAAACCCTCAGTCTTAAGACATAGCAAGAAATTGAAAGGGTAAACAGAACACCAGAGAGAAGGCAGAGGATGTTAATTATCTTGCATAACAATTTTGACTGTTTATTAATGAGGCTTTTCTGCTTTAACTAGATTATTGGATACCTAACAATATAGCTCTCTATATAGTGAATTCACTTTTTCTCACAGCAAGACATAGAAAGCAGCGCACTATTATGGTAATTCTCTACTTAGACATTTAAATTTACCTTGATCTTAAAATTTTGGGAGTGAAGCTATGCATGCAGCAGCTACAAGGTGGTAGGTAACTTGTGAACATGCAAAAGTTATTTAAATCGTTATAGTTTCTATACCTTGTGAGGTCCCCATAGCTTTTTATTCCTTGCTGCATCCTGTTCTACCTTCTAGATGACTCTTTTCTATCTGATTATATATACCTAGTTAACTTTCACAGGTTTTGGTAGCTACCCCACATTTTCTGCATAATTGGGATGAACAATTAGAGAATTAATTTATTAAATTTATAGAACATGTACCCCCCATTTCCCTGAATTAAAACCCCCCAGAATTAAATTTCAAAGTATTCCCCAAAAATGAAAGAAATCTGAAATGTGCAGGATATGATTTTATAAAAAGAAATGGAAAGATCATAAGAGGTTGCTTAACATAAGAATAAACTACTTAGACACAGTTCTGGAGAAAATAATTGAGGAGTATAATAGCTTTGATCAGTCTCAATATGGTGGAATTTTTATCAATCATCTTTTAAAAAAATAAAGGGGGAGAAGAAGATGTATGAACAGTAGTAGTCTTAAGAAGTATGAAGTAATGATTCTTCTCCACTCAAAGTCACTTCAGATACTGTGTCCAGGTTTGAACATCATAATGCCAACACATAAATAATCAGAAATCAGGTTAGCAACAAAACATTAAGGAAAAAAAAGTGTTATTTTTTGAGGAAAGAACCACTACACCTATTTGCCTAGCGTACAGGAAGAAAAATGAATGAAGAAGATGGTAAGACTGTAGTTTTCAGAAATGCTTTTGAAAATCAGAAATTCTTCTCAATTAGCACAACAGACAGTATAAGAAGTTGACGTCAATTACAACAAAAATAATTTAGGTTAAGCATTAAGAAAAACTCCCTAAATATTTGTGAGATAGTCAGCAGCTGAAATGACATGTGACTGAAGGTTTGGAAGAACATTCTGAGTGAACCGATTTAAGAAATGGGCTGCTTGCAGCTGGTGTGACCAGCGGATTTCTCAAAATCTTTTCAGGCTCATCCTTTAGAACTCTATCCCATATTTTTCCATGTCACTGCTTCTCCTCATTGTTTCTTCCTTCATGTGGTGCCACTATTACTAGTGGCCACTTTATTCCCCTATATATGAAGAATATGTATTATTCATTCCAGGTCAAACCCATCCTATTCCACTTAGCTGATTTCATCTGAAAAGTAGCTGTTGTGGGTTGAAAGACACAGATTTACTGTCTGGGTTTGAAAACAACTTAAATTCTCTTGCTTGCTGGCCATGATAGCATACTTTTCCATATCAAATCAAACAGTCCTAGCCACACAGTTCTCTCCCAGTTAGGTAAGATTTGTGCCAGTCTTCTGAGTCTTCCTCCATAAGATTGTGGAGTTGCATTTATCCCATCATCTGCTATATTATCACGGATAGAAAGTGAATTTAGCTCTTTCCTACGCAATTCTGAATTCATCGCATACTCCTTCCTAAATGATTACCTTATCCCCTTTGTGTTTAGCCCCTGGCCACACTACCTTCTAACACATCCACATTCGATTATTAACAGACTTTTTTCTTTCATAAAGAAGGTAACTATCTACTTCATCTATTAAAAAAAAAATAAAACAAAACCAAAACACCCTCATAATAAACCACAAACCAATTACAACATTTGATTATATTTTCTTTTTCCTTTCTTTCCTTCTTTATTTATTTAATTAATACAAAAATAATAAAAAAAAACCCACCAAAAACCACACACAAAAATGAAAAACCACCTATTACAATTAAAAAAAAAAATAACAAACAAGCTGTTCTGATATTGAGTATGCATGATAGGGGAAAGGGAGAAGAGAACAGGACAGTGACGTATCTGACAGGAAGCAGCAAACAACAAGTGCCAGAATGTTGTTTTCTTCTCTGAAGTATGATGTAGGAGGCAAATAGTGATTTACCAAAGAAAGTAAATATATTTGTATCAGTATAACATTGCAATTTAGACACAGGATCATAAGCTAAAGATATTTTGTTAAAACTCCATATTCTTCTTCACTACATTCCATCCTTGACAGAACATGAGTTTTCCCGAAATTAAAAGTTCAGAAAATTCTGTCTGGATGTTCCAAGATCCAAAAGTGAGAGATCGTTGAGTATATAGACCTGGGGACTTCATATTCTTTCTCCCTGTACTGAAGAGTTTTCCTGAACAGGATGAATTGTAATGAAGAATGCTGAATGGTTATTTAAAAAAAGACATTCTTGTCCTTCAGGGCAGGTGGAATTTTAAACCTCCTAGTCTGATGCTTGCTATCCAATGCTTTCACCTGCCAGCAAACTCTAAGCCTTATTAGAGAAAGAGAATAAGCACAGAAGCGTGCCAAATATCTAAAAACTCACTATAATCTCATCAGTTTATATCTTCAGCTCAGGCTGAAACCTTACAGCTTCCGAGAGCGGAGGCAGTTCACTAAAGCATAAAGAATTGGGGCATTGAGAGACTGTGCCTGCTTAGAAAACTGTGTAATTTAATAAAGGGTTCATTGATGTCTACGCAGTGGCTCCTCAAACTTGTGCTAGTGCCTGTGCCTGCAGCATGGATAGTCCCATTTCTGCTAATTAGATGACAGTAGAAGGATTACATTCTTTCTTAGCAGACAGGAAGAAATGGAAACAACCATTTCTTGTGGAACCTCACAGCTGAAGTATAAAAGAGGATCATATTTTAAGAAAAATATTTTAAGAAAGCTTGTTAAAGCATACAATTGTATCTCTCACATTTATTAGACGATTAAGTATTGGAAAATGCACTTCATTATTCACAAATCCCATAAATGTTTTATCTGGTATTAAAAAAATAAATCTTGAATGACAAGAAGGTATAATTGCAATGCATTTTAAATGTTTTAATATTTCTTAGAGTGCTTGGAGTTTCACCTTGTGTTTAATTCCTTTAAAAATATTTTAGAATATTAAATAGTCTTGCTACGGCTTTTTGTATTGTTCTCAGTTTATACAGCAAAGTAAAAGTCCCTTTATGGGATCACTGCGGTTTGTTGGGCCAGTATGACCTGAAATTATGAAGAAAAAAAAATTAATGTAGAGAGCGGTAATATCATTTATGATACTGGTTTGCTATGCTTGGATAAAAGGATAATTTCTTCACCATTAATGAGCCGGAATTACAGACCCTCCTTTATAATTTGTCTGTAAATTGTTTAAAACCATGATGAGAAATCTCTTAAGAATATACCACGCGTAAGTATAGTGCATAATAATCTGTAGCCTTTTGTACCTAACGTTATACAATCTACAGTGCATTGCAACAGGATGAAGTACTGTACATCAGGTATTCAGTTTAGGCAGGATAATATTTGATATTGCCTGTGCAATATAGAATTATCAGTTGTGCAATATATGCATGATGATAAAAGCTAATTAGAAGATCATGTCCTACTTTTTCCCAGATGGTCCTTCCTTTAAAACAGTATTCTGCAGGCTGCAACTGACGTCTTTTCAAAATTAGTTGTACACCAGGATTAACTATAAAGACCTGCATTCACATCATAAAAATTCTTTCTTGCATAGCTCAACAATGAAAAGGATGTGTCTTGGCTAGTTTTGAAAAGAGATACCCGCTCTTAAGTAGCACATCACCCTAAGAATAAGGCATCGCATATGGGCATGATAAACCGCTGATGGAGAAGGGCTGATGAGCAACTTTGGAGGTAAGGAAATTTTCTCTTAAGAACGCGTCTGTGTACTGTAATACTCCACCAGCACTGTAATTATACTGACCCTCAAAGAGCTCTTCACACTTGGTAAACATGCTTTATACACATACCGGTACTGCTGTGTAAGAACAGAGAGGTAGACACTCATCAGATAAATGAAATCATGCATATTCTGGCCCCGGGCTCCACACTTCTATCGAGACTGTTCTGAATGCTTCCTGGTGTAGTTCTATGCTTTATACATTCTTTGTTTCTGTCTCAGTCTTCAATGTAAGAGAGATTAGGCCAACACAGTAGATTCTATTGGACTAGCAAGCTTAGCTGGAAAAGTCTGATAAACCTGGGGATTTCGGCAATAGTATATGAGCAAATCTGATTATATTTAAGAACATGTCCGCATAGTACGATGTTTTTTGACATGTCTTCCATGGTTGCTGGTTATGCAAGGTTGATTTGCTGGGTTTCTATATGGTGTAGATTAATGGTTTTGTTTTTTGATATTAACGAAAGCATCAGAGAAAACGATAATAATACAGGACTATTACAGAGATAGTCTGAAGACAGTTACTGAATTTGTGATGAAAGCCAATAAGGAAGCGCCTACTTTTTCCTCCCAGGTGTCATCTATGTGGGACACTGCTTGACAAAGCAAACACTTAAAAATTATTTCAGGAAAAAAATATCTGTGTGCTGAAGACCGCTTGTAATCCCCATCTCAATAATGTGAAGAGGAACTCTTCCCAGTCCTCTGAAGGAACAGATCATTGAATTCTATGTGTGGGGTTTTTCATCATGTAACGCGTTTCACACACTGTGCTGTATGCTTTTCTGATAAATACATGGGTAGAAATCAGAAACCATTTTGCACTGCAGTCGACTCGCACAGGTAATTGGTGAAGGGCTACATCCTTCTGCCACAGGAGACACAGTTTTTTCAAAACAGTCATTTCATCTCTGATCTTTCACTCCCAGTTTTCAAGGGAAACCAAGAAAACACCTTTCAAAGATAAACCTGGAACAGAACTTCAAAACTCAGCTAGAATCCCCAAAACAATGAACTCAAATGAGTTTCTGATTTTATTGAACTTTATAATCTCTCCTTTCTAACCTCTGTATGTTTGCAGGTTATAAACTACCTAACTCTCTCTTTCCTTTGAGAGCTAAAAATCTCTTTTTTTTTTCTCTTCAGTGCCTTTCTCATACTGATCTATTTCATTGGTCACAAATATATATATTTTTTTTTCTTTATGGAGTTTATGTAACTGATAGCTATCTAACTAAAAGTCAGAGAAATTGTCCTCAACTTTTGTTTAGTCTTTAAGTTTATTTTTTCTCTTTCAGATCTAAAAATGAGCCTCTTTGATTGAAAGGTGGAATAACAAGCAGGATCTTGTTGGTTTGTAGGAATACTAACAAGTTATCTCTGGTATTCTGAGAGAGAGGATGTGCAGACCACGAAGCGTCCACGTGTCACCTTCAGGTATGAATATGACTTTAAAACTTGGTGCTGACTGTCATTAAAGTTTGTGAGACTGTGTATGAAAAGATGAAGTGGGTACCTCTTAAAACAGGAATGAAAAGGACTGATAAATAATAGGAGAATGAATCATATGATGTATAAGGAATTGTTAAAGACATACAGGAGAGACACTGTAGCTCTGGCTCCGAGTAGCTCTCGCTCACAGTACAATTTGAGAGGAATGATTATCCCATATTGGTATGTGTGCGTATGTTTTTGCTATAGCCTGGGGACTAAAGATCTTCCAGTGTAAGAGAAAGTGAACCGACACAACAACTCGATTTAAGATTAAGCCTAGAATAACACTATGTGATTATAGGTAAACTTGTTCTTAAAAGAACTATTAAAAAGAAGAAAAAAGAGGATGTCTGGGAAATTTCCCAGACCTAGCGCTCATTTGAAATGTTTTCTTGTGGACTGCACAGCCTGCCTGAAGGAGGAAAGATGAGACAGATCCTTAAGAAAAGTCTACTGGATTTGAGGTGTTAAATTTAACAGTGTGGCAAAGAGAAAAAAAAAGGCTTCACCTACATTTGTGGTATTAAATTTTATTTTATTTTCCCCGAGTTTATCCATATCATACCATTAAGACTATTAGGTGCTATCTATAGGTTAAAGATTGTGAAATACAAACTTTAAAACATGTTATTATAAGAATGGAGGTTTTGTTTAAAAGGTAGATTTTGGGTTTGTTTTTCTTTTTTTTTTTTTTCTCTGGCAAATTTTCTATCCAAAGTGTGACTTCATTAACTCCAAAATCATTCACAAATTCAGTACAGATGGCAGCTAATCAGGCAGAGATTCCTTTCCAGGCCATTCCTTTCCAGAAGACTGTTCTAATCACCAGGTCTTAGGATCTCTCACAGCCCCTCTCACTGAAATCATTAAACACTATAGACTTTTTCATAGTTGATGAAACATAGGGAAAAAAAAAGGTAAGAAAGAATGACAGCTGCCCAGTAGTCCTGCCATTCAAGAAGGCCTCACAGGAACAAAACAATCAAAGCCAGGCAGAATATTATATTATAGTTGTTGCTAATCTGCATTCTGACAATCTTTCACTGCTCTCACTGCAAGCCTTCTGCTTGGAACACCAATTAGTATCTCTAGGAAATACACAGAAAACCCGAATAGAAGAGTGCTTTCATCAGTAATTTCCAAGGTGCTAACACATTTTTAAAACATATTTTGAGAGTTGCAAGACATAATTTTTCATGTAACAATCATAAAACATTCCAATTACACACGAATTTCAGGCTAACTTTGTTATACTTAGGGAGTTAAAAACTGAAGTGCTCTAAACTTGTGGACATCTGAACAGGTTGGACATAATCCTTCTGACAGAAGAGATTGTCCTCCTTCTCTTCCCCCTCCCCAATAACTACTAATATCACTCTGAAGCAACCATCCAGAAGACTGTATTAAACTGTTTGACAGTGCCTAACAGAATATAAACTGTATTGGGTACCATTGCTAATTTATTTTTTTTTATATTTTGGTGACCAAATGGCATAGAGTACCATCTGCACAGCAAATTAACTTTATTTTGTAACATTCTGTGGTAAAAAGAATGAGGTTTCAATATCATTTGCAGATTTCATACACAATTCCTTTACTAGCAACAATTCAGACAACAAAAGGAATTTTCTACTTTTACTATGATCTCTTGGTATTTATAAAATGATGACTGGAAGGTGAAAATTTAGGTAAGGATTACTTTAGTGACAGATGTTACCTTTATGTAACATAGAAAAAACCAAAAACCTTTATGTAACATAGAAACCAGTGTAACACTAAGTTCTGTTAAAAAATCTAATTGTGTCTGTACTCCTCCTGGTTGTTTTGGTTTTTTGTTTTTTGGTTTGGGTTTTTTTTTTTTCCCCCTCTTTCTCAGCTGAATTCTGCTAGATAATCTTAGTTTCATGAAAGGCTTTGGAATCAGGCTTGCAAAACCGAGGCTCTTCAGACAATAATGGCTTTATCACAAGTGTTATTTGAAAGGTGGTGGGGTGGCTGACAGTTTTAAGTTATCCAGTTGTGAGTGCAGTTATTTTTTTTGTTTGTTTCTCTCTCTATATATATTTATGTATGTATAAAGTTTGCAGACATAGGGATACTTATTCCAAGTATATAGTAGTGGGAATATTATCTGAAGATAGAAAAATATGCGTTCTGAAAGGAAACTAAAAGAAAACAAAAAAATTCAAGAATTTGGTTTGCTTTTTATTTTAGATTTTATTATTAATTCTGTTTGATAGCCTGTTTTAAGCCACTTCTATTCTGTTTCTCTGATAAGTCCCCTCTAATTAACTGTGTTTCATTTATTCTTCTGGTTCCTTTTTATTATTTTGTTTTCTTCTATATCACTATAGTTGCAGATTCCTTTTACATAGCTGTTGGACATTCATAAATTAACAGCCAATACTAGCTACTCAACCAACAGCAACCAGCCCTACATGGCCCTTGTGTCACATTCAATGAGATTATCTTTTGCCTAACAGCTCTCCTTAGTCCAAATTGAAAAATGCAAAAATTCAAGGGCCTCTTCGCCTGTCCACACCATATCCAAAGTGACAATGAATCTTGCTGTTCTGCCCAGATGATCCTCCAGCTGCACCCACAAGAGACAAAAACCAAAATGCAATCACTGTATATATTGTGATATTTAACTAGCAAGCAAACAGCTAAAACAGGCTGCAAGACTTAAGGATACTGTATTACAATATCAAGGTAGCTGTCATGGTTAAATGAAAATGGATTCGTGTGTTACAGGTTTATGCAATTCCTTCTTCTGTTAAACAACAAATAATTCTAATTAAAATGATGTGTTTCCACAAATACAGTTAGCTAGAAAATTAATAATTTTCCTGACTGATTCAGATGTGGGATTACATTTATCCCAGTAAAACTCTATGATTTATAGCAATATACTGTGGATTCTGTGGTTTTACGCAAGTAAAGAAATTATTTTATAATGCATGCAGTATTAATAAAATTTTTAAATTATCTCTCTCCTTTTTTATTTATTTTGAATCTAAGATGAATAAGTTACTATTATAATTGGAAACCAAATGTTTATAGTTTAATTATAACTGGAAGTCAGTTAGGAGTCAAAAGAGACTTCTGTGTGAAAAATGCTGTTTATTTGTATTTAATGTTACTGAATAATAATTGTATAAGATAAATACAAGACATTTCAGTTACTAGAATTTTTATGTCTATCAATTATTATCTAGTCACTGGGTTTTGTTTCTTTTTAGAATTAGGGACTGTTTCATTACAATATGCACAACTAATAATTTAAGTTTTTTAAAAAAATGTCTCTTTCAAACTGAAAACAAATAATTAGTGATGAATGATGTATTAATCTTCAAAGATTACAGACTACAAAGCAATTTTTTCTACAGAAAGTTTTGAAGTGTTTTTACAAGGCCTTATTCCTACCTTGAGCTATATTCTATGCGACATTTTAATATTGTTTCTGAATGAGTGTTGCTGTGTTAGGCAATATGTACACATTTTTCTCTACAGAATACTCTTCTGTAAACTTACCAAAGGTCTAGAACAGCAAGTGAAGAGAAATCTCTCTTGTAAAGATCACAAACAAGTAACCACGAGGAGATTGCAGAAAAATAATTCTCTACTCCCAAGAGTCAACAATGTACTCAAGAGTGTCTACTCGGTGATACACAGAGTTCCATACCATCCTATCCTCATAACTGAAAAAATAATGATGTAAATATCAACTAGTTCCTTGAGAAAACTGCCTTGAACAAAGGTGTTATTCATAGGACAACAGGAATTTGTTAGCTTTCTCATATTTAAAAGCACACCCTTTCAAATCTGCATCTGTGAAATATATATATATATGGATATATGTGGCATATAACTAAGACATTTTACATAGAATTTCTTTACACTATTAACTAATAGCTTGGACAGACACAAAATACTTCTGTAAAACAATTAATGCTTTAAAATATTCACTCAGCTGTGGCAAAAAGCAGATAAACCTCACCATTTAATCCCACTGGATGCATAACAAATATAAACTATAATGCCTCAAATCACTTCCCCATTGTACTGATTTTGACTGGGATAGAGGTAATTTTCTTTGCCGTAGCTCACAGGGTGCTGTGTTTTGGATTTGTGACTGAAACAGTGTTGATAACAGAGATGTTTTACCTTTTACTGAGCAGTGGTTACACAAAAGTCAAGGCCTTTTCTCTTTCTCACGCTGGCCACCGGTGGGGAGGCTGGGGGTGCATAAGAAGCTGGGAGCTGACAGAGCTGGGACCCCAACCGACCAGAGGGATATCCCACATCACATGATGTTGTGCTCAGCAATAACAGCTGGCAGAAAGAAAGAGGAACGGGGGAACATTCAGAGTTATGGCATTTCTCTTCCCAGCTAACGTTTGATGTGTGATGGAGCCCTGCTTTCCTGGAAATGGCTAAACATCTGCCTGCCCGTGTGAAGTAGTGAATGAACTCCTCGTTTTGCTTGGTTCGTGAGTGCAACTTTTGGTTTCCCTGTTAAGATGTGTTTATGAGTTTTCTCACTCTGATCCCTTTCTCTCCTTCACCCCACTTGCAGGGGGGATGAGGGAGCAGCTGTGTGGCCATGCTTAGCTGTCTATCATGGTTAACCCACAACATCCATCCTTTTTTTTTTTTTCCCCCTCACAGAAATCTGTCTTAAATAAAGGTAATCTTTCAGGATAACAAGAAGCACGTAAACTATACATTTTTACCAACAGATTCCTTCAAATCAGTTGCAGAAAGGGAAGAACTATAGAAGACCACAGAACTATTTGTAATAGACTGTCTTTACTATTCTTGGGTTGCGAAGTCATCAGGAAAATCTGAATCTCGTATCTTCTACTAACACTATTGTCTAACAGCTGTCTAGGAAATAAATCCACAAAGGTGCAGATACAAGAGAACACATACAGATACAATATACTCAGATGCCTTCTGAAAAAAATATTCTGGGAACTGTCAATATGGGAAACGTTGACCATATGTGATCAAAATCACTCCTGGAGAAGCAAATCAATTTCCGTCCAAAGCACACCATGACTTAACTGGTAGCTAAAGAATTACCATTTTATCCAATCTACCTTGATATTTTTACAGAACAGCATCCAGCTTCTCACTTCTGGAAGGCTTCTGTCAGGCTTAATCTCTGTCATACTGCTACAAACATTATTTGTTGCAGCTGCCAAGAAAAATATATGGACCCAGTGCTAGTTTTAGCATGGGAACAAGGAATGCTGAACAGTTAAAGCTTCCTATTCTTGTTTACAGGTTTCTTTACGGTAAAGGGCTTTAGACAAACATAGGAGGAAGGCTACTTGAGGTCCTACATCCATTCATTAAGTTCCAAAAGAACAATAGTTCCAATCTGGAAGTAAAAATGATCCTTTACAGGCTGTAACGGTCACATAAATTAAATGGTAGCGCATCCCATTAGAATGTTTTTTTTCTTATGACTCCTTCTGTTTGCTTTTGCTAATACCATATAATGTCATGCATGAGTTATCTACTCTAGCCTATATTTTGAACATGGATTTTCATTGGTATATTGTCAGGTATCCCTTCTTTTCCTAGCACTTTCATTTTATCCCTGGTGTTTCTTTTAGTCCTCTTTCAAAGATTTGTTTGGCAGGCTAGCATAAGAATCTAACATCAATGAAAGTGTTATATTTATGTTACTACAAGAATGTCAAGGATCTGTTCTCAGTTTCCTCAACAGAAAGCCAGCTACTTCATTGACTGAAGTGTACTTGCTGAAGATATTCCCTGGCATTACTCAGAGCACAATGTGATATATATCTAAATTGTATATTACCATAATTAAAGAACCTATGGGGATTTTTTTCCTAGGTGATGAGAAGAACAGAACTGCAATGTTATCACATATATATATATACACATTAGCAAAACTTAGAGAAAATGTCAAGCAACAATTTTCTCCCTCTCCTTTAAATGTTATTAAAAAGTAAAATACATATATAATATCTAATAACTGTTATATAAGCGAAGATCAAAGAACTCAAGTATAAATTTTTTCTGTGCCTATGAACAAACCTTCCAATTTGCAATGTCTTCATCACACCACTCAGTGCAACTCTTTAAGAAAGAGAATTGAAGAAAAAAAAAAAAAACCAAGCAGCAAACCCACAATGAATACACCAGCTCTAGAAGACAGACAGGTGTTAAAAAAATGTCCATACACTTAATATGGTATAAAGCCAGTTTCACACTGTGGAAAGTTTTACACCTTTCTGGCAACTTGTGAGGTAGGATGTCAAAGACCAGCTAAAGACAATGAGGTCAG
Source organism: Gallinago jamesoni (assembly GCA_025769975.1). Classification (NCBI taxonomy): domain Eukaryota; kingdom Metazoa; phylum Chordata; class Aves; order Charadriiformes; family Scolopacidae; genus Gallinago; species Gallinago jamesoni. The sequence goes on along the minus strand of JAOQGH010000012.1, from coordinate 73,736,920 downwards.
CAAGAAGTCATGTCACAGAGTAACTAGATCACAGCAGCAGCACTGCTGCTGTCATTTCCATCAGTCCTGACAGGTGCTGCATCTGTGTCCTTCCTTCTGGTCTGCAATCGGGCAGCAGCCTCTTCAAAGCCTCTGTACCTCAGTGTTTTCCCAAATCCTGTTCCACAACCTTTTCCGATTAATTAAGAAACTCGTTCCCCCAAAAGTTCTGTTTATGCAAACTGCTGAGGTCTGTTACAAATGCTCATCCATGCCAAGGTGTACAAGTTTTGTCCACAGTGTCAACATCTGTAACAATCTCTTACTCTTTAGCAAGCTCATTTTATTCATTATCTTTTAGAGAACCTTCTCACTAGGAAGGAAAGATCAGTTCTCTAGAATAATCTCCTGGAAATAAATACATTTCTGGTGGTATCACCTCTACTGCTTTGGATTCCTCACTTAGGGGACATTTTTCATTGAGTTATTAGGAAAAGAATAATTCTTTCTTAGGGGACCTGGAGGGAAATAAGGAAGATTCAGTTACTAACTTAGTAAAACGGATTTTTAAGTAACGTGAAACATGGGTGTGCTAACATAAGCATGTAATTTACATATAAACAGGAAATAATTGGAAACCAATCTAAGGGCAAGGAGGATTAAAAGAACAGGTGACAGCCAGTCAGAAAGGATAACGACAGTACTGCATTAGTCATCTACCAAATATCTTTGACATCTGCACATTAATACAAAAAGGACATTGAGCAAACTTAGAAATTCTTGTTTTTTTAAAACACTAGACTTGTTTTAAAATTTGAAAATCATATAATTATCATGATAAAGAGCTGGTGAAGTATCCCATAGGACAGGAAAGACAGAAAGAACAAAGGAGGATGTAGGTTTTGAAAGAAACTATAAGGCACAAACAAAAGCTTTTCTAGTGCAAAAATGGATAGGAAATACGGTAAAGAAAATACTTTGTTTAAGCCACTGTCATTTCATCCAAAATCTAGGGACGCAAGCACGTCAAAAATAGAAATACATTTTATTGCTAAATATGAGTGTAAAGGAATATTAGGCAAAGAAAGAGGTAAAATGGACAAAGCCAAAGCACAAAATCAGAAGTCAGAGAAGTCCAGGATGAAATAATTCTATAAGAGCTTTAGCAACAGAAGCAAGATTAAAAGCTTTGGTTCAATAATCAATGGAGAAGTAGTGCTTTTAAAGACACAATGAAAGAAGTCAGAGAATGCAGTGTCTTTTCTCAGCAGCATTGTTCCTAAAAGTAAATTTAGAGCAGATAGCTAATACAATTAACATCGGCAGCGATATATTATGATATCAACATGAAACAGGAAAAAGTCAGGATAAAGATGAATCTAGGAACTTTGATGAGAATGGCTAGCCTTTGCAATCCTGTTAGCTGTGTAACAAGCTGCATTTGCAACGAAGGTCCACGAGACACTGAAGAAATCCATAAACAAATCCTACACGGGAAATGAGGTGACCTCCTCCTGAAGAGGATGGAGCAACACTGGACAAGGTGTACAGTTAGGAGCAAGGCAACCCAGTTGTGTTAAGTTATGAGACTCTTCTTCTAGTGACAAGACATTCAGAAAATTCAGCAACCTAGTATCAGCACATTCACGTGTTGATAAAATAAAACCACCTCAGCATGGGGATCAAGCATGCTCAAGGACCACATACTGTTCGCTGAAAATTACAGGTTTTTAAACCACTGGGTCTAATGAATTTACCACTGGAACAGAACATGAATTGGCTGAAGCAGTTTCGGAATAATTAGTCATTCTCTTATTTAAAAATATTTTTTCCACTCCAATTCCACTCCAAATTCTTTCTATAATTGAATAATTATCATGCCTTGTGGACAGAGAAAAAACAGTAAATCTCAACCATCTTAATGCTAGTGAGCCAAATGGATTACTGAATGTGATTTAACAGCATCATCTGGATGCAAAAAAGAAACTGATATATATAACGAGAACCACTACCTGTAAGAAAAATAAAGTATATCTTATCAGGTAACAATGGGAGGGGCTCAGCTAAAACAATAAATCAATTTTTGAAGACCACATCTTAAGAGAGGTATGCAGAAGTCAGGGTAAAAGAGGAATTGTCATGACTATCCTGGCACAAGTGAACAAACTGGTGCCACTAGGTTATAAGAGAGAAGCATGTGAGAGGGGAGAACAAGTTACAGCATTCAAATATGTAAGACTTATGTAAAAGTCACAGGGGATTATCCGTTATCCATATTTACTGAACATGACAAGAAGTAATGGCTGGGATGATTTTTAGCTGGGAAAAACTGCACAAAACCCAGCCCAGTGAATGAATTTTTTTTTGTAACTTTGATGATGATTACATCTACAGACAGAACTAGCACACATTTACATAGTACAATTTGTCTCTTAAGAATTTCTTGGAGATTAACTTCCCTTTCCACCTCTATCCATCCTTAATCTTGTAAGTGCTATACCCAGAAGACCAACCCTGAACTTTATTTTATTTACACTGAAAAAAGTAATAAAAGTTTATTATATAGTATATACTTTAAAATAGCTTTCACTTCCGCACAGTAACTGAACAAAGTAGGAAAATCAATTTTTTGAGCCAATCTTGATCATACAGACCCTATTCTGTGAAATAAAAAAATAATAAAAAGGTCTGTTAACCTAGATTCAACATAAAATAAGTAATATTTGCAGGCTGGCTTCACAGCCCTCTAGGGATTAAACGTAATTGGAAAACTAAATGCCTACTCATATTTTGTTTAGTAGTAGCTCACTCTACATTTGCTTTTTTAGAGTTGTCACTCTACTGGATTTTTAGAAGTTACCTTTTAACATCACTGGAAACAGGAAACATAGCCCAAGGGGCTGAACACACAATGGTTAATGCTTATATACCCATTGTGTCTTCAAGGAAAGGAAGATGGAATGATTCCAAATATGCAGAAGAAATGCTTTCTAAAAGAGGAGAAGTAGTTTGAAAATTGTAATCACATTGCTATTAAGGATGACCTGTCTTCAATAGAATGTTTGATTCTTTTAGATATTTCAGCCATTTCAAATCACACTTAGCTCTAATGTGATACGTCATTTATCATCAAACATAAAACGTTATGTTTCCAAAGAGATTGTGGTGGAAAGAAGCAGAAGAAACAAGTCATTATTTTTTAATTTAGAGAAATGCTAAAAAATAATAATATGATGATAATTTAACAAACAACGTTTTTTTTAAATCTGTAACAAATCAGCCTTGAAAGGTCCCAGGAAGTTATCTTCCTTTTCCCAGATTTATTTTATAGTATATTTTCATGGGTTTTTATGTGAGCATGCTAATACGATACATAGCCAGTAGACATGGATAAACCTAAGAGAAAGAGTTTCCATTCCCAAATCTTTAAGAACTGTGAAGTGTGAGTTAGGGCAAGTTATTTCAAACCTCTGTGAGCTACTCCCCCTTCTCCAGTCTTGTCTACTTAGTTTATAAGTGTCTTATATCTGTGACCGTCTCTAATGGGACACAGTATTTCCATACAAAGAGTTCCCTACAAATACTTCCAAAAGAGCAAGAAAATTCAAGCAACTAGACTAGACAGATTTTACACAAGTCTTACTTAATGCCAGGAGGCCCAACACACTACAATAAGATGGTTTTGTTTGCCTTTCACTCCCGTGTAGCGTTAAATGGGTAAAGCTGCACATCTTTAGAGAGCCATATGCATTATATGTACCCTGGGTTACATATTCCATCTCCCATAAGTAGCTCAGACTTCCTGGTTCTCCTCTCCCCCAAACACTTTTTTTTTTTCCTCAGTCCTTCCATAACCGAGTATCATGGCACTGGACTTCAATGGAGATAGACGGTTTTTGAACAGGATAACCAAATCCCATCAGGTTATCTTTACAAAGAACAGGCCCCAGTGATTGTAAATAAAGCAGCCCAATTAGTTTGAAAAATTACCAAGATGAAACTGAGATGGATTGTCGTTCGCAACATCTATACACTCATAACTGTATTATATATGATTGGATAATCCCAAATAATCAGAAAGACTTGATTTTAAGTTTTGCTTGGCACACAATGGTAACAATAATGCTCCCTCTCTAGATTAAATACTGATTTTTAGTTGAGTTTGTCATTCAAAACGCAAAACTTCAGTTACAGAATTATGAATTATTTTATAATTCACTAAATAATCTTTGTATGCTGTCCAACCATCTGTATAATTCAGAAAATTTCTAGGAGTTAGTAGGAATACAAAATAAGTAGAGTGGACATAGTTTTTGGGGTTTTTTTTTTGTTCATTAATAATAACTTATATGGACACAAAGAAGTCCTGAAGCTCTCCAATGACTCTGAAGCCCTTGCTGTTCTGCAACCAACCAGGCAGTGCACAAATTGATAAGAGGACAGTGTCTAAGCACAAACAGCGTTGGAACTCAAAAAACCCCAGCACTTCACATACATATAAATAGCTAGTAAGTGATGCATAAAAAACCCCTGACTTTTATATATCATTATTTAAATCTCGATAAATAATAGCCATTATATACCAAATATTATCCAGGAACTCCTGCTGCACACCATGAACACTGTTGATACCATTGAATATTGTCAAAAGCTCCAGAGCATATCATAAAATCCATGTTTAAAAATGAGTATAAGACTGAAGAAACACACAAAAATAGCTGTCTGTAAGGATATGCAACGTAAGTACACAGGAAGTATCTGGATGTGTGCACTGGTACCTAGAGATAATTTTCATGGACAGATGTAAAAGGGTGACATAAACACACATGAGTGTTTATGTCTGAACAATTTTTTAATGTTTCTCCCTGCTTCTGTGCCCCATTGTCTTGTGTGGCACGTTTCTTCAGGGCATTGCTACTCAAATTAAGTCTCTCAAAGTTTAAACACATTTTGCAGGTCCTGGTAACACAGCCAGGGAATAACATACCTGGAAAAGGTACTTAGCCACCCACTGGAACAGAAATTTTATATGCCCAGACAGAGTTCTGTGTTTCAGGTACTTAATAAAATTTCTCACAGAGGGCTTCAAGATCCTTTAGCTTGTCACGGTGAAACCCAGTCTTGTTCACAAGAATGAGGATTTCAAAATATTTAACTTTCATTGTGCTATATTACATCCTACAGATTAAAAGTCAAACATCTGTAGATGGCAGGAAATATGAAGTGAGAAGCAAAGAATATAAGAAGTATGTCCTAAACAAAGAACATGGCACATAACAGGCACACCAAAATACTAGCACCTGCATAGCACAGCAAGAAAACAGGCAATCAAGTTCTGAGTAACAAGTGGGCAACATTAGGATGTAAGAAACATTACAAAAACATTACTTAATTTTGGAAAGTTTATGGACAGAAACACGAAGGATAACCCAAAAAACATTAAGGTTTAGGAGTAAAATATGTGTATGAAAAAAGCACAGAAATCAACGCTCATAATGTGATTTCTCTTATAATTTCATGTCATAGTCTTATGTTGAAGATTTAATAATTCTAAAATATTTCACAGTGTTTAATTTACAACACTGTAGCACTTTTAGTGAGATAGCATGTTGATATTTTATTAAATATATAATTCTATATATTGCTCTGGATGTGAAAATTTCTGCTTAATGGACCCTGAAGCAAAAGTGCAATTAAGCGCTTCCTAAATAATAAGAATAATTACCTCAGTGTAGGTTCTCATTTTGCACTTCTCTTCCAGGACAAGCTCTGATCACATGTATTCTATATATAATTCATTCATTCCAACTGTCCTCTGCATTTCATTATTAAAGCAGAATGCTCATCTTGGTCTTTAAATCAATTAAATCAACTACCTGACAGATACTTACTGGAGATCATTAAAAGGTTATGGAAAAAAAAAAATAAATCACTGCCATCTAAGAATTACATGAGGGATAAAAATTGCCTTTTTATTAAAATGTAGGTGGGAACCAATAAAACGTCTGAAAAAATTAGAAGTCCTGAACACTGCACTGCTAAGAAAAAACTAAGACAAAGGCAGATAAGGTTGATGGTTAGCATCCAGTTAATCTCAGAAATACAGAGCCATTTTAATCTTATTTTTTGCTAGGAAATTGGTCTCAGAACAAGGCACAGCTTTGATTAAGGACCAAGTTGGCCAAAGTATGTGAGTGTGTATGTCTTTGCACAGTGTTAAAAAACAATTTAAATGTGCCTAAATTTATTGATATGATCAAATCCTGTCAACCTTAATGGAAGTTAAATGCAAGTTTAAGTCATTTGCAAAATCCTGGGGTCTTCCATGCACAAGAAGCACATTAGTTTAACAATATACCATGGCCCTCAAACTTTTGCAGTTTAGTACACCCTCCAAGACTGCAATACATAGTAGGAGGTGACTTTTAATCCTCCCTTCAGGCAATCTCTTCCTCTCTAATTAGGAAGAGGGCATCAGAAATCTACTGACAATGAGGAGCTTCTGCAGTGTTGTGCAGCCCTGCACCTTCTGGTTCTTCAAATGCATAGCTCTTATGGATGAACAAGTACATAGTATTTCAAGCTTGGCCTAATTGACAAGAGCACCTGACTGCTGATGTTAACCAAAATGCCTTTCAGAGAAAGTACCAAAACACAAAGAAAGAGGCAGTGTAAATTTACTCTCAAGATTTTTTTTTTTTTTTTTAATGAGGAGCAAGAACGAAGAATATGGCCTTTTCAAAGCACGAAAACTGTAGAGTTCTTGTGGATGGCAATGTGGACTAACAAAGGAAAAGAGGAGAGCAGATCATTGCTACCATTTCTTTCTCATGTAAATCAGTAAATCATGTTTATCATAAACTCTGAGGAGCTAGAAAAGAGCTGCAGTCTGGAGTAAGACTGCCATGAAACCACTGGAATATCTGGAGACTTTTTTTTTTTTTTTGCTTTGACTTAGGAGAACTTGATTGTTTTAGTTTCTTTGAAAATTTTTCTTTCTTATCCAAGTAGACTATTACTAAATTATTTTTAAATCGGGGGAAAAAATAATGTTTTAATTTTTTTTAAGGCAGGACTCTTTGCCCCCATTTTTAAGGAACTGCAATTTCTTTGTCTTTCATTTACTGAATTATCTTTACAATACTCAAAAGTGAAAGCTATTTCTATGTCAGTGTTTCACAATTTTCTCTGTATCAAGAGACATGCATATAAATTCGTTGCAGGAAAATACATTTTTATTTCTGAAGCACATAGAGTTAATTACATCAGTCCAATAAAATATAATTTTAATTTTCATCTTATTTGTATATTCATACCTCAAAGACAGCTTAAATTACTTCTATATTGTAAAAGGTAGGGAAGGAAAAAAGTGCTTCATTTGCAGCTAGTGTATACACAGGTTCTCTGTTCATCTTCATGAGAAAACAATCAAGTTCACTCTGGCAAAGGAAACATGTTTTACCCTAATGCCAAAAAATATATATAACCTGAAATACCAGTGCCACTACTATTTTAGCAGTTCTCTTTATAGTTTAAACAGCACTTCTAGTTTGTCTTAAAGTACTGTAGTCTCCAAAGCACAAAGTCATAGCAACAAACTAATTCAGACTGCAGGCATCTGAAAAGATGGTACACCTATGTCTTTTATGTAGGAACAGCATCCATGGTTGTTGGGATCCTGTGCTTCTCTGACCTTTGTGTTTTGTTTAGAATTTCTCTAGGCATTCAGGCCCTAAAACATGTCAGTTATATATTATTGCAGCTGTACAGCAGGATGAATTTTCTTCTTTCCCTGCCACAGCCTAGGTACATGTTGCTTAGACTAGCAGGTAGTCACACTAGACAAAAATAATTTTGACAGGAGAAGAACACGCTAAATATACAAGTTCCACAGATCAGCAATCAATCTTATCTGACGGACTAACCCCAGAAACATTTTTTAAAAACATTTTTTTCCTTTTGATCATTTAGACAAGTTCTGTGACAGACAGTTTTCAGTCTTCCCTTTAAATACAGGATCTAACAGTTTCCAGCATAAATAATGTATTTACTTACCTACCTAAAATTCTAACTAAATTAAGCACACTGGGATTGAAAAAGAAAAATCTACTATTCAACAGGTATAATTTGCAGCGAGGGCATACAAGGGATTTGGCAATATAGATGAAGAAATTATAGCAATTCCACTCCTTTTAAAATCATATTCTGAAATTGCACTATACAGATTTCCAGTGTTCCTGACTGTAATCATAAGAACATTAACTACTTCTGTTTTCTTTTCACCTCCAGAAGCTCCACAAATAAGAATAATCACTCTATTGACCATGTTTCTTTTTCCCTCTCTAGATTCAATGCAGACATTGATACTTTGGATTATTTCATCTAAGACACTTTCCTATCTATCTACATTTTCTTTTTCTTTCTTAAATTTATTTTACACCCCTCTTATCCATATAACACTGTCTGCAAATTCTCTTAATCTCATGTGAACATTATTTTTGCTAAAATCCTTGGCCATACCATTATTTCTTCTACATTGCTTTTGCATATGTTCTCTTCCTTCATTTTTTAAAAGCTGGTGCAGCGTATTCTCATGTGATTTGAGATGCAGTCTTTACAACACTTTCTCTCCAAATTTCAAAACTCTTCTGTTCAAATAAGGATCCCTTTAATTTTCTGAAGCGCTTCAGGAATGCATATAGATCAACCCAAGACATTCTGTCTGTTCCTCCACAACATCCCATGACTTATCACTGTTACACTTCTGCTTTTTGCACTGCATAAACACAACAGCTTCTCATTGGAGAATTTCTCTTTGGCAACTTAGGACGTGCTACATCATCCTTCTGTATCTGCACTTGATTTGTTGCCTGTCTTGCTCCACGTTTCAGGTGAAGTATACTGCCTGCCTTACCTGCAGCTTTTATAAGTAAATACATTTTTAAAAACTCATAAACCAGATTAAAAAAAAAAAAACAACCAAACTACTTTAATATATATAACAGAATTCCACTTTTCCCCTCTTGAAAATTCTTTAAAATATGCAGTATTCAGTTTGTGTGAAATGTAACCACATGAAAATTACAGTGCCATGCATACACAAATATGTATCCATCCAGAATAAGATGTTAAGAAGATGCAATTTTGGTAAATTACTTTCTAGACCACTTGTAAGATTTCATTTTTACAGACCATTCACGTTACCTCAAAATGACAGAAAATACTGTTTAATCACGGAATACAGACTATATGTTTCCATGTAAGAAAATGCAAACTCTACCAAACATAGAAATTGTAGTTATAGAAAATTCTCTATTTGGCCTAGAAAGCAAATCGTAGAATAACATAGAAACAGATTTTATATGAATTGCTAAAGATACAAATTATATTTTGGATTTCAGTGTAATTATTATTAGCATATATATGTTTATACAAATGCTTATACAAATATTTATTTAGAATTATGCCTTAAGCTTCACACCTTTCTATAAGAATAAAACCTATAACTGCATATTTAGGTTTACTCTCCTTGTAAGGGAATTCACACCATATGAATTCACTGCAGTGAACAATTGCAATTCTTTCTTTAGTAACTTCTCATATCACTTCAATCTTGTAGGGAAAGTATACTGTTGAAGGCACCAAAAGATACAAAAAGAGGGAGAAGCATCCAAGTGGATTAATGATCAAAAGAATTTTACTGGGATCAGGAGGAAAAATTCTGCCAAACACATCAACACATACATGCACAAAACTGTTGAAATTCTATATGTTATTAAATTAATGATGTAATTCTTCTCTCCATTCCTGCTGATAGGCAATGGAGTTTTATCTCTAGCTCACCCGACTAACCCTAATCAGAGAAATCCCACAATCTGAGAACCCTTCATCTGTTGACCGATTTATCTCAATCACAGGTTGGCACAACACATCACTGTACCTCAGCTAGTGATTGATTATTTAAAAAAAATCACATTCTAGTGACTAAAATTTTAATATATGATTTCTAGAAAAAATATCTTGTATTAACAGTCTTGTCTTACTTTTATTTTCTGTCTAAGTTTAGAAAACATACAATACACAATAAGGCAGTGTTGACCATGCGTACTGGAAGTGATGGAAGTATCTGGCATGGGAAGAATATTCAATTGGAACGTCTATTTAAAAGTTGAGATTTTAAACTGTGTTCTCATTTAGTATTAATTTTGATTGACAATATTTCCTCCTTCAGCTGGGAAAATATACTATCAAAATGCTGTATTTTTAATTTTTTTTGTTGTTGGTTTTCGGCTGTAGTACTGGATTGAAATTCAAAATTTCAGTCTGTTTTCTTGCCCTGAGATACAAGCACTTTTAATCTTTATATGCTTTCATACTTGTTGCCTGAAAAAATGGTATTATAATTACTCACAAAGTTATAATTTGCACTTGATCTTCAATGCCTACAAGACATTTGGATGGTATGGGGACCAGACAACAATAAATGTCTTTCAAAAAAACCAAGAAAGAATAAGAATCACTGGCTTAAGTAAAAGCAGGACTGACATCTTGATTTTCTTTCCAGCTATTGACAGGGAGTAATATTTTTGCACCTAGAAACTTTCAGCATGACTGGAAGTCAAAGATAAGTAAGTAAGCAAATATGGACTATCACATAGAAAACTCCTTAGGAAATTGAGCAAGAATGTAACCTGTACTGATTGCAGACATCTACAAGCATTATCTTCAAAAAAACAAGTATTAAACTAGGACAGAATCAAAACCACTCATCTTGCTGAATCCCAATGAAAACATCAGGAAAATAAACAGCATTCCTGTGCTACTGTTGTTTTTTTGTATGCAGGCTGGTATGAATTTTCCCAAGCCAAAACCAGAAAATAAAATAAAAAACGAGAACACTAGCGCGGACCTTAGCTTCCTGTTAAACATTACAGGATGTTGAAGTGAATATTGCCTTGAGCTAGCTAAGTATTAAAGTATTCTACAGATATCAGACACATTAATACAATAAAAATCTATTGGCCTTGAACTAGTTAAGTATTTAAGTATTCCACAGAGATCTAATGCATTACAGATGAAAAAAAATCTATTTCTGTGTCATAATTATAGGCAATTTTTGTGAGATTTCTCAAATCAATATTTATAGTAATGCACTTGAAAAGATCCAAAAAAATTGAAGCAACCAAAGAGAACTCTGTTCTTTGCAAGACTTGGTTTGCTATTTTACAGTCCCTATGAAAATTCGTACATATCTATCTATCTATCTACCTACCTACCTATCTATCTATCTATCACCGAAGCAAGATATTCTCCTGGTAGGCATAGAAACTGTGAAGTAGAAAAGAGTACCTCTTGGTTTCATATAATTATCCTCTTGCCACAAGATGGCACCAAAAGATTAAAAATATCTGCATTCCTAAGCTTTCCATCTGAAAAAATGAACAAACTTTTCAGGGAATTGCACGAGAAATGTCATCAACATTTGACTTTTGATTTGTTAACAAGTTACGAACATCATTCTGCTTACTTTGACAAACTGCTGAAATGCAGAGACTTACCATAGAGTTAATGAATAGTGAGGAAAAAAAAAATAGTTCTACTAAAGCTTAAGTTTTAGCAGATTTCAAAGAACAAGTAGTGAACATTTAGAATGATATATTGCCTTTCTAGAACTGCGAAGTAAGAACATATACAAATATATGAATACAAAGTAAACAGATACCAAAAAACCACCAACTCCAAACCTATCCAATTTATTGTCTCCCCTAACGGAAATTTTATCAAAGTAAAGTTCAAGAACTCATACATGAAGAATTTTTCTTTTATCTCACTCAATTTTCCCTCTGAATTGCAATTAGAAAAAAAAAAAGTTGATGTCAAATGTACTGAACTTTTAAAAAAGCTGTGTGATATATAATTTGAGAAATACTGAAGAAAATATTTCTAGCTTACAGGATATCTCATTATCAAATGAATTACTTTGTATTCCCATTGCAAAACCTCATCCTTCACAAGAATATTATTACATGATAAGAACAGATCAGAGTTCTAACAGAGCACTAACTTCATAAAACCAAACCAAAACCCCAAAGCCTTGTGGGGGAGGAAAATTTAAACTATAATTACTTCACTAGCATTTATTTTATGTAGCACATTTCATTTATCTATTAAAAAAAACCCCAACAACAACAACAACAAAAAACTATTAAAAAAGTGTTCACAGCCTTCAGCCAGAAAGAAACAGAGCATCTCGGAACATAAAACTACTAATTCATCAGCAAAGTTCTTTAAGTCACTGTAATTGTTTCCCTTAAATAAACAAACCCTGAACGATATCAAGATTATATAAGATTTATTTTTGTCTCACTATTATCCTGGTTTTCATTGCCAGTATTTCTAATTTTGCAGAAACAGACTATGCTACCTTCAAATAGTCTTTTCTGTACATCACTTCATTTTAGCTCCTATAATTTAAAACACTAATGGATTACCCTTTAGAAGTCAGTGCTTGGTTACACATTAGAATGGAAATTAATTCTGTTTACTTAAATAGAATTTAATTTAATTCTTTAAAATATTTTTTGCAGTCATCATGCCATTATGACACCACATTTTTTTTCATGTTATTCTCTTAATAACCAGCAGTCCAGTTTTAATCCATTATAATAGTAACAAAATAGCTTCTAAAGTAGTCCAGAAATCAATTTTTTTTTTTTTAGTGCTGAGTTATCATGATTTCACTTGTGTATGCTTGTTTAGTGAAAAGAAGGATTTTAATATACTAGAGCTGGAAATGGACTTCAACCAGTATACCCAGAGTAAAGAGAATCCAGTTACATCACAAAAATGACTCCATAGTCATGTATACCTGATAAGACTTTCTGGGTGATTTTCCAGAAATTGAGCTAGTAGCACTTAACTGGAAGCTGTGGGACTGGTCCACCTAGGCTGCTTTTTTCCCATTAGACCTGACTTTCTCAGGCTGTCCACATGGCAAAACACCTCAGACCCTTTACTGGTTGGATCTTGATGGCTGTTGCCATGGAGGCAGGAAAAGGCGGGTATTTCCTCCCCTGAATGTACCTCATGGAAAATTTATCAAGTTACTGCTATTTTAATGCAGTGGGTTTTGTTCCTGTAATTTAGACAGCTGAACTACTTTGAGCTTTACCATTTGTATTTAATGCCATCTAAGTGAGTGTTTCTAGAAGTAAAAACCTAAAAAAAATAATTTGTAGGTGGATATGTGTAAGTTTTGTTCTAAAACAATAACATAACAAGTATAATTTAAGCCTCCTGAATTTAATGAATTGTAATTATACTGTTACATTTTTTAAAAATGTTTGTATTTCAGAATTTAAATAATTGATTTTCCCTTCTTTTTCACAAATTTTTAGCTATGCAATTTAGAATAGCTCGAGCTATCTTATTCACATTATAGATTCCTAAATTCTCTTGAAGATTTACACTCATCAAAACGTGAATGGAATTATTACTATAATACACTATGACTTAGTTCATCATTCTTTTTGAATTCTCTGACCTCAAATAAAAAGCTAGAGGAAACCAAGACACAATTAGGATATATTCAGATATAGCATACATTTTTCAGAGTGGGTTCAGATGCCTTGCTAATCAAGGATAGGAAGAAGAAACATATGATTTTATCTTAATTTTCTCTGTACATACATTCCCCACACATACTTAAATTTTAGAAAACAGATCAGTTTCTTCTGATTATCAGAGAAATTAAAGACTATCTAAATAATATAAATAAATAAAAAGTAATACATTTCCACCTTAAGAAAAATATTCTCAAATTAATTAGTCAAAGCAGGGTACTACTTCATTTGAAACCACTTAAGAAGAGAAATTTGAAGGAATTGCATAAGTAAGAAAAAAAAAAAAAGATTTTATAAAAGAATAATGTTACCGATGAAAATCCATCTATCTGTATCTGTGCATCTGACACTCAGATGTAACTAAAAGGAAATAAAAAGTAGATCTAGTAATGCATAACACATAAGCTTATAAGTTCTTAATCACAAATTGTCAATAAAATGCCCTAAAGTATTAAGTAAATTAAGGGGAGAGCCAAACGTACCTATTATTCCTGTGTCTTGGTTCAGTCATTTCAACCAAGATGTCAGCTTCAGTGACATCTTGACCATGAGCACCATACTCAAACTCAAGGGAAAGAGCACATCCCAGCACACTGATGACAAAACAAACTTTGTCCACCAGAGGGGAAAAAAATCATGCTTCCCGAAAATGGTACTCATGATAGTGTTCTATGTCCTACTCATTTATGACATTACAGTTTTCTGCCAAAAACCTGTGGAAATTAGTCCAAAGGGAAACAGAAGTAGGAGACAAAAATACTATTTAGAGCTTGCCCTTGAGAAGTGTTGGAAACAGTAGCATATTTAGGGAATATGGATATAACATGCTTATGCAGTTCTTAAACTATCTTTCATGTCATAATGAAATATCTTTCTTACTTAATTTTAGAAATGAGCAAGTTTTTTCATATAGTTGCAAAGTGCCTGGATATATCCCAGTAATTCATTCATAAATTGAGGTCTACACCATTACTTACCAATTAGATACTGCTATTAAACGGCTGAAATTGTTGATCTCTGCTGAAATTCCCCTTGTTCTATGGCTGTGATTTTATAGATTCTGATTTTTTCATTGTTTTAAACTATGCATTCAACTGTAATTCAGTACTAGATGATCCAAAGGCTAGTTAGCTTGAATAACTAGTTTTAATTTTTTAGCAGAAAGTCATGAGGGCAGGCTAGTAGCTCTAGTTAGCTTACTTTGCAGGACCAAGATTATAATGAAGAAAATACAACAAACATACAACAGTACTGATATGTAAAAATCCTCTCCCTACTACATTAAATAAAAAAAATTAGAAAACATCTATACTGATAATGAAAATATCATCTATAGTAGATACAATTTTTTGGTGAAGGGTTATCTGCATAATTTCTTATTATAATTTATTCTTACAGGTGGAAAGAAAATAAGAGCTGAAGGGTTGTCACTCTCCTGCTTCAATTCATTGTGGTTTGGGATTTGTTTGTTTTAAAAACATTTTGATTTTTTTTTATTTGTATTCTTTCTATTTTTCTTGAAGTTTGTTTTCCAATTCTTTTTAACAACTGACAGTCTGCTACTGAAAATTGAGGCCATTTTCTGAGTAGCATCAACATTAAAAAAATTAAGCAAACAACCCACATTATTTTAAGAACTAAATCTTATTCATCTAATTAGCACAAGAACACTTCCAGTTAATGTATTACTTAGATTCTTCATGCTGTAGAAAAATCAATGACATTTAAATCTACTTTTAACTAAATTGCTGATGATACAGGTAAAATGGATGTATAGATCTTCTAGGAATCTATGAACCATAAATCAGAGAGGTATCCATATAGAAACTTTTAGGTTTACACATTACCTGATATGTTGAGGCTCAGATATTTCTCTAACAAAGAATGTAACATGAAAATACGATTATAAGTGCATGTATTTAAAAAAAAAATAGAGAAAAAAACCCTGAGGATCGAGACAAGCCACTTTTAAAAATTTCAAATTAAGAATAGTAATACTATCCACAGTTTTTGGTCAAGACTACAAGAAGGTTAGGTACACGTTTCTCCCCTTTTTCTCTCTGCCAAAGGCGTAGAAAGTTATACAGAGAAAATTAGTCCTTCCCTCAATAAATAGGAACTTGGAACACACTACGGTCCCAATTTGTAAAGCCCATATGCCTGTGAAGGCCATATCTGATAGCATTTCAAAGTCTAGTGAGGGATAGCATGGTTAAAAGAACATTGTGAGAATGATAATCATATCAAGAAAAGTTTTGTATTATGCCTATTAAGCCACGTGAACAGAGTCAGGAGAATCTCCATGTCGTGAGAGAGGAAGGGGTCTCTTTTCCCATCTTTCATCACCAATTTTCAAAATGGTGTCCGTATCCCTTTATAGAAGACTTCATCTGTGGTAACAGTACCACTACAAAGACCTTTGCAGGGTTACAGGAGCCTCGGCCCTGGAGATTCCACTGCCCCAGGACAGGGGACAGAAAGAAGGCTGCCAACACTGTACACACAGCAACAAATCTGTCATTGACTGAGTCCTGCATCTTGGACATTACCTGCATTTGTGGTCCCAGTTCCACTCGCACAGAAAAGGTATCATAAAAATGGCAGGCGACTATTTGTAAGGGAAAGGAATTTATACATTTAAGGGATCATTTTTCTTAGAAATCTTAGAAGCAAGATAAACTTAAACATCCTCCCTCAGTCCTGAATATTACCTCTAAATAATTACGAATGCTTTGGGGTTCTTATCTCTTTTCTCACCCTCATTAAAAAAGTCAAAGATTTTGTCCATGTGGTTTTGTCTTATTTGTAAGTTATGAAACATATTCAAGAAAATCTACATATAAAACTCTCTTGATTCCAGTGGAAGTAAAAATCAGCTGTACACTTGTAACACTTAGAGGAACCAATGACAGAATGCACAGCATCTAATATTCCTAGACACAGAAATATCTCTCTTTTATTTGTCCTTACTATTAGGATAGCATAACAATTAGCAAGGTAATCTTTTCATTCATTAAACGGGCGTGAATATCATGTGAACTACTGAAGTGCCGTAGACACAGGCATAAAAGTTCAGTTACACATACTTTTATTTTATGTTAAGTTGGGGAAAATAAATTACCAGTCCTGCTGGACATTGCATTTTGAGTCTTGTTCATAGTGCTGTAAATTACATCGGTGTCTATCCTTTATGTCTTAAGAATGTGGATATTATAGCATTGCAAAGTTCATGAGGATTGCATTCATTTTTAAGGATCAGGATAAGTGATGGCACGTCATGTTCTTTATGTTGTAATGCAAAGCACTGAAATAGGATAATACAATAAATCAAATCTCTACTGTCACAAGTGATGGAATACTAACAGTAAAATCATAAAACATAGATATACGTATATATGTATGTTACATAATACACAGTTCCCAATGAGAAAATATTTTGGAAAGGTTTTTTTATTTTTGTAAAACGCAGAAGAATACAGCTCTAGCTTTTGAGCAACAGAATTCTGGAATCATCTATTTTCAACTCATTTTTTGAATCATTACCTTTACATAAACTTACACACACATGCTCTCTTCTTTACATGATTTCCCCCTGTCTGAAATATGATTCAAAGTTCACTTTGAGTTACAATGAAGAGATGACATAATAAAGTTACAAGTGAAAAACCAACCCACAACATTGTGTGAAGAATAACCTGCATTTGGGAACAATAATCAAAATGACACCTGCCATATTGCTTTTCATTATATCCAGTTAACTTCCTAAGTTTTTCTATTCCCCTGCTGCAGCCTGTTGATACAGAGACAGTACTACACAATTCCAACTAGCAGAGTTGAGTTTATATCCCAGATCAGATGCCTTGTGACAGTACAAGCCGAGGAGTACCTCTGAGATACTGGTAGAGCTCTGTGCCTCCTGCTGGACATGCTTATTTATCAAAAAAAGTGATAAACATTATTTATTTCATCTAAGGCAGTAGAGGCAAGAAACTGTAATAGGAGCTTACAGAAAAAGTGAGGTAATAAAAAGCTGATATAAATTAAGAGAGAAATTTTACAGTATTCTTCTTGCTAGAGTCCAATGTCTGTACAAGACAAAGGTTTTCACTGTTTATCTTCTACTGTACACACAGATATACACACACACTTGAGGTAACTGGCTCTAACAATTAATAATCAGGAAGGCTGAATGTACAAAGAAATACATATAAAGCCTCAAGTGGCAGATTTTAGGCAGATCCTCCACACACTAAAAATTAGACTGATAAGCCAGTAAACAGAACGTATAAGCTCAGTAGTTGTTTGATTGTGTGGTGTTCTGGCTCCTATCAGACAAAAACAGAACAAGGGAAAAAACCGTGCTCGGGTCTAGTTGATTTTTTCAGTGTGTAATAGTACATCCTAATGACTGTAGCACACTCAGCTCCCCAGAGATAAGATTATTTTCTATTGCTCTATTGTAGAGCTGCTAAATTAGGGAAGTCACCATGTCAAGGACTCGAAGCTGGAGCTGTAAATCCAGGGAGGAAAGGAGCAAGCAACATTCAACATAGGAGTTCCCCTTGGCCTGAAGAGATGTTGGGGGAAGATGGTATTCAGAATATCATTGTTTCTTCATTTTTTTCTTGCTTTCAAGAATTTTCCAGAAGTTGAACAATAGAGGAAATACGTTTTTTTCAAAAAGCAAGTGTTCACAGTTAGGAGGTTTGGGATGCAGTGTGCGTGTTACAGAGTCAACCAAGGTTTCAGTGAACCGTACCTTTAGTTTGCATGAGCTTTCATAGGTAGTTGCATACTATTCAGAGGAGTTGAAAATGTGCTATGGTATGGCTTCCTTATGTGCAGTGAGGTCACCCTTCATAATGTTTTACTTCGACATACTTAAGCTGTTCATAAAAAAAGAAGTTTTATTTCTGAATTTCAGTTTTTCTTCTGTATGATAAATGGTATATCAATTAATAAGCTATTAAAAAGCCCACAGCAAATACAATGGTAATGTAGAATATATATTTATATTGTTCACTTAAGGCACTCACAAAGCATTTATTAAGTCCTTATAATATGCCTATTTACTTGCCCAAATAATCAGTGTTTTCCTTCCATTTCTGTCTGTCATGTAACATCAAAGAATTAACTGTACTGCAGCTTTTTTCAAATCTAAAGAACAGGACATATTGTGAAGTCCAGTTAAGATGCCTTCATGTTCACAAACTTGGTTTCAATTAATAGTAATGAATGAATTAAAAATGGTATTGTGATAACAGTTAGAAATTTCACCCCATTGCTACCATTCAACAATATTTCAACCTTAATTTGACCCCCTGCACTAGTGCTGCAACCTTGTGGTGCGATAAGGTATAAAATTATACTACTTCAACCTGCAACCTGGCTGTAATTATGGTTAACAGACACAGAAATTAAGTCACCTGCACTGAATTATCCAGATGAGATAGGCTCTGTTTCATTCACTTGTTTCCTTGGGAAATCACACTGAGATGAGGAAATTACTTTCTCAGAGTTAAAGGTAGATTATTATTATTTTCAAATTAACATTTTCTGCCTTTTACGTTTAATTATTTAACAAGAGAAAAATAACTTATATTACTTAGCTGAAATTCATATACTGGTGTGCATGTAGACGTGTATCTTATTAATATCCCTCTACATTTAATTAGTGATGAGCCCATTTGCTTTGACATATAACGTCATTTTTATGCATTTTTCAACTACAGCTAGGCACAGAAAGGAACAGTAACCACAGTGTCTACTGTGAGCACATTTCAGTTTCTTCACAGATCCTTTGTCTATTGAGAGCATGCAAGTACAAAGTTTTAGAATATCTACCCTCATTTACTCTAATGCAAAGCCAACAAAACCATTTAAGAATATATGAAGTCCTACATACTGTCCCTTTAAGATACATTTTGCCTTTTATTTTCCATGTACTGTTACAAAGCATTAAATATAAATTGTTAGCAAAACAAGCAACCAAGACATTTTTTCCCAACGCTACTCAAAGTAACAAAAAATCAAATCATCAGCAGTTTTGAGTTTAAATGTCTGTATTATAATCAACACTCCTCATACATCTCAACGTGCCTATTTAAGTGTAAAAAATCATCTTGACACCACACAAAGAAAACATGGACATAAAGTTAAACTAAAATTAATAGAAACTGGCACAGGAATGACCTCTTCATTCATACTTTTATTTAACAAAGTCTATAAAAATATTAGAAGACTGCCTCAGGCACAAACTAGATTACCAATTTATAATCCAAGAAGTCTCTTGATATAAAACCATATTGACTCTAAAAAGCTGCTCTTCAACTCTTAAGAAAGATAGCTTGTCTTTTCTACTTGCCTTTCCCAGTTCCCTAAGTTCATTCTTTCATCTCCTCCTCTAAAAGAGCACAGACTATTACTACATACAAAAAGTAACCAATTAATATAAAAGTTTGTGACTGGAAAATCTCAATAAATGCTTGTAGCAGGCTCATAATAGTCTTAGTAAATGGCACATTCAAAAAGGATTTAGAGATTCAGAAGTATGTTCCAGTCTCCCACTCCCTGCTTTCCCCCTCCGGTAATATCACTGTGTAAATTTAAAGCCTACTAGCTTAAAAAAGAAAATACAAACCACCATTTTTTACCAACCTGCTTCCTCACACTGTGCACACACTTACTTACTCACATATTCATATGCACATACATACACAACAAGTTGTATAATTCAAAAAATACCTTGAAAGCAACGAGGGTGCAGTTGGGGTAATACAGAGGCTTTTACTGAAATGAAACGTGAAGATTATAGGCAACAGCTCCATTTGGGTGGAATCAACAGAGATGATAGGTCAGTTTTAAAATGCTGGTTGCTATTTGTCACTGATTGCACGTGCAGATGCATTCTCTGAAGCTGAAGGACTGCTAGATTTTTACAGCTGCAACTAGTAGCACGTACAGTATGAACCTATTGCAAATTTCTGATGCAGCTGACAATGCCATCAATAGTTAGCAGTTGGGAAGAGGGATTTAGACTTGCATTGTGCTGCATTAATTTAACACCACATCAAATATGGATTTTATTGCAGCAGTGACAATAAATGCTTACACAGGTGCAGACTAAATTTTTCCTCCCTCCACCTTTTCTCTTCTCCCTCCACCCCTCCCCTTACTGAAATGTCAAACCTGGCAATATTTTCTCCATTTGTGTGTGTATAGCTCTGTACAGATATTTGAAATATTGCATGTATCCACCCTGTTATCCCTCTCCACAGGGATTTCCTTCATAAGAAGCATTTGCTCCGAGTGTGTATAATTATTCTGAAATTCAATTCAAGGCAGAATGAATAGCAGTGAAAGCTGTAACAGACTTGCACTGGTATACAGAAAGTGAGGGCACATATGTGTATGTTCCTTTCTATGTTCATAACAGTTATACTATGAAACATTGTGCTTTTTTCAATTCAAGTAGTATTGTTTCCCCCCACTGAATTTGCAAGAACTGAATACAGATGGAAATTGCTGCTCCAAAGAGAGCCTCCTTACTAGGAGAAATAAAATAAAATAAAATAAAATGCACAGTGTTTCAATCTTAAATAAATATGATTTCAGTTTACTTTGAGGAGAGAATACACAGCAGTTATTTCCTATCCCTTAACTCATTACTACTGAAGCATATTTATAAAATGTAAAAAGTTGTATATAGGATAACAGTTCTATGCATTGAATCAAACGCCAAAACACCATACTGTTCATTCTATAATAATAAACATCAACTACAAAGAGCTCAAGGAAATAAAAAATAAGGAAGGCTCCTACCTTTTATTCTGCTTCTGAGAAAGTGAAGTAGTGTCCACCCCAACCACACTGAAAAACGAGCTATTAGACTGGGTTTTTTTGTTGTTGTTGTTTGTTTTCTCCTTTTATTTTCTAAGGCTGATCCTACTTGGATCTAACTCAGGCTTTTTCTCCCAGCACCGCTTAACTCTGGACAGCCGGGAACCAAAGCGAAGGGGGGGAGCTCTCCCTCTGACTGCCTTTCATTCAGAGCTCCTGATTAAAAAAAAAAAAAAAAAAGGAAAGGAAAGTAAAAAAAAAAAAAACCACAAAACATGATGTTCCAAATTTTATCACAATTTGGGATGAAAATAAATATCAGCGTATGAGAATGCTGCTG
>JAOQGH010000012.1:73691998-73715040 GCA_025769975.1 Gallinago jamesoni | reverse complement strand
CATTATAAAAAAAAAAAAAAAAAAAGGAATGGAATGGTAAAAAAAAAAAAAAAGCGACAGACCATCAGCATCACCATCACCATCACCACCACACACACGCAACACGCAGAGACACGCACACCCTGAGAGAGCGGGAGAGAGAGAGGTGATGCCGCTGGAGCCGCAGCACTTACCCCGGGAAGACTCGGGAAGCGCAGGCTTTTTCCCAGCACACACACACAGGGATTTGCAAGTGAATGCGGTGGGAGGGCACAGCGAACCGAGAGCTTTTTTTTTTTTGTTAAAGCCCATCGCCCTCCTCTTCCCTGACAGAACGGTTCTCTGTTTTTTGAAGTCTAAGGCAATCAGCCTCGTCTGCTTAGCTTGTCGTAATAACGAATGCTGAAAACACCCCGCTTTTTGTGGTGTATTTTTCTTGATCAAATATAATTACTTTCCTATACCACTAGTGATCTTACAGCAATGTTTATAATTTTTTTATTTCTTTTTTTTTTTAAATAGCGTGGTGCCAAGTTACATTACAACCTCAGAGGGCTCAGATGAAACCGCAGTAAGCTGTTATTTTCTTCATTGAACTGCTTATGCCGTTAGATTAGAAACATTTTTCCTTGTGCTCCACCAATTTTATGATGAATATAAAACAAGACAGGTTCATATAATATTAGGTATTTTCTCATTTCCAGAGTTTATCTGAAAAAACATGTCAGCATCACTGTTAATCCCCATTCATATTTTTCCCTAGTTGATTCCTGGGTTTGTTTTATTTCAGTCACTGTATTTGGATTTCACATTTTGCTCTGTGTTTGTGTTCCTTTTCATCAAGTTAATCTGTGTTGGTTTCATGTTTCTAATACAGAAAATTGGACTTAGCACAATCCTCCTTGGATCATATCAAGTCCAATCCTTTCACTGTGATACTGGAGAGGTTTATGTGTACATTAGCTAGGAGAGGTTTAACAAATAGTCACGTAAGATTAAACCAATGGATGTCAGTATTGCTCTATCTAAAAAGTGTCATAAAGGACTTTCTCTAGTTGTAGAAAAGTCTTCCTAAAAGAAGAAAAAACACGAAATTCTTTTCAAGCAGGAGCTGAAAAACGTTGTACTTGGGAGAGAGGAAGAAAGTAGCAATGAAAACTATTAGAAAATCTAATACAGGAGTAGATAGATCACAGGCTGTTGTTAGGCTTCTCGGTGGTAACTATTTTGCTTGTTTTCAGCTGCTAAGTATCAGGTGAAAAGACGATAAAAAAAGCAAAGCAAGATCTTTATCGTACCAAGTATCACTTCCTAATGTAACCAACGGTAACAAGCTGTCATTTCCCCACATCTGTAACCATCAGTAGGAAGAAATGACCCACCACCCAAGTACAACCTTTTGGCAGATAAGCAAGTCAGCATCGAAGGAGCATGCTACACTAGCACGTGAACACATCATCTGGAGATGGAAAGAAGCAAAGCAGCAAAATGCCAGCGTTGGGGTGGTGGTGGGGGGGGGAATGTCTTTTTACTATAGTATATGAAATGATTTGGTTTTGAAAAATGTATCTACCATGATAGACTTCTAATTTTTCAAGGAAAGACAATGAAGTTCATTGGCTTTGGTTATACTTGGGCACATAAATACACAGTGAAACGCATAAAACATCTGTAAAAATATTTCTGTAGCTTTCCTTCTCCCTTTCCAATTGTTGTATATATATAAAAATTAGAATTGCCATATGCCCATCTGCACTGGGTTACCAAAGACCTTCATTTGGAACTTGATGATCTTTAAGGTCCCTTCCAACTCTATCCTTCTATCATTTCCAGTCCTTTCACAGAAAAGGAGGAGACTGCAGAATCTGACTCAGGCTTCCTAATCTCTTCCACCATTTAATGTTATACTATGTAAAGATACATTCACAGTTCCCAGTGATCCATGTGGAAATGACAATATTGAAACATCCATGCTGTCTTCCAAGTTTACCCATTTATCTGTGCAAAACTGGAAGCATAAGACTCTCTTACATTTGGGCAAATCCTCTCACATTGATACAAGGTAAAGTTCATAGAACTCTCTCTCTCATGGCTGTAGCAACTATGCTTCGGCCTCCTAAAATATCAGATCTAGGTTTGGACACTATAGTAGAAAGCTAAACATTGTCTTAGAATGAAAGTTGCACTTTCCATTTGGTAATACAGAGAAATTAATTTATAATGAAAGAAGACATAAATATGTGAAAAAGTATACAAATGGCTGGAAAGTAGCTCTTTAAAGCTGGATTTCTTTTGGATGATGAACAAAAATTAAGTTCAAAGCTTCAGTTCCTTTTAACATTTTGTATTCTTTTAAGTTGCTACAGAAATGCCAACTTGTGTGTATATATACAAAAGTTGTTTCTACACGTGAACACACACACAGAGCAACACAATTCTGGAGTCAAAGAAAATAAATTATCTACTGGAATTTGTCAGGAAGAAGAACTTCAGAGTCACTGAATGCGTGCTTACTCCCTTTGCTGCAAAGGACTGTGCTATACTTCTGCTAGGGTTTTATTCAGCTAGAATAAACCAATCTTATCTTACAAACACATTAATTTATTCAGGCACAGTTACTGCAAGTCACACTTGCACCCTTAAACTGGAATAGTTAAGATTTAACTCTAGAAAAGCCATACTTTGTCACTAACTCCTGTTTCTGTTAGTGTGGTAAACTATTTAAAAGCCAGTATTTATTTTTACTCATAGCATATGGATACCTAAGGCAAAACAGTTATTCAACTATATACCTATCATACACATGACAGTAACTTTAAAACAAGGTGGCATCATAACCTATTTTTAACACTGCCTAATGCTTCCCATTAGAAAACTCCTTTTATAGTTTCTTATAAATTTACCCCCAAAATTATTTAGGATTAGATTTTCTACACTGATGGTCAGCCTCAGGCAGAAATAATTTAAAAACATTTGATCCAAAATAATACTGAGATTTCAGAGAATGAGGAAAAATTATACAGTTTGAAATTTCTCACAGGAGTAAAAAAAATCTTCATGCTTTGAAGGCAGACTGTGAAACTCCACAGGGTAGAACTGGCCTTTGAGTCAGAGAAGCTTACCAATGGGGACAGATTAGGTCAAGGAGCATTAAAATAAAGGAAGAGTGGTAGGAGCAGAAGGAGTGGAGGCTGGAGGATGTGTTCTTCTTGGCCAGCAAAGAAAAAAAGATGTGTTTCTGATAAAGAAGCAAGAAAGAAGAAACAGTAGCAGAATAGAGGTAAAGACATAAATTCTTAGGGACTGAACAAGAAACCTGGGGTGGGGAAAAAAAATAAAAAAAAAAGGAAACACAGAACATAAAAAATCATAAAGAGGGATACAGACCTTACCAGGGGCTGTGGGATTCCTTTGTGTCATCTCTGTCTTTCTGTCTTCAAGGTAGGAAGCTTTATCCTTGAATGATAGATCTAGTGTGATACCTACTCAGACTATAGTGGAGATGCTTTCCTTGCTTTTCATTTCTGGTTACAAACTTGGCAGAGATCCCAGAAGCCAACAGTTGCATTTGCAGGAAGATGACGAGTTGTAAGAAGGATGTGAAAGAAAAAAAACCAGAATCAGACCCCATTTTCCTAAGCATCAGTATCTGCAAATGTCTGTCAAACCTACTAGAATTCTCTCCCCCTACTGTTGCCCCACATGGAGTAAGAGAGTACTTTAGTTGCTTCATGAGCTCATGAAATAGTTATCAATGTGGTGCCTTTAAAGACTCCAAACCCAGCAGTGAGTGGTATGGAACCTGGTGATCCCATTTCTCCTTGTTTTTATTCCATATTTGATATATTTTTAACCTCTGTAAAACTATTCAGAGAAACCTAACAATAAAGCCCAAATACTTCAAAATTAACCAAGTCTAGAATTCTTTAGTTATGTATATTGCAAACTAACTAACTAACTAACTAAAAGATATAGTGCATATGTGAAAAGAAGCCAATTTTTTACATACGTCTTCTAATTAATTTCCATCTCCCTTCATACATTCCCAAAAGTACCCTTCTGCATTGCACAAGATGGACTGGTCTATGGGTAAGTCACAGTATGGCAACAGTTGTCTAGAAAAGATTGTCTTTTTTGGTGTAAGCTGAAAATTTGTAGTCAATGAAGCTGAATGGAGGGGAAAATAAAAGTTTTTAACAATGAAAATATTCTCCTTTGAACTAGACCTTATCTAATCCTCTGCCACCTATGCCTGTATTATGCTGAGCATGTCACTTGAACCAGATTTCTTTCATGGGTGTTTTCCTGTTATGTCCTATGATTTCCAAGTTTTTGACTGAAGAGCTGAGTCTGATATAAAGAGGTGCTGAACCCTGACAGTTTCAGCACACGCTGTGCTCTTATAAGAGAAAAAATTGTAAAAATGAAGTCTGGCGCTATGAGCCTTGTCATTAAGTCAGCTTGTACTTCTAACCATGGCCTCTCTCTATGCCTCAAATTCTCAAATTTTGTGGAAAAGGGTAAACATCATCGCCACACGTCAGACATTTACTGAGAGGATAAGCTACTGTTTGTAAAACATTCAGCTACTACAACCTTAAGCACTGCAGAAGTCCTTAAGAAAGTTATACAAAAGCAGAGTCTGAAAAGTGTGCTTCAAACAAAGCCATAAACTACATTGAATAATGACATTGAAGCAGAATTCTTGTCAATTAAAAAAAAAAAATGCCTTTAATACAATAGTATAGCAAAAATATCATGATTCTTATGCACCACAACTTGTTAGCTGCAGGATAAGCAACTAATTTTATCATTTCCTAAATTCTGCACGCTTAAATCTGAAATCTTAGTAGTGTTCTTTTACAATGACTGCATGCATGTTAGTATTTGAAATTTTTAATATTTACTTATTAAGTGACCATGAAGGTACTGGGTACCAAGGTACAAAGTATAGTTGGAGACCTCTAGCTATCAGTACACCCCTGGGATCAATATTGGGTACAGTTCTATTACACATCTTCATTATGATCTGTATGATGGGGCAGAATGTACCCTCAGCCAGTTTGCTGCTGACACCAAACTGGGAGGAGTGCTGATATGACAGAGGGTTATTATGCCATCCAGGTGGACCTCAAGAGGCAGGAGAAATGGGCTGATAGGAATCTCATGAAGTTCAACAAGGTCAAGTGCACCTGGGGAGGAACAACCCCACACACCAGTATATGCTGAGGACTGACCAGCTGGAAAGCAGCTTCACAGAAAAGGACCTGGTGGTTATGCTGGACACCAGGTTGAACATGAGACAGCAACATCCTCTTGCTGCAAAGAAGGCTAGTGGCTACTCTAGACAAAGTATTCCCAGCAGGTCAAAGAGATTATCCTTATCCTCAACTCGGCACTGTTGAGGCCACACCTAGAGTGCTGTGTCCTGTTCTGTAAGCATGGACATACTGGGGAAAGTCCAGTGAAGGGCCATAAGGATGATTAAGGGACTGTAGCACCTTGCATATGAGGAGAGGCTGAGGGAGCTGGAATTCTTTACCCTAGAGGAGAGAAGGCTCAGGGGAGATCTTATTAATGCATATAAACACCTGAAGGGAAGGTGCAAAGAGAACAGACAGGCTCTTTTCGGTGGTACCCAGTGACAGGACAAGACACAAACTGAAATGTAGAAGGTTTCTCTGAAAATCAGGTTGCACAGAGAGTTCGTGGGGTCTCCACCCTTAGAGATATTCAAAAGCTGTCTACAAATGGTCCTCGACAACTGGCTTAAGATGGCATGTTTTAGTTTGAGCATGGGGGGGTTGGACAAGAAGACCTCCAGAGGTCTATTACAATCACAGCCATTCTGTGAGACCACACAGATAAAAATACAATAACAGATCACACACACAGAGGACATGAAAGGATGGACAGCATAACATATAAGAATGTGGCTGAGCAAAAAAAAAAACAAAAAAAAAACCCAAAAAACAAGCAAACAAAAAAAAAAACCAAGAAGAAAAAAAAACCTCAAACACTAACAGGGAAAGAATAGCCATAAATAGTTGATAAATAGCTGCACCTCCTGCTCTGACATTAACACCATTTCCTCTCATTCTCCATGAAGTTGCAGCAGTGCCTTGCAGTGCCCTGACTTCTGTTGTATGCTTTGATCTATCGTGATGGAAAAAAAAGCCAAGAAATTTTTTTGAGTTGTTTGAGTTTCTGGCATCTCATTTTAACCCAAGCACATCTTTTTTTCAAACTATTGAAGACCATATGTACATAGCTGTCTCCAAAGAATCAACCACCCATTCTTTCATTGATTTCAGTTATTCCAGAGCACACACATCCTAGTATCTGCTAAAACTCTTCTGTTTTTATAAATCATCTGCCCTCCTACTCCTGTATCTGAGCATTCTGATGCTCAGATGAATTCTGATGCTACAAATGAATTTTAGTACAGTGAACTGAAAATATCCATAAACTGGATATTTACCTGGAAATAGTTACCTGGAAAATATCCATAAACATGGTGTAAATGGAACATAAACGTGCAAAAGTCTATACACACAAAAGATTAAATTACTAAGAAGTACGTCAATAAAACATCTATATTGGAGACAAACCTGTCTATGTTTTATCTATTGATTATGAAAAAAAATTTAACACAACCATAAATACAAATCTTTATGGGTTATTGGTAGCATTCTTCAAACCACCATGTTTTTAGAAGTGGGAGCAGACAAGGTGCTTTTCGGAAATAATGCTGTATTACTACAGCTAAGCAGAAGCCTTTTGATAGAACAGATATCCTCTGGTCTGGACAAAAAGTATTTTTTTTCTGTATAACACTGTGAAAATAAATATAGCAGAAAATACCTTTTCTTGACTTCACTAAATTTTTTCTGTGCATTTCCCCTTTTCAATTCGGACAGTAGTTTGTTATTTTTCTGTTAGTACTGGTTTAAACATCATTAAAGTTT
This sequence comes from Gallinago jamesoni, assembly GCA_025769975.1. NCBI lineage: Eukaryota > Metazoa > Chordata > Aves > Charadriiformes > Scolopacidae > Gallinago > Gallinago jamesoni. The sequence continues at coordinate 73,708,093 of JAOQGH010000012.1, read as the reverse complement.
ACTTACAGGTAGAAGTCATTGCACTGTGTAAACACGACACTGTTATGCAAGAAATCCTTAGTAATAGTAATGTGAAAGTTACCAGATCTCTCTTTTCCTTCATCTTTCCATTTCTTAGTTTCAATTCAGTGACAACTGCACCAGAAATGTTAGGAAGAGTTCCAACAACTTGTTGTTTGATTCCCATCTAACATTAATATGTTCCTCTGCATTCACAAATAAATAATATTTTTATACATCATGTTTATTCAAATGTTTGGTTTAGCTGCATGGTTCTAATTTTACTATTGTATATCAACGCTGTTATATACATATCTGTCTTCAGGTTTGTCAGAAGGTTTAGTGCCAACCCATTACACTTAAATAAGCATGTGCATGTATATGTAATTGCAAAGAAATGAACAAATACACAAGAACCCCCTCCTTCCTTGATAACATATCTGGAAGAACACAGACTAAATATATCATTTTTGCATTTAGCAAAGGTGATGATGATATGTTAAGAACAGCTAAACTGCTAAACAGCTTTGCATCAGTTGCTCACACTTGAAAGAAGCAATATTTCTGCAAACAACAAACCAAATTAAGCTTACTTTTGCAGTCTAAATAGTCCCAGAAATGATATTTGTAGACAAAAGTAGAATAAAAAATGTAGACAAAAAGCATAACCCCACTCAGAAAAAAAGACAAAAATACAAAGAAATGCTACATTTCAACATGTGTATAACATTGTAGCTATATCAAATTTGGATTCAGAGAGACTTAGGGACATTTTAAGCTTCTTATTCATTGAAGTGTTCATATGCAATTAGCAGGATGCACATTGACTGTCTTTTCAGCCTTAACAGATTATGAAAACTGCTACTCTTGTGCTACCTTCTTACTTGTCAAGAGGTATGCCTTAAAGTTATGTGAGCAGAAGAGAAGTTAAATAAAGAAAGGACCTGTTATTTCTTATGCTGTCCCTGATATGAATCAAGCTTCCAATGTGCAAAGCAGTACACTTGAGAAAAGTTGCCAGTGAACATCTCTCAAGGCAATTGACATGAACAGGGCACAAGCCAGGTGAAGAAAAAATCAAACAAAACAACAAAAAAACCTCAAATTCTTTCCTAACAGATCTTAAAGGATTTGTAGTTAGCAAGTACAGCTGCAACCAGCAGATCTAGAAGTCCAATTAGTAGTCTTTTCTAATTCTTCTAAGTTTTCACTTATAAATTTTCCTAATAAGAGTCAGCCCTGTGCTTGTAGTACACATATATTTTGAAACACCTCCTTAGTAGAGCTTAGAGACTGGATGATAATTCATGATCTGACTGAGAATACACAACTATGGAACAGCAGAATTTGCAAAATATTTTTTTCTTATTTTTGTTAACACTGATTGAGGTATCAGTTCTTCATTTGCATTTTCACAGTCTCTTCTTTGCTATCTATAACTGCACAAGGATAAACTTAACAGCTAGAGAGAGGGAAGTTGTCTAACAACAGAAAGGTGATATGGCATTTAATGTTTCATGTCCTACCAAAAATAACAGCAATAAGTTCCCCATTGAAAGGTCCAAGATCAACCTGGGCTCTGGTTCCAAATAATTCAGACAATATTTCTATCTATTCTAGATAACCTGAGCAATAATTCAGTCTACTTTTGACAATAGGTAGAGGGGGGACTTCATTGTATAATTTCTTACTTTAAAAAATGTGAATTATGTACCATAACTCGAAGAGAAAATCATGAATTTCAGATCACACACTTAAAATATATGCATTTAAATACTGCAGAAGCAGTACAAGAAGACCAACCTTAGGATCATGCAAAAAAAGAAAATCAAATTAACAACATGCAAATTAAATACTAGCTATTTCATGCGATTTTTTTTAAGGGCATAACACACAAACCCATAACATTACTTACTTTGTGTGTACCACCTGATCAAAACATAGTCCAATTTCCAGATACAAGGACTAAGATATTGGTAGTAAATTCAGCTGTTTAATTTCACCTCCTGGTTAAACCTAGATAGCCGAAAGCAGAAATAGATAAAAAATTATCCTTAGCTAGACTATTGGTATGAACAGCAAATACGATTTTCTAGTAATTTTGTGAAGCAAAGGCTGAATCCTTTCAATTATTAACACTGTTATTGAAGGTTCAATTTTATACTTCAAGACTCATACACTCTATGTGAGCAACAGGATTAGCATGAATTCGAGAACGGCCAGATTGAAAGCCAAAAATTTTTGGCAAAAATCCAAGCAACAAGAATTTGTGCATATATCAAGCATGAATCAAATGGTTATGTTGTAGAAAGTCAATGAAATTATTTTTTAAAAATTATTTTACTCAAGTGCATGAAAATGACATGCACATCTCTCAGAGCGCAGTATGATGGTAGCAATTGTGCACACGTAGTCTTATTGCCAGTGTCAGAATTTCCCTGGATCTCACGGGATCTGATCCACTGCATAAATAAAGGGTTAAAGAGGAGGAGGAAGGACTGCTTCATGTTGAGACTACCTTTTTTCTTTTCTTCAGTGCAAAATCAGATTCTAACTGAGAAATGTGATGTTGAGAATGTGGAAGTGGCCAGGATGTTCAGTAAAGGCTGCTTTCAATGAAATGCACGATTATTACTAGAATTTTTTATCTCTGTGCTGAAAGCATTCATCTGGGAGGCAGAAAGTATCAGTAACAACTGACTTCTTATGTTTTAATTACATCAAAACCAAATAAGATAATATAAGTATATTGTAGAAATGTGTTTCTCTTCTACTGGAAGACAAATTTAGGTTTTAAATCTTTGACTCCATTAAACTCCAACATTCTGCTACAATGAAAACTATTTCTTGGTCTGATCTTATAGCCATCCCTTATTAGAATTCTAGGGGCAGATATTCCATCTCCATCCCACCAAATGTTCCTATTCTGTCTTAATACAATACCTTTCCCAGCCAGGACAATATCTTCAGTGTTTACTTCATTGTCGGAAGATTTCAAGTTGCTGATATTTTGACTGTGACCTCAAGAAGTTAGTACACCATTGTGCGAGACCCCAAATGTAATCAGGTGGTCTGCAAAGAAATAAGACAGACAATGGGCAAAAAAGGAAAAATGTAAAACTGGACCATGATAGAACTGGGAATAAAATGTAAATTTCCTGTGCCTAGGCTGGTACACTTTGGCAGTACAAGTTCCTCCTAAACTAAAAGGCTACAATTGTCTTCTTCCTACTGCTTGGACTGTCAGGTGATCAGACTTTTTTACAAGTAATGATGAATTTCTTCTCAGAAAGATATCCTTAAGGCAATTACTGTCCCTTCTGCTTTCAAGAAATGGAAACACCAAGAGATATTAAGTGCTCGGCTCTCCACAGCTTAGGTTAGACCATGATAGTATCAAGAAGAGTTTCTGCTGGAGCTGTCCTCTTCTGTATATATGCCCCTCCTTAGTTTCTTCTGCACTTGTATTAATAGGGGAAATAATCCTAGAGAAGTTATGTTTGCAATAGAGGCTAGTTAATAATGTTTCTAAATAAAGATTTTAAGATCTCAGAATAAATAAAAATAAATAAAGACATTAAAAAACTATAAATAAGTATCATAAAAGCAGAAAACTTGTGAGACTTGTGAACACTGTAAAGAGAAGAGTAATGTACAGTGTTACTGATACATTTTAGACTAAAAGTAAAGGAAAACGGAAGGGGAGGAAAAGTTAAAGTCCCACTGTAAAACAAAAAGTTGTATCTTGCATTGATGGATGTTAAAAGACGTGCCAAGCAGCAGAAGGCAGTTTTAGTATTCTTGTAGTAAAGGAAACAGCACAGGAGTAAAAATATGAGCACCCTTTGTTAATGCTGAAGTTCACACTAAGTTGCCAATCACAAAGCCAAAACTCTCATCTGTATGATTTACTCAGAATTAAGGGGAAAAGCCCAACAACAAGCTCCCATAAAATAGAAGGATTATGCTTTAAAAAAAAATTGCCAGATAATTCACTGAAACTCAGCATCTGTGCTAAAGCAATGTAGCTGCTGTTGCACATAGAATTTTTTTTTTTTTTTGGCCTTATAGTAACATATCTTAAATTTCCTCACGTGAGCAAGCATCTCTGCTACAGGAATAGCAGTATCTTTCTCTGAGGAAGGGAGAAAAAGACAAAGTCAAACCCCCCATTATAGTTTGCAAAACCATCATCAGTATCTGCAAGCAGAACTGTTTGCTTTCTAACCTCTGTATTCACCTTTTTTACATAACTTTCTTTTTTTTTTTTAATCTTCTGGAAAACTTAGTCAAATAATCGTCTCCTCTTTTCTAAATACAAGACCAGAGACAGATCAGCCAGGTGACTTTTATGAACTTAGGCATGAAATGGCACACTGGAATAGAGTTCATGTCTTAATTTCAGTGCGAGGCAAAAAGACACAGAACTCCAGGCTGCAGAAGAACAACTGTCCTCACCTGGCGGGATAGACTTCAGAGAGCAGGTATGGGCTCCTTTGTCATCAGGGCCAAAAGACAACAGATATTCCCATGCATGTTTGGATGACACAGTTGCCCCTTCTCAAGCCTAATATCTGTTCTTTCTGTACTGAGGGTGTCACCAAAAGAATGTCTCATTTGGAAGTCAGTCTGTCCTTTACTGATTCCTATAAGCTCTAAGATCAGCATCTACCTTGTGTGCAGAACACTCAGCATTAAGCTTTATGAAAAAGAAACATGTTAATTGTCAAAAGCCAACTTTAAGCCAAATAACAGCTTATTAAATTGCAATTCAAAATAACATGATAGCTACAGGCAAGTCTCATTTTTGAAATGGACATCATCAGAATAGGGAAAATATATAACCGAGGCCATGACTATGCAGGTACCTTATGCTAAAATTTAGTCTGTGGTTAATATGAGAAATCTTCATCATTTAATGTCCAGTTAGTGGTTTACATAAAATCACTTTATTGCCTTGGACAACTGCCCAATGAATAAGTACCCACATCATAAATATGCACACATAAAAATCGTTATCAGTACTAATTAGAGTAACAATCTTGTTGGCAGACTCAACAGAAAAGGAAAGGAGATTTGCTTAGGTGACAGTATAACATCTGATGCCAAAATAAAAATGGATGAATAAACGTTGGCACAGAAAACTGCCTATGAAATCATATGAGTTTAAAATTTACAAATAAATAAATAGGTTACATTTGGTTTTCCCTAAATAGAATGAAAGCTAATACACACAGTGTGTTACTTCCTTGCTGTTGCATAGTTCAGTCTGAATAAGACAAGCAAAAACTCTTGCAAAAAGTATAAGACGACACAGTTAAACCCATGCTTTAAGATCCCTGTATATTACTTCTGTGCATGGCTTCCTGATTTTTTTCTATTAAATTGTACACTTTTGGGCATAAGCAAGAATGAGTGTTATTTTTGTGTTTTGTTAGATAATTTGATAACAACAGATGTGAATTGCATTCTTTACATTACTACTTGAAGGTTAGGAATCGTTACTTTGATATGATTCCAGAAGTAGATGTAAAACTTTTCTAGGTATATACATGTTATTTTTTTTACCACAATGATATTTCCAACTATTTCTTACCCGTTGAAAAAAATACTGATACATAAAAGGAAATATGTTAAATAAATGAAATATATAGCTTTCTGTTAAGATATTCTTCTTCAATGAAATATTTTTATGCAGGAGTCAGAAAGCCACCTAGAAGTTATTGTAACAGAATTTACCTTCAAGCTCTGACTCTTCATCATTTTATCACAATATGGCCTCTATGGCAAGAAGAGCAGCATAAACCTTTAAATAATGATTCACACTTCAGTCATTTAATGCTTTCTCTTTTCATTAAAAAATGTCACAATGTAGCAGAAAATGAATTTACATACAGCTTTCTAAAAGACCATAAAATTTTAGCCTCGAGACACTAGCATTAAAAAAAATAATCAAACCAAAAAACAAAAAACCCAAACCAATCTCCCCTCTCCTCTCAATTTACACAAGGAAGACCCAATACAGCCAAGAGCCTTTTGTAGCCTATCTTCAAACTGGACATCAGCCAAGAAGCTTGGGTGCACTCTCTTTTTAGGTCATTTATTGTGCTACATTCTCATCCCCAAGAAAGCAAGCATTTGAGAGTTGCAAGTTCTGGCATTTTTTAATTACATTCTGTGCAATATAACATGAAGTTATAAGGTATAATGAAGGCCTACGGGAGACTATTAGCACAGTTATTTTAGGACCTAGCAAATAATTTTCAATATTCATTTTGTCATAAATGCTATATGCAGAATTAGTAATTAAGAGATGGTGACAAAAGAACAGAACCCTGAAAAACGGAATATCATTGTATAAAAGTTTTAACATACTGTGGCAATTTCTTCAAATGCAGGTCTCTGTTGAGTAGAAAACACAGTGCATTCCAGAAGACTACTGTGACAGTTTCCTAGGTTTAATTGTGAAGAAAAGAATACTCCTGAAATTTTGAAAAATGGCATAACTCAAATGAGTCAAAAAATGGGAAATTTAACATTGAACTTTGAAAGATATAAGATGATTCACTTGATATCACTCACTATTAATGGGTTTTCTGCAGGAAAAAAATATGAGTAGGAAGAAGCTGGTAACAACTGAAAATTCCTTCTGTAAGTATTACACCATAGCTTGTAAACTGCAAAGACTGTCTAGTCTAACAACTACACATGGCAAGTTCTAGAGATAATCACCTGCATTCTATCTCTATCATCAATGCCTTTTAGGAATTTTGGCCAATCACTTATCTGTGTTCATCACTACAATGGATGTATTAATTACAGAATGAATATATTTCACCTTCAATTTGCAAATTGCTCATGCAAAGCTCCCAGTTTCCTTGCATTTCTTCTGCATAATTAATCATTCAATTTCTCAGCTGACATTTTTTTTTCCACTGAAACTCATGCAATGCTGACTAATTTTGTCTGGAAGCATATATGACACTGTGTTTTTTCTCCGAATTGGATAAGTCTAGCTTTTAACCAATTAAATTTTTGTTACCAGCCACAAATATCCTCAAGTTTCTAATTATCTTCCACAAAATATTGGTGGCAATATCATGGGGAATAATGCCTCAGTTGTTATTAAAGAACATGAAAAACTTCAGTAAATACTACAAATAATGATTTTATTTCTTTAGTTTTTATCCATCGTCTTTCCCCCCAACTGTAAGAAATGTCATACTAATGTTTGCACCATGTTATTAGAAAGAAATTGCATATTAACAATATTAGCAATAAACAGTAATGATTTACAATGAGTATATGCTTTCTACAAAAGGTATTAAAACACATACTACTTTTATAAGAATGATTTGAGAATTTTGTTTTATTGGGACCTGGAAGAACAATTCCAAAGATTGCAGTAAATTTGACAAATTTGAAAGGTCACCACACCTACTGAAATACCAAAAGGTTTTCTCTAGAAGCCGGGATGTTTCCAGAACAATCTTTTACTCCACACTGAGAACCTATACAGAGATGCAGAAACAGTGCCTGCAGAGAGCAGCAGTTAACTTTTCACTGTGTCAAGAAACGTAGAGGTAGGAAATATAAGCAAAATAAATAAATAATAATAAAAAAATTCTAGCTGATAAAGTTGAGGTCACTGCAATGTTAGGATTAGACAAACCTGCTATGGATTTAGAAAGGCATAAGAAATCAAAAATACGACAATTGTTGTGTTCATTAGAGACATGCTGTTTTTCTCAAAATGGCATTCTTTCTGGGTCAACGTAAAAGAAAATCAGCTTTCCCGGAGAAAACAATATGCCTTGTTGGTCTAACTTTCACATCATACAGGCAAGGTACAATTACGATATTTCATAACAGCATGCTATATTTCAAAGGCATTTTGGATTTATATCCCTATGTCTCACTTACATATTTTCACAGATATAAAAGATAGAAATTAATCTTGTTAAAATACGTAGAATATCAAAAGCAACACTCTTAGATTACAGTCATATTCCAAAGTTTCTGTCCTTTTAGAATCAGTATTTTTTACTTTCAAGTTATAAATTTGAAATGTCCCTTCAGATTCTGGGAAAATAACAACTGAGAGATGCAAGAACATTGTGTTTTATTAAAAGATGGTAAGTATTGCTACAGACTTAGCCTTATAGGCTAATCTCTGTCATATGACAGAAATTACGTTTAGGTCATGTACCTGCTGACTTTCCTTCTGATATGCTGAGAACATACACATAAGTGAATAGTCATATCAAGATACACTTTGCTTTGTGTTTGGTTTCCTGTGTATCCCTAATGTTGTATGTTTGAAAAAAAAATAAACCCCTTTATTTTTCTTAGAAGATTTCAAAAAAGAAACTTGAACATACTGTGATGGAAAGAAAAATTAAATAGTGCTTCATTTTAACAGTAATTTATGTAGTATATTTTAATTATTTTAAAATGTAGTGATCTCAGTCTAATTTGTAAACTCTGAAATTTGCATTCAGCTTTATTTTCAAGATAGAAATCATCCTATAAAACATCTTGTCTTTGAATAGAGCTTCACAAAACCAATTGCAATCTAATCCTTAAAAAAGGCCATTTTGTTATCTACTTACCTTGATTATGAGCAGCTCTGTTCCATGCATTAGTTCACTTCTGAGGAACCACCTTCAGTCTCTACTTCAAAACTTCTGTTGGATTTGTATCTTTCTGTGGAAAGAAGAGCAAAGAGGAATAAAGAAAAAAACCTACATTTAAAAAGATGTATTTTTTAAAACGGGAGAGGGTAAAACTTTGACATGCTAACCAAATTTAGGGAATGTCTTTCTTTAAATCATACACTGAATTAAAAAAAAATAATAAATAGAGCATTTCTAAGCAAGTGTGCAGAAATAATTCCATCTCTCTGCAGCAACACATAAGCAAATCAATAAGTAACCAGGGAACACAGGCTTTTTTGTGTGTGAGTGAATGAACCATTCAGGACAATACCACATTTTTTCTATTTTTAGTTGCTGTTACTTTTTCACGTGAATCACAATTGAGAGAGCTTCCACATGGGAAAAGAACTTAAGAAATTATTTGGGTTAAACTATTCTAGTTGTGACATTTTCTGTAACAATAATTCTCTAGTTACTATTCCCAGAGCCCCAAGTTACTACTCAGCTATACAGGATACCTGCAGGCATATGCAGTAGGTCAGGGCTAGGTTACGTATGCCTCAAAGCCTCTTCCATTTCAGAGTAAGGTGAAAACAGTCTGTTAGTATGGCTAAGTATTTGTTATACCAGCACATTTTATAGAAAACTGATAGAGGAACTGTACAGCTTATACTCTGTTTAAGAGGATGTACAGTGTGGCTTATTTCTCTCAAGAATGGAAGAACAAGTAAGTGTATGTCAGAGTGACTATGATTTGGGGTATTTTTAACTCTTATTCAGTTTTTTTCTTTTTTTTAATCCTTATCTTACGATTGAAAGAGTGGGGAATTTAAAAAATTTTGCATCAGGATGATTATGTACACAGCAATAACTAATTTCTAGTTTGAAAATTGAACCCAACCAGGATGCAGAACTGAAGATAAGTACACACTATAGATCATCTTGAGATACAGTCTCATCTTGAGATGAAAATACTCAAAGCTTTTCAATAACCAAAACTACATTTGACTAAAGTAAACCTTTTAGGTGAGTGACAAAGTAGAAGGTAAAAGAAAGTTTCCAAATAGGCAATACTTTTTTAAATGAAAGAAAATGTGCCTAGCTGCATGTACAATTTGTCTTAAACTGTTCAGAGGAGGTTTGCCATCATTTTTCAAGGTATTTCTCTACTCTTTTCAAGTTGTTTAGATACACATCACATTTTGTGCTATGTATCATTTTGGCAGTTCACAGAAGAAATCACAGTAATGCACAAGTTCTTACAAGTGTTACATGATCCATTAAAAAAATTGTGTGCATAAAGATGGTTATATATATGCATATACATACACATGCAAACTATGAAATTTCATGTAGAAATTTCTACTACTTTACTACACATATAATAAAACCTCCCTATTAATCAGCAGATTTTGGGATGGAGTGGGAAGCTGTATGTCACATTAAAATAAACAACTAAAACCTTACAGGAATTAGAAATACCCATGTTATGCAAAAGGTGATTAATACTGAACCATTTTTTTTTTCCAGGAAAAAGAATGCTTATGCATCAAAACCAAAGGGGACAGTGAGGCATCTAGTAGCCAATGGCAAAGGGAATTTATATATCTGTGCCACGAGAGATGCTAACCAAAACCTTTCTTGGTGTGATGACATTTTTATCATCACTCCTGAATGAGCATTTTCTTGTATCTAACGAAGGCTGAGTGCACACTAAATCTTTAGTGTAGCTTAGCTTAAAAAGACAACTACAAGAAGAAATAAATGCACTGGAAATTAGCCTCCTATAAACTCATAAGTCTTCCACCAATTCAGAGAACATTTCTTTAAAAAAAGAAAATAAACCCACAGCAGTGTGATGGTGTTGCTTTTTTTATTTACTTGACCCTTGTAAATATATTTTCTTACTTGCTATTGTTTATGTCAATGTAACATTTAGAAGGTCTTTGGTTTATTGACTCTCTGAAACCAAGTTCTGCCACTAATCATAAATCACTCTTAGTCCATGAACATCTTATTTTTTCCATCCTTGGGGTTAAATTTGAAACAGAATGAATAACTAAAAGAAAGAACTATATTCTCTCCCTTGACAGATGCACAACTTTAATTTGGGAGTTTTAACAAGTCAAGAGATCTTGAATATTTATCTCAGTCTACTTTAGTAGACTGAGCCATTAGTTACAAAAAGCTTTAATGCTATTACAGAAGCTTAGATGAAGCACAGAGGTAGCACACTATATTGTTCGTGTTTGGTTCCCTAATTTAAAAAAATACTATTCCAGAAAGAAATATAGCATTTTGTCTGGGTGAAAAAAAAATAATAAAATCTATAAAGCACAATTGACAGGAGGCATTATTGCTCAGATTTGTACAACACAGTATTATGTTACCATCCACAGTAGACTGGGTATTGATATTAAAGTGGCATGAATGGTCATGTACAATGAGAGATAGATAGTATTTAAACCCTTGTTACCTTATTAAAAAAGATCAAAAAGATATTTCACCTCTCCCACAGGCAAAATTTGGTTTAATTTAGTCAAAAGTAAGATTTTTTGAGTGGGACATAATTTATCAAAAGCCACCAAATCCCTATCTGTGGAAACAGCAACTTTTTCACTAGGACAGCAAGAATTTTTTTTGTTCCTCTGTTGTATGTTTTTGGTTGTTTTTTGTTTGTTTGTTTGCTTCTGAGTTACAAAATTACTCCATTTACACTATTGACATATGCAATTTCAGTATGATCTCTTCATTTAAATTTTTGTTATTTAGAGGTCTGCTTCCCAGAAGTCCAATACTGTACATCTTAATAACCATCTGATTTTTTTTTTTTCTGAGAATATTTACTACTGACATGGAATAAGACTATTCACAGCTATCTGTTGCTTATTTGATGACTATCTTCTGTATCCATGGTACATAGTTGTTTACAGTCTATTTGGACAAGTCATTTTTTCCTATATTTGAAACTGCTTGGGAAGGCTACTGTCAGTGTTCAGCTTCTTTTTTTCAAACTATCAGTGCACTCTAGGGTATTTAATGTCCCTTGAGACACATGTTCTGGAATTTAGAGAAAAAACTACAAGACTGAAGTAAAGCTGATACCAGCAAGTTATTCATATATTTAATAATGCAGAACTTCTCATCCTGTAACCAAAAGGGAAAATATTTACATTGTTTCTGCCACCTTCTTTTCTCTCATTCCCATTTTTTCAAACTAGAAATATTTGGGCACATCAGAGCTACTGTATATTGCTCAAAATAAGAAGAAAAGGAAAATGTGTCACAATGGGAAGTTTATACTCACCAAGCCCAAGGTTATCAGATAGTTGTCAGAAGGTAAATAAGCCTGTTGGAAAACTAAGTATTTATTGTCCTGCTTTAACTCTTGGCCTGCTTGACTTTCCATTATTCTCAGTCAGGTATCTGGTTAGCCGTATGTCATCTCCATTTTTGTCCCAATCTGGCAACAGAAGACTCAAAGAGAAAGAGTTACCAACCCAGAACAGCTCTATAGCTTCCTAAAAGGGATTTGTCACCATTAAACATACTGTTCTGCACTTCAGAAGGTAAAGCAATTTTCTGAATTATAATAGCCATCCAAAAGAGATACTCTGGTGGGGCTGATTGGAGCTGCCATTAAGTAGGAAGGAAATAAACCAGAACACTTTAATTTCTCCAAGGTTCACTCCACTCTGAGTTCCTTCTCTGTACCCTTACACTGTCAACTACTGCCTGCCACCCCTAAAGACACACTGCCACTTCACACATGGATACTCCAAGGTAAGAATTCTTTTTATAATTTAGGTTGTTCTCTTTCTTTTTCCATTGATCGACCTTTACTTCTCTAGTTAAAATGAATGCTACTCTTAAAGTTTCTATGAATCCTTTCACAAATCTCCTATTTTCCTTTGTGTGACTAAACAACTGACCTTTTCCAGGAGGAAACTGAAGTGACAGCTTCTAATTTTCTGCCCAGCTTCATCTTCCTCCTCCCTCCAGACACAAAAGTTTCTCATCAGTTTTCATTCTTTAAGCTTCTGAGTGATCTTTTTGGTCTCTACTTCTGGTCTCAAACTCTCCTCCATATTTTATCACCTTATACTTTTTTTTGTGCATTCATTCACAAGGCATAAATTTATTTCACTTAAGTCTCTTCAGTTATCACTCCATCTTTTTTGGCTTATACGCTCCCAGCCTTTCCTTATTTAGTGAAATAGCTCTTCCTAGAAACTTATAAATTCTTCATTAACAAATTTTTTAACAAATTTTAGTATTAGTTATTGTAAAAAAAAAACCAAACACAAAAGCATTAACTTCCTTCTGCCTTAAATAGAGAGGGCCACACAGTGTAGTTAATTTTAATCTTAGAATAAAGGAAAGAAAAGAAATCTAAAGCAACAAATACAAATGCCAGAAAGTCTTCCACCATTTCGAAAATTTATTTATAGAAAAGTCAATATAAAAAAAATATCTAATCAAATAAGAGTAAAAATCTGCTTTGATCAAAACTTGCAAAAATTTGGAAGACATGTACTATGAATACAGGAAGAAAATAATCTAACCACTTCTGTTGAGCAATTTTTCAAGCCCTTTCATTCAGGCATTCATTTTTCTAATGACAGATACCGTTTTACTGCAAATTCAAACAATGAACTAAGATTTCTTTTAGAATTCACAATCCCAAATGCTGATGCAGCATAACAATGATTTTACTGATGCTCAGGCACTCTCAATGGCAACCCATGTCATGCATAGATCTGAGGCAGACTTCCCAGTATCTCTTCCTTAAATGGAAATATTCAGAGATACACAAGGACTTTCAATTGTTTGTACCGTCTTATTGAAATATAATCTGGAATAGTGGAACTTGTTTAAGTAAAGAGGATTCAACTCTGTTGAATGAGGCAAATAAAAGGTTTGGAAAACAGACCTTGACACTTCAGCTCTCATTTCAGCACAATGCAATGTAGCTGCATGTCTACTATAACCGCTGAACAAGCAAATGCCGTCCTTCACAGGAAAGCACAAGTTAAATAACACTAGGCAGAAGGGGAAAAAAATAACCCAGGAGAACTAAAAACCACTGAAACTGAAAAGTAATTACTGGAATGTAAAGGAAGGAACATTAACAAGTAGGAGAAATCCTGTGGTTTTTTTTTTTTAACTGCATATTGAATCTCCAAAATTAAGTACCTAACATAGTTATCTCAAACCATATAATAAGGGTAATTTAAAGATATAGTTTCTAATTCAAACTGTGATATTTTACTAGCTAACCAAATGCATTACAGTATTCAATATTTCTAGCTTTGAGTAAACCTAATCTAAAGTATGGAAAAGAAACATAAGCATTTCAGATAGTCCTAAGTATCTGAGACAAAGGTTTGGATGGAAACCATTTAAGTAAAAAACATTAATGACACATTTGTTTACTTTTACAATGCAATAAATTGAAAACCAGAAATGTACAGCACATAATCTGAGGAGAGATGATAGAAAGAGAGGAGACCTAAGAGAAACAGTTTAAACAGTTCTAAGTTTATAACAACAGTAATAATTTTTAGAATTGTTATTAAAAATCTCCAGGTTTTGCCAATGTATCTTTCAAAAACCATTTTGAATTTGGAAAATGGAAAAGTTATCTACAAGAATATTTTACTTCCCTAATGAAGCTGGAAACTTTGCTCTTAAAGAGAGAAGCTTCCTTCTCCCATAACGAAGTAAATAATGCTAATACTACTAAGTAATGCTACTAATAACTCACTTTCTAAGAGGAAACTTTTCCTCTTCTGCTATTATCTGACTTCCATTATGTATAAAAATACACATAAGTCTATATATATTCTACATACATATATAAAAATATATGTAAGAAAAGGGTCCAGAGAAACACATATACTGATCCATTATGGGCATGTAAAGTACTACAACAAGCTAACAATAAAATCGCTTTTAAAAATTGTATTATTTCCTCTAAACTCTTCTGACAGCTGTTCTGAGATTTTGTTGCTACGAGATAACACACTTGCACTTTGCTGTTCATTTCTTTTTTTTTTTCTCCAACAGATACAATACTCTTTAAGAAATGGAAACACTTTAACATAATAAAAACATAGTGATGTTTTTTCCATATGGTCACCAGTTAGCAATTTTCGCAATATGACCGAGAATACTGTTGTCCCAGCCAATCAGTGTCCTTAAGTTAAGAAAATGTTATGCTGATACTGTTACATATGAATTTTCTGCAAACTTGCTTCTAGTGTGTTTTTATGGGTGTTGCTTTAAGATTAATTTGTCTCCAAACAGGAGAACCAACAGTTGAAAGTAGTCCCTGAGATTAAAAAAATTCTAGCATAGCTGGATGTGTGCATGGCATGGAATTTTTTTTAATTTTTTTTTTTCAAGTGGTCAATTTAGTTGGCAGTGCAAAATCTATCAAGGATGTTGGTAAGATCTTGATACCTCTTCACTTTTTGTATTCACTTTGGATGTCTCTTAAAAAGGTAGTTTAACAGTTTAAGGTTTATTTAAGCCTAAAGGCAGAAATGAAGTTCCCCTATGCTGTTATATTAGCTGATCATAGTTGTCACTTGTGACCCTCATGATTTATTAATTTCTTATTCTCTCTTTTTTTCTCTCTCTACCCAATTATAAGTGCTATCTTGAATTATCTCCATCTTCTGTGACAGAGAACATTTAAATGTAAAATTTTTTAAAAAAATGTTGTTAGCTTTTAAAGTTAGTAGATGTTAACAGAAGTGAATGTCCCAGTTTAGTAACAACAGGCACTTATAAGACCACGTCTGAAAACCGTATCCCCTTTCTGATCCCTCAGTACAACAGAGATAATGCACAGGACTGATTCCTGCATAGGGCCACATGGGTGAGAAGAAGACTTGTTTGGCCTTAAGAAGAGGAAGTGTAAAGGAGATGTAATTGCTATCTGCACCTACCTTTGAAGGGAGATGAGATGAGTTGAGTTCACCTTGACTAATGGCCAGATGCCCACACAGACACTCTTTCATTCCTCCTTTTCAATAGGACAGGGGGAGAAAAAAGGATGAAAAGACTCTTGTGTTGACATAATGACATGGACATCACAGTACTTACCATCACAGGGAGGAAATTAATGCAAATTATTGACAATTAAAATAAATTTGAATAGTGTAAAACGAAACCAAAGATTCATACACCACCTTTGCTCGCTCCCTCCACCCTTCTCTTTCCTAGGGCTTGGGCTTAGCTGCATTGCTTCATCCCCATCTCCTTCAGCTCTTCCTCTCTGAGGGGTGCAGGAGGATGGGGAATGTGGTCAGACCATAACACCTCCTCTTTACTGCTCCTGCCTCCTCACACAACCCAGGGGCTGCCGGGAACCCCCTGCCCCAGCGGGGTCTCTCCCGGGGCCGCAGGGGCATCTCTGCGGGGGCGCCTG
>JAOQGH010000012.1:73642480-73684142 GCA_025769975.1 Gallinago jamesoni | reverse complement strand
TCATAGTAAAGAACTTCTTCCTAATGTCTAGTCTGAATCTGCTCTTCTCCAGTTTATACCCATTAGCCCTTGTTCTGCGTTTTCTTTCTTTCTAGCTCATTTTCCAGTGTAAATAAGGGCTTTAATCTTTCATTAATAAAACCTCGGAGGATCCTGTGCTCCCTGCATCATGCATCACATCTCCAATTGTACATAATTTGAATACAAATTCATTAAATTCCTCAGCAGACATTTATACTTTCACCATTTTATCTTATCAATATTTTGAGAGTTCTCTGAATCTTTTTCTCTTAAAAAAAAAGTTTTTTAAATGTCAAGAATGACTATACATTAATATTGATTTATTTTTATTTTCAGGTTTTTTACAAAGCCAGGATGAAAAATTCTTGTGAGGGTAAGCAAATCATTTAGTCTGAGCTACAACAAATATCTCATACAGCCCTCTAGAGAGGGGGTGGGGTTTTTTCATCCATTTTGTAATAAATGGAAAGGGCAATGTAGTAGAATGGTGATAACTTGTTATGTTACAGTCTTTTTGATTTAGACATAGTCATGGGATAGGGTATCTTCAGTCAGAAAAATGGAATAACTGCTTATCCAGCTGATATAAATGTAACCAGCACACTGCCCTGCTGTATATTTTCAGTGTGACGTTTGCTGCTAGGTTCTAAATTTATAAATTTTTGGAAGTGGAGGGAATAAGGGAAACTGCCACATACAGCAAATCCACAATGAAAGTACTTTAAAAGTAAAATTGCTATGTATATTATGTTGTTCACATAACATCATTATTTGGTTTCTCACTGTGAAAATAACTTCACAGTACAATAGATGAACTATTTTCTCTACACAATTTCAAAGCTGTATACAGGTAGGAATCTTTTTAGATAAAAAATTTAACTTGGAATGATATGGCTAGTTTTTCAGCTGAAATATTAATGCATAAATGTTACACTAAATATGTGGTATAGGTAAAGTATTCCTGTGTGTTTAAGAGGAATATGAATGATTGAACAGTATCCTGACTCAGGTAAAAGGCATATAGTTATATTGCAGATTTATACAATATTCTGTAGTGAATAATACATCTAGATATTATTCCTTTAATACAGAAACCAATCACGCTCAGTAACCTGCAAAATATGTCATAATAATTGCAAATCTACTATCTTTAGTACTAAATAAACAGATATCAAGCATTGACATGATTATCCTCAAGTGACATCTCGAATCAAGAATTACAATTTGACTTGGTTTTCCCTTTTGTATTAATTTTGTATTCATTCTGTAAAAGTGCTGGTAAAAGTCCAGCTATCTTTACCAATTAGGTAAGCTAGTACATAAACTGCTGCAGTAAGCGTAGTTCAAAACAGATTTGAAGCAAAAAGCTACAGCTGAAATTATACTTCTGAATTCTTTCCCACCTCATAATATATTCTGTGTAGAAAGAATTTGGTTTAGGCTGATTGAATGCTCCATTACCAATTCACATTGCAGATATATTTTGCAACTGAGTCTGCATAAGTGTTGCATGCTGGTGAATGCAAAACAGTGTTATAGGCTTTACGACATTTAAACTGGAATATAATACCACAGATATATAAGAGTTTAATCTCAGATTTAAAAACTACATTTCTTTCCATAACCACTTAAATGTCCCTCTCTCCCTCCAAAAAATAGAAAGAAGGAAAAAAACCGAAACTAGGACCTTGATTATCTTCTAGTGAAAATAAATAACTAAGACGATCAAAAATGCAAAAAATTGCGTACCCCCTCTGGAGCTTTTTCCATTTTTGGACACACTGGACTCCTACAACAAATCAAGGTTTCTGTATGAAACATGTACTGGGCTCCTGGGGCTTTCACAGGCAATAAGAGACAGTAGTATTTTGTTTTCTTAGAAAACGAGAAAAATAAACATATAAAGAAAAAAAATCCAAATTATCATGTTTCCAAATTCTTTCCTTCAGTATCTCAGTAATTTGTCCAGTTGTCTCTTCCATTATATTGCATCAACAGGAAAAAAAAAAAAAAAGATGATAAATATGATCTAATTTTTTAGAAATTTTAATTACAGAGCAGTAGATATGAACAACCGTGAGCTTTCCATGGAAATGCACAACTCTAGGAGATGCTATCTAGTAAAACCATCACATTTTCAATTAAATCAAAGGATTTCACAATATTTTACTCTATTCACAATGATAAAAAGGGCTCTTATAGGAGACAGACATTTACTCAGCTCAGTTTATCACTTAAGAAATCATTTCTAATCCAATCCACACTCAAATTATTGCTTGATGAATCACATCATGCCTTAACCAACTTAGATGCTGGCAGAAAGCCCTTTTGAGAAGTTGAGTACATTTCATCACCTCACATCCTGTTCTCACACTATCATCCTTTACAATGTGAAGGATAAGAATGTCAGCAGGGATAAGGCAGAGGAGAGAGATACGGTTTCTCACAGAAAGATAATGCAGGCAGTTGCCCATACACTGTTTCAAAGAGAAACAATACAGATAATGTCTTCAAGGGAAACATCAGAATTTTAATGGAGCCACAGTCTTTCCAAGGACATATAGATCATTATCAATTATTCCAGATTTTCTTACATGTCCCGTGGGGTGTGTGTACATGGTGGTTGGAGAAATACAATAACAGATTATGGAAACAAACAAAGATTTAAAAAAATTACCTTTACAGTCCTACTTTGCCTTTGATCCTAAGGGAAACGCATACATTGTCATCTCCATGCATAATAATTCTGCATTTAAGGACCTTTTTCATGTTGATATATCAGAAGGCCAAAGGACATTGATGTAATCCTAACTTTTCAGGTGAGAAATGGCGGCAGAGATATGCAACAATTTATTATTAAAAGAGTAACAGTAGAATAAATAATAAAACAATAAAACTTCAGTTTTCTGATTTTATTTTTTTAGGACCGATGTATACATTACCATCAGCCACAAATCTTCGCACTTTACACCTTTGCCTTATTTCCTCCTGTAAACTAACTTTTTTAAAAATATAATCTCTCAAATGACATGGTTTAACTATGGGCCACATTGCTGCAAAAACTTTATTTCCTATACTGAGAGGTTCAGTATGTTAGGCCTTTAGTGACATCTGCAGAGGCCTTCAGTTTACTGACATATGCAGACATCTCCTTGATTTCCTTTTGATACCTTTCTGCACTATACATCACCAACATGACATGGGAGCTAGCATCCCTGCTATTGTGATGGAAAGGCAGTTCAATCGAGTACTCAAAAATCTGTGTAAACCATTTAAACCAATGCGGCTGATTTTATCTGGAATTAATTATGGAGCACTTACAGGAACTCTGCATCTGGAAAACATGCCATCACATGCCTACTCCATGCTGCAGGAAGTACCGGGGCAATTCAAATGTGTTTTTTTTGCCTAGTAAGACTGTATGCAGCCTTAGATTATGTTATACACAGAAGCTGCTAGAGATTTAAGTGTCATTATCTTTCTAAATACATTATTACCTAATTGTCCAAGCACACCATTAATTACGAGAGTTAATGATTGCTGTTCGAGACTTTTGTGTTTGATGGAGAATATGTGTTTTCTTTGCATATAGTTTTACCTTCTGTTAATAGGATTCAGTCATCAGAGAGTGAGACAGCTGGCTTAATTCTGTTAATGCTCCTTGTCTGGTCAGTGAGACTCTTCCACCTTGAAGCCTTTTCTACCATGCAGGATATCATGGTACTAGATCATGAGTATAGCCAACCCACATGGGATGAAAGGTTTTCTGAGGGACTGATTGCAGAAAATAATGCTCAAAAGCAGTGTTTGGGAAGCTGTCTGCATCTTAAATGAGAAAGCAAGAATAGTAGGAGAAGCAGTGGTACGTCCCGACTTACTGAGGAGTCAGAGTTCTCTGGGGATCCAAGCATTGACACAGAAATTGAGGCAGTCTGATTTGTATCAAGCCTAACATCTTTCTGAGGAAAGATGTTGTCTGCATTTTTTTTAAATAGATAACAATTAACAAATAATTTGCACAATGAAAAAGACTTAGTTTTCCATTTCTATGTTTTCCTCAAGTCTACATTTAAAAAATATCTTTCCACTATTCTGGCAAGAGGGCATCAACATATTACACTGTTTGGCAGCAGAGCATCTTCCTTCAAGGGCCTGTATTCTTGGGAATAGAACTACGTAATCTGATTATGTATAAATATTATAACATGATAAAAATCACCTAACATAATGATACAGTAAGGTGTTTTTTTGCTTTAATGGTTCTCTAGTATTCTGGCTTGTTTCAACAATTCTTATTTAAGGAAGAATTCAGATTTTGCTTTCAGGAAAGAGGATCACTTATGAGCCGGGAGAAACTACTATCACTGTCTCAGAACATTACATATGTGAATGTCATATGCCTTCCCTGAAATAAAGAAGTTATTTTGCTAATATAAAGTCCATTCTAGTGTCTATTAACAAATTGGATTTTTCTTTTCTGTAACTCAGTTGCCCGATCACTTGCAAAGCTCTGTTGTGTAGCTAATTTTGCTCTTCCCAGTTAGTCTTTTCATATATTAGAAGATGATACAAGATTTTCAAGAGTGTAAAGCAAACTGTAGACATGATAGCACTTACCATTATTTATCAAAAGTTTCTTCACAGATAAATTAAAACAGTAGAATATCCGTCCAAAGGGACACTTCTTGTCGCTTAACCAAATAATTTCAGTGCACGTTTGCATGAAAAAACACTGTTTTCTCTCCAACTTGGACCACATGCAAAAAAAAAAAAAAAAGAATATTTTGTATTCTATAAATAAATATTATAACTAATAATAAACATTTTGGAAAGGCAGCAGTTGTGTGTGCCAATGAAAATAGATTCATACAGTTAGCTACTTCTATTAGACAGTGACTTAGATCTGACTAAACCATCATGAAAATTTTTCATTAGCAAATTTGACAGGAAAAATTTCACTTTTTGCATCTGCAAGAATTCATGCATTGATGGACTTTGTGTTATGGAATTCTATTAATAGACACTGCACACGCACAATGACAAAACAGGGCAAAAAAGACTGTCAATTATAATACACAGTCCAAGTAACATTTTAAAAAAAGAGACCTAGTTAAATGGAAGAAAAAGTAATTTCGTATTTTATGAAGTATATTCAATTTTATCAAGTAATTTTCACATTTTTTACTAAGAATTTCGAATCATGTTTGACATGCTAAAACTGCCTGATTTGTCTTCTTCCCGAATCAGGAAGAAATAGAATTTCCTTCTTATAAAGTAGTCTATAAAATGTATAACTTCATAAAGCAGTCTGTGATCTGGGCCAAAACAGATATTGATGAATTTCCCAGACTTCCCATGCCATTTTATACAGCAGTTGCTTAGGTTCATCAATAACTCACTTCCCCAGAGATTATGCAGAGATTACTATCACCTTTCGCATAACTGCATTTCCCATTTACATTCTCTTTCTTTCCTGCTTTGTTCTAATTGCCTGTTTGTTGGCCCCTAACGTACTTTGATCAAATGTGCTGTTGTGAAACTTCAAAATATTTGTAAGGACCAGTTGAAAGGAAAACAGATGTTCAAAATCTCACTCATAAACAGACAAATTAAGACAGTGTTCAAGATTGTTTCTCTATAATATTTTCCTTTGAGGCATCTTCTATGGTTTGCAAACACCAGATCAATTTTGAGGGTGAAGTATCACAAACTCTCATGCAAGCATCCACTAAAGACATAGTGTATTCATCCAGACAAAATTCATCAAAATGTTTTCTTTGATGAAAACCCTGGAGAAACATCTTGAAGATATCAAATGTGCAAGAAAATAACACTGAACACCCAAACACATAAAAAGATTGTGGTGGAAATGCTAATTATGAGAAGTTACAGAACGCTTGTTTCAGTACTCTAGCCAAACTCCAATTTGAGTTTTATGCCAGCTAAATCCATTGGTCGCACAAATGAAAAAGACAAGAAGTAAAATTTCTTTAGAACTACAGTTTAAAACTTTAAAAGAAAGTGTGAACAGATTTTTTCCTTTTACTTTCAAACTGAACACTGACTTAGCTGCATATTATTAATAAGCTTCAGCCTTTGACAGTGGAAAATGGCAGATGCTTCAGAAGATGAAACACAGGCCTTCAGCTCAATGTAAATAAACAACACAAACCATAAAAAAACCTGGGATTTTTTATTTTCTTCATTGAGATTTAATTACTGATATTTAGATTATGCAACGTTATTGCATTATCAAAAATCCCCAAAGGCTAAAAATCATACTCTTATGGCCCATGCACATTAGAATACATAATTTTTAAAAACATATATTCTTCATCAGTTCTGTCAAAAAGAGTAGGAGGCTATCTTACACCTGTGCAACTGCCCAGTCCATCTTAGCTCTTCCTAAAGTGAATGTGGCCTCTTTATTTTGGAAGGAATCTTGTTATATAAGTAGAATAAACAGGCAGCTGAACTGAGAATTAGAAATTTAGTACTATAAGACTACCTCTATAACTAGGCTGAAACTGAAGTTATATATTGCTGGATTGTATTTTTTAAAAAACATTTCTATTTTGCTGCACTCACATATTTTCCTTCATTCAGTACAGAGCTAACAGAATTCATAACACAAAAATAAACCCCCAAAAGTACCTAAGAAGAAACCACATACTATGTTGGTTTTTTTATTTATTTCCTTGACACCATATCCACCTTCTTTCTCATTTCACTTTAAAACCTGACACTGGCTCCACTTCATCATGTTTTTTCTGTGTCCTCTGTTTGAAGGAGAGAGGATAAACATATCTCCAAATTCCTCAAAGTATTTCCCCAAGTGATTTTACTTAAAAAGAAATTAAACCATTAGGAATCTTTACAGCCATAGTTACAACTAGTAGTCCTTTTATAGCCCAAACAAGCAAAGACAACAGAACAAAGGAACTGCAGACTAAGAGAGAGCCAATTAGCAGATCTAGCCAAGACTACAGCTTAATTGTCACAAGATTTCCCTTCATCCCCTCCCCAATGACTAGTTTACTGGTTTTGCTAGTTTACACATCTGATGATTTTGTCCTAGTACCACCCCAAATTCTGTGCAGCCACATCTGCGTGGTGAACTCTCATCAGCTCACTGATCTATTTTACCATGGGGACTTACAAGAGTTGTACTGACACAACCAGTCTGGTCGTGGGAACACATGGCTGTGATGCACAAGCAGACACTGCAATTCAAACAAATCGTTGTGTCATTATGCCCTAAAAGAATGACCAAATAATACCTAACCTACAGTAAGAGATTAGGTATTAATTGCCTTCTATCTCACAGCAATCTCCCACAAAACTACTGCAACAAGCTCACTCAGTCTGTGAAAGCCTTATTAACTGCTACACACACACACACACAAATATATAAAACTTACAGAAAAATAGTACAATAGAACATATTTAGTGAGGTGAACCCAGATCCATGAATCACCAGAATGAGAAGGAATGGGAGAAGGAGGAAAAAGGAAATTACATCTTAACTGCCCTCCTTTTTTCAGCTGTTAGACATACCTCTCCATAATAAAAAAAAAACAAACCAAAAACTTCAACAGAGCATTTCAGCAAAACTCGGTTCTTAGAAAAATTAGAAAAAAAAAAACAAAACAACAGGCAAGTAGGTAAGAATCAATCTTTTATGGATTGTGATAGAGGAGCTTGCTTACCTGCTTTCCCTCTGTTGTTTATTACCTAATATCTGGAGTATGGCCCTAAGGGAACAACATAGACTAGGATTTATTAATACTCCCTCTTACATTTTTATAAAGTAATCATTTAGATT
Organism: Gallinago jamesoni; assembly: GCA_025769975.1. Lineage (NCBI taxonomy): Eukaryota > Metazoa > Chordata > Aves > Charadriiformes > Scolopacidae > Gallinago > Gallinago jamesoni. The sequence goes on along the minus strand of JAOQGH010000012.1, from coordinate 73,676,296 downwards.
ACAGAAATGATGGAAACAGATACAGTGGTCCTTTTTTTTTTTTTTTTTCCTTAAGTTATCCTAATTATTTTGTCTTTGAAGGAATTTCCCACAGGAAATTTTTCTGTTGACTTCCATGGTAAGAGAAGTAAGCCACAAGCTGGTACTCTGATTTTAATCACTTGATACACCAAACACTGACATGTGAGGACACACACCCCCCCAAAAAAACCAAACCCGAAATAATCATTACTTTTTAATAAAGCAAGAAAGTATACAGGAAATCATATATCCTTTCTTTGTCTCAGTAGTAAACAATAGTCAATCAAATACAATAATTAAAAAGTTACAATAGAAGTAGAAGCAACAAGTGCACCTATAAAATAGGAGAGTCATGGAGTGGAAGACAGACATTTTCTATTGTAAATCCTATGAAGTTAACCAGTTTCCCTGTACGTGTAAATCTAACGTGCTTAGTATGGACAGACTCAAAAAAGGTTTATGAGCTACTCTGTTTTACTTAATGTCATAAAGTCTCTCATGAGTAAGGTTCCATAAGTTCTGCACAGTCTCTGGAGAGAATTTAAGATAGCAGCTCTAGAAATTCTTAGGTTGAACAGCAAACCTCTTGGAGAAGATAAAACTGTAAGCATAAAACTGTACCAGCTTATCTGATGGAGATTTTCACTGAGGCTTAAGCAACTTTATCAAGGATTTGGAAGCCTTCCCCGTAACATCTCTCTCAAAGAATTGCAGAAGGCTGTTTTCTAGAAAAACACAAGTGTGGTAAGAAGCAGCTGATATTTCTGTGCTTAGTAGTTAGGATCCTCAAGCAGCCATCTCCTAATTTCTCTGTTAAAATGAAGCAATTCAAATTCCATTCCCCAAAATTGTCTTCCTTAGTAGGTGATTTAGCTTGTCCAAAATGAAATCACTTTCCATCTTTGTTTATAAAGTAATATAGAAAGAAATATAATTTTGTTGAGCAAGAAGAAAAGAGACAAAGAATGAATTAATTGCTAAACTAATCACGAGAGATCAAAATAATAATAATAATGATAACAATAACAAAAGAAGGACTGGTACCCATATTAACTCCTCATTTATTTTTGTTTTAAAAGGAAAAATCTGCAACTGACTGCTGGAGTTGGTTTCTCAAGCCTTATGCTTTTCTACAAGATGAAGATTCTCTAAAGATTTAAACAAAAAATGCCTACTTCCTGGATTCTGAATTGGTCACAAATCAGAAAAATAGTCGTCCAGTCCTGGAATTTGTGGCTGTACTCATCAAACAAACTTTGTTTCCTGAGAGCTTGAAAGTAAATTTTGTCATCGCGTAGTGAGACTGAAAAAAAATTCTGAAAAGTGTTGTGTAATTGTATTTTTAGCCTGGAGGGCCTCAGCTCTACCTAAGACTTTTATTCTGCTCTTTTTACTTTCATTCTGCTTAGTAAACATCAAGTATTCAAGAGTCTGACTTTTCTTCACCATGTTCTAAGTCTTCATTGTACTGCAATCCTGTCTTGTAGTCAGAGCATCTGAACGGACATGAGAATTGCTAGATAATTCTTGAAAGGAAATTTCATTTTAAATACAAAAAATATTTACTTTTCAGGATGGGTTTTATTCTGGTATTTTTCTCTGTGCTGACAATATTAAAAATACACTTGTTTTTTATTTCTTGTCATTCCTGAGTATTTAAAATCTAATATTAAAATGGGAAAAGAAAGGATACACAGCTTTCCTTTCCTCTAGAGTACTTTCAGCATCATAATACCCCTCTTTTTTTTTCTTTTTTTTTTTTTTTTACTTTAAGACAAAACTTATATTTCACCTTATAGTATATTTTACAAATGTTCTTAATGTTGTAGGAGTGACGTGTTCTTAAGGCACCTAAAATTACCTCTGTGGGCAAAATTATTAACATTTTCTAAAGTTTTGTTTATTCTACTAATTTCTGAATGCTTCTTTTATCTACCTATATTTAGCCTATACATGCATGTCACAAACACATTGAAATAAACTTAAAAACCAGGGGATAGTCTCTGCTATGATGATTTAGAAGATCATAAACTATGGTACTATCGAAGTAATCTTCCTTTATCTTTAAGAATGTTTGTTACTTTCTGAACAATTTATAGTTGGAATGACATGAAGCTGTCAAGATTTGTATTGCTCAGTGTGCAAAAAAAGTAGTCCTGCCAAATGAAGAAAATGTCACTGTGAACCTTAGTAAACTAGCTTCCCTGTACAGGTAATTCTAATTTTACATGGCTTATACAAAATAAACTCTGTGTATTGTAGTGTAAACTTCTGCTGGCTATTGCTTGGGATAACCTCAATTCTGTGCAGTAATTGATACAACCATCTGAAATTCATATATAAACCTCTTGGCTACAACACACAATGATTTAGTCTTTAAGCTGTTATGACTGGCAGATAGCTCCCAAACTACATCAGGGAAAGGTTTATAATATAATACAATATTACTACATGAATAAAAACCCTGAGTCTTTTCCATAGCACTATAGTTCTTCTTCATAGAAGAGTTTTTTTTCTTTTGCTGCTTGGAATCATAATTTTTTCTTTGAATTTTTTTACAAAAACTGATAGTCGTTAATCAGAAACTGGCCAGTAAGGATGTACCAGGAGCAAGACTTCTTTCTTTGCTTCCAGCAATCCCTCAAGTATCATACTTTTAAAGTTTATGATTAATTATACTTACACATTTCCTATAATAAGATATTTTACCAACATAAATGAAGTAATAATACGCACACTTTTACATCTTAGGCAGAGAGATTTGACACAGTTCTCAGTTCTGCCACAAATATCCTGTGCTTTTCTGCTTTACATGCAAACACAGTCGCTTATTATCTATGTTACAAAATAATGACTGTGAAGTGGTTTTTTTTTTTTTAATTGAGAATATTATATCTGGATTAGTCTTGAAGATATGAAAACAAGAAGAAACCTAGCTCAGTGAACTGCTAGTGTATAGTTTCCTCTAAAGACAATAACATTGCTTTCCTTTTTGTTTTGGAATCAAAATTAAATCTATTAAAGACGCTCATAAGTCAACATAAGCTGTTTTTTTTCTTAACAACATTACTTCTACTCTGCAAACTAACAATTTTTAAGAAAATTACCACCCCAACAAAAAAATTCCGAAATCCAAACTTTGCCACAGAAAACATGCAACTGTTCAGTTGTAATTTATAGTAAATCACACTGCTTTTACATACAAGACCGTAAGAATGACTTGACAACATGCATTCAGTGATAATTTAATTTTTTAATGTACTTTGAGAGTATGTCAATATATATATCAATTCATATTCATCATATGAGCAAGAGAAAAAAAAGGGAAAAAAAAACAGCATTGTGTAATACTGAGTCATCTGAGATATCCACCACATTCCATGATAGAGAGTGAACTTTTACAGTTAGAAGGTTAATGTACATTAATATAATGACATTTTCAATAATTAAAAATATTTTCTAAAGTAAGTTTTTAGTCTTAGTCTAAATTTCATCTCCTCATTTTCTTTCATGGTATCTGACTTTAAAAACAAAAAAAAAGGAGTTCAAATACATAATTGTATGCTCCAAAATAAAAATGAAATAAAACACATGACAGGATGTGAATTTTTCATTGGTATTCATATAGATAAATTCAATATTCAGTGCACTGTAATGTGCCATCTTCAAATAAATGCTCATAAAGTTCTCAGACCATACTGTCTTTCTTCAGTCCACTTTATTAATTCTTCACCATTTTGCTTTATGATGTTTATTTTAGAGAAAAAGAAAAAGTTTTCTGGTAATATTATCCCTGTACAACAAAACAAGAATCTCAGGTAAAATACAGAGATATGTCTATAACCTCCCCTACTCCCTATGTCACAGAAACCAATATTCTAGAAATATTTTAGTGGTTTGTTGCCATTTTAATTTTTAATATTTTTTTGCACTAAATGCCCTGGCTAAGACAGATTACTTACAGCTATGAAAAGGCTTATATAGCACTGATGTCATATATGAAACAGATGCCTAGCTTAGTTCTTATATTGTGGTTACAACTGATCAGGATTCAGAGAAAGATTTTATTATGACATGAGATCTATAACAGCAAATGCTGCATGTCCTATTGGAAAGTATTCTAGTGACAGAAAACTCCTGCTTCTGTTTTAAACAACATCCCAAATCTACTTCTAAAGACCAGTTTAGGCTTTTACTGAATTTTAGATTAGTGACATAGTATGTGGATTAAGTAAAGGAGCCAGGGGGAGGGGAAGAGATGGGGAGAGAATAAATTAATTAATGGCACGAATCATCTCATAATTGAAACACAAAAATGTGGCAGCAATTTTGGCAATGGCCCATATGTTGGATCATTAATGTCAATAGGTAAATCACTGAGTAGAATATACAGGTGGCAGACATTATTTTATATGCTTCATAATTTATATTTCAAATATATTTTCTATTTTATACCAATAATGCAGTTCATTGCTTAGGTTCGTAGATTTCTTTTTTATATAAATCAAAAAGACATGGTTTCTGGCAATTGCTAATATGAAGTCATCATTAACTAGTATATTACAATAATCTGGCTCACTCCTTTTGTGTCTGAGTTCATTACATACTTAATGATCCTGACAAACTGCAGTTCTTGGTTTCCTCTGGAGGGAAGGGCAAGAACTAAATTGCTGCATCTGGTTTACATACTGGTACAGAATAGATTTATTTATCACAAAACAGCAATCATATAAAATGGAAGGAGTTTGTAAAATTCCCTTTTCTACAGCATTCCAATGATTTTAAAGGTCCATTTCTATTTGGTCAGCTCTTTTTCGTGTCAAAGGGACATTTTAAAGCAAAACATAATTAAAGACTGAGCTTCAGCCAAATCCTAATTGAACTGAAAGGAAGAAAAAATACAGTATTTAAAATTCATGTTCTTAAGTACGTTTGGAACACAATATGTAACCTTCCATAAATTAACCAGACTTTCAGAATGTTCTATTAGGTATTGTTACTTTATTTTTTATAGATATGGGCTTCCTTAAGATTTTTCTTTTTATTGTTTTAATAAAGTATGCTCACAGGACATTCAATATCAGCAGGAGCAGGGAGATTAGATTATCAATCTCCATTCATTGGGGGTGTTAGTGTAACACAAAATATGAAGAATGATATGAAGTCATAATGAATTTGCAATCGCACCTTGTTGTGCACTATTAGCATATAGTATTACAAACCAGGATCAATTCAGTACAAGCACTTTTGAGATTCAAGGGAAAGGTAAAATTACTATAAAGCCCAAAGGTCTTAATTTAGTAAGTTATATGAACATAAAATTGTCTGTTGTTTATGTTCAGTGCTGCACATGAACTTATGTTGAACTCCTTGAAAATCAGACAGAATTTTGCAGATTGTTGCAGTCTCAGTGTGAGTAGTTAGGGGCACAATGTGTAGATACTCAATGTATTTCTAATAAACATCCAAATATTTTCTTATACGAGTAAATTGTGGAAGTATAATTAAATCAGTAAAATTGATATCTAGTCATCTGTGCTACCCAACCTGTCTCCTATTATTACTCAGTATGATAATACCTCTCCTGACATACTCATTCCTTGCTTCAAACCACAAATATACTCTATTTTCTTTTGCATCTCTTGCTTGTGTTCATGCAACCTACTTTCTGAATTTCTCCTTTTATCCATCTAGGATATAGTATCATTAGACATCGTTTTGGTTTGTTTTGGTTTTTGGTTTTGGTTTTGGTTTCCTACTTACCATTATTTCACTAATGGATTTCAGCTTCTTTTAAATATTACCAAAACTTTTAACACAGGGACACAAAGACCTAAAAATATATCATTGTATTTTTTTTCTGGGAGAAAATACTTCTCAACCGGGGACAATTTAGGATTAGTACAAAGCATTATGTCAGATCATTGAAAGAATTTCTCTTTCAGAAAGGGAAATGCAGATAGACATTTATGTACTAATAACAGTTTTGTATTCTGTTTTGTTTTTTTTTTTCATGAAGTCATATTGGGTTTTTAGTTGTTTTTTCACCAAGTTTTGCACCAGCTTGTCTTTTCCTAAGGTAATATTTATGACTAAAACCTGATAATATAAGAAAAAATTAATTTTGTAATGACTATAGCTTGATACAGTCTCACTGAAGTATATACATGGAATTTCAAAGTAGTAGCCTTATTTAATTGATTTCTTAATTCACTGTCAATTAAAATTCAAGTATAATAATTTAATTATTACAGTGACATTTCTAATGGATGAGACACATACCGTCTTGCTTTGGTCAAAATTGTTTAAGCTTTAAATTTACCATTTCTGCTTCTGCTGAGTTTAAAATATATGATGTTATTTATTTGCAAAGTGTTTCATACATAAAAAATTAGATAACCAAAGATGCTCACTTTGCCACTGGGTAAGTAAATATTAAAAAAAAGCCAAAAAACCCCCATGCAATAAAGTGGATTGAAAAACATTAAGAATGAAGTGCTGTAACACAAAGGAATCACTGTAGTAGGTAGATGACCTCATCACACCATAACTTGTTAAAAGGAGCAGTAAAGAATATTAATCAATGCAACCCAATTTACTGAAAACTAAAAAAAAAAGGTCATTCTTGCATTTCATATATGGCTTGATATGTCACTGAAATAAAAAGAGAAACTTTCTTGTTTGTTGCAATTTATTTTAAATTTCTTTTTTTGTTTTTTTTTTGTTTGTTTTGTTTTGTTTTTTTAATATTATTTCATGAAGATTTTCTGAAGCTAAGGGAAAAAGGAAAACTAAATGCAATATTGCAGCGATATACTTACCCAAAATGTTATTTTGGATTTTATTAGCCAATTAAATATTTTAACAGGATGTTTTTATAGTGAAAAAAAAATAAACCCAAAACCAACCAGAAAAATACCAAACCCATTGTAATTTAAACTATCTTACTGCCCGTATACACTATTAATAAAAAGGCAGTGGAAAGGTTTTGTTAAGTGTCAATTAAAGGTAAGGATCTAGAATGATTTTTTAAGGATTCATTAATTGTATTTGTATAATTTAACTGCAATATAATGGATATGTTAATGAACAATTAAAGAAAACACACTCTAATTGCAGCTACTGGGACTAACAGTGAAGCTAATGAAAAAACAGACCATGTACTGTGGAATGTTTCCATTAAAGCTATGTAGTCTTAAATTAAATTTTTAGACTATTAGCCGATATGTTATATTATATCGGACTATAGTATATTTAGACAATATTAGCTGATACATGTATGCAGAAAAAGTCTAAACCTGATGGATTATGCTTGTCATTCTTTTAATTTCAGGAGAACTGAAACCTGATCATTTCATATTCTGCTTCTGGTCACAGCGTATGCCTGCTCTCTGACCAACCTGGCAGACAACTAGAAGAGTACAAGAACCATTCATCCTTTCATGTCCTGCTTAAGAGCCATTCATAGTCTATTTAAAAATCTACTGACTTGTTATAGACTTGACTCTAACATAAGGGTTAAACATGATGAACTGACATAATTATTGCTGTACCCTCCCTGTAGACCACTCAGAGTATTTGAAGTGCAAAGTGAACTGAGCCCAGTAGATATGATGTTGACATTGCTAGTAACAGGCAACAGCTTTTGCACTGAGTTTGCAAAACTGAGGCTTGTCAGGCTTACTTTGTCTCAACTTGTGATGACCCTCATGGAGTTTTGTTTTTCCTTTGCTTAGCTCTAGTTTTTTCTAATGACCAGGTAGCTATTTCTGATTTGGTTAATGATTTGATTTATTTTTGTTTATTTTCATATGATGTAACTATATTTTCAAATAAATAGTTAGTAACCAGTACTTATTCTGTGCAGAATTAAATATATAAAACTCTACTATAGTGGTATAGTATAGAGGGATACAGCCCTACTTACAGGCATAATAGTAAGGGCCTTGAAATGACCTGCAAAAGTAGCAAATATGCAGAAGTGACCCAAGCTGAATCCCTGGAGTGAAGAAGAAATCATCACCATCATCGTACCCCTGTTGGTGGTGATGTACAAACACAACCAAACCGAAGCTATCAACCCAAGGGCCTAGAAGGGCTGTGGAAGGTTGAACATAGCACCAGAAAAAAAGCTATGTACTAGGACCTACATGTATGTCTGTTCTAACTATATTAACAATATTGAGACCTGTAACAATAGGATGGATTCTTTATTTTTTCTTTTTTTTTTCCCCTCTCTCTTTTTTTCTTTTCTGTAATAATTAGATCTGTGCTAAAAGGAATCAATTGATTAGATTAAGTTCCTGTTCTAGCAATATATTATTTGCTTTACTTATAATGAGTGTGTCCTTTTTGCCTGCAACAAGATTGTGTTCATAACTGTCCTGCACCTCCAAAATAGTAACAGGACATTATTGAAAGTCCTGACTATGTGAACTTCAGAAAACTGAACCAGTCTTTCCAGTACATATGTTTTCTGAATTATATTTTGCCAGTAGCTCCATGTCTTAATGATCATTTAAAAAAATGCCTTTCAGGTGTTCCCATCGTTGTCCCACTGGGTAAAAAATATTTACAGGGAGAAAAGAAAAAAAGAGTTTACACAAACAGATATATCCCTGTGAACAACAGATTTTAGCAATGGATTACTCGGACCCAGGATTAAAAATTAACCACTGTGAATAGACCACAAGTGAGCACAGCGATAAACAAAACCCAGTAATCTGCATATCCTATCTTCTTAAATTGTGTTTAAAAACTTAAAATAACTGTAATCCAGGAATTTACAAAACATAAATACTGGTGAATCTGGCCAGATGCAGCCTCATTTTTGAAAAAAAGCTTTCTCCTGTCCATAACAGTAATATAGCAGGGCTTGTACATGGTGGTGGTCATGTGTTGCGAGGAGTGTTAAATGATTTATTTTAGTTTATTATTCTTCTCCTACTGTATTATTCGTTCAATAATAGCTTTTTTCCTAATTAGCTTGTTGTTACTTTTGCTGGTAGCTTAGGCTGTGACTCTTGTTTTTACCTTGATTCATCTCTTCCAGAAATTAAAGATGCTAGCCTTAGGGACCAATGCATATGGTATCCTCCCACTCTGCCACTTATAAAATTTAGCTAAGAGCTTTAGGTGCACTGCTGCTGCTTTTGCCTTTCCCTCTGGCTTTTTTAATTGCTCTTCCCTCTTGCACTACACAGTGAATAATAACACATGACCTTTTACTTGGTTCTGCTTCTACCTTGTGTTTAGTGAAAGTTCTCCCAATTATGCAGACTTCTGCAGACAGATTGCAGTGCTGACATTTCTATGGAATACCATAGCTTTTGAACATTTTTGTTTCCAAGGGGAAAAAAAGTGAGTAGAGTGAACTTTTTCCCCCCACACTTTTTCTTTCATAGCACTTCTTGTCAATTTTATCCAGCAAAACCAGAGAGGCATTAATCTGCTAACTTCACAGTGCAGTATGGAGCATTTTATCAGAAAGATTTGAAGCATACCCAAATTCAAGCTCAAGGACAAGGATACTAAGTCAGAGAACTGTCATTTGCTGCTGCAGGCTATGGCTTTGTTTGCATGACACCTTCCCTGTGTGTTTATTACCATACAGCTAAATTGTGTTCCCAGCATGAGCAGACATCTTTCCAGTTCATTGATTTCAGAACTGTATCCAAACATATTCTTTCAACAAAAATAATCCCTGGACTCTACAGTTTTCCCTTAGAATTTGATTCAATCACAGCAGAACATCAATTGACCTCAGGGATAGTAGTGATGCTAAAATTAAGTACAGTAATATATTTAAATGCTTTTGTTGTTGTTGTTCTACAACATGAGGTGCTGAAACAACTAACAAGCGTGTAACTCAAGGTATTCTTGTATAACACCACAGGTTTCAAGCAGAAGAAAGTACAGACATTAAGGTGGCAACAGAAATTATTTTAGGTATAATGCCAAACAGTCTATTTGAGGTTATAACTGAGGTATGGCACAGTAAAAGAAAAAAATAAACTGCATGAAGTAGATAACTGTCAAAAGCAATGAATTTTTGTCCATTCATGAAATATGTGTCTAATATAACCTAGAAACATCAAGGAATGCACACTACTCACATCCCTTTTTTTTTTTTGATGAAGCCAGATTGACTTTCTTTCAATTTTGTCCTAACTGGGGAGACAACTACTTAATGATACATTATTATTTTCTTGTGAACATGATTCTCTATCATTCTTTAGCATGTGTATGTTTATTTAATATATTTCAGCAGGTTACTTTTTTGACTAAGGTTCTACCCAAATGTAGTATCTTTGGGACATTCAAATCATAATCACTGGGAAGCATAACCCGTGAAGGGTATGTGTTTCATCAACAATAAGACAGTAACAGCAGAAGGTGTTCTATGTTCTTCTCCTACTGTAAGAAAAGGTGAGGTTTGTGACCACCTGAGGAACCCAAACATAAAGTCTATGGGACTTGATGAGATGCATCCCAGAATCCTGACGGAACTGGCTGATGTAGTTGCCAAGCCACTGTCCATGATATTTGAAAAGTCATGGCAGTCAGGTTTCCTTGGTGACAGGAAAAAGGGAAACATTGCACTCATTTTTAAAAAGGGTAGAAAGGAGGACCCTGGGAAGTACTGACCTGTCAGCCTCACCTCTGTGCCTGGGAAGATCATGGAACAGATTCTCCTAGAAGCTCTGAACACAGGGGACAAGGAGGGGATTTGAGACAGCCAGCATGGCTTCACCAAGGGAAAGTTCTGTCAGACCAACCTTGTGGCCTCTTATGATGGAGAGAATACATCAGTGGACAAAGGAAGAGCTACTGATGTCACGTATCTGGACTTCTATAAAGCTTTTGACACAGTCCTCCAACAACATCCTTCTCTTTACATTGGAGAGGTATGGATTTGATAGGTAGACTGTTCAGTTGATGAAGAAACTGATTGGATGGTAGCATCCAGACAGTAGTGGTGAACAGCTCAATGTCAAGATGGAGATCAGTGACAAGTGGTATTCCTCAGGGGTTTGTATTGCAACCAGTACTATTTAATATCTTCATCAATGACAAAGACAGTGGGATTGAGTGCACCCTCAGCAAGTTTTCTGACAATACCAAGCTGAGTGGATCAGTTGACACACCTGAGGGAGGAGATGCCATTCAGAGGGACCTGAACAAGCTTAAGAACTGGACCCCTGGGAACCTCATGAGGTTCAACAAGGCCAAATGCAAGGCCCTGCACCTGAGAGGAGGGAAACTCATGTATCAATACAGGTTGGGGGATGAAGGCATTGAGAGCAGCCTTATTGAGAAGGGTTTGGGGCTACTGGTGGAAGAAAAGCTGGACATGAGCCAACCTCATAGTTCAGAAGGCCAACCGTATCCTGGGCTATATCAAAAGAAGCATGTCCAGCAGGACAAGGGAGATGATTCTGCCCCTCTACTCTGCCCTAGTGAAACCCTACACAGAGTACCGCATCCAGTTCAGAGTCCTCAGCACAGCAAAGGCAAAGACCTATCATAGCAGGTACAGAGGAGGGCTGCAAAAATGATAAGAGGGTTGGAACATGTCTCCTATGAAGAAAGGCTGAGAGAGTTGGGGTTGTTGAGCCTGGAGAAGACAAGGCTCCAGGGAGACCTTCTAGCAGCCCTTTAAGGGGGCTTAAAGGTCCTGTGGTGATAGGACAAGGGGTAATGATTTTAAACTAAAGGAGGTTAGATTTAGACTAGATATAAGAAGGAAATTTTTTACAATGAGGTTGGTGTGGCACAGATTGCCCAGAGATGGTAGATGCCACATCCCTGGAAACATTCAAGGTCAGGTTGGATGGGGCTCTGAGCAACCTGATCTAGTTGAAGATGTCCCTGCTCATTGCAGAGGAGCTGGACCAGGTGACCCTTAAAGCTCCCTTCCAACACAATCTATTCTATGATACTATGATTTCTGTTCCTGCCACGCATTTAAGTTAAGATTTTGAACAAGGTAATTTCTTTTCTCTGTTCTGCAGTTTAATCAACTGCAAACGAGGACGATGCTTCATTATCATATTTACAAACTGTCTTAGATAATTAACACTTCTAAAACATTGTTGCTTGAATAAAAGTACTAGACAATCATATACATCATCTGTGAGGGAAATATAGCCACGGAAAAAGGGAAAAGCAGAAGTGAGAAAAAAAAGAAGTCTTTATAGCCATATGTGTGTATTCAGTATTCTATTAAATTAAAGGTTTCTGACAGACCTCCTCAGGTAATATTTGTAAAAATTCAATAATATTTATTCTAATGTTACTGAAGAATTACTTATTTTAGATTAATTACAGATTATGTGAGGATGAAAGAAGGCATGGTCTGTTGTAGAATCCAAGCCATGAAATGGTTCTGAAGGAAGTAGAATATATCTGATTCTGATACTTTGAGTAAAGCATTCAGCAGAATTCCTCAATATTATTTCACAGTTCACTTTCCCCAGCCACCTCATACTGATTCAGTGTCACTTCTGAACATGATTTACAATTCTGGACTGACTATTCTGTCATTCTTAATGACAAAAAGATAAGGACAAAGTGCATGGCATTAGTAGGTTCCTACATCTGGATAAGTTACATTCACATTTGCAGATCCCACAACTTCCTTAGAAAAACAGGCCCAGATGTAAAAAGGATCCTTGGGATCTTCCTTGTTGGACATCATAGTACCTAATTTTCAGACATCCTACTTCCATAAGCAAATTCCTATCATTGAATCTTCAAAAACATTCTGAATCAGCACTACAAACTCCTTAAAATTACCATACGAATTATTAAATCACCTAAGGAGACACTACCATTACCATTTACTGATTTTTATGGGATTTTTTTTTCAGAGGTCATCACCACAGTTCCCACTTTACAAAATCCAGAGAGTTTAACCTAACATCTTCCCTGTGAGATAAGAAGTATTACATAACTATTAGGGAGAAATACTGAATGTACTTTTATCTCAGAATGGGTATCTGCTGTATAGTTAGTGTTACAAAAAAGCAAAACAAAAAACTGCCCGACCACTGAATAAGAGGCTCAAATAAAATTTATTAGAATGCAACATAAACATAAAAAGACAAGGGATATAAATATATTGCTGCAATTGAAACATAAATATAGCATAAATTAGTAAAGCAGTGTGCATTTAATCAATTTTTTTGGGCTTATCAACAACATGCTTTAACAAATTTCTTTTCACCTCCAAGTTAGAAAGGACTACTCAAAGACTCACTGTGGAAAGTATTAGCAGCTTTAAGAGAAAAAAATTACACTGGATCAACAAATAAAATTTCATTCTGCTTTTATTTCATTTTAAACAAAGACCCACTGAGTTTTAAGTTTCAAATAAAAGGCAGCAGTGGGAAAATCTATAAAATGAAGATGGTTTATCAACAATAATCCAAGAAACAAAAAACTGTTAACAGAACATCAGAAATTACACCCCCATCGTCTATTGTAAAAGAAAAAAAAAACCAAACCAAAAAGCAAAACAACCCAACAACACAATAATGAACTCTGCAAAGACTGTAGAATTTATTTTATTAAAACAAAAAGGGCATCCCAGGTTGAATCTTTAACATCTACTGCCCCATAATGCACTCAGCATATAGTTTTGGCCTTTAACTCTGTCATTTACTTTTTCTACAAACAGCATATTTTTTTTTTAATGCTCTCTAAATGTAAGCCACAGTTGAGATATATTACACACTGCATTGTTATTATGTCATTGGAACTCATTGCTCTTAACAAGTTAGAAGAATTTCAGGTAAAAACTTTGCAGTTGTTTCAGAGTCTGTGTAGCAGAGGTTTAAAGCTGTCATATTCAACCAAAGAATTTCTTTGGATGTGACCCTGGAATTAACCTAGTGAGATATTCTTGTTCTATACTGTGACAACATATGCCATTATTATAACTCCTTATACCGTAAAAATCATCAGAAGCATAAGAAATTTGATTAAAGTTTCTGAACATTGAGTCTATATTTCTCAAATAGCTCTGGGAGGAATCATTCCGCATGTTCTCCAAAATAAAACAGACATATAACATAATTGAGAAGTTGTCATGGCTTAGCTCCAGCTGGCATCAAGAACCACACAGCAACTCACTAATCCCCCCTCCTCCTTTTTCTCCCCACGATGGGTGGGAAGAAAAGGAAAAAGAAAGAAAAAAAGAAAAACCTCTTGGGTTGAGATGAAGACAGTTTAATGCAAACAATAAAAAAAAAAAGAAAATAATAATAATAATGACATAGTTTACTCACTGCCTGATGAATTGACACTCTTCCATGCAGTGATCTTGGGTTAGCACCCCTTGACTCACCCCCAGTTATATCCTGAGGATGACATCTGTGGTATGAAGTATCTCATTGGCCATTCCATTGCTCTGCCTATGCTTCTATGGGAAGCTGAAAAACGCTCCTCAAACAGTGTAAACATCACTTAGCAACAAATAAAACTAATAGGTATTATGGACATTCCTTTCACAGCAATAACTAGAAAGAAAATTAACTCTTTCCCAGCTGAAACCGAGACAGAATTATATCTTATTGGAGCTAGAAACACCAACTTAGAATTTGATTTCCATCTTAGAACACCTGTTACATTGTCCCATTAGATTAAATGATTATGAAATTAAGTGAATGTTAAAGAAAAAAAAAGCCAAAAAAGCCACAGGAACATTTATTCAGCTCACCACTGGGGGGTGTTGGGACTGACAAGCCACCGCTGGCACAAGGAGCACCAGCTATGGTCCTGCTGCGTGGCCTGGTGCTCTCCCAAGTGCTCCCACCACAACTGCAGACATGGTGGTGGAAAGCAAAGAAAAGGGAAAGCAACCAGCTGAAAAGGCTTAGGGAGAGATCACAGATAACTCTGTGACAGATGCTGTCACACTAATTGAATTTAAAACACTTAATCAAAACACAGATTGATATTTTGGTTAGTTTTGTCTGTTGCTAGCAGAGAAAAAAGTTATAATACTTATTAAACATCAGCCACCTGAATCCATACATTCAACTAGTTCCCAAACAGCAATGCAATGACCTTAGTCTTTGCAGTGGGAAAAATAAAGAAAAAGGAAGTGTGAAATCACTGATTTTTTACTATATATATATAATTTAAGGAAAGTACCTCAGTATAGAAACCTTACTAATAGGATGTAAATCTGTAGTACCCTTTTTTATTTACTTGAGATTTTTGAGAAAGAACACGTAATGATCTTGATATGTATGTGTCACTGAGGCAGAATAGGTATTGGTAGGTAAGAATATAAAAATTATAAAAGAGAGAATAAGGTTGGAAATTTCAAATATATCATGATGAATCTGAAATACGCATTTAATTCTTATACTAGTTTCATATACTATTTGTTGTATTTTCAACAAAATAGTGAGGAACAAAACCCATAATGCCATCAGCTAATCAAATGTTTGATTAGTAAATGGTAGTTTAGATGATTCATGACAGTAAGTCTTCAGCTGAAGAACAGTATAACTGTAATAAACTTTTGCTCTATATGGCTATTGAAAGTACTGCATGTTTATCTAATTTAACCTATAATATTTTCTATTACTATATCTTTCTTCCCCTTTATGATTCTTCAATTATATAATAATTTACTCCAGCCATGGACACTTATTTAGTAACCTTTTCATATTTCCTCCTAATATTCAAATACCCAATTTTAACTTTTTATTTCTCTTTTTTTTTTTTTATGCCTTATGGACTTTTCCCTAAGTGGTGGCTCATGTCAAGTTTGCTTTATGCTCGCACTGCGTCCCTTGCCTTGCTTCTCTCTTTATTTTCTATTTTTAACAATGGTTGATAAATTCAGAAGGTCAGATTGTCCCAACCATTGTGGAGATGTAAAGAAAGGTCTAAGGAGACCTTTTTCCTTCCTTACTCACAAGGGTCCGAGACACAAACCTCATGTCTCTTAGAATATAGAAACTGCCCTCTTATGGTGTTGGTTGTATGCATTCTGCAAAGCCTAACCACTCCTAAAAACGAAGAGATACTAGGATTCTGGTTTTAAGAAATTTAAACCCAAACAAAATAACATATCTGCTTTAGGGCACTCTCTCATTCCAGTGTAATTCTATCTCAGCCTGTGGAAATTTTGTTTACAATAAGCAGAGATTTCCCAGTGTGGCAATAGTTACCAATCCTCATTAGCAATCCCAGTGCAAAACATTTTCTGCTTGCTATTGTGCGTGTGCCAGAGAGGAGGTCTGCACAGCTGCAGGAAGATCTGTGTCTTCTGGACATGAGAGAGTCACATTTCTGGGAAACTTCAGGGGTATTGTGTATGTATGATGTAGTGAAAATGCCTATATTTCTGTTTGGAACTTTCCAGGGGGAGGTGAAGGTATAATCCCTAATCCCATAACACGGTTACTTAACACATTATTTTCTCTCTCCGTTTCCTTCTTCTGATTCAAAGTTGAGCCCTCCCATGTTGAAGATATAAATGCAGCGTCAGTCTCAAAATCCTCTTATTTTCCTGTGCTTTATGTTGGGAATTCCTACACTGTCTGCATCTGGACTCATAAAAACCCATCATATTTAAAGGAAATGTTCCTCATGTTTTGTTTTGTGTAATGTCGTTCCTCATGTTTTGTTTTGTGTAATGTCTTTCCTCAGCAATTCCATGGTGTTTCTTTTTTAAGCTTGTTCAGACAATCTAATATGACATAGGTAACTGTTATAACCTTGTCTTCTCCCTAAGCTATTCTATTCATATCCTTTTGAGACAGTCTGGTAATAAGTATATTGTAAAATGTGAAGGAAAGGTAGATATATAGTAGCTAAACTACTTGAGGACAAAACAGGGAAGACTGCTATTCATTTATTATTGTTAGAACACACTGTCCATAAAACAGGTTATTTCCTTGTTATTATTCCCTTAGATCCCATAGTACATCAAAATCCCTAGCATCCTTCTAAACTAGTTACAATCCTTCCTCGGATCAGGGTTTAACAAATACTTGCAATCACAAGTAAGAAGATTTTCCTAGAGAACAGAGGTGGTAAACCAACTTTGATGTTAAGTTTTAGACTCTGCATACATCCTATATACATCTGTAAGTACATTTGGCAGTTGTTAATTCAGCATTATTAATCTGAGAGCAGCAAAATGATATTTTATAAATCTCATAACAGACAAATTGACAACAATAACTCTTCCGTAATAGCCAGGGGAAAGTTTCCATTTGTGAAAAACAAGAGACTACTGTAAGGCAACCATGGTATTACTTAGTACCATTCCAGTTTCCAACATAGTAGGGTTGGCTGCAAGTTTTTGAGTGTCACAGGTTGCATTCAGAAAATGATTATATGGTTTTGGAGGGGTGAGAGAAGAGTGAGAAAGCATTATTCATGCTGAACTTCTGATGCGACAGAGGCAGTTGGGGTTCCTGCCAGCCTACATTGGAGCCTTGGCTTCTAACACTCACAGATTTCTAGGCTTCCATCTCATTTCTCATATGCCTTCATATTGCTGTGCCACAGGACTAGAAACCCTGGGGCTTCTGTCTGAGCTGTGAATTCAGAATCTGTATTTTCAACCTCATTTTTATTTTTAAACCATCTCTTATAATTTTTTTTTCATTCCTCTTTTGCAGAAAATTTTTAAAATCTCATTTTTCATTCTAAAAATGTCAGTAAATTCTTTCAGAATTCTAGACTCTTTTTTTTCCTGGAACAGATATTCTGGTTTCGAGAAGTTTGGCATCTCAAGTCATGAGCTTTAATATTCATGATATCTCAGAAACATTTTCAACAGACAGCCAAGTAAAAATCTGGGAATCTTTATGTCCATTTTAATTTTCAGCATTACTAATTCGACTGGTATATGTCTGTCCCAGCCTGTCATAACAATGTTGAAAAGGCAGCAAATGTTGGTGACTTAAACACTGATTCTGTGCTAAGAGATAAAAAAAATTTTAAAAAAGCTGCTTTTTAGTACAATTTGTTTTGTTTATATCAAACTTTCTGCAACATTACAGATAGCATACAAATAAGACCCTTCTTTGGAAAATCCCAACCACAATGTATACCTGAAGATGTTGCATTCAAAATATTGTAAATATTTTTCACGGGCAAAGAATAAGTACACCTTATGTATAAGTAAACTCAAGAAATTATTGTCAGCTTAACTCAAATACTGTTAGTAAAAAAAGAAAAGTAGAGCAGTTAAAACTATAACACGCACACACCATAGTTTCTATACTTCCCCTATTGCTCTGAGTGGTCAGTGGTCTTGCTCCAAAGGTGGTGATGGTTGGGCAGTGTTGGGTGAGTTGTCAGCATCCGGAGTACTTCTCCAGGAGGAATATGATGTCCATGTTGATGGTTTCTTCTTCCTCGTTATAGGATCTACCTGGAATCATTTTTATGTTTTCTAACATGCCATCTCTTTCTTCCTTGGTTTGCAGCTCCATGTTACATCCAAATGTATTTTATGTATATTATATAAAATTTCTTAGTTATCTTTGTTATTCTTAAAACCAGTTTTGTCTAGATTCCAGGTCTACATTTCTTTAACAGACCACTGAAGATTTGTTTACTGCTGTAAACTCCATTGTTGACCCTTTGCTCTACCTCTACCCATGTCTGTGCTCCTCTGCACCTCTTTGTGTGTCTATTCTCAAAGCTTTTACTATTGTATGAGGTCTTTATTTCCTCATACTTCGTCATTATTTTATAGTCACCAATGTACATTCTTCATAGACTACTTGCTTGTTACAGCTATCTGTATAAAACTACGGTTGGATCACATAAAAGCAAAATAAATTATCTTTAAATGTCTGGTCAATTAGAAAAATTATCATCACTAAACCAAGTGAAACAAAGCTACACAAGGTGAAGGCGGCACCTTGATCCTGCAGCCTTGCAAACTCCATACAAAGCTTATAGCCAGCTTCTAGCAATTGCAACACTGTCCTACATGTAACCTACATGGTTACAATGAGAAGGGGAAAACTTTGCATTCAGAATTAAACCTAATCAGAGTGATTATGATAAAAAGAAAATTTTGTGCCTCTAAACACAGCTTTGGGAAAAAAAAATCAATGCCATGAACTATTTATTCAGAAATTTAATAGTTTTCACGCTGAGTAAAACGTCTCAAAAGATTTCAAAAGTTCTGAAAGGTGTCAACCTCTATAGGAAATATAATTCCTTCCCATAAGCTATTAAGTTTGAGTCTTTTCAACTTTTCTGTTTCTATTCAACCACCTTTTTCAATTTGTTTTTTGATTGTTAATTTCTTCTCCCCTTTCTTAAA
Source organism: Gallinago jamesoni (assembly GCA_025769975.1). NCBI lineage: Eukaryota > Metazoa > Chordata > Aves > Charadriiformes > Scolopacidae > Gallinago > Gallinago jamesoni. The sequence goes on along the minus strand of JAOQGH010000012.1, from coordinate 73,656,960 downwards.
ATATTTTAAAGAATCTTTTCTCCTTATAGCAAGCATTGTGTTGTGCTCAATGCGGTTAAATGGGAAAAGAGGTGATGAAAACGTCAGGGTGAACCCACAAGGTGGAAACGTTACACGCATAATTAGGACAATATGAACCATTTGGTAGACCACAAGAAAAATGCTATGACAAAGGACTTCTGCTTATAAAGCACTTACCTTACCAGAAATTGCGTGAAGACTAAATTCATTAATGGTTTCATCGACAGAATCCACATATTGGTGTTCACAGGCCTCATCACAGCAGAGAGGTGCATCCCGAAACACAGAACCAGACTCAGTAGGTAGTGAGACATAACAACTCCAGGAAGAAGCTAAGCAGTTCTATTTAACTCCAATTCTAGGCAGCAAAGAGCTCGTCTTTATCTGTCTGCATCTCTTCTCCTTCAACAGAGTTAACTCAAGGCACAATGGCTCCTGCCCTGGCAAGCTGATGGTGTTATTATGATTTCTGTTTGGCTACAACTCTCACACTAACATGAGTTCAGGCTTGTAGAAATGTATTACAGGGAACTTACTGGCTTTTTCACAGTTTAGCATGTGTTTTCTATGCGACTGGTCTTCTGTTTAAAAAAATATGACTGTTCACCTTGTCTTTGCTACTGCAGTACAAAAAAAGAGGCAATCTTCTGGAAGGAAGGATAAAGGTCATGATCCTTCTCTGAGAACTGGATTTATTTCAGCATACCCTGTATCCTGTACTATGTATTTCAGCTGAGATTCCCAAGACGAACAGGGAAGTTGCAGCCAACAGGCATCAGAGCAAAAGCCGTATCTTAGAATTGGTAAAAAAAACCCTAATAATTGAAAGGTTTGTTGGTGGGTTTTGGGGAGATTTTGTTGTTGTTTCTCAGGGAGCTTGCAACATGGTTAAAAACTAAAATTCAATGCAGAAAGGTAGAATCACAGGAATAGTTCCGTGCATGTCAGGACACAGTGTGCAGAGCAGAAATCTGTTTCAAAACTTTTTATATTTTATCACAGCAAATCTGCTTAAAAGTTTACTTGTAGCAATTTCTCTGCTTGTAGTTGAACACAATTTCAGAGAACAGAAACGTTTGCTGTCTTTGGTATGCTCACTTCAAGCCATAGCAGTTCTCCTTCAAAGACTTCAACTGCATTGGACTCCTGACTCAAAAAACCCCAAAAGCAAAGTAATATTTAGTAGAAAAATTATCAAGAGGAAATCTTTTCATCTATTATATTCTATCCTAATGGGTCCAAGTTAATGGGATGGGTTTTTCTATTGTCTGTCATTTCATTCTTATATTTCATCTTGTTTAATGCTGAGTCCTTTCAGTAGTTCTTTTGCTATTTTGGTTTTCTTCGCCATTGTATTTTATTTGTTTTCACTTCTCCCTGGTTTTAGTTTAATTTTTACTTCGATCTAGTTATTCTTTGTTTATTATAATCTGTTCTGGCTTTTGAAAACTGCATTGTAAATCAACTCTTTTGTTTTCTTTGTTTTCTAACTCCTTTTTTTGTTTTAGTTTCAATTATCTCTAGCTTTTTTATTTGTCATACAAACATCTATAATTTCATCATTACAGATTTTGTTAATATCATTGCTATTTGAGCTGGTCTGATGTTTTTCATGGAAATAGCTTCTTTTTATTTACTATAACCATGCCAAATTGTAGTTCCATAGACTGAAATTTTACTTGATAAATGTTCCACATTGTTTCTAGTATGAATGTGTGTTACTATTACCAGTAAGTATGTGGACAGGAAGCCCATTTGTGTTTCCACATAGTTCTGTAGTCTGTAATATTATAATTATAATACAATTATAGTAATACAATATAATTGGCCTGCAACTAATAAATTCTTAAGAAGACCTCTCTGAAGCAAGGATTTGGCAGATGAAAAGTCATATGTACTGTCCTTAATCGTCTACTGAAACTGAAAACATTTGTCTGAATCATGAAACTTTGAATAATCGCAGTTGAGTCTATGGTTGCCTAAGAGATAGGCAATCTTTAAAAAAGTTAAAACTTTTTAAAGTTAAAACTTTAGAGGTTACCTTTTTAGTAACTTTATTTCTTTTGTGCAAGCCTCTGTAACTTCCATATGCAGACAGTTGCCACATGCCAGCGTCACAGAATGACTGAATTCTTTTAAATCCTGCAAGGGCAGAGCAGGACTAAGCAACTTCAGGTGTTTGTAATGCAGCTGGAAAGAAAAACTAGGAGATTGACAATGTAGAGATAGTTGTATCCTCCTCAATGAGACTAGCTTCAGTTATATATAAGAATATAACTATATAGAATGAAAGAAGAACAGATTTAGGTTTGCTGTAGACAGGTGAATCAAAATAGAAAACTGCTGCAGATTTTTTTTTTAATTGAAATTCCTGTGGAACTCCTCAATTACAGTAACACACATACTTATCACATCATTAGTAATCCCAAGCTTTAACAAGAGAAATGAATATAAAAGATTCGAGAGAAATCTACATTTTCTTCTTTCTAGTTTACATGAATACTGCAAACCACGCTGTGACTCATAAAAAGTACTGGTTTGTTACTTTTTAACCAGTAACATTTAAATGTTCAAAGTTAGTGTTCTTGAAGACTTAATAAGCTATGTCTCTGCAAGAGTTTTAGCTTGTGAACAAAATATGGAAAGAACCATGAGGGAGCTGAATGAAATTGAATGGCAAGACCATGCAAAGCAATGAAAGAATTTGTACTAGCATAGCATTGCCATGGTTCATTTGATTAGTGTCAAAGATTTAGGGCAGTAAAATATAGTGACCAATAACAATCCTTGTTCAAAACAAAACTTTTGGGTTGTGCATCTTCATGTATGTCCTGCGTACATATCTACTAACACAAATATATGCACACGCAAACTGCTGTGTATTCCTTAAAAAGACATATTAAAATGAAATCAAGGCAGAGGGCATAAACAGTTACAGAGAATATGTGATTAAACCCACGTGCAGGCTGGTAAAGAATTCATTTAATTTAGGTTGGCCAAACTGAGAAACGGGAATGCACAACTAATCAATCTCAAAATTTCATCCTGAGCTGTCGTGACTCCATAGGAGAGTCTCAGCAGTGGAACAAACACATTTTATTGGTTTCAGTCCAATGATAGATAGTTTGATTCCCATCTTCACCTCATGGCATTCTCTTTGTATTTGAAAACCTAAGTTGTTACACAGGTTAAAATGGTGAGTAAAAGGAAAATATAAGTCTATAAATTTGTCCAAGACATTTTAAATTGGGAAAACAAATAGATTTTGATAGTAACCTAGCATACTCAGCATTTTCCAGACCTTTTTTAAGGATCACTTGTCTGCAACCAGTAAACTAACAAAAAACCCTCCCTTTACATAATAGAAGAATTACTGGTTGGATGACTGAAAGGCTGCACAAAATACTATCAAATGGATTTACAAAAATTAAAGGAAACCCAGACTGTCCTTTAAGAAACACATGCCTTCCTGAATATTTTCAAAACACATTATATAAAGTTGAAATAAATAATAATAATTTTTTAAAAAAAGATCTTTCTGGTTTGAAAGTAAAAGATGTAACTGCAAAAAATTTAAGGAAGAAATTAGACGGAAAATATAGAATTTATTTATTGAAATCTTCATTTAGGATTCACCTCAACCCTGAAAAGACCAGTCTCAACACAATCATGTAACACTGACTTGTGTAAAAATCCTGGGTGGTTTTTGGGAAAAAATATTCTACAAAACACACGTTGTACATTCAGTCATCTTGTTATCCAAACTAAAGGAAAACATGTTTGTTAGAGCCCATATATTTGAAGATAGAAATAAATATTGTCACAAAGAGAGTTTACCAGCTACAAGAGTATATATGCATAAATTAAAATAAAAAAGAGAAAAAAAAAGATAAATAAGATAAAGCTCCTATAATCACAGTATTCAGGACTTCTTTTTTCAATTTTTTTTTTTCCTAAGCTTCCTGTCTCAGTATCTAAGTTCCCTTTCTAATATATTTTCTCTTAAGTTTTGTAGTGGACTATGTTAGAAATTACAGCAGCTGTTCATATGCTTAAATTTCCTTTTACTAAAACTGGTTCAGGTAAAAAAATAGAAGTTAGCTGGACAGGAAACCAATGACTAATTCATTTATGTAGCTGTAAAAAAATTTAATATGTTTTCATTTCCATACATTTTTCTACTTCCTGAAGGATATACAAAAAGAAACCATAAGAAATGCAGTTCTTGTGGTATCATGGAGGTAACTACATGAACATGGGAAATCCTATAAAGTGGAAAGACCGAGCTGGTTTTATTAAGATACCTGAAACAAAACAACCATAAATCCTAGGGCTTTGACAATCAGTTTTAAAGCTTTTCCTCTGCCTTTACTGTTTAAAAAAATAATTTTAGCCTGAAAGTGCAAAATCTTGCAATAAGAAAAATTATGTCTTATATGCAAGCCTGCACGATATGTATGCATTTATTAATTACTTGGAAAATGTCCCAGAACTCTGTGAGTAAAAACCACAGACATGCAACAATATAGATAATAAAAAGACAGATTCTTAGATCAAGAGGCAGGATCTAAGAGCAAGTGAAAAATGAATTAATGTTATGAAGCAACATTTATATCTATCATGTGACCTGCTTGCTGTTATACACACCTTGACTGTTTTCTTTCTTTCTTATGCATGTATATGAAAGTACTAGAGCTTGGTTGCTGTAAGAAGAATAGATGCTGATCAGTAGCAAAAGGAAAGGAAAAGAAACAGTGAAGTTGAGAGGTAATATTGTAAAACCTGATTTGCTTTTAAATACTAAAGTTTGAGCAGAGTATTTCAGATACTCAAGAGAGAATGTAAAATCATTATTGTGGAATGAAAAGAGTTGACATAGTATCCTCAGAAGTACTCACAGTCTTTCTTTACATATGCTGATGTAAATAAGAGTTTATCACCATCTCTAAAACGTAAAGGAAAATATTGTGTTTCCAAACAAACACAAAAACACACCCACAACCCAAAACAAAACAAAAAAAACCCAACCCCACAAAAACCAGACAAACCACACACAAAAAACAGCACCCACCAAATAAACCCCACACCCACAACCCCCCACACAACACCCCACCACAAACCAATAATCTTGGGCACTAGAGCATGCCCTGAAGAACCACATCTACATGTTTCTTAAATACCTCCAGGGATGGTGAGTCCACCACCTCCCTGGGCAGGCTCTTCCAGTGCCTGACCACTCTTTCAGTAAAGTAATTTAACTCACACAATTGTCGAGGGGAAGTTGGAAAATTTGACACTAACAATGACTAGATAGAGGGAGGGTGGGAGAAAGAGATGGGTGGAAAACTGTTATTTCTGCCAACTGAGAGGACAGCTTCTGGTAACCAGGATGAGGGCAGATTTGAGAGCTTCCTGGAATTTAGGAACAGAAAAGTCATAAGGAATTTTGATATCCAGACAGACTACATGTTTGGTTTTTTTTTTCTCTTCTTCCTACTTTGAAGGGTAGAGTTATCCTGCTGTTGAAGATGAAAGCCATTTGGTATTGGGGTTTTCCTGATTTCAGTTTTCTGCTGTTCTATTACTACCAATACTGTTAGTTTTGTATTGATCAGTAATATAATTTGCTGTTAACTGTGAATGAACCCTTGGAATAAGACTGTATTATCTCTAGTGGGACCAAGGCAGAGTAAACAAGATGCAATCTCATAAGAATTTACAGCATGATTAGTTCTTGGGATTATTGATTTCCCTGAATTTACTCATAATTATTCCCTTATATTAAGAAAATCAGAGTGTAATTATTTTCCCTGAAAACAAAGGAATTTAAATTCTGTAGCTTGTGCTGATTAACTCTGTTGGTGATGACTTTTCCCACTTTCTAGTAAGATTTAAAAAACCTGAGATGCTGAAATATAGCTTCTGGGAATATATTATTGAATTATGCTGCATAGTGAAAAAAATATAACTTCTATTTCAGAATACACAGAATAATTTCAGTCCAAATCCTAACAAAATATGAAAACTCACTCAAGTAGTTGCATCAACGTTATGCTAGAAAATTAGACAATTTTGGTTTAGGTAGTAAGGCCATTAACAGGATAGTTATCTGGCTGGAATCAAAGCTAGGAATATGGCTTTCTCCTCTCCCCAACTATTATATGATCATATGTCTTGGACTAGAATTATCTTTAGATATGGGCTTTAGAGAATTAAAAGAAAAAGGAGAGAAGAAAGGAAAGAAGGAAAGAGATGAAAGTTATTGAATTTCAACTATGTTTGTTATAGCCCTTGCACTTGTTGACCGATGTCTAGTGGAGTAGAGTGCCCAGTATTTTAGTTCCCTAAATTACATTACTCCTTTTCAGAAAAACTGAAAAGATAGAGCAAGTAAGCTTATAGAGAGTCTCATAAAAATAGAAGTTTCTAGAACTGACCAATACAGTGAAAGGAAGGTTGTTGGTTTTTTTCCTGAAAAATGTTGTAATATGTGATAATATAAGTCAATAGACCCCCAAAAGATTAACTTATGATGTTGCATATCTTTGTTCAGAATAGAACTGAGAATAATATTTTTGCAATAGCTTTTGACAGCCTGTTTCCTACTTCATTCATTGCTTATTACAAAACTAATTAGTTACTGAGCAAGTTCAAAGTCATGGATATGTATCAAACATGGGTTTGGAACGTTTTCTGCAATAGATATAAAAAATTGTAAGACATTTACTTTACATCACAACAGGAGAGACCACCCTCAGATATGCTGTTAAAATCTCTTAGGACAGACAAGTTATATTGCTCTATTTTTTCTCAGTTCCTCATTTCCGATAACTTTTCTTTTGTTTTCATAACTTCTTTTAGTTGATTTGCTCTATCATTCATCTTTTGACACTGCTGGTGGCAGGGAGAATGTAAAATGAGTCAGTTGTAAGGGAAACATGTCATAGAGTTGTATAATAACAGAGCTTAAAAGATACTAGTTTAAGATTCCCAATGTAAAGCTTGCTTTCTCTCCTCTAGGCAATTCTGTGAGATGAGTTATATACTCTACTGATAGCAATAGATTTCCTTCTGATGGAAAAAAAAAGGAATAAACAAATATCCGTATAGGTTCATGGCAATATTCAGAAATAGTAAACAACTAAATATCTAAGCAACATTAGCGCAAGTATTTTACTTTAATGTTATTTAAAAAAATAGGAAAACTGCAAGAAAAGCAGTGGGGTAGAATAAATTAAACTAAGTTAGGTGCCACAAAGGTACCTTTATGTTTTGTTTAATTTAAACAAAATATGAAACTGTTATGGAAAGATTCTGATGTGATGAGGACCATCTGCTCTTATTTTGTTATATCATGATTTGCATAAAATCTATTAAGTTTGTTGTAGTGCATGCTTCAGAAATTTAATAGCCCAGAATTATGTATGATATACAGCACATGGCAATGAATTGTAATAAACAAAAATGGTACTTCTAACTGTGTATAGAAAAGAATGTGTGATTTTTAGGAAAATAAAGCTGTTGCAACCTATTTTCTGTTGTATTTATTCAGCAATTAATGTGTCTGAATTCTTGGGAGATCACAGGTTCCATAATTCTGGATGCTTGACACAGGGGAGCATGAAATGATGCTAGATTTACTTGGTATTTTATTATTACTATGTTTTTCACATATCTACTGCTCTTAGATGTTTACTAAGATAATGTGGATTAATTTCTTAATTATGCTTTGCATATACAAGGATTCTAGTCTCAGTTATACCCATACAAGCAATGCCCAATTCCTGTGAAATTAACAGCTTTGCTACTGGTATAAAAACATGAGAATAATAATTGCATTAATGTGTTACAATAAATTATTTGATTTTAGTAGTACATGAATGTCTACTGAAGGCTTTCTGGCTTCTGTGCCATCTAATTGAAGAATATTATAGAAAAAATATTGCTGAATGGATTTTAGATATCCCTAAACTCACTTAGAACTTACCAATTGATGCTATTAAACAAAAAAACCTCCTTACAATAGTTCCTCCTCTAGTCATACTGAAACAACTATGATCCCCCATGTCAAAAAACAGGGTCAATCAAGGCTACTTCTGAACCTTACTAAGTGCCTTAAACCACTTTGGGAAACAAGATGTATGTTTTCGACTCTCTTCAAACTTCAGGCTGGTGGTTGAATTGCATCCCTCTAGAGCAACATTTAAAATCAGAGAATGACAAAAGTCAGCAAAAATAAGGGTTTAAAACATTAATTTTTTCCAATTATCACCTGTTCACGTGGAGTTCCATGGAATTCCATCCATTCCTATGAAGACAGGCTGAGAGAGTTGGGGTTGTTCATCCTGGAGACGGCTTTGGGGAGACCCTATAGCGGCTTTCCAATATTAAACAGGGCCTACAGGAGAGATGGAGAGAGACTCTTTGTTAGAAAATGCAGTGATAAGATGAGAGTAATGGTTTTAAATTAAAAGAGAGAAGATTTAGATTAGATATAAGGTGGAAATTCTTTACTGTGGGGATGGTGAGACACTGGAAGATATTGCCCAGGGAAGTTGTGAATGCCCCATCCCTGGAAGCGTTCAAGACCAGGCTGGATGGGGCTTTGAGCAACCTGGTCTAGTAGGAACCATGTCCCTGCCCATGGCAGAGGGGTTGGAACTTAATGATCTTTAAGGTCCCTTCCACCTCTAAACATTCTATGATTCTATGAAACAAACAGCTGATATCATTCTGCTTTCCAAAGGTAGAGTTAAATTGCTTGCAATTAACACCCCTGACTACCTTTCCCTGTCTCCATTCTTCCTTTAACAGCTCATTAACTAACTGCTGTAGCACAGTTCAGACTCTGGGTCATGTGTTAATTTATATCAGCTGACTGCCACCTCCCCAGCTGAACTGGGCTCTCCTGCAGCTAACTTTAGTCTGAGCTCAAGTTATTGTATCCTCCCCTAAAATAGATTTTTTATGTTGTCCCTGTGCAGAGTGCTATGGAGATATAAGAAGCAGTGGTGTATTTGGTTAGTAATTTTCTGTACTGAGGGGAGGCTTGCAAATAAGTTTTACTCCTTTTGTACTGCTACAGCAGTATAAAAGCAATTGGCTGGGACAAAGAACATCTCCCAGAATAATGCCACCAGTATGTTGACTAATATAGTATAACCCAGTTTCCTAAATGAATCTCTACTTCTCTATCAGCAAATCGAAATCTAACTGGGTGCTTGCTTTGTGGAATTAAATAATGATGCTCTACCCAAAGAGCATCTTCTTAGCTGTGAAACTCTTTGGTGCCTGTGGACCAACAGCTGTTGACTGAACGTGGTCGCATTAGTCTTATACAAGACATAAAGCCTGCCCAGCAACTAGTCTCATCCAACACCTCAATAACTAATATAACGTATATAATCTGAACACTGAATATCGCTGGCACATAAAAATATTTTATATTAGTGCTTGTTTTCCTCAACAAATTTAGTCCATTAAAGAATACAAAAGCAGACTATAACTATAATTTATTTATAGTTTTTATATTTATATAAAATATAAATAGTTTATAGTTTTAGTATATAGTTTTATATAGTTTATATTTAACGTAATGTTACCTCTGAATTTGTAAGATCAAATCTCAGAGGATACTGAATTTTGGAGTTAGAAAAAATACTACTGGCATTTTAGGCTAGGATAATCAAGTGTGTTGTTATACTGTTAAAAGGTTTGAGTTTTATTAAAGAAGTCTCAATCAATGAAAAAAGTGTTTCAGTATTGGTTCACTTCCTCATCTTCTGGGCCAGTGTATTGATTACTGATTTTTACTAGCTGATTTGCAACATATTATCCTGAGAAAATATGTGGTTTATTCTCAATAGCTTGGTTCTAGTTTTTTTGTTTGGTTAGTTTGAGGGATTTTTGTGATCTCTTCCCCTGCCTCCATGTTCTAATGTCTACCTTCTCTCATATCTTTTCTTTTGGCTGGACAACAGTGTTAACACTGGGCAGAAATAAGAATTTTTTCTCCATTAACTGAGTATGTTTGAACTTTTCTCTCCTTCAGAAGTCCCAAGATCATTAGAAATGAAAAAAAAAAAAAAAAAGCTATGTTGGGGTTTGGGGTTTTTTTCTGAATTACAGAGAGATTTTCTAACTTCTCTCTGCATTACTTGTGTTAAACATGTTTTCATAATCACTGGAATAGCCGGTGTCTTTTTCCTTTTCCTTTTTCCTCTTCCTTTTCTGTTTCCACTCTAAATGTTGTGTATAAAGAAGGTCTTTAAAGCACCACTTATAATTGTCAAATGATTTTATCCACCTCTGCAGGAAAAAAAAGTTGAATCAAACTTTATTCTGAACAGCATAAGAATGTCACACTCCAGCTATGAACTTAGTACTGTGAACTGTGACATTGTGTTACAATATAATTTTCCAAATATTTCCCACAGCATTGCTGTTTCAGTAGTGTCCATTTTATATTGATTTCTCCTTTGAAATACAGTATTTCCAATTTTTTTTTTACCGAATCTCCTTTTTATTATGCACAATATTTCAAAAATGTAATTAATTTGAAATGTATTGTTGTTGTCCAATGTGCTTGACTCCAGCCTTGTACCATTTTCAGAAATATTGTTTCAAAATTTTAATGTAATCTTCAACATGAAATTTAGTCATATTTATACCGAGCATATTTTCAGCAACAATTTTTCCATATTTTTTGAGAACGACACAAATAACTTTCTCAAAACTTTACATAATTCAAGAGACATTCTCGTATTTTGACTATTCACAAAATCTTCTGTTAGAAAAGAAAACAGAATGTTTATTTCATTACAATGCAGTGACATCTTCCAATGCTGGTGACTCCAAGTGGTTGGGTTTTGTGCGAAAGATTTAGCAGTGTGTTAATATGCCTTTTAAGACACTGGCAGCTGTCTTTTTATTGAGAAAACATCATGAAGTAGCTCTGCAATTTTTTTTTTGAAACTTTTTAATTCATTTTTTACAGAAACATATGTTGTTTTTCTAACCTAAGAGTTTGTGTCTTTTTTGCAACAAAAAAAGAAGTGAAAAGGGGAAAAAAATCTATGACACAAAGAAAGAATTCCAAATGTTCAGAACATCGCAAGATTGTAATGCAGAACAGAGTAAACAGCAACTGCTGACATAGTCAACATGTTGGTCTGTGCAACTCTTGACCCTGTTCAGTTCTCAGGAATATATCCCCTTCTGACCAAAAGCTACAAAAATATGCTTATATGTTAAATAAATGTGTTAAATAAATACAGCAGTATTTTCTTTAATGAGACAGGTGTGTTGCGTTTCATGAAACTGCAATTCCCAGAGTGAGGAAGATGTGAGTGATAAGGCATCTTTCATAACTTTATTTGATATTCTAACTTCTGTGTAATGCTCATTACTTTTTTTTTTTAACTGAAATGCTCTCCAAAGCATGTTGTCTTTGGCTAATGAAAATGTTTTACTGAACAGTGTGTTTGGTATTACATGAATTCTTTTTCTTTTCCATATAATTTGGACTATAGAGCAACTGTAGATGAAAATGTGGCATTCTCTTTAGAAGTCTAATATCAGTAACTTAAGGCCTTACAGCCAATTAGCACATTCAGATACAAGTTAGTATAATAGAAATAAGAGATAAGCCATACACCAAATTCTTGGGTTTGGTATGATTTGGGTCTAACTCCATGACAGCTCATTAAGTTATTCAAGTGTATGTCAGTTTAGTTTAAAATTGTAATATAATTTTCTCCCTATTAAGAGGATGGAATTTTTATAACCAGAACAATAACAAAAAAAAGGAATCTAGTCCCATAACAGTTTTCATTGGTCTCTGGGGAAAGAAATTTCTGAACTGTTTTAAAAAAATCATACTTTTCTTGCTATATTAATGTCCTGGGTTCTGAGCAATGGACAGTAAAGTTATAACCTATGGGATCATAACTTTGATTTGGAAAAGGGGTTAAATCTATACAATCTTCATGGTATAACATTGTCACACAGTCATACTGTGTAGACAGGTGCAGAAAGTGCCATTAATTAACAGTATGTAATTAAATTAATTTCATACAACCCAATAGCCGATGTAAGCAATTTAAAAATGCACTTTCTGTATTAAGAATGACAGAAGATTGGATCGCTGAAGGTAGTACACTGAGGATGGTTAGAAACTTCTGGATTAGTAATAAGTGACTTTCTTATGTGTGGAATTAGGAGATAAATAAAAATAGCTATCATTGTCTTAATTTGCTATATGTGTATAGCAAGATGGGTAATATTTACATTTCTGCATGGTGAACATGATACTTATGCAGCTGAAAGCACATTCAGTACTTCAGTATATATAACCTGGTTAAAAGTTTACAAACAAAAAAGTAGTCTAGCAGTAGTATCTCTGTATGTTCAAAATTTTTGCAAACTAATATGTTTTTTATTTATCAGCCAGATTATACAACATCAGTTGTTTAGCCTCTGCAAGGAAAATACATTTAGCGGTAGTGTGTGATGGAAAGCTTGATAACATTAGGAGATAAATACAAGCCGAAGGCACAAACTGATGCCTAAAATGAGCATTTGTATGTCTACATACAAATATAAAAACATATACACATCAAAATATATCATTTTTGACTATATTTTAAATATCTCTTTATGTATGCACAGTTCAAAAAGTTTTGTTCTATGGAAAGGTCTTCAGAGCAAAAATGAGGATTCTCACATTTTTTTTGGAAGTTCATATCACTTATAAACTATGAATCATGTATTAACTGATGTAGATAAAAAAGGTTAAATTTTATGAACTGAAAATTTCATTGGATGTTGATGCTTAACATTATTCTGTGATTAAATCTGCATGATCATACAAACTTCTAGGCAATCCAGTGCTCAGCAACAGCAGACATCACAGTCTGACAGAATAAAATTGAGTTAGACTTCAAACAAAAAATAAAAACCGCTTTTATACATGTTTCTGCTTTAGAAATTTTGGTTCATTGCCCAGCACTTTTTGACAAATGCAACATTTATGGTCCACAACTGTTGAAAGGAAAGCACTTCACTTTTGGAATTCTAAATTTAAATCTACTTTCATTCCTAACAAAAAGCAAAAAATATATTTTTTAAAATTATTGCTTCCTTTTAATTGCAAAACATTTTAATTAAAGTTCATTGGTCAGAGCTTTGAGAGGAAATAAGTTGGGTATTATCCCATGTGCTGGGGATGACACTAAAGTTAAGAGGTCTGTATAGGATTTGATAATATACTCACTACTCTCTCTGGAAAACTCTTAAGAGTTTCATAATGATGATATGTAAATTTGTTATCTTTGGAAGTTGAAGTTGAATGGGTTAAAAGAATGGTTCATGCCAAGTTCCAAAATCCACATTATATCAGTTTACAACCTGCAGACATTTTTTTAGATCTCTCCCTGCAACTGTAGTTTAGGAAAGCCTTACTTTTTCTTAGTTCCTGCAAGTTGGCTTAATTGAATTCCTGCTCATGTCCTTTTCTCCATCTCTACTGCCTATTACACAGGTTTCTATATGCTCTTCCAATAACAGTAGTATCCAGCTGCTGAAGGTTTTATTACACAAAATATTTCCCTGGCTGTTTATTTGTGTTGGTATGTGCTCCAGACTATGAACAACTGATAAGGATGCATTCCAAAACAGCTAATTTAGTCCCACCCAAGTAGAAAATTAGTTATTTTAAAATATAAAGAGAATTACTTGTAATCTTATCTGTTTACTTTCTCATATGTTCTTAATAATTGAATTATACATATATTGTAAAATTGTTTATATACTCTACTCTTCTCACACACCTTTTTCTTGAACTAGTATTTTTCTTAATTTCTGTGAAAAATGAAATATATATTCTCACTTCATATACAGATTATTTTCCTAACATATCTGTATAACTTTTTTTAAAAATTTCTAATTTTTAGAAATGGTTACTGAATAACTCTGTTTTATAAAAAGCCTATGAGATGATGTACAATTTGGTTTTCAAACAACTTATTTTAGTTTGTTTCAGCATATGAAGACACTTTGAAGTGAGATAATGCCCAAGAGCAGAGACTATCTGTAATCAAGATTACAAATAATATTTAATCAGTTTTAGTGCTAAAAAATTTGTGGTATTTCTGTATAATTTATTCATAGCAAATATATGTTTTTCATGCATTAACATGAACTGTTCATTATGTGATAGAATCCTAGCAGCCACAGATTTAAGGTGCATTCACAGAATCACAGAATCACCTAGGTTGGAAGGGACCTTTTAAGATCATCTAGTCCAACCAATAAAATAAAACAAAACAAAACAAAACAAAACCCACCACACACCACCACATTCACACCACAGAAAACACCACTCAACACTAATCTATATCCCTGAGCACCATGTCAACTCGTCTCTTGAATACCTCCAGGGATGGTGCCTCAACCACCTC
>JAOQGH010000012.1:73604472-73625268 GCA_025769975.1 Gallinago jamesoni | reverse complement strand
AAGTACAGAGCAGCAATGAAAATGTGCAGCCTGACAACTTGTGACCAAACTGTGGCAGGGCAGGAAGATGTTTCATTTGCATAGTATTTCATCATTTATTTCAGTATTCCTGGCTAATATCAATTAGCTGCCTAACTTTAAGTATATTACATTGAATTATATTCTATAAAATCAATAATTAAAGTCACTAAACTTATTTAATATCCAGTACGAATATTTGTTGTACTTCATCAAAGCCACTTATTCAGTAGGAGTTCACTGGAACACAGCCTGAAATCCCTGCTAACATTAAGACCCAACCAGTTTACGAACCAACCCAAAGATATTCTAATTTTTACAATATTAGGATATTAATGTATCAAAAAGCATTTTCCAAATATTATATAGCCTATTAGTATCACTCCCTGATTAACTTAATTTAATGAAAGAATCCTTCTATATTAATTAGTTAGAAAGAAGGTTAAGGTCAAATGTAAAACTAATAGGGATCCTATCAGCAAACCAGTGAGATTTAAGTTTGCCTTCCAATTTGTAGGGGTGAATTGTGTTTTTGAAGCTTATTGATAAAAGAATACAAGTCTAAGATGAAAATGCAGGTTATATTGACAGGCTTTTAGATTCTAATTTAAGAAATGTTGGTAGATTTCCTTAGATAAATTTTCCTTCCCCCAAAATGACCTGTTATTTAGTCTCACTCTCTTGTTTGAATTTAAATTTAATTTTTTAAAATATTTTTTGGTTTTACATTTTTCCACTATTTCTAAATTTCCATAGGTAGACTCAAGGATTTTACAAAGCTAGTGAAACTCATACTGAAATGCACAAAAGAGTTGTAATTAATATTTTTGTAACAGCATATCTGTGCAAAGACAAATCTTATGTTTATAATCATTTATGCTCACAGATTCACTGTCATAAATTTAATCTAACAAAAGAAGTGTAAAATTAAGAGAAACTGAGATTATTTTTTTCCCAGCAAAAAATCCACAGAAAGCACTGTTTTCTACTGTGAAGCAGAAGGTGTAGAAAACACCACCTTTTTCCCAAAGAACACACAGTTTGAATGAAATACAATTGCTGTCTGAAATGAGACAACAGTTGCTACACTGGGATGACCATTCTTACTAATACAGATATGTAATACTAATATGTCCACTCCAAAAATACTGAAGAAAAGCATTGCAACACCTCCCCCTATGATATGTCTTTTTAACTTCCTCATCAAATCAAATTCTAAATACACCAGAAGCGTCTGGGAAAAAAATAAATAAATAAGGGGAGGCGGGGATTCAAAAGAGAAAATCAGTAAATAATCTGAAAGAATAAGAGTCTGGAAACTTTCATAGGCAGGTTAGAGGCACAAACAGAATTCAAATGAGCCAGTAATGTTTACAGGCTAAAAACACTGAGCTATCTTCAATACTAAGTTTGAATAATTTTATAGTTCAAGTTACACCATTCCTAACGCTCACACCGAGGTTTAAAATATGACTAAGGTAATTTACTTTCCAATATGGCATTAAATTTAGCAGTTCTTAATGATCACAGATAATCTATTTAATTCTGGTGAACTGCAGCAGTGTAAGTGAAAATTGATGGAAGACTGATATAATTATACCCTACCAATAACCAGATTATTTTAAGAGGCTGTCAAAAAGATTTAAAATGTAAAGATTTTCTAAAGCCATCTTGGAATAGTATTTAATAGGGATCTTTCTTTGTTCAAAGAAAGTTGTTTTTTTTTCAAACTTTCTTTAGATCAAAAATAAAATAAAATAAAATAGCCATAAATAACAAAATATTATCTATCAAAACAACGTATCATAGAATCATAGAATGGTTTGGATTTGAAGTGAACTTTAAAGGCTACCCAGTCTAACCCCCTGCAATGAGTAGGGACGTCTTCGACCAGTTCAGGTTGCTCAAAGCCCCATCCAACCTGACCTTGAATGTTTCCAGGAATGGGGCACTTACCACTTCTCTGGGCAACCTGTTCCCGTGGTGGAGCCGGGAGAAGGGGGAGGAGGCGGGGGCGGCAGAGAGGAGCCGGCGGGGACTGACCACAGACCCCCATTCCCCTGCCCCGGTGCTGCTCTGGGGGGAGGAGGTCGAGGAGTCGGGAATGAAGAAGTGAAGCTGAATCTGGGAAAACAGGTGAGGGGGAAAGGCATTTGTGGTTTTTTGGTGTTTCTTTCTTACCTTCTTACTCACTTTTTAACACGTAATATGTTAAATTACTTCCCTAAATTGAGTTTGTTGTGCCCAAAAAGGTAACTGGGAACTAATTTCTGTGTCTTTATCTCGATGCATAAGATTTTATGTTATCTTCTCTCCCGGTCCTAGTTGAGGAGGCCAAGTGAGAGAGCTGGTGGGTGGGCATCTGGAAGCTGGTCAAGGCACCGCAGTTTTAAAAAATCAAATAGTTGATTTACTGTACTGTAATGAGGCCTGGTGAGGGGAAAAGATTGAACGGCCAAAAACTGCCTTTGTTTTTACAGGCACTTTTCATGGGTATAAGTAAAGGGGTTAGAAAGAACAATGGCTGTACATTTTTGGGGGGGGGTGAAGAATGATGAAATACATAGTTAGAAGAACTTATGGCATTTATTATACAGATAATAAGTGCTTAGCAGCTAGAAAACAGAGGTTTTATAAACAGCATAGTAATCCATCTAAGTTTGAGTTGGCTCAGATGTCAAGAAGTATTCAACATTCAAAGAGGGATCTTATGTACCCGGTATAGGAATAATATATCATGGATTCCAATGTTTTCCAATATTTAATACTTATTTTAAATGTTGTAACATTTACAGTGCAGTGCCACTTAGATGCACTTGAAAATCATATTTTTAAAATGGCAGTGTGTACTTCAGCTGTATCATTTCTTGGTCACTACTTTCCTAAAGTTAAATCCAGACTCCAGTTCTTCAATAAATATACCTTGATTTTCAGTTATAATGCAGACTAACAAAATCTACCTTAGTGGCATTTTAGCAAACTTCTGCGAAAATGAAAATGTTGTAAATGTTACTGTAGCTTCTAAAGTTCCAAGGGAAACACATGCCCTCATTGTTTTAATGATACAACAGTCAACTAAACCACTAGGCAATAATGAGGATAAAAAAGCAACCAAAACCAACAGCCAAAACCAATTACATACAAGCTGGTGGGTAAACAGTAGTTTTTATGTAGGAAATATAACTTCAGATATGAAGTGGTCAGGACTCCCTTTTGCTCAGCCCGATCTTTATACTTAGAGGCGTCTCCTGGCACTGACAACTCAGAACCCAGTACAAATGCAGAACCGGCAGGGGCTCTAACTCTGTTACTCATGTTTCTGAAGGTTAACCTCTTCATTCTACTCTATAATGCCAGCCCGTGGCTATACTGCATACAGAGGAAAGGTAGCTTCTGGAGAAAAAAATAGAATGTGTGAAGTGTATAAAGATTTACCCACCCTTGGTGTCCAGTAGAGTCGCAGCTTGGCTTTCACATCAAATCTCTGCTCTAGGAAAATGTCAGTCTGTTTGACTTACTGCAGCTGACAGAGATGAATATGTAAATACATGTAGAAATTCCTCGAATTTCTTGAATTTTATTCATGCTATAACCCCATAGCTTAAAGAGCTAAAAAATAAGAATAAATAGATGATAGTAATATAAAATGTATATTTCTTTTCCAAAATCAGGAACTAAATATTTGAATTCCTTAGTACCACTCAGACTTAAATACTGAATGTGTTATCACGGAAGTCACAGGATTGTTGGAGTTGGAAGGGACCTCTAGAGATCGTCTAGTCCAACTCCCCTATGTGCCTAGAGCACATCACTCAGGACTGCATCCAGGAGGGTCTTGAAGATCTCCAGAGAAGGGGACTCCACAACCTCCCTGGGCAGCCTGTTCCAGTACTCCGTCACCCTCAGCGTAAAATTTTTTCTCATATTTGAATGGGACTTCCTATATTCCAGTTTGTGCCCGTTGCCCCTCGTCCTGTCACTGGCAACCACTGAAAAGAGTCCAGCTCCATCATCCTTCAACCCACCCTTTAGATACTTATACACATTAATAAGGTCTCCCCCCAGTCTTCTCTTCTCTAGGCTAAAGAGTCCCAGCTCTCTCAGCCTTTCCTCATCAGGGAGATGCTCCAATCCCTCAGTCATCTTTGTTGCCCTACTCTAGACTCTTTCCAGTAGTTCCCTGTATCTCTTGAACTAGGGAGCCCAGAACTGGATGCAGTATTCCAGTTGTGGCCTCACCAGTCCTCCCTTGACCTACTGGCCACATTCTTCCCTATGAAGCCCAGGATTCCATTGGCCCTCTTGGTGACAAGAGCACGTTACTGGCTCATGGATAATTTACTATTTATCAGGACCCCCAGATCATTCTCCTCAGAACTGCTTTCCAGCAGGTCCACCCCTACCCTGTATTGATGCCTGGCATTCTTCCTCTCCAGGTGCAGGACCTTACACTTGCCCTTGTTGAACCTCCTTAGGTTCTTCTCTGCCCAGCTCTTCAGCCTGTCCAGGTCACGCTGGATGGCAGCACAGCACTCTTGAGTGTCAGCCAGTTCTCCCAGTTTGGTATCATCAGTGAACTTGGTGAGGAAACACTATGTCCTCTCATCCAGGTCATGGATGAATATGTTGAACAAGACTGGACCGAGTGTTAACCCCTGGGTGACACCACTGGTTACAGGCCTCCAACTTGACCCTGCTCCATTAATCACAGCCCTCTGAGTTCTGTCACACAGCCAGTTCTCAGTCCACCTCACTGTCCCCTCATCTAGCCCACGCTTCCTCTGTTTCCTAATGAGAAGGAACATCTGCCAGCTCTCTCAGTATTTGCAGGTGCATCCCATCAGGGCCCATGGACTTATGGATGTCTAGGCCAGGTGGTCTCTAACCTGGTCCTCCTCTACTGAGGGAGAATCTTCCTCTCTCCAGACCTTCACCCTTGTCTCCAGGTCTGGGATTCATGAACACGTTATCAGAACATTTTTCAGATGACCATTTCACCATAACTAAAAATGCCTATAGAGCTACATAATTACAACACAGTTGTAAGAAATAAAACTGAACACAGGAACTAAAAGTGAAAAAAATTTATTAATGCATTAAAATATGCCTTATCCTTCAGTTACTGAGGTATGTTGACTTACAGCATTTAAACGAAATATCATGGAACACAATTCCTTAGGTCAAAGTTACCAGTTACACTAGAGCAAGTATGATTCATCAGAAATAATGAAAAACCTAATTCTGTAAATATTTATAGTTGCTTTTCAAGCTACTGTGATATAACTTCAGCTTCCCAGATGATGGGGAAGGAGAAGAGCAAAGATACTGGTGCTCTTTGAGAATTCAGACACCTTTCAGACCCAGATTACTCTCATAGATAAAGACCCCTTTTTGGAAAAGTGGTTATAATGACCAGTGTATGAAACCGGTGTGCTCTGTTTTTCTTACTACACATTGTTTCAGGCATTGTGCATTTTGAAGTCTAGACTACTTCAAATTGTAAAGATATATGAAGAAGAGTTACAGGAAACTGTATCGTGATTTGTGTAAGAATTGGTCACATTTCACCTCTAACAAAAAAGGGAACATTTTTTTAAAGTGCATCTAGGATAACTTTTGTAGATGCTAACAATCTAACCAATCTAACAATCTAACCAATACAAAGAATGTATTGGTCATCACTAAATTAATTAAGAACTGGATAATTGTCAAATCTCTACAGCTGTCAGCTGAAAAAACAATAATCAAATGAGAGTATTTCAAACAGGTTCCACAGGGCCTGGACTAATGCTATTTAATATTTTTAATCAGTGATCTGGAAATAAATATGAAAATCATCACTTGGAATATTTATATATGCCATAAAAGTCAGTGGAACAAAGTGTATTGAAGAGAACACAGTCAAAGAAAAGTGTCTGAATTACTTGATAAGTTATGCACTTAAGTAGCATTTACTCTGTAGAGCCATATGTACAATTATAGATCTAGAAACAAGGAATGCAAGCCATACCTACTCAATGAATGACTGTTTCGTATATGGAGTATTTGTTTTCTTAGAAGGTTTTTAAAAACTGGTTGATGCATCTTAGCGAGTTTGTCTCCCTGTAGCCCATCTGCAGGGTAAAATGTTACATTAATGGAATACTAAATCATGGTCTACTAGAGGCTGGAACAGCAGGACAGACTAGAACAAGCTCAGTGCGTGCTAGAACATGTAAACCACATTTATACTTGTTTATTGTGTTTGGAATCAACTTAGTGTCCGTGCATTTCCTTCCTTGCTTTATCTCATGTGACATTTGTAACTCATGACAAGGAGGCTCGCATCCAATTTACACACTTACCTTGTGGACAGGCAGTATCTGTGCAAAGAGCCTGTTGCTGACTTCTTTGCAATTAATTTTTTTTATGAGCTGCTTTAGTAGCAAGACCTTTGGCTATTAACAAATTTCTGTAAGAAACGTTAGTATAATGCATCCTGGGAATAAAATACAGAGTCGTATTACAGTGCTTGGGCATGTAGTGACAACAGCTCTGAAAATAATGTAGAGATCATAATAGACAAACCTGAATCTGACGTAGCAAACATCTTGTATGATACTGTGAGATAAAATAGTTATGTAAAAGTTAGCTTTATGAATAGGGGAGTACTGATTTACCAATGACCGAAAGCAGGCATTGTTTGAATAGATTTGGAACATTATACTTTTCTGTATATACTTTTCATTTTAAGAGAATGTTGAAAGAAGGGATGCATAAAAGAGCCATGCTTATTAGTCTGTAGGTGAAGGAACTTTATATTGAAGGACAAACAGAAAACAGTCTATTTAGGTTTTAAAGAAGAACTTGTTTGCAGTGTACAAACATATTTATGAAAAAGTGTGCTAGAGAGTACTGGGGTATTTCATTTATCAGAAAAAAATACAACAGGAACTGGTGGCTTGAACCTGAAGCCAATTGAAATGGAAATATCAGGTATCCTCTAACCAAGAGGGGGATAAACCCTGCACAAAGGAAGGTGTGAAGGGAAATGCACTCTCTGTCTATTAATGTTTTAAGTAAAATTAGGTGCCTGTTTTGAGTAATAAGCTTTAGCTAAACAAAAGTTACTAGCCTCCATCGGAGGATTCCTGAGGAGCTCCAAGTATGTCCATGGAAGTGAAAATGCATAGGGATGTTTCTGTATTAGGAAAATGAAAGCGACATTATCTTTTCCAGAATGTGCATAAACATAATTATATATATATATCAACAAAAGTGTACACATATGATAGGAACACATGTCTTTATCAGCTTTTATCAATTCATAGTACTGGTTTTCTAGAGCAAAAAAAAAGCCACTGAAAATTATTTTGCTACTCCCTTGTTCCATCAATGTTCAGAGATCCCGCTCATTTCATAATTTTTCAGAAATCCTGATACTTAGACTCTGGTTTCTTGTCTCCTTCCCTGAGAAGGAAAGAGATCATACAGTAGTGGGACACTGTTTATCACCTGGTCTTTGCTCTACCTTTCTTATTAGTGTCAGGGAAACAGGACTCATCCTTTATTTCTTGAGTGTGCTCAGGGTCTCAAGGTTTAGGGTTGTGCAGTTGAACTTAGAGTTGGCCATGAACTTAGAGTTCACTGTTTTTTATCACCATTATAAGCATTTTATCTACCACAATACTAATTTTATTAACTTGTTTTCCATGATAGTACCTTTTTCATTTCTGAAAGAATTCCCTTGTGACAGATAAGAGGACAGCAGTTACTCCTTTGCTGTAAAACAAGGCTTATTAGAAGGTTTTCCTAACAAAATAATTATATAAAGTTATTATTTTATTGTGTATATGGCATATATACAATGTGTATATGCTCATGCTGCTACATAAACAATATGGCATAGACATATTTTTTTGTGGCAACACGTGGCATGGGCAACAAACAGGAGGAGATGGAAGCCATTGTGCAGCAGAACTATGATATAGTTACCATCATGGAAACATGGTGGGATACCTTACACGACTAGAGTGCCTCAATGGATGGCTATAAACCGTTCGGAAGGGACAGGCAAGGAAGGAGAGGTGGTGGGGAAGCCCTGTATGTTAGGGAGTGTTATGATTGTCTAGAGCTTAATGGTGGTGATGATAGGGTTGAGTGTTTATGGGTAAGAATCAGGGGAAGTCCAACAAGGCAGGTATCATGGTGGGAGTCTTATAGACTACCCAACCAGGATGAAGAGGCAGATGAAATATTCTATAAAAAGCTGGGAGAAGTTGCACAATTGCTAGCCCTTGCTCTCGTGGGGGACTTCAACTTACCAGATGTCTGCTAGAAATACAATACAGCAGACAGAAAAGAGTCTAGGAAGATCCTGAAGTGTGTGGAGGACAATTTCCTGACTCAGGTGGTGAGTGAACCAACTAGAGAAGGCTCCCCATTGGACCTGTTGTTTGTGGACAGAGAAGGACTTGTGGGCGATAGGATGGTTTCAGCAAAAAAATAAGTTTGGTTTCAGGGTTATGTCTGTCTACACCCTCCCGTGTCAACACGACCTAAGAACTTTGCTTTAAAATGTTGTAAAAGTTAAATGCTGCAAATAATGTAAATGCTGTAAAACGTGTTTTGAAATGTTTCCAACATATGCTGGTATGGAAGGTAGATTGTTTAGGGCAAGAACTGTGTTATGTGTGCACTTTGATTTATTCTGAATCTGGGCTGTACTTCACAACAGAAACCTTGTAGTCACTTAATCAGTCTTTAAAATCACTGCCTGTTCACCAAAATAAATGTACTATTTTGGGACATATTAAGCATACAAAAAAAATTCTCTCTCAAGCAGGCATTACTCCCAGTAATAGCAAAGTATTAGCATGTTGCCACTTATTGTAGAAGTGGTATCTGTAAGTCATTGGTCATTCATTTGGGTTGAACTCACATGGGCAAGCTTTTTTTTTTTCTTTTTTGTTTTTAACATCCATCTGTTCACATAGATTCCACAGATTGTGCTTGTGGTTCTGGCTGTCAGAGAACATGAAGGCTTAGCAAATATATCTAATATACTTTAAAAGTAGTTTGGAAACGATTTAAGAACATGGAGAAATGTGTAGGCTCCAGGCAATCTAGTACCTTAGAGAATGTACTCATCCCAGAGCTGTAAACTCCAATAAATCATATTGTGAACATACTGTAAACATTTTCATTGTTCCAGCTGGCAAAATGCTTTTTCATGCACACAACGTAGGCCCCGTTTCCAACACATTGTTTGCTCTTGACCAAAAGGACACAATTACTTTTCTTAAACAGTGTTTAGGTTCTATTTTGCATTTTTTGTGTTCACTTAAAAAGTGATACTCCGTTTTTGACAGCATCACAGAGAAGCTGAAGAACAAACGATGAGTAACTAGAATCAAAATGTACAAATGGGCAGTTAAAATATAATTCAAACAAAAAATAAAAACCTGTCTGGACCTAGTTAGTAGCGGTGGGAACATACATGAAAAAAAAAATTATAGAGATCTCTTTCCTCCAAAGTTGCATTGAATCTTGCTGACAGAAAAGATGCGAAGAGAACTCTCCCTATAGACTGTGCTGCAGAGGTTCTTCTTCATTAGTAGTGGATAAGCAACATGGAACTACATAACTCCTATTATCTCTTGGACTAAAATTTAATTGGTGAGTTACTTTTGATTTTGAGTCATTATTTGCAGATGCTGAAACATAGAGGATTTTAAAAGTTTAGTCATGTATAGTCAAGTCAAAAGATGAAGTAAATGAGCAGAAGTTAGAACTTTATTGTGAAATCAGAGAAAATAAAGTACAGATACAGAATAATATTTCATCTTGGTGCACAGAGAAGACTGAGAGAAAGAAGATGTCAGGGTCTTGAGGGTACTGTTAGCTGTTGCTGTCCCTGCCTGACCAAGGACCCTATTTCAGCACCTCTAGGGCCATCAGTCCCCGGTATCGTCACAGAAGGCCATCACATTGGTCAGTCATGGTTTATTGTTGGTAAATCCATGCTGACTGTTCCCAGTTTCCTCTTTGCTCAGAAATGTGTTCTCTTGTTCCATGACTTTCCAGGTGGCCAAAGTGGGGCTGAATGGCATGTAGTTCCCTGGATTTTGGAAGGTATTACAACATTTGCCATCCACCATCCACATCTCCATGTCCTTTCAAAGATGGCAGAAAGTAAACTTGCTAAGGCACCTGTTTTCTTTCTCAGTACCCTCAGATGTAGCCCATCTGGCCCCATGAACGTGTATAGGTTGAGTTCTTGCTAATAATCTCTCCCTTGATCCTAATCTTCCACTGGAAGTTCTCTTGCGTCCAAGTGGAGGGGTCTATAGTGGTGATACATAAGCTGAGTCCCAAATTCAGAGTTCATGACACTCCCAAACATACAGTCCCCAATCACTCTGCTGCAGAGCTTCTTCCAGTCCAGTCCATCGTTGGTCCAGTCCACCTAGTACTTAAGACACTCAGACCCTCACATCAAAATTCACATCTTCCTACTGTTCCATTCCTGAGCTCCCTGTTTATGTTACTTCTCTGTGGAGGCCAGTTGTGTAAAATCTACTTCATAATCCAGTTTCATTACCTCCATATTCTATGGCATCTCACCTTTCTTCTTCAGGGAGAATGTTTTAATCAAAGCAGAGCAGAGGCTATGCTAGGTAGATGTGATCCCTGACAAATGCTGAGTAGTCTTGACATCTAGGAACCACCAATCTAAATTCATTTCCATTGATTTTGAGCTTCTGGATGTGGCTCATGGTCTGAAGGCCATTGTGATGACTAAGGAGATAAGAGGAGGCTAGGAGAGAACGGCCTGGTTTCCAGAAGTCTTACTTGCTCCCTGCATCACAGGGCACCAACCAGCTCAGAGGATTATAGCAGCTTGTCTTGGATCACATCAGCAAGGTGGGATGCAAATGACAGTGTGAGAAACAATGTAAATGACTTTCCTCAGCCTCTGTCTTGTCACAAATAGTACAATCCTAGGCAGAACTTCCTCTCCAGCTAAATTGTGCAGCCCCCAAGAACTGCTGTGGCGTTGTCCTGTCACTCTCTCTTCTGCCTTGCTCTTCATGCCATACCCTTAGCCCCTGTGTTAGTTGTCAGTATCCTGTGCTGCCTTCTCATGAGCTGTCACATTCAACTGAGCTCATGTCCTTAGCTGAACTTTACCTCTTAATTGGCCAAGCCTGCAAAAGAGTGTCATCTCCTACATCTGTCCGAATTTCACAAAGCTGGATACGGCTGGTTTTTGTGGGAAACTAACCCTCAGATACGGGCATAAAAGAATACGTGTCCAGGAAAGATTATATCCATGAGTAGGACAGGAGGTATAAACAGAATACTGTGGAGATAGTGTACTAGTATTTATGCAACATTTTGCAGAAATGGGTTGTGGTCCTCAGTAAATATAATTTAATTAATCAACATCAACCCTTGATCCAAATAATATGTGTCGCCATCTTCAGTCAGGGATTCAATACTAAATGAGGGGAATAGTTTTCACAACCCAAATATGTAAACCCCATCTTTCCGTGATTTTCTTGTCCTTTCTCTTCTGTGAATCATATCAGCTCCATCCTATAGAATCTAAGCCCCAAAATATCTGCTTCCCTATGCACCTATTGCAAGACACTAGTTTGTCAATGTTTGTTCTAAGGTTTAAAGTATAACAGCCAACTAATATAAGGCATGAGGCCATTAGAAATAATCATATTTGAGAACAAGTTTGATGTAAATGTTATTGTCTCATTTTCACTTTAATCTAAAGAATGTTAAATATGCAAATCATATATTTTTGATAGAAAATGTCAGCCAAAGATTTTAAAGTATGCACTTAAAGTCAGGCTAGTACATATTTAATTGTACTGCACTATGTGTTGCACCTACTTATCAAAAAAGATACTTTAAGTCTGTTTTTTTCAAAGTGCTCAGCACTTATAACTCATTTTTCTTCAAGTTTCACATGCTCAGCAGTTTGGTATAAGAGGATGTATTTAGAGGTTTGTAGATGTAAATATCAATACAGAACCCTAATTTCAGGTTTCAAATTTTCTTGGTATGGCATATTAATTTTATTTAGAAATATTCATTGGCCATCTGTGAACCCACAAGTGTACTATTTCTCATATGGTAAGAAAATCTGTAGCTCTTTTCTTCTATGTGGCTAGAATCATTACTTGTATGTCACTTTAAATTTAAGCATGGATTGCAGAGAAAGTATTTTGAAACTCTGTGATAGCCTGCTGCCAAAATACTGTTTACATTGACAATTTAATAGAGTGGAAAAATTCTTGTTTTATATTTAGTAAAATTTAGGACCTGGTCTAGATGTGAATTCCTTCCATGGTAGATATTACAACAACTGTCGGGCAATGGGTTATGTAGCACTGCCAGGAAATTGAAATTTTGAAAGGTAATACACCTTGGCCAACAGATAATTGGACACTCTGCATAGGTTACAACTCAAGGAGGAAGTTTTCATTCTATATAGCAAAAAACTACTGAACCTTGCTGATTTCATTAGTACACTGGACATTCTTATTGTTTATTGAGCACGGGTACTTATCTAAGCATCATTGCATCTGAGGTTTGACTTATTCTGAGTGTTTGAAAAGAAGAAGAGATAAAATAGGCTTAAATGGAACAGAGTTAAAAACAGCAGGTTCTTCCATTGTCCGTTGCTTTTTCTGATGTCACACAGAGAAGCATATAATATGTATCATGCCTTGTCCAATAGTCCATCTTTTCAATACTGATGGAAAGCCAGCCACGAAGCTGTGACTGTCACTTTAAACTCATAAATAAAACTATCAGCCAGTCATAGAAGGGTGTGTAAATCACTTTTTTTTTCTTTTTTTTTTTCTTTTTTTTTTCTTAAATAGTTGCCAGGTAATCACCAGTAGCCGAAATCAATTAAAATGAAAAATCTAGCTAATTAGAGAGAAGGAACTTAGCCTTTGTTGTCTCCAGCTCCAGTGATCGTGTGAAGATTGCAGTCTGTCTTGCCTGTTGGCATATGGTTTGATGAGATTTTCCCACAGCACTCAAGGGGCTTTAAATCTTAATTAAAAGATTTCTGGTTCCTTCCTCATGGTGTCACAGAAGTGAGCTGGCCTGAACACCTCACTTATCAAACAATAGCAGAATGTGAGGCATGGCAGTATATGAGAGAATATTCTGAAGAGAATATTCTGAATCACTAAATCATCTTAACTGAATTCTACGTATTGATAGTCATTATATTCCATTTTTGAATCGGGAATGATCAGTGATTACTGTGCATTCCTTAACTGTTCAAAAAATTGAGTACAGAAGGACTGCTGCTAGTATCACCTGGACTGGGACTGAAGTTCATGTAAGAAACTCTCTAGGAATTAGCTGATGTGCCATTGCCATGGCAGTCCCCAATCCCAAAGTCTTGTATGTGCAAAGCTACTTTTAACATGTTCGGAGCTTTTCTTCCTAATCTCAATTTAAATGTATGCTTTAATTAACATTCCATACATATTTATAAATGAAATTGTACAATACCGTTATATAATCCGTAGAATTAAATGTATAGTATATATACTGAATATATTATAAAATTTAATTGGAATTATGAACAATTTGCACATGACATCTAGACAAAATGTAAACTGAAAAGAAAGAGCACAATTAATTACTTGAAGGAGAAAGGAAGTAATTTCTAATACATAAAACCACTATACCACATTGAAATAAAGCCAGATTCACTCATGCAATACTGTTGAAGTCAATAAACCTATACTAACAATAGTACCTCTACACACAGGAGTTTTATAGCACAAACCTTGACAAATTTTAACTATTAATGAAATGTGGATTCTTAATGTTAAAGAGTGTTGGCCAGTGAAGGATTTTATAGGGGATTCTGATACACTGATTTTCTCTGGAACTTTAGAAATCCAGACTGGACATTTTCCTACTGCATCTGAAATAAGAATTATTTCAGAGAATTTATACTATTTGTCTTACATTGTAAATCAATCTAGACAGGACTACCTTTTATGGTATTCTAAAGAAATCTCTTCCAGCCTTTTCCAGTGTTTATTAAATTATCAGAATAAAAATGAAAAATGTTGTGGTAACCTTGATATTTTTTCAAATATTTACTATTTTCAGATGTTTTTTTCATTCATTAGTTACAGAACAGTATTACTTCATTTTATGTCCTTCCCCAGGTACTTTGAATTCTAGATACTGTGGCTAATCTTTCTCCACATATTATTTTCTTTTAGCTTCCATACTTTAATCCTCCGATTGTCTTGAAGTTAAACTCTATGTTTATTATTGATTTTATTAGATTAAGAGCCATTCTTTGAAAGGAAAGGATGTGATATATTTTCTCTTCTCTGGCATTTGAAAATATGTCTTGCATTTTTCAGATTTTAAGAGTTTTAATTTTAGAACTTTAGGATTCCTTTTTTAAAAAATGTTCTGATAAAGTCAAGTAATGCTGTTAAACATGTCAGTAAATAGATAAACGCTTGCTACCTGTATGATTTATAATGTGAAAATTAATATTCATTCGTGTAAGTGAGACAGTGTCAGGACAGGGTAAATTTGATAGAACTCCATATAAGTTGGTGAGCGTCTTCAGATTTAAAGCGCCGCAAAAGAGATTGCCATATCATATAATCTAACATTATGTAATCTAACACACATTTAAATCAATGCAATTACATTTTAAAGAATTAAAATATGTGGATTTTCTGCAAATTTTATACCCTGGAAGCTATCTGGTCACCATGGCCTAATAGCTAGAGACAGGTTCAACATTTTACTACTCAACTTGTTTTGGTCTTATTTGGTACCTAATGGGGATGCTAACTTTTTTTGTCACTTTGTCATATACTTGGATCTCTCAGCTGACAGCAATAAGGGAGGCTACAAGCTGGCTAACTGCTGAAAACTCTTGAACATTGAAACCTGAACTTGAAATTTTCAACAAACAGCCACTGTCTTCAGGGCATCATTTCATTATTTCCTATTAGCTGATAAAGGAGATGCCTCAACTGCATAGGAGACATGATCACTTGGGGACAAAAACCAGCTTTTCAGTAACTTTCAGATTGTATTTGTTTTGTTGATTCTTCATAAACTCAGCATATTGCAAATATTGCAAATAATATTGCAAATTTTAAGTACATCTATAAAGTTAATGGAGATACACCTGAAGCCTTCGCAGTGCCTCAGTAGTTGACACTAAACAGAAACTGATGACATTTAATATATTTATTTCCTTTTCATATATTTAGTATGTAGCAAGTGATAGGAAAAAGACTGAAA
This sequence comes from Gallinago jamesoni, assembly GCA_025769975.1. Lineage (NCBI taxonomy): Eukaryota > Metazoa > Chordata > Aves > Charadriiformes > Scolopacidae > Gallinago > Gallinago jamesoni. The sequence goes on along the minus strand of JAOQGH010000012.1, from coordinate 73,609,938 downwards.
AATAAAGAAATTATAATTTTAAAGCTTTTTAAAAAAGTTTATATGCTATTTTCAGGTATTTTTTTTTCCAGATATTTCAGGACAAATTATTTGGAAAGTTCACCTTCATTTTCTTAGGTTATCATCAAATATGTAAGTGCTAGAAGACGAAAGGATATTTTTTTCTGAAGACAAGCAACTCATACACAAGTTGAGAGGCAAAGTTTAAATAAAATCACTCTTTGAACATATTGTAGAGATGAACTATATGGATTATTTATTTTTGTTTTATCATAATGTGGATGTACTGGCTCATTTTCAGGTAACTTAATCTTTTGGGGTTATAGTAGGGTCAAAAATATTTATGTCTTCCTTCTGACAAACAATACTATTTACTGGTCCCCCACATGTTGATTTCCTGCTTAGGGCAATCTGCATCAAATGACATCCTGGTATTGTTTTAATTATAACTTATGAGGTCCCTGTAGTCATTTAACAGGGTTGGCCATAGTGGTATTCAGACAAGTTTGCCCTCCTTTAGGAAGCAGTCGGCCCTCGATCCACTCTGACACATAGTACTATGCTTCTGCTGAGTGAATTGAAACTCTTCTGTTGTTATGTTATGAATTTCATGCTAAATATTTTTTCTATCAATTGGAATATGTATTTTTTAATTTCAGTCTCTGGTCATTTAAAAATATGATTTCCTGAATAATCATGACAACTATATCTGCCTGGTAGTTGTGCTGATTTCAGCCAGCAGTTCATGGAAGATAAGCAAAATCTGGCAAACTGTCATGGACATTTTGGAAACCCTTAGTACTGGGAGTCTTACCTTCTCTTGACTCTCATTTTAAGGTGAACCTAGAGTGGACTGCTGAGTTTCAAACTGGTAAGGAATATGTCCTGTCTTATTTAGGCCTTCTATATGGATTTTGTACCTCCAGCGGCAGTAAGAGTAGATTTTACTTTAATTTTCTTTGGAAATAACAGTTAATAACAAGTTACTTCCATAGATCTATTGACTTTTTGATGACTTGTCTATGGCCTCACAACTTCAAATATTAGTTGCATTATTTGCATCCTTACAAATAATAGATCATGAAGGATGTGAACTCATAAATTCACTTTAAGCAACAAAAAAGCTAAAAGTTAAAGCCTGCACTGAGAGGAGAAATTCCTGGGGTGTTGATTTTAAGCAGAATGAATAATGATATGTTAATTGGCAGTTGTCTGTTCTCCCCTTTATACCTTTGGCTAGTGAGTGCCAGCTGCTGTACAGAGCACAGATGAGACTTGGATGAACAACACTGTTCACAAAGATTGCAGTCTCTTGTGTTTCTAATATTCACTGCAGAATCACTGAAGAATCACTGAAAGAATAATAGAAATTTTAGAAAGAAAAAAATCTTACAAGTCAATGCTTTTGTAAGTAGTCATGACTATAGATTTAGTAAAATAAGCATTCTGGTGCTTTGCTGACTGCAGGGAAGAGCAGCTTCAGTGTACAAAGGGACTTGCAAATTCACAAAATTATGCAGACGATAGGAAAAAAGACTTTATCATCAGAATCTGTAGCTTTTATCAGAAAGTTGTGAAAGGAGTGTAAGGTATGCTACAACACTGACCTGGGAGACACAAATCCATATATTTACTGCGTTGTTGAGAATAATTTGCCTGTCCATAGGGTTTGTTTCTTGCCAAAATAACTCCTCCACTCTTTGTTGCCAGAAGCAAACTGCATCTGGCTCTGGATGTCAGTTCAATTCTTGAGTCATATACCAATGAGGAAAAGAAAAAAGCCCTTGCAATATTCAGAAGCAGACTCCGCTCGTTCAAGTAAGAAGCCTTAGAGATGTAATTACAAAGCAGGTGATCAACTACTGTGCATGCTGATCTATAATCAACTCATACTCAAAGCTGGAAACCCGTAGTAGAAGAAAATGATTAGTTAATTTAATAGCTAAATGAAAGTCAAAAGGGAATATGTTAAGAGCAGCCTGACAGTTTATTACTCTGCTAGCATTTTGTGTCAGTGAAACACCCATTTATTTGGAACCTATATGATAATTTTACCAAAAAAAACCCCCAAATTGTTAAAAAGGTCAAAATGTCATTTACCAACTAGAAAGATTTTAAATAAATTGCAGTCTAAATTTTAACTTTGTATTTGTTAGCTATTTTCCCCGCCATTTTGTGAAGATTATTTTAGAAATTTTAAATAATGACATTTTAGCCTTGAAGAGCCATGGGATTAGGTGATTCTAAGTTAAGATACCTCTTTTAAATGGAATTTTCCCTAATTTACAACAGACTGAGAAAGGGTGAAGTCAGGTCTGCTTTGGATAAACATAAAAATGAGATGTCATAGAAAAATGTGACAGAGTCCAGCATTTGCCTGAGTTCTTTCCCTTATCATAGAGAACAAGGTAAAGCACCCAGGTCTGCTTTGATCACATCATAACTGTATGAACTGTGTTCCATGCTAATCCATATAAACTATGGTTATGCAACTAGGTACTTTCTCTTCCCAGGCAAAGGTGGATTTCCCCTTTGTAAATATAACTAGCTCCTCAAGTAGCGATACTTTTTCCAATATGCAGGAAAAGTACAAGTTGAATGCTGTTTGTTGTTTTGCGTAGATTCCTGTTAATTCCACTGATCATTGTTGAAACAAGATACAACAAAAATGGCATGTTTAACAGAACAATAGAAGTCAGCAAAGGAAATTATCAAACTTATAGAATGAAAACTAAAAGGAATTTCTGCTTTTAATCAAATGCAGAATTTAACACATTTACGTTATGTCTTTGGAAGTAAATTTAATTTCTTTATCCCATTTGTTGTCTGTTCAGATAAATTGAGCTTTTCATTTCACATTATCAAGGGACTGAGTCACAATAAAACAGTACTTGTGAGGGTACCCTACCTTTATGTGCTTGGAAGTATAATAAATACGTTTTTTAAAAAAAAAAAATAACAGCACCTGGGAAACAATACATTACATATATATGGTTCTACATGAAAAAATTTGAATATTATTAGATCAGTTGAAATACTTAATGCAACATTTTTCCTTAAATGTATAACTTTTGGCTATACGTGGTGATAATAGTTTATGCAAGCTTTAAGATACAATTGTGGTAGCATTTAAAAAGAGTAGGAAATTTTATAAGAGTGTAGTATGTTCACACCTAGTAACATCCTTCACTTTAATCAGCACTTAAAGTAGTGAGTGTTTGGTTACTCTTCTGGAAAGCCTTTTTTTTCCCTTGTCCCCTCGAGTCCAAAGAAGAATGTGTTCAGACAATGATTTAAGCGGTTACTTTTGTGATTGTAGCCTAACTCTGATTTCCTCCTGTCTTCTGTGAGAAGTCAAGCACTCCAGGGAGGATTAATCTCTGCCTGGTGAGGTTCTGACTTGGTACTTGCTGAATCTTGATCCAAGTGACCAAAGAGCTCAGGTAATAACCTTCCGCTGGTACAAAACAATGATCTAAATATTACATATACTTCTTTTTAATCACTTTATTTCTTATGTCAGCTATATCATCCCTCTTTCCTCCTCCCTGCACTCCCATACTCCTGTCTATGGGTTTTTGACAAAGTGAAGAGCAAACGCTCTTCAGCAAAAAGTGAAGAGTCTCTTAGCAGATCTTTATGAAAAAGAGTCTACTGAGTTTTAAACACTGAGTTTGTTATACAGAGAAGCAGTTAGGGGGTGGAGGTGGCTTGTACAAGAAATGTAATAGAAAGTCTGCATGAAACAAGACGAGAAAATTATATACGTAAAAAGCAACATATTTCAATAACAGGGCTCTGTGCAGTACAAGCAGCTAAATGATAGATTACAGTGAGTAAATGTAAATATACACATTTCTGCATTCACTTATTGGACTGGCCTCAGTAAATAGATGCCTCTTGTAACCTCTATGTAGAATAAATAGAAATTGGATTCTGCATGAGCAATGAAGCCACATTAGTGGGCAATGTTTTAAATGTTAGTCTCAATGAAAATACGCCCATTTTACTTAAGGAATACATGTCTGATGGGGCAGATTCCCAGAGTCAATTCAATTGTATATAATTTTTTACTATTTAATATAATTTTCTTTCACTCTACCCCTTCTGAAAGCCAAGTTAACTTACAGAAATATTTTGCTTTATAATGTGATACTAAGGAACAATTTGATCTTCTGCCATTTATTGATGCATTTAATAGTAGCTTTCACTGCTAACTGGGTTTATGAGTTCCTTAAATGCACTCTAAGGTCCCAGTTCAACAAAGTACTTAAAAACAAACCTGCATTTGAGCATGAGTGCTAAAATCAATGGGATGACTTGGGCACTTAGAGCATCAGCTCAAGCATCTTGCTGATTTGGAATGTGCAAATGAATTAGAAGCAGATGGCAGCACACCTCTCATTTGGTGGTTAGCAGGGAGGGAAGCACGTAGGGTGTGTACTAGGTTGAAGGTTTTGGAGAAACTGAATAGTGTGGACAGTCTGGAAAATGGGTTGTCTTGCAAGTTTTGCTTCTGATTGCAGTCAAAGTATATCCCCTTACAGAGTCTCTAGGTGGGCTGCTGCATTATAGACTTCTGTCTATCTCAAGCTGTCTGGTGTATGTGCTTACATAACTTAAAATTTCAGTTTTAGAGGAGAATCATAAAGTAGCATTTCTGCTCCTTCTCCCATATCTGGTGTTTCATGCTACATTTGTCTGGAGAGATGTGAATCCATGCAAGGAAACCTTATGTTCCTTATTGGATATAGATTATGTCTTTATATTTAAGAACAAAAAAAAAAAATTGAGAAATTACAGTATCTCAATGAATACAGGGACTGTAAAAAAGGAAGGTTTAAAACAATTGAAAAGTTACTTAAATGTGGATTGGGAAAAAGGTTGGTATTGGTTTGTCGGTTTTCCCCTCTCTTCTTTGGAGCGCTACAAAGTTAACACTCTCCATTTTACTTTCCCTTGTATTAGAACACTGCTTCTTTTTGGCACATCGCTCTTTTCTGGTTTTCCTCCATCTTCTCTGTGATACTTTTCTTTCCCATAATTTATGCCTTCTCCATTTCCCTTACGTGAGATTGCCCTTGGGCAGCGACGCTTGTGGAGTTCACCAGTACACAGACACGAACACGCTCTCGTGCGTGTGTGTGCAGGTACTAACAGAGAAGACAATTAACTCCTTGTGATGAACAAATGTATAGGGAAAGGCGATTTATATCAACGCTATGTGCTATCCTCTTCAACCTGCCGGGGGAAGGAGCTCTGAGGATTTCCATTTTGCAGTGGGGCCTTAGCAGGTAAAAGCACGGATTGTTACATATTAAAACTGTAGGATGACGTTTCTGTGCATTAGCTCCACCTCAAGCATCTCAGAATAAATATCACCTGGCTCACCACGCGGAGGGTGACAGCGGTGAGCGCTGCGGCCTTAAATCTGCCTCGATGGAGCCGGAGAGGGGCCTTCCCGGG
>JAOQGH010000012.1:73560026-73604372 GCA_025769975.1 Gallinago jamesoni | reverse complement strand
GGATAAAGACAAAGACCTAGAGAGTGAGCTGCCCAGAGCCAGCCACCCCCATGCCTTAGGACTTCTGCAATAAAAAACCAAAAGGAAGGTAATTGTGGTGGGTGACTCCCTTCTGCGGGGAACAGAAGGCCCCATTTGCAGACCAGGTCCATCTCACAGAGAGGTCTGCTGCCTCCCTGGTGCCAGCATTAAGGATATTCCTGGTCCGGCCTACAGATTACTATCTACTACTGGTATTTCAAGTAGGCAAGGATCAGGTAGCTACCAGTAGCCCAAGGGCCCTGAAGGAAGACTTTAGGGAGCACCATCTGAGAAGCTGATGAAGATGTTAATATTTGCCTGATTTAGCCTGTACCAGTTGGTTTAGTGATGTCCTGAGGCTGCAGGTACTGCTAGTTCACTCTTTTAACTAGGGAAGGGAAATGAAAATACAACTGAAATTAAAGTCAAAGAGGATCATGTACTGTTGAAGGTATCTTGGTGAAGCAGGATCTTATTTGTTCGGGTTCAGTTTAATTACAACCACAGTAAGCCTGAAATAGTATTCTAAACAGCAATATCTATTGATATTAACATCCAAGTTCATAGAGTGTAGGGAAATCTCTACTCATCTTTTATTTTATTATTTTATATATATTAGAATTCATATATATTCTTGTTTATCATTTCCTTCAGCATCATGAACATGAATAGGATGGTAGGAATGGGTGAACATACGTACAGACATAATATTATGCATTTTACCCATATTTTTATAGTGACACACTTCTGACTAAGCACAGTTGAAGAAATGTGTTACAAGGACAGATAGATAAAGACCTAAAGAGAATTTTCCTGTAAGTAATATTTTAACCTGTAGGCAATGGCTCCTCAGGGAGGTAGACCAAGATTTAATGGGTTTATGTTTGGTTCTCATTGGTGAGGAAATCTCTGTGTTACAAAAAGGATGTTAAATGGTTATAAACTGTCTGGGGATAATGTGAAAATTGTCTCAGGGACAATATGGGACTCTGTCTGCAAAGAGCAATATAGCATTTCTATCCCTATTGCAATTAAATAGAAAAATGACACATCTGCTTCTTGAGCTGCTTGGAAATCACTGCTAAAAAGGCAGTTCCCCTCCAACATTAACTACACTGCACAGTTGTGTTTGAGCACTATTGTAACTGAATATATGGATCTGCATATCTGTTAGGTAATTAGATACCACTGTGATGGGATCGTTTAAAGACTAAGAAATAAAGCCAGTTTCAAACTTCAAAGCAGCTCTCTACTGGATTGGATACCCATTGCCAGTGTTCAGTTCTTAATAGCTATTAATCGTCATGTCATCTACAAGTCTTTACAAACTTGGCCTACATTATCTGTCAGTGTGCAATACTGTAGAACAGGAAGTATAGTTAGAACTGATGGGTATGGTCCCTTAGGGCCAAGATGATCAGGCTTGACAGTTTGTTGATAAGTGAAGCCAGAATTGAAACAGGGCTCCTCCTTTTTTTTCACCATCATTTCTCTTTCATCATTGTTGTGCCATCCCCATCCCCAAAAGAAAACACAGAATCATACAATTATTTAGGTTGGAAAAGACCTTTAAGAACATTGAGTCACAACTGTAAACCTAACACTTCAAGTCTACCACTAAACCACGTCCCGAAGCTCCACATCTCCAAGTCTTTCAAATGCCTCCAGGGAGGCACTTCCTTGGGCAACCTGTTCCAATTCTTGATAACTCTTTCAGTGGAGAAATTTTTCCAAATGTCCAATCTAAACATCCCTTGGTGCAACTTGAGGCCATTTCCTCCCATCCTATCACCTGTTTCTTGAGAAAAGAGACAGATGCCCGCCTCCCTACAACCTCTTTTCAGGCCTCCCCTCAGCTTCCTTTTCTCCAGCCTAAACAACCCCAGTTTCCTCAGCTGCCTCTCATAAGACTTCTTCTCTAGACCCCTCACCAGTTTTGTTGCCCTTCTCTGGACCCCCTTCACCACCTCAATATCTGTCATGTATTGAGGGGCCCAGAACTGGACACAGTTCTCCAGGTGTGGCCTTACCAGTGCCAAGTACAGGCTGGAACATTAGGTCAGAAAGAGCTGCATGGAATCCAAAACAGCAGTACAGGCTGGCGGCTGACTGTTCAGCATGTGCCATAATAGTATCCTTGCAGCAATGAAGGCAAAACATACTCTGGGCTGCATCAAGAGCATAATCAGCAGATCAAGGGATGTGATTACTCTCCTTGGTATTTTTTGGCCGCAGCTGGGACACTGTGTCGAGTTTTGGTCCACACAGTTCAAGAGACATTAAAAAACTGGAGGACGTTCAGGAACCAGCAAGGACAGTGTCAAGATGGCAGGAAGGTTGCACTTCACAAGCATGAGGTAACAGGATGAGGTGATATGGGCACAAGCTGCTTCAGGGAAAATTCTCCCTGAATATAAGAAAAAAACCACCAGACCTTCATTTTGGGAAGAGTTAAAAAATGGTTGCCCAGAAAAGTGGTGTTACCTTTCTTGTTGGAAAGATTTAACACTTAGCTTAACAGGTCCTTGGATAAACTAATCTAAGACACTACTTTCAACAGCAGGTTGGATCAGATGGTCTCGAGAGGTCCCTTCCAAGCTAGACTTTTCCGTGATTGTAGGATTCTGTAGTCTTTCCTACTACTTTTGCAATGTTGTTCTAATACTGCTATACACCCTTCCTGCTTGTTCTGCAGCATTATGTTAGTTTTCCAAGCCATCTTCCCTGCCTGTAGATTTTATGTCTTGCATGTATTTTCCTCCCCTCTATTTGTGCAACTGTACCACAAGTCTCTGCTGGCCTCTTTGAAGTTGTGGCTCAGCTGTGTTACAAAATGGTATTGCTGGTGTTAAAATGTTATAAAAACACACTCTCACTATTTTTGTGCACTTCTGTCTGGGTTCAAGATAGCAAATATTAGTTGATCTTGCTTAGCATGCATTTTGTGCATGCAAAAGGCCTGCTTTGGACAAACCACATAACATGCCTGTTAGCATTATAGGAGTAGGGGATTCAAGGGCAATAAGAATAACTAGTCCAAACTAAGGTGCTCTGAAATGCTGCAGCAAATGGTAAGACAGGAAACAATTAAGTTTTTTGGGTGTTGAAAACCCAGAAGGTGGATGAATTGTAGAGTGAAGGCAAAATCAGCTTGTGTTGAAGTATCTGATTTTTCCAAGGACTAATGGGTGCGCTTTTTTATTAGGAAGTGTATATATTTTTGCCCATGTTATTAGAGAAACCCCTAACAACATATCCGTTGGACTGTTAGGTAAAAGAATAACAATCTGGAAGTGCCTTGTGATGACAGGCCTTCATACGAAAATGTTACTTGATTAGTGGGCAGGTGAACAAAGGCAGCTCATGACAATATCTTGGCCAGATAGAAACAAAAATGAACCACAACCTGCACTGTATGAGCTATTGCCAGATAGCTCTCAGATGAATTAATACGCTGAAACCTAATTAAACCACAGTCCTTTTATCTTGTCTTTCTCTGTGCATGTCTAGGACAAGTAGAAGTCTTCATTGATCTGAAATATTATAGATCAATTAATATGCACAAAAGCTGCATATTCTGTAATGGGAATAGAGTTAATCTAACATAAATTCAGAGACTTTGAATTGGAGACTCAGAGTCACATTAAAATTTTTGTCCCAACTCTGGTCCTACTTTTGCTGATTTCTCACCAATGTATTATTATTGATTTCAGTGGTGTAAATTAAGAAAACTTTTTGCTTGTTGTCCCCAACATTTAAAGTATGTAGACTTCATTGTTCTTCTCCATTAGTTAATGGAAATTTAATGTAGAAAGCTAGGGTAAGTAGGAAAATTATTTATTTTACACAGAATTCTATTCTGTTAAGTTTATTATACACCACATAGTTTAACATCGTATTGCTCCCAATGGTTCTGTCTCATTAGTTACTTGACCACTATATTAGCCTGGACACTCACAGTTTGGGAAAAAAATATTTTACTTTTTACATATTTCTGTACATCCAGAAATGCAAAGGCAAAGACTATGAAGACTGCCGATTAGAACTGTATTTTGAATGCATTTCCAGAATGATCCAAGCAGTTTTATTACAGAACATGTTAAATTCTTATCCCTCCAAATTACAAAACTGAACAAAGAGTGGTATGGGTCAGATCAATGTTCTGCCAAACCAACTATCTTGTCTCTGACAGATGCTGTCTGCAGCAGATGCTTAGTTAAGGGTAAGAGAACACAGCCGCTGTCCCAGCTTCCACTAATTTGTAGCTCATTGAATTTCTGATTTCCAAATGGTGCCCTTTATTTCTGGGCTAAGCAGTTTGCTTTTATTCTCATAAATTTGAATCATGGATTTAATCGCTTTCGGAACCCTTATTAATTTTTAGTATCCACAATGTCTCCCAGAAGTTGTGTCCTCTGAAGAGCAACCTACTTTTTGTCTATTTTGAAACTTCAACCAATTTTGTTTGACATTCCCTCATTCTTATACTAGATGTGTATCCCAGTAAATGTGATTTTTGCCACTGGTAACAGAATCTCTCCAGCTCCATGAAGCCCAGGGGGAGCAGAGTTTGAGCCCTGTGGGGCTGCTCTTGTCCTGATCCTGGGCCAGGTGGGATTGGGTGACCTGACTGCCTGCGGGTGAGTGCTTTTCACCCCACAGGGTGCAGTAGAGCTGTGAGATACTGTTGGTGGTGTGGGCTGTGCTGAGGAAAGGTATAAAAATAAACTTAAATGGGCCCAAAATTGAGGAGGAAAGGACCCCCTCTATGAGCATCAGATTTCTTGCAGTGGAGCCCTGAAGAATCTGAAAGCTTGTAAGCCTCCTCCTTTCCTGAGGGAGAGTAAAATTTTCTACCTGGACACCCAGAGGGATGCCCAAGGGGTGAGCATTAACAGTAGAGAGGAGGGGCAGCAGTAGGACAGTGAGGAGATTTTTGCCATTCCAATTTAAACTGTTTTATTAGAAACACTTCTCTGTTGTGGTCTATTAGACTTAAAATTTTGTTGGATTAACATTACATTCTTAGGTTCAACTGTGTGTTCTACTCCCTTTTGCAATAAGACATTGCACGTGATTTGATGATGACTGACTTCATACATGCCACCTTGGACCAGTTTTCTGTTCCATAAGTTTGAAAAACTTTAATGGCATGTTTCATAAGGAGCAGAGACTTGTGTGGAGTTTTAAAAATACATTATTAAAAGCTTGTGTTTCTAATTCACTTGCAATATTGAAAATCCCATGTCTAAATCAAGGGACTTTTCAAGCACTTCAAAACCTTCATCTGACATTCAGTACTGTTTAATGGGTTTTAATGGATTTTAAAATTTCTCCTGTTAAGTGAACTATGAAATAGTTTTTACAAATATGCAGAATAATGTCAAAGACCTAAGAGAGACTTTTCTATAAATTCATTTTAAAATAAACCTAAAACCAAAAACACGCAAATAAACAAACAAAAAAAAAAGAAACAAACTACTATGGTTCATTACCTGCGAAATCTTCTTCTGCAATATAATGCCATGTTTTGTGGGTTTTTTTGCTAAATAATTGAGCAGAAATACGGAAATATGCTATATACCGTTCTTACATTATATATGTGCATTATATTGAATATATTTTCTTTTTATCTAATGGGATTGTGGAAAATCTTTGTACCTTCAGATTAAAATTCTGAAAGACTTGTATTATTCATTTCTCAGAACAAAGGAGAAATTATTTCTTTGACTTTTACTTTTGCCTTAATTTTCTAAGAATAATAATTTTCTTCAGACTTTTGTGTAATTATACATGAGATTGCTATGGAGGACCACCACTACAGACAATGATACATCCAAACTTGGTGGAGAGAGTATCCCACATGGTAAAGGTCTGAGTAACATCAAATATTCCTGCATTGTTTTTCAAAAATGTAATGGAAAAGGTGAGTATGAGCAAATAGATGGAGGTCATTTCTTGTCATCATATCAGGAAATAAGATTGTGATTTGTACACTTCAGGAGCTGTAATAGGAAGCCATTTGTCTCATTGTCTATCTTTTCCTCTCATATCAACATATGAATAAAAATTTTTAGTCTGTGAGTGTACTGTCCCATATCAGTCACAAGCAGTAAAATGGAAACATCACAGGAATGGCAAAACTGTACATGTCCAGGAGCATTTTTTTTTCTCTTCGTAAATTTAGGATTGGGCATGTTACTGAAATACATTGAAATACAATTCTTAAACCGTTCTCTCTAAAGTAGCTAATAGACTTGGTTTTGTTTGTTTATAATGATTAGCTTTGTTTTAGCTTTCAGTGGAGAAAGTATGCCCCATTTTATTATGAGTACACTATGGAATATTTTTTTATCAATTTTAGTTGATAATTCCTACAGGAAAAGGAATGACTAGAATAATGATCTATATAAATCAGAGAACCATGCCATGTATTTTTAGCTCTGTTACAGGTCAAGTTGATTTGGTTCAGCTAGCACCATTTCTTTAACAAATTTGAAAAAGACAACATTTTGTAATGGGAAGGGTATGGGGGAGCTGGTGGAAGGATTTAACTTCATATTTTTGTTGCCACTTAAGAGTTTACACATGATTTGCATTTCTAGCATGTCATTTCAATTTCTGTCTAAATACCCTAGCACTGTCCTATGCAGATAAGAAGGTGCAGTACTGTGCTGGCCTGGCAATAAGAATGTCCTTGGTGCAGATGAAGTTATGGGACTAATAAGAAATATTCTTCATTACCCGTCTACTAATTTAGCACATAACAGAGAGAGAGAGTTATAGCAGCACCAATACATATGCACAGTGATGTAAACCCATAGGAAGAAGATCACCGCTGCAGTAACAAATAGTTTACTGCGGAGATAGTACTGAACTTTCAGTTTACTGAAAGATATGGGCAGCCCCCTCCTTTTTGGTACTCCTGAGCTGTGTAGGTGTTTAGCTAGTGCTGGTATCAGGCATTTGCAGTTCCAAACAGGTCCATGCTCCAAACAGCAGAGCAGCATACAACAGTCATGATGCCAAAGCATGAGTGCGCACTCTATGTGCTGATTCATGTTGCAGGGTAAAGATAGCAAAAGACAGGGGAAGAGACTGCTATTTGTTTCAGTCCTGAAGTCTTTAGCAGCTGCAAATGATCCATGTGCTGGGTGGATCCCTAATAGAACAAGTAATAGTTTAGTTAAACCTGTATTCTGAATGAGTAATGAGAAAATAATCTAATCTTTTGCTTGCTGCCAAGTTTCAATATATACTTCAAATGATTGTTACAGTTCAGTTCCAATTTGAGGAAAAATTGTTTCGGTTCAGTTAGAAGCAATAATTGTTCCCATTTTTTTGTTTAATAAAATCTTCCATTACAATAAAATTTAAAGGGAAGGATTCAGAAATTTTAATTTCCATTTTAAATAAATTGTATTGTGATTCAATCACTGCGACTCAGAGATTCTGATGACCTATTTTCTCTATGTGAATTACTTTAATCTGAATTTGTTGTCAAGCTTAGTCTTTAGTCCAGCTTCAAAGAAGCCTTATCAAAACTGATACGAGGACTATTCTAAGCCAGAGGGCAATTCACCCTTTCTTGCTGCTTGGTTTTATACTGGCTTTTTACCAAATAACTTCCTTTTGGAATTTAACATTACTTGTGCTGGGATTTCCTTTATTTGACTCACTGTGACAGGTTTGCTAGGTGCAGACGATTCACAAGCATTATTGGGGTCATGGTGACTAAACTAGCTTTCCGCAACAGAAAAAGAAGTTGAATATAATTTTGGTTTAAAGAAATTCAGATTGCTTCCACTGTTTCAGGAACATTTTTGCCATCCCTTAGCAATAAGTATCTGGGAGTGTAATGCAGGTTACTTGGGCTCATCAGCGCTAGCTCCCATTTCCAGACAGTGATACTGGGAAACCTTTTCCCTGGGCTCAGCTGAGAGCTAAGCAATCCTGAGTGGTGTCATATCTCCTGCTTATCTCACAGTTCAGAGGGAGCTTAGGTGGGCAACTCGGCCTTTCATAGAGGCAAGTGTGGCTAGAAAGAAAAAGACTGCCTAGTTAAGATAGTTCATTGCTGCTGCAAAGATCTGGAGTTCTGCCTACAGCACTGTCAGAGTCTGTGTGACATTCAGTAACACAAAGGCAGTTACTAGTTTTGTATTTGCTGGCTGCTCAGTTCGGAGGAATTGGTAACGGCAACAGAAATAATTAATGCATTTTAAATATGTGAAGCTACAAAATGCAAAGCACTCGGGAAAGTTAAATTCTGTATCTCTTATATTGGCTATGTGAATGTAGTAAATTCTTTGATCTTATAGTCTCTGTCCCTTGTCTGAATAATCACACCACTCACAATTAACAATGGTATTACAAATTTAAATTTATTAAATGCACTTAAGGTATATTGATGATCTTTGTAGAAAAGATCATGAAGAAGCCAATAATTCTGTGTTCAGAGCAGAGCTTGAATACTGTGCAGTAACTGATCCTTAACCTAAAAATGGGGCTGAATATGACTAGCTGTTCATTAACCAAGCATAGCCCTCCCTTTGCAGGAACAATGTATGATGATATGGAATAAAGTACTATGTAATTATATATCTAAAGAGTTATCTTAATGATACACAGAATGGGATTAAATTATTGCTTTGCAGACAATTCACATTCTAGCATTCCCTAACTTGGGCATGTTTTTGACTTCATGATGACTTGATATTGTGTAATATAATCTTGGTGGTAGGGAATACTAGATATAGTAAACCACGTATATTAAACTAACTCCCTTATATATTTGCTTCTTCTGAAGAAAGGTCAGTGCATACTTACATTATCAAGACTTTATTACAATTTTCCAATTCCCAGCATATCTTTTTTTCTTCAGGTAGAAGGAGAAGAAGAGGAAAAGTCATTAAAATTAAAGTTAAGGAAACAAGCACAGGGTTAAAGTAGTCATTTTATACTTATCTGCTGCTGATCTCATTGTTCTCATGTTTACTTGGTTAGTGTTAAGCTTCTTTGGCCTTATTTTAGTATTAAACAAATAATGTTTTTCAAAAAGTAAACTTTGAAAGATTTAGGAAAATATTTTGACTTGAAAATACAGGAGAAATGCTTTGCGTGCCACACATCTTTAAAACAATATGCATTCTGAAAGAAGATAGTCTTTCAATTACTTACGTTTACTTTATTTCTGAAAGTAATATTGCCTTGTGTTTAGCAGGAGAATGAGGAGAGGAGAAGGTTTAAGTATAAAGCTGAAAAGTCCCATTTGGTATGGTGACCTTTCCCCTGCAAGTTTGTGGTGCAGCCTGCTGTCACTGGACAATAAAGGCAATACCTGTGTTCTTCTGGATGCTGATGTCTTATCTTAGTGACTTAAAATGCATTTGAATGATCCTGCTACTATGGTAAGAAAGTGAATTTCTCTGATGGAGAAAGTATGAGAATTATCCTTCCCCGGGCTATTTGGAAGGAAAAATGGTTTCTAACTCTGCCAGGACTTCTAGATTGGTCTGAGGAAGCACAGTTGTATCTGTGCTTTGATTTCAGATGAGGAGGGATCCTTGTGCCTAGTGTAGCATTTTGAGGCCAAATCTTTTCACAATTAAGACAGGGACACCTATGTGGTATAGTTAGCTGCATGCATAATACTCTTGCTCCACAGTAGGCATCTGTTTTGCTCGCTAACATTTCTGTAGAAATCTAAAGGTGATCTCTGCTCTACTGCTGACAGCTGCTGCTTCCCTCTCTTGTTATGAACGGCAAAGAAAGAGAAAAGGCTTAATTATTGGTCTTATTTCTGGGTAAGGTGGGAAGTATATGTAGGGAACAAACAAAAGAACGGGTAGGATTTGCATATATTTTCAGTGAGACAGGGAAACAACTTATCTGGTACTTTGGAAACAGCCCCATGTCTCTGGGCCTGTCTTGTTTCTTCTCTTTTTCTTATGGCAAAGGTGAGAAGATGGAGAAGAGCAGTATGTTCAGCTTGTTTCTCCTTGCACATTGTTCTTGTAAACCAGTCAACCAAACTAAAAATCTCCCAGCACTATGCTGAAGGACTCACTTCAATAGAAAGAGGTAGCAATGGCAAAACTGGTAAAGTTCTCTAATTCCTTCCCTCTTGCCTAGAAGAATTTGCCTGAAAGTGCATACAGCAGAAGGAGGAGGGAACTGACGCTCACAGAAAATTTAGCTGCTGAGACACTTATGAGGCTTGACAGTAAGAAAGCTTTGTTCTGGAGAAATAAACAGAACCAGTCAGGAAGGATATGAGCTTAGCCAGATGGATGAACCATGTGTAAATTCTGGCTAGCACTCTGGGTCATCCCAGCTGTGCAAGCTGAGGAACAAGTTTGTACCGGTTCCTCCACTGTGCCATTCCAGATCCTAATCTGGTAAGACTCCTCTGAGCATGAGGGAGAAATGTTTCCTTTTATCTGTGTTTTATGAGTCTTTAACATTACATTTTATAAGTCTTCAATATTCTGCTTATGTTCATCATATAGGAGGTCTTATAAAACTGTGGAGTGAGCAACAATAGTTTTCTCTTTATCGTATTCCCCAAGTTTTCCTCCGTGCCATTTTTTTTTTTTTTTTTTTTGCTTTATGTCATTTGGATATTTTATCAAAATCTAGATTGGAAGTAAAGCGATGTCAGGAGAGATGAGAATATAAAAAGTCACAGCCGAAAGGAAAGTAAATGGTGTAGAAAGAAAGAAAATGCACCAGATATTTTCATTTGAGAGAAAATGAAAAAGAGGAAAGAATGTTACAATGTATGACCCAGTGGGAATCAAGAAAAGGTGATAAAGACTGCTTTTTTTTTAAAGTTACAGATTTTTGAATTATTTAGGGAAAATTCTGATCTTCATAGCAATATGGCTATCTCTATTTACCTCACCCTTTATTTTCATCTGATTTGTACAAAGCAAAATGTTTGAATCGTTGTTTTTTTTTTTTCTACAGTGACATTGTGTCACTTCAAAAGTACTACTCTAAGGTTCCTGTTCATATCTTCTCTGACTTACGAATAAAATCTTTGCTCTAAATCACACATTTTTTTATGGGAGGTATATTACTGCATATTTGAGAATATATTTCTATTGTCTACAATGGTGAGGTGTGATTGCAAAATAGGTGAGGGAATGGAACTGATTCCCTTTATGTCTTTGAACTTTATTTTTTCAAGACTGAGTGACAATAACTCATGATTCTTGAATATGCTTGGCAGAAGAAAAAATAAGAAAATCAGTCTTTCTGCCCTGTAATAAATACTATATGAAACAGAAAATAAACCATGAACATCATTAACATCATGAGTGTTCTGTAAGTACTTGCTTAATTTTTATACGCATACAACTCTAATCATCATCAGCTTTAAAACCTCCTGAAAGAATGGATCTATACTTCAGAGAAAATGGACAGATGCATGAAGATGCAGAAGTGGGGGGCTACTCTCCAAGAACTAGAGAGTGGAAAAATTTTCCCTATATGTCAAAGAATTAAGACTGATCCTGTCTATATGTGGGTGCACATATGCATTTGTATAGAGAGTTTTTATGTAAAATTATGAAATGTAAATCCATGAAAACTTCTCATGAATGCTTCTTAAGTCAGTCTGGAATGCAGTACTATCCATACCAGCTTATAAAGATTGAAAGGAGTGAGCTAATGGAAGAAAGGGAGTTTTGAACACTTGTATGCTTGTTTTTGCATGCTTTGGAGACAGTCTTGTGCAAGTTTAGAGTTGATTCTATTTTCAGTGTCTTTTAAAAGTGCTTTGATTCCAACAGAGCGTTTTTCATAATGTCATTCTAAAAAGAGTTAGTATTCAGATGACTCTCTCATCCATGTAAAAAGTAGTTGAAATGGCTTGTAAATATATTAGCAGAGCAAATATGTATTAACTTGCTGCCTCAGGTTATAAGCCTTCTTTTAAAGGAAGATAATATTTGTGTAGAGTGAATAGCTTTATTGAATTATAACTTATAATGTGCCATTACAGGCTGTCAATAAGTGACATCATGTTTCTGTAATGGTTGTATTTGAGGAGAGTCACTGTAACCACAGAAAAGCAGCTACTAAGAGTGGAAGATCTGGAAAGTTTATCAAATCTGTTTTAGTTTGGTTTTATTTTCTTAAATTTTATTATTTTTTTATCCTCCAGGGTAAAGGCTGGAAACAGAACTCCTTTTTACAAATACCATTTTGTTCTAGTAACCTGACTTACAGTAAAGCTAGATGCCCAATCTAAGAAATATATTACACTTTCAGATATTAATTACCTGTCACTCTCTATTCTCATGTACACTAAAAAGATAAACACAAACAAAAGCTCTTTGTCATAATTTGTTACGAAATAACAAGTAAAATTTAGCATTTCCTTTCCGTCCAGACTTTTCTGTCTAACAGTCTTGATTGCTAGTTTGCAATATTAACTTCAATAATTTCAACTTTTGCACCCAGATGCTTACAAGATAGAAATAAAAAGACTGGAAGTTGCACAAATGAATTTGGGCAAAACTCATGGTGCTTTAAAAGTATAAACTTAAAATATATAAACTCTACAGTGGTGAGCAGAATTAACTAATCTTCCAATAATAAAGTTGATGACCTCATTCTAACTATTCCATATCACCTACACTTATTTAAAAGGGAAAAAGAATAATAAACATTCCTGATGTATTTTGAGATCTATTGCGAGATTTTACCATTTGATTTCACAAGTTCTACAGAATATATACATTAGATAAACAGGCCAACAGTCTGACTTTTCCACATATGGCACTTTTGACAGTACTGCTGTAGGGTTGGCAGATGGAGCAATTATATATTTTCTAGATAGGAAGTAACCTTTAAAGTAAGACTTTACTGTAACACAGAATATGCTATGATTTAAGAAATTTATTCTTGAGTTCTCACTAGGTAATAACTTTGAGTATTATATCCATTGGACTATTGAGATTCGTTTCCTCTAATTAATATATCTATACAGCAGTCCTCTGACATTCAACTCCTACATATGGGAATGTATCTGAGCTGAGTTGCTCGATGAACAACAAATTAAGTGGTTTTTTTAATTAATACTTTATATGGATTCATTTTTACTGTTGAAGAATCAGAAAAAATATTAAAGAAATATCAGCAAAACCATTTTAGAAAAGCCAATTTTAAAGACATTTCCTAAAAATTAACTCAAAAGAGGTTTTTTTTGGCGTTCTCTTTGTATCATTTTGGGTTTTTTTAAGTACATTTTCTTAAACAGTAGAAACATATATAATTTAAATAAGATATTAAGAACATATCCAAGCATATAGTCAAGCTATGTTGAAATACCGACTCTGTAGATGGACCTATTTTTTCATATTCTGCCTGCGACTTCCAGAAATTTTTCATCAAGAAATTTGTTTACCGAGATGTTGTTCACGTGTTGTTCACTGGAGCTTTGCCCTTCATTGAATGTACCTTAGCCTTGAACTTAATGGCTTGTTCTTCTCTCTTTAATGACAAAGAATAAAGCCCAACCTGACAAAAACAGAGGAAGGAATGCTACTCTGAATATTTTAATGTAAATTGATTTTTATGTAACATTTTACATTTTCATTCAACTTGTAGTTATCAGGAGATTACAAATAAAATATTCAGCAAATTTACACTCAGGATATGCCTTGTGGCATATTTGATCACAACATACGGGTGTCTGTAGCTAACCTTGAATATATGCTACTATTTAAAATTTAGCTTATGCATAAATTAACTGTTCTTGGACAACATGCTCAACTCAAAAAATATGAAAAGAAGATTTATTTACTGAATCAAGTGTTATTATTTTCCTTACCATCGGGTAAGGTAGAACTTTTGTACCAAAAGACTAGTAGTATGCCTCCTTGAAACTCAGGGTTAGTTTAACATATCTATTGACAAACAGTAGCTTCTCATCTGCATGAAAACAGCAATAAGGTTTTAATAAGAGCTTAGTATTAACCACCATACATAATAAATCTCTTTCATTTCAAATTTAGTGATAAAATCACTGATAAAACATGGAGATGAAAGGGAAAAAATAAGGGACAAAAGATTATCTTCATGTCTCATTAACTAAACAAATGAGCTTCAGGATCTACAAAAGCTGTATCCTACCGTCTAAGTAGAATTAGAAGTGTGCTGGTAAAAATACAGAATTCCTTTCACAGCATATCAGGAAGAAACCAGGCAGACTCTCACCTTTCATGGGGACCCACAGCTTCTCATCACCTTTATTCTATATTAGTAGTTGTATATTTTTACTCTTAGATTAAATCTGAAAACATTAGTCTTTAATATGGTTTTTAAATTTTCACTCTTAAACTACGTGAACTAGAGGTGCTGACAAATACTGGAAGCAAATGCAGATAATGTAAATGATGATGTATGCTTCCAGTGTCCCTCTTATTCTTTCTCCCTAATTGCTTCTCTTGGCTATGTGAATTGACATAAAGGGGGAAGGTGGCCTTTTTTTCTCTGAGGATGGCTTTCAGCTTTGTGTCCTGCCCTTAGTTTTGAAGACAGGGGGTGGTGCCATCTGTATTTCTTCATATAGAGAACAAATCATTGTTAATAATTCAAATGCAGTTTAACTCTCTGCAGGAGCTACAAGCATAAGGGTTTCTAACAGTGTATTCTGGGACCTGAGGAGTAATTGTTGAAAAGTTTGTGGTCTGTTTTCCAAAACACTCAGTTCCTACCCTGCTTTTTATTACTTTCTTACAACACTCTTGTTTAAGCATCAGATAGTACAATTCAATGCCTCTTTGCTAAGAGTTTCTTCATGGTTTCTTGTCTCCTTCTTTCCTCCTATATTTTTTCCTAGTTCACCAGTTTAATTTTTTTTTCTCCTTTTTGTATCTTTTTTTCTCTATATATCCTCTTTTTCCTCTTTTTCTACCACAATGTGACTAGAACTAGGAAGTTCTTGCTATTGGGCATATAGAAAGACTAGTCATGATTCATTTTATTATTGACTTCCCTTAAACTGTTTCATAGAATCACAGAATTATTTAGGTTGAATGGGACCTCTTGGGATCATCTAATCCAGCATTTTCCTGCTTAAGCAGGGTGAGTTATAGCAGGTTGTCAAGGACTGTATTCAGTTGGGTTTGGGATATCTCTAAGGATGGAGACTCCACAACCTATCTGGGCAACTTGTGCCAGTATTTGACCACCTTTACAGTAAAAAAAAAGTGGGGTTTAGTGTTCAGATGGAATTTCATATTCTTCAATTCATGCCCATTGCTTCTTGTCCTTTCACTGAACACATTCTGGCTCCCTCGTCTTCATCCATTCCCATGTATAGATGGTAAGATCAATAAGATCCTCATGGCCCCTCTCTTTTTCAGCCTGAACAGTCTCAGTTTTCTATGTCCTTTACAAAGAAACAAGAAGATGCAATAGCTGGACTCCTCTAAGCTGGATATGTTAAAATGGAGTTAAAACCCGCACTTATAACAGTGACAATAATTAACCAACTTGGAACAATTTACAGGACTTACCTATTGCTAGGATTCACAGGACAATGAATATCTTAATTTTAGCTTGTTCAAATTCTAATGCCTTGCTGGAGTCAAATTTTCTAAAGCTGTTGAAACCTGGCTTTCCAAAAATTGGCCTCTTGCACTTTCTAAGTGTGAGCATGAAAAAATATTTAGCAAAAATTATACCAAAAAAAATGAAATCTGAGCCCAAGCAACATTAGCTTTACACTCATTTTATTTCTTCTTTTCCTGTTCTCGGCTGCTCTCTCCTTTTCTTCTTCTCCCATCTGTTCTTAGACTACTTTACCCGTGCTCCAGAAGCATTTTACTTGATAAGATTGTCATCACAAATCTATTTCATGATTGTTTAAAAAATATTTAATAAAACATTTAACTTGATAGTTCACTTGATAATGAACTTTGACATAACTTTTCTGTCTCTATGATATCAGAGTCAGCACATCCACTTCCATATTGTGCGTTCAAAAATGTGTCCGGCCAGTACACCACGACGACTTCCTTGATTAACAGAACTGTACTCGAAGAAGGTCCTGTTGACTGCAAAGGCTGCAAGGATGGCCAGTGAGTGGGAGAGACTCCCTGTCCAGCCACAGCAGATACTGAGAATCCTTGATAAATTAAGTAGTAAAATGATACTACGGAAAATGCATAACAACAGATGCTTTTCTGCTCTTTTTCAGAATAACTAATGAGTAAGGTGAAAACTAAATAATTTTGTAGGAACATTGGTTTATGGGTGTGTTAAATACTTTATAGCTGGGAGCTGTACATGCTTGTTGGGGTTTGCAGTTCCTAATAAGAACTACAAGTGGTTCCCCATGATTTTCTTATTTTTATATTACATTGTTCACTGTTAAGAAATATACTTGTTTGGTTAACTGTTTATTTCAAAGAGAGATCAAAGAAAGCGTGCATGTTTACATCCAGAACCTTCACTTTTCTTGAGTCATTGCTCACTAAATAAATATTCTCTGCAATGCATTAATAACATTTTAGTTATTCTACTATATAGTTCCATGGAAGTGATAGAATTGCATCAGATTAGCTCATGCAGCTCCTGGGTTATCAGAAGTTTCTGCAAGATACTTAACTTTTTATCTGCATCACTTCAGAAAATGGCAGAGTGTCATATAAATGGCATCTCTTAGGAAACCATAATTACAGACTTGTTGAATTAAATTCAGACATGTTAAGTATCACATGCATTTTCTTATTGCTGATAGACTTTAAAAAAATATGGAATGGGGGAAAAAGGCAACAGTAAGAAACAGCTTATTTTCTCTTCTTTCAGGTTTTTTTTTTTGTTGTTGCTTCCCTGTTACAAGTAAGCTTAAAGAAGCAGAAAATGTTCTTTTAAAGGTATCATACAAATAGGGAGCTCATCTGTTGAGTCAGAAAAGCCCTTAATAATGTGTTGGCTCCATAGCCTGCGTGCATACATATGTCATATCATATGAGAGGGCATTGTTTCCTGTACAGCCTCCTGGGTTCAGACATATGTCATTTCATATAACCGAGCACATAGAGCTAGTTCAAACAATGCCTTCTGACAATAAGTGTGTATTCAGGGAGATAGCTATTACCATACTCCACAAATGCTGTTATATTCGTTTCTGCTGTCTACAAGGAAAGAACTTTTTTGCCTGTAATATTTGCATAGCTCCTTTGAAATGTCATATTTATACCCCTGGTTGTTGAGATGTGTTGTTAGGATGCGTTGGGATATGTTATGCCTTTAGAGAAGTAATAACTTGCCAGCTTGGAGCACTAGTTGGTGGGGAGTGGGTGGTAGAGCGGAAGAGCTACTGGAAATGATTTTAATATTTCCCATTTTATTCAATGAGAAAAAAGAACACAAACATTTTTCCCTTGACCCTCAGGCAAGTATTGAAGTTTAATTCTTGCTTATGTTCTATTGGATACATGTATCCATCATATTCCTCTCTTCAACTACGTTGCTATTACAGCCAGGATAAGCTGATGGACTATTTTTTGGTTTTAACTTTGCTTTTTCCCCCGAAGCTTCACATTCACCAACAGTGGCACATTTTTAACTCTGTTGGTAATTGTTCTTTACTGTCAGTTTGTGTTTTGTTGTTGGTTGGTTGGTGTGGTTTTTTTTTCTCTACATACTATTACTATTTTATGAAATGGAGAAATTGAAGTTTTGTGGGTTTTTCTCCTTTTTTTTCTGATTGTGTTGAACAAGAAAAAATCCATTATTTGGTTTGGGTCTCTTTTACATAAGATAACTGTGATTCTTGCACAGCAGTTTGTTTCTTATTTTAGCCACAGAGATCCTCCTTGCTTTTGCTCTTTTTGAAGGGATTTTGTTTCTTACCTGTTTCAAATTTTTGGGACACAAACTTTAGTCTCTTGTTTCTTTACCTGGAGAGTAATAAAAAAAAAAAAAAAAAAAGGTTTATTTTCCTAGATTTATGGAAAACTATTGTGAACTGCTGTACAGATATGTGTAAATTGTCTCTCCTGCTGCAAAAAGTCCCTTCCAATTCTGACAATTCCATGATTCCATGATCTGTGAAAACTTTGGTAAAGTACAATTATGATAAAGTAAACATATTTAAAGGGATGCTTAGACTGAAGAGGTCGTATATATTTCAATTTATTTTTGATTCTTCCAAATAAGATTTAAGATTACTATTAGTAAAAGAGGTTTAAATATAAATATAAGTGCTCCTTCTTTATTCCCATTTTACATTCAATATCATTTTATTCACAGATAAATACACAGTAAATAAACTTAGTCATTTAGTCAGTTTCTCTTATTTGTTTTTCACAGCAGAGGCAGAGAAGAAGCATTCTGAAGATCATTAGAATATGAGAAAAGGGGAGGAATCTGTGGTACGTTGATGTTGTTAGGCCCAACCTGAGAAAGTAACAGTGTCCTTTGAGCTAGTGTACCTAAAACTGAGATTAAGAAGCAACATAAACATTGTGGTGAATGAGAGAGTAATATATGGGGTATAGTACAAGTCTGTAGGAAATAGAAAAATAAAATTTGAATATAAACTTCCATATCCCACCCAAAGTTAGAAAGTCTGACACGAAACATTAGTTTCTGTATCATTATCCTAAAAATCACAAGCTTGAAAATTCACTTTTAAAAAAAAATTATTCTAATACTCATTTGGTGTTTATGAACCTTTACTGCTATTTGAACAATTGTTAAGAATGTTGCTGTATAGGTAGACAAAAGGTTATATGTGTTCTCATTTGAGTTCATTTATATAGGAAAAGATAGTTAAAAATAAAGGATTTTTTGAGTTCCAACAGATTTTAACATTTTTACTTGACTTGTATCCCAATGAAGCAACTATTCAGCTGTACAGGTACTGAAATTTAAATAACATCTTATTTAATTAATATGTAGGAATAATATAATACTGAAAACCAAACAAAACTTTCTATGTATATTGTGAAATTGGTAATGAATGCTTATAAATTAATTGTTTCAAAAATTATTTTTTGTGATGAAACTACTAAACGTAATACAATATTAAACATGATATTTTTAGATTTAAGATTCTGTGCTCACAGAGGGTTATAATTACAAGAGCTCTCGTATTTCTGAGTTACTGAGACTCAGTACACATATTTTTTCCTGTAAGTGTGATGCTCACATTTTTTCTATAAATGCAATGCTTGGTTGATTTAGCTATTTAATGCAAGTATTTTTTAAAGGTTTCTCAGTAAGAAAATTAGGTATATGTGTACTGGAAAGAACTGTCACTCTATCTAAGTCAGGATGTAATTTTTGTGTTGACATCACTTCACTGGAATTCCTTTATCCTCATGGAGCTGAATGTCTTCATTCACAACTGCAAATTGGCAAGACAGCAAAGAAAAAAAATCTTCTTTATATCAATTACAAATGTATTTAAATTTCCCTCACCCTTGCTCTCTTTTTTTGATAACTTGGTTATTTGTCTTTTCCTTTTGAAATATGTTATTTCTTTATTGAACATGACTTCTCTTTTCATGCAGAGAATCAGTTCTTCGGGCCGTTTAAAATACCGCCTGAAAACACAAATACTAAATGGATTTTATTTACAACTGTGCTGTCAAAAGGGTGAATGTGGTAGCCTTGATTGTTTTGCATTGTTTTGATAGGTAGTGCTGGTTTGGGGGAAATGGAGGGGAAAGGGGAATATATTCTGAGTAACCACAGACTGTTTATTCTAGCTGGTGTAAAGTTTGGTGTTATTCTATTGCTCTCTGTACAACCCATGTTACAGGGACCTTACAGGATAATTTTTAGAGGATGACAGTATAAGATACACATTAATAAGAAAGATGGGAAGGACAATAGAATACAGAAATATTTTACGTGTCTAGATGGACTTACAATATTTTGCCATAAAAATTTGCATGGGAAAAATATCTTCGTAATGTTTAAAGTTAATAATACATTTGTGGGAAAGTAATGGAAGATTGGTGAGGAGGCCAGGCTGGATGGGGCTTTGAGCAACCTGGTGTAGTGGGAAATGTCCCTGCCCTTGGCAGAGGGGTTGGAACTCGATGATCTTTAAGGTCCCTTTCCAACCCAAATGATTCTATGATTCTATGACTGTAAATACACTCAAGTGACTCGCATGTGGGGTGCTGGAAAACACATCTATCACACTAATTGCTGCTGAGCTTTGTGTGCTCAACAAGTAGAACATCTGCACTTAGATAACATAGGCCTGGGATGGACTCAGGGGCACCTTATCAAACACACCTGAGATTCCTGCCCTGCTGTTGGAGAGATCAAAGCACAGCAGAAAACTGCCTGCCAGAATCCTTGAGATGCAGGCCCAAACAGCAAGTGGGAGCTCTCTCCCTCCCTCCCTTGCTAACAAGGACCCTCATGCTATTAAGGACTCTCACTCCACAGTGCCTGCAGCCCCTTCTTGCCTGCCTCTGCCCAGGTGCTGCTTCAGAGGTTCCCCCATCCATGAGGTATTGACATTAAATTTGTTCTTTGCCCTTAATCCATGGTTTTGTGGTTGTTCCTGCATCCTGCCTTCATCCACTCACACAATATTATTTCCACTCACACAATTAATTACAGTGATTTTTCTTACCACCAGTCAAAAACCAAATAGACTTAATCTCATTTTAGGTTTAGGTTTTTTTTTTTTTTTTTTCTGTATGTAGCTGAAATTCCACTATTTTCCCAAGAGGAGATTACATTCTTCACTTGGTTAGAAAGTTGTCTTTATCTTCCTTCCTCTCCCTGTCACCAAATCTTCAGAAATCAGAAAAATCCTTGTGGACACATGACAAAATTCTATTAAGTATGTATGTGTTTATTTTTGTCAACAATGTTGTAAGTAATTTTTTTTAATCATTAAAAGAAATTTGTCTTCAGGAGAGTATCCTGCTGTAATCAGGAAAAGCTATGTAAAATAAAAAAAAAAAGAACAATTGAGTAATGCGATAGAGGAGTTTCTGAAATGGAAGCGGTATTTTTAAAAAACATCACAGATGTGTATCGTAATAAGTGAAGGTTATAATTCTACAAATATTTCCTGTTGAGTCTATAACTTCTTACCATTAGTTCCATAAAGTTTAAATGAAAAAAGGAATAAACCAGTTTTGTTTTAATGACTTGGCCTGCTGGCTAAAAGTAAAATATTTATTTAAGGAAACTTTGGCCTTTCAGTATAGAGGAAAACCAAGAATCTGTCAAATATTAAATGTAGATGCTGGATTTCCCACTATGTCTGACAAATGATGCTGACTGGTTTAAAATTTTCTGGAAACTTGTGTTTTTAAACACCTACTCTTTCACTGGAAATCAAGCAAACTTTGAAAATAACAGTTCAGAAACATGCATTGGGGTGGATGTAAAACATAATTACCCATGATTAACCTGAGCTACTGCTAAATTTAACCTTCACTTCACAGAAATACAAATTAAATAAACAGCTTTTCTCTACAGATGAGCTAGAATTAAAGCACTTTCTACCTTCTGCTCTGTTGCCTGCAGGTGTTTCCAAAAAGAGCTAGCACTTAAATACCAGTGTTATCATGTCTGTGCCAAGGAAAGCAAGGATAAGGCACAATGTGGGACCAGTGTCATCGGCATTTCTTACCTGTGTGTGGCTGATCTGTAAAATTTGCCCCATGTTATAAACAGACAAGACATGACCTGCAGCTGTTGATTGTTAGTGAATTCAATTCAAATTCTTAAACTTAATAAATGCCCTTGTTGACAAGAAAATATTAGATTGGCAAAAAGAGCAGACTGAAGAAGGGTTACATGAAAGTCGGTGGGAGGTGAGAGGTAAGGTCATGAAATGTGAGAGCAATCACAGTAGGAGAGAGGGAAGTTGCCTCTCTTGCTCCCAAAGCCCAGCACATCCATCTTCCTCTTGGCTTGCTATTCTGTCATCTTTCAAACACATATCTGAAATATGTGAGTTTACTATAAGTACCGTAACTGAGATTTTAGCTTGAAATGTAAAAGTGAATTAAGTTTGTGATAAGAGTAGGAAGATTATTGCACTCTCTCAACACTCTCACTACATGGAGTGCATAGATACTGGAGAAGCAGAAGAGCAGAAAGACAATATTGCCACAAAACCAACTAACTGTAAACTGGTCACAAATAAGTGAGAAATATAAAATTATATTCTTCAGAAAAGTTATGAAGTGTATTTAAATTTATTAGAGGAGTTACATAAAAATGGTGCCTATGGATCAGGGGATTGAAAATATTGGTTGAGGGAGTCTCTTTAAGTCCTTATGGAAGCCTGAGAAAGAGAAGTTTGGTTTAGTGATAAAATATTTTCAGGAAAGGTATTTAACATGTCAAATTATCACATACTCCTTTTTTACATAACATATGTAACCAGTAAATTAATATATTTTTTGTTTCCCCAGTTTTATAATTTGGTCATAAAAACTTATTGCCAGATTTAGCTTACATTTAACTGCAATAGCCCAATAGTCTTTTTTTTTTTTTTTTAATTCTCTAAGCATTAGGACATCTTTGGAAAGTAAAATGCAGATACTTATGAGCGTACTCTAAATGAGGTTGTTGTGAAAATTGAATGAGTATTATTATGGCATTTGCTTGGGAAAGCTAAGACAGATGTAGCATGCTATTTAAAACCATCTTTTGTTGGGATCAGTATTTCTGACGTTGCCGTACTGTACTGTGCAGTGAGACCAGTTCCAGTATCCCCATGCTTGATTGAAATCCCTGTACTGGATTAAGTGATGGAATGACATAAAGGCAGCATGCAGAAACTACCAGAAAAAAAGCATATTGCAAAAGCTTAGTCTGGTAGAAAAATGGACTAGAAATATGTTATTTTAAACAGAAAATATGTTATTTCAAACAGAAATATTATGCAATCAGTTTGCAGACAGATAAATGCAGGTTGAGGGAGGTGATTCTGCCCCTCTAATGTGCTCTGGTGAGACCCCACCTGGAGTACTGAGTCCAGCTTTGGAGTCCTCAGCACAGGGAGGACATGGTCCTATTGAAGTGAGTCCAGAGGAGAGCCACAAGATGATCAGAGGGATAGAGCACCTCTCCTATGAAAACAAACTGAGAGTGGGAGCTGTTCAGCCTGGAGAAGAGAAGGCTCCAGGGAGAGGCCTACTTAAAGGGGGCAGAAGAGAGGAGGAGAGACTCTTTATGAGGGAGTGTAGTAATAAGAGAAAGCGTAATGGTTTTAAACTGAAAGAGGGGAGATTTAGATGAGATATTAGGACCGAATTCTTTACTGTGAGTATGGTGAGGCACTGGAACAGGTTGCCCAGAGAAACTTTGGATAACCCATCCGTGGAGGTGTTCAAGGCCAGGCTGGATGGGGCTTTGAGCAACCTGGTCTAGTGGGAGGTGTCCCTGCCCATGGCAGGGGAGTTAGAACTAGGTGATCTTCAAGGTCCCTTCCAACCCAAACCATTCTACGATGAATATAGCTTTGTCAGTGAAACCTTGTATTATCTGAATTGTTGGGTGTCCCAATGAATACTTGTAAAACTCCTGGGTTAGAACAGCAACTTGCTGTTACTCTGATAAATCCATTTGATTTGCATGCATAAGGGCGGGAAAAGGGAGACGGACAGATAGACATTTGTGATCTTATTTTTATAATATTCTAGAGTTTCTTTAATAACATTTTTTAGAAAGATTTAGTACAGTTCACATTGAGAACACACATTGTATGATGCCATAGTTGTTTTTGAATTTTGGTTAAAAAAAGACTAGTTTTCTTTACATAACAACGTGGAATAAATCTTGATATTTTGTTGAGTTTTAAGTTTACTCTGCAGTCATGTTTGTCCTACACTGGCATTCTTTGGTACAGATCAGACTGGTAAAAAAAAAAAAAAAAAAGAGTTTTTCTAAATATAACTGTAACCCAATGAAAACACTCAGATCAGTCAACAAAACCACATCAGAAAAGGCCATGGGACTGAAAAGAAATAATGACATTGTAGCTATAGTTTTCCTCAAATCGTGTTACCCAGCTTTCTACAAATGTTCCTATAAGGTTACTCAGGCAGTGTGCAATCTTTCAGGTAATCCAGCTAAATTTAATATGCCAAGGTCATTTGTCTAGTCAATGAAGTGATACATGCAAGTTCCCCGTTTTACAGCTTCACAGCTTCACTAAGGTATAGTGCTAGTGTCCAGGTGCCACAGATAAGAGACTTTGGAAAGGATCACTAAGTATGGCAGGCTCTGTGTGGTACATGCTATTGTATTGCATTTTTGTTACAGAATCACACATGCTATATTTTTCCTAGAGTGAACTAAACCACTGCATAAAACCACAAAGAGCAAATAAATCTTACAACAAGTTCAGCGGGTTAAGTAGCATTGCATCAACTAACTTTAAACAAAGCTTTCTAAAGGTATGATATAACATTAAACTTAAGAACGACATGATGTGAGCTGTCTGTTTTAATTTCTGAGCAAGCTGGAAATGGAACTATTAAGGCAATCGGTCAGAGCCCTGGTCAAGCCCCACTCGTGCCCCGTGTTGAGTGCCAATAAATTTGTCATGGTTTGGGCTGGACTGGCCAGTGAAATGAACGACAGATACTCTCCCCCACCTCTCCTTGAAGGGGAAGGAGGAAGAGAGAATTATGAAATTAGAAAAAAAAATAAGCTACTTTAGTGAAATATTAATAATAAAATAAGAAAAAAGTAATAATATATAGAAACCAGTATTGAGCTCCCAGAGTGATGATCACATCACCAGCAGGCACTGGGAAAGTCTCAGACTGGACTCAGCAACAGACAGGAACTGGATTCTGGATCCGGAGTCAGGAATGCATGTATCAGGGTCAAAGGCAGATGAACAGGCAGAGTCCTCCTCAGCTGTCAGTCATTGAAGGAAGAGACCTGAACCTTTGATCCCTCAGCTGTTATACTGAGCATGGGGCGGATGTGATGGAATACCCCGTCAGACACTTTTGGGTCACCTGTCCTGTCTGCTCCTCCTTGCTCGTGCAACCTCTCTGTGCTCTTCTGCTTCTGACCCTCCATCAGGGCAAATAATAAAGCTAGCTGACCTTGATTGTTAGAGCACTAAGTATATGCAAGAGCCTCTCTGCGCACCATTCTTTGGCATAAATTAGAAACAGTCAGGTCTTATCTCTCTGGGAGCAACCAGTGTCTGAACAATATACTGTTAATTTCAGAGAGTTCAGTTAGTTAGAAGAGGCTTAGCTGCAAAGTAAAATTACAAAACAGAAAATTAGTTCTGTTTTACCACAAACCAGGACAGGATTCCATAACTCTTTACGTTCATTTGAATTAACCACTTCTTCAGATGCAGTTGAAAATCTAGTCTAGCATTGCCCATTTTTGTATAACTTATAAACAAGCTTAAGGTATATTGTAGTGGGATAAAGGTATGTGTTCAGTTATATATAGCTATTTCCTTATTTGATGGGTAATATTTTGTCTGAATCTTTCCTGCTTGAAAGGGGTTGACATCGTAATTAAAATTAATATTCTCCACTTCTGTACTGCGTCTGCCTGGGATGGAGTTAACTTCCTTCATAGCAGCCCATATGGTGCTGGGCTTTGCATTTGTGTTTAAAACAGCATTGATAACACACCAGTGTTTTGGCTCTTACTGATCTGTTCTTGCATAGCATCAAGTCTTTCTCCACATTCTGCACCCAGAGCGAATAGGCTGGGGATGGGCAAGAGGCTGAGAGGGGACACAGCTGGGACAGCTGACCCAAATTGACCGAAAGGATATTCCATAACATATGATGTCCTGCTCAGCAATAAAAGCTCAGGGAAAGGGGGAGGAAGGAAGATGTTCATGGATAATTTTGTTTGTCTTCCCAAGCAACTGCTTCCCACAGTGTGGCTGGACAGCTGCCTGCAATCTTCTTAATATATAAAAAGTCTTGCAACAGAATGCTTGAAGTGTTGGTAATGTGTGGATTGTTTCACAGAGTCACCTATCATTTTGTGGAGTTAACATATAGGAAAGTTTTCATGCAGACTGGAATGTCTTATAGAGCAAAAACTGAGCCGTTGTGTTATATTTCTGTGAGAGTCTATTGCCAGATAAGCTGAATAAAGGCCTCGAGGAATGAAGAAAACAAACACCTAAATCTTTAAAATCAAAGATATAGGTGAAATAAGAATTGGCAAAGTTATAATGAATTAAAATTTGCAAAACATATTAAGAGTTGACAAGAAGCCATTAACTACAAAAACAATATTGAAAAAAACCAACCAAACAGACAAGATAAGAGAAGGAGGGACTATTCTAGTAGAAACAGAAATAAGAAGAATCTAGTTTTGTGTTCAAAGCAAGATAAAGGTTTTATGTGAGTCTTTGTTAAGGACTCTGAAACTTCCTATGCGAGTAAAGGTAAAGTAGAGGATGGAAATGAAAGCAGAAACATGGAAATTTCCATGTTTGAAGTAGATAAAACATTCAAGGACCTTCATCTTCAGATACAGTTTCAGCCCCTGAACAACTGTGCCCCATAGCTTGTACACTGATGTCTAACAAGGGTTAAGCACAATAAGCCTGTCTTTATCACATAACCTAACAAGGGAAGAATGGGAAGGGTAGGGATGTGGTGGGGAATCACTCAAGGACGTTCATTCACCCTGAGGATGTGCCTGCCTTTGCCTTAATGCACTCAAATTGGGATGATTATATCATCTCTGTGCTAGAAGGAACTGGCACATGAAATTGTGGGTCTCTTGAGAATATTCATACATCTATCAAGTCAAACATCATGCCATAGGAATGATTAATAACAAATATAGTACCTGCATTTAAAAAAGAAAAGAGCAGGCAAAGAAGGTCTGTTCAACAATAGACGTTTGTTTCACCTCAATTAAGAGATTTTAGAGGAAAGCATAAAACA
The DNA here is from genome assembly GCA_025769975.1 of Gallinago jamesoni. Classification (NCBI taxonomy): domain Eukaryota; kingdom Metazoa; phylum Chordata; class Aves; order Charadriiformes; family Scolopacidae; genus Gallinago; species Gallinago jamesoni. Next base: position 73,577,439 of record JAOQGH010000012.1, on the reverse strand, counting down.
GAGGTGGTGGAAGTGAATAGAAAATGGGATAAAATTAATCACTAAAGGCAAAATTTATGTTAGAAAATCTTAACAGGATAATCTACTTTCTAAGAAAACAAAACCAGGATAATCCTTAATATGGTGCTACACAAGATGGATGAATTGATCATTGGAAAATTAAAAAAATAACAATTTGATTCAGCTGTGAAAATGACAATGCACCAGTATTTCCAACTGAAACAGGTAGGATCAGTAACTGTGCAAAAGCCTAATGAAATTCTGTCTTGAGTATTTAATACAATTCTGGCTACTCATTTATAGAAAGATGTTTTGAAACTAAGGCAGATAAAGACCTATTCAGAGTATAACAACATAGAAAGGAACATATAGAGTCCAACTAGAGAAAAGACAAAGGTTAATACAGGAACAAGAAAATTAAAAAGATTAAAATCTATTAATAAATTTAGGGTATGAATTGCCAAACTAATCAGCTCTATAATAGTCACCAATAAGAGAAGTATAGCCAAAAAAAAAAAAAAATCACCTCTAATACAGGTTTTTTTAGAATTAGGATTGGCATCATAATCTGTGATCTTCTATAGCCTGTGAGGAATATTGCATCAGAAAATCTGTATATTTGTAGCCGCTTCTTATGAGGTATGGGTGATATATCAGTTAGGAGTTAGGTAGTCTGCTCTTCAGTCTAAAGGTTTGTGTTGCATTGTTATGCATTGACTAGATGCTGTCATTCGTTTCTGTACTTTTCAGTGCTCTGGATTTGGTAAAAATATAAACACGAGATCTAAAACTTAGTGTGAAACAGTATTAAGCCAAAATTCAGGAACAAAATATATCGTTCATTTGACATTCAATTATTCTATTCAAAAAGTACGCCAAGCAAAGTGGGAAGAAAATTTGATTGGCCTATTCCAAGTTTATTAATATTGACAATATCAAAACTGAAAAGGTCAGAAAGATTACATGGCTAAAGCTTGCAGTCATCCATACTCTGTTATTATCCATACCTGTGAGTAAATTCTATGAACAGTTATATGAAACCAAAGTCAGGATAACTTTATAACACTAAATAATCAGAAATGGAAAACATTTTCCCCACAATAATTATTAACACTAAATGTCTCCACATATTTGAGGTAGGTAACCAGTTAGATAGCAGTTTTCACTTACTTTTAAAGCAGAGAGAAACCTGAGAAATTAAGATAACATATTATGCCCGTAACGTAATGGACAACACAGTGATTTTTTTTTCATCCAGTGCTTCTCAACTGAAAATACTGATGTCTTTTGTCTTCCATGTTATTATTTATACCTAATACTTTTATTTTTTTCGTACGAACACTGACATTTCTTAACAAAGTATTGGAACTTAAAATCAATTAACAAAAAATAGGAAGTTTTAATTAGCATTCCAGCTTAGGTAGTTGAGGCTGGTAGCATCACAGTTCTCTTAAATGGATGTCTTTTCTGTATTGAAAACCCCCCAAACTAATTTGCTGTAAGAGGTAAATTTACATTTAATAGTAAAGCAGAAAGTTACCTTTCAGATAGTGTGATGTAGGTTGTTCTCTGGGGAAGCTTAGGACAATAGGATCTCAATAGCTTCAGAAATATTAGCAGTATTTCTGAAGTGATGCAATTTAAGGACAGGAAAACGGTCATGGTCTGGAGAGGCAAACTATTTGAATTCTTTTGGGATCAGAGCTAAAAATAATGTTGCTATTTTCCAGATTTCCCCTTTGAACATGAAAACTCCTTCCTTCTTTGCATCTGCCTTTGCAGTGTTTAGAAGTGCAATGTCAATACTTCTGCACCTGCAGGAGTAGGAGTAAGACCAAGCAGTATTTGTAAGTAAAATGGCATGAAAATTTTCCACTAAAAATTATTTTGACAGGAAACTGTGTTTGTAACAAAACAAAACATTTTCATTCAGCTCTCTGCAGAGATGAAAATGACACTATTTGCCAGTGTTTGCTAGTGTTTCAATTTTATACGTAGTATAGCACTGCTCTTCAAAATTTACCCTCGGAGTCTTGCAGCTTTTTATATTTATAATGTATTGAATTTTTTGTTTAATATTGTCGCTTCATTCCGTCCAGTTTTATACTAAATCTCATGGAGAGCAGTTGGAGGGATGTAAAAACATATTTTTGCTTTGTGGCTTTTAGTGTGCCCAGTCTTTAATGCATATCTTTATATTATCTACAAGTAAGCTTTTCCACTTAGCAATACTCAGGTTTACTGAGTTTTTCAAACCTCTTTGTCATTGTGTAAAGTAAAAGAACACTATTTTTTATCACTGTCCCACTTTGCTCAGCATTGTTACAATTTCAGAGATTCAAGAAAAGGCTTTGTTATTTTTTTCAGGTGCTTTTATGTTAAATCCCCGAAAGGAACACAATGCTGACCCAATGGAAAATAATAGATTCAAAATTAAACTAAGCATTTTTACAAAGAAATGCTATAACATTTCACTTGAAATAGAATGAAAGATGCATAAAAATTATGCAACCCCAGTGACATCCAGAGGATCATCCAAGATGCTTTAATTTACATCTTTTTTTCTTGTCCTTGCAAAAATATTCCCTCTATTTAGACAAGAACACTTAGGAAGTTACATACAAAGACTACATGAAAAGGGGCTTTAAAGCCTAAGTAATTGATGACCAAGCAGCTGATTTCAAAGCTAGATATGGGGCTATCAAGAATCACAAATACTATGTTTTGCGAGAGGATTTGTCTGTAAAGCCAAAGCTTGCCAGAATGACATCATTGTTGGGCTTTCTGGTACAGTTTTATGTAACTGAGAGGTGTTTAACGGGAATTTCACTGGCACTTTGACAATAGCATATCTCGGTGGAGACCTCTTCTTAATTTTTGTTTCCCTACTGAAGAAAGATTTATAAGGAGTTGGAAGGAAAAGCGTCAGTGGCAAGTGAACAGCCTGTTAACTCCTCATAAGCTTCCTCTATTCTCAGCCTGCAGCTGGCTGTATCATGCTCCTACAAACATCTATATCCAATTTTCTGTCCAATGTCCTGTTCTTCAGAAGCTGTGTACCCTGTTCCTGAGAAGTTACTTTACACTTAACTTCCCACTGTGTCTCTTCCATATAAGCAAATATCAGTATACCAATAGTAAACAGGCATTCAGCTAACTCCCCCTGCTCAGGGGACAAACTGAAATGGATGCACAAAGTATGTCATGCGTAAAATGAACTGATACTCAGCAAATGTGATAAGCCTTCAGAGCAGCTATCTAAAGGAAATGCATAATTGCACCTGTGGGAGAATGACTGTCTTTCTGGAGATTGCCTCTATACCAGTTCTGACCTACGGCATCATCTCTTCCATCAGTGTTACTGTATTGAAGACTTCCAGAACAGAAGAAATGGATAGAAAATATAGGAGAGGTCTGCAATATCAGATACAGATATTGCTTAGCTGATATACTAGTGTATAATGCCTACAGCTGTTCAAGAATGTCCTTCTAATGAAGAAAATGCAGGGAGGAGTCATCAGTGAGAATCTTCAGAAGTCTAGAAAGCATAACTTTCAAAGAAAATTTGAAGGATTTGGTCCTCAGACTAAAAATAAGGCTAAAAAGGACAGGTTACTTCTTTTCAGATGGGTGACAGATGAAATCTTTCCTCATGTTGGCTGCGTACTGGACAAGAATAGATTTAAAATTCTGAAAGAAGAAAGTTGTGAAGAAAATTATTAAAGCAGTTAGAATAATAAAGAACTGAAATAATTCGTCTAGGAGGACTGAAGAATTGCCATCATCTGGAGGACTTTGATAGTGATGTAAGAGGAGTCAGATAGGAATACTGAATGAATTGTTTCTACTCTTGTTTTCAGGATGGGGTAGGTGATCACTGCAGATCAATTGCTGTCCTTCTTTCTGAGATTCCAATAGACATTCTAATCTAGAAGACCATTGTTTTGGTGTTTTTTTCAGAAGTGCCTTTCTTTTATTACTCAATAATACTGCTATCTAGTGATTAAAAGACTTTTGCTGATATAGTACAAGCAACAGGTTGCAATTTATAAATTAATCCCACCTTCAAAATATGTCCAAGGATGAGACTACCCTCTTAACTGAAGGTAAGAAGGCAGTTCCACTTTGAATCTGATTTTCAATGGGCGTCACCGAAAGAGGAGAAAGCCTTCTTTCATTTAGAATCTGTTTTGTAAAAAGTGAAAAATATACAACAGCATGCAGGGCTATATTCAGGCAATCGAAAATGTCAGAAATGTGAGGTCTTAATATATTAAATAGCTGTCATCTATTTTCATCGTGAAATATTTAAAATCTCTACATCTGACCACCTGTACAGGCTAGTCCAGACTGAAATAATTACTTTGAGAATATAGACTATGAATGTTGGGAAGATAATTATTTAAGAACGTAACAGGTATCTTATATTTTTGTGTTTCTTCTATCAGTAGTAATCAATATCCAAGAAATTAATCATGGTAGGGTATAGTCTTTACTGCATTTATTTATGTTAACATATTAGTATGGAGTGCTGCTTAATGTAGTGGTGGCTTTTTTCCTATAAATAATTCTGAGAGCACAATCAGGAGTAGTGTTTATCTGCTAGGCATTCCATACAAAGAAGAGCTCCAAAGTACAAGGAGAGGGGTTACCACAGTGTCAGAGTTCTACCTTAATAGAGATGACTCTTGTAGCTGCAATGCTACAAGAACAGACAGAAATCCATACCTCTGGGAATATGAGAAAAAGTACTGACATTCCCCATTTGGCATTAGAACATTGAAAAATTCTGTTTTTAGCTTCAACAACCAGTTGAATTGAATTCCAAAGTCACTAGGGTGCAATAAGGAACCCAGCTTTACTTTTCAGAAGTTTTGATGGAGAAGTGAGTGTATTTCCTGTGAAACCAAACCATGGGATCAGTAAATAGAACTCTAGATCTAGAGAGTATTACTATTCATTCATTAAGTTTCACGGTTTGTCATTGTCCAGTCAACTGCATGTTTTTAAAGAGGTAGCTGTTGCAGGCAGCTTTCTAAATAGAAATAGGGGGGATGAAATAAAAAGAGAGATTTGCTGCTTAAGAATTCCTTGTTAATAAGATAACTTGATATTTTCAGGTTCCCCTGAAAAAAAAAGGAACACTTTTTTCCCTTTTCAGTTTTGAGAGGGGGGGAAGTAAGCACATTTAACAGAGATAAGGCCTGATGGTTAATACTTATTTTCTGTTTTTAATGACCAAGCACACAGAAGGAGCCGTGTGACAACTGGCAGTTGCTATACAATCAGTTGCTCAACAATGAAATTGTGTCAACTTAAAAAAAACAACAAAACACTGGAATCCTTTTATCTAGTTTAGATAAATGTTTAGATAACTTCAGCATTAACAACAGAATGTGTGAATGGTTATTTAAAGAGTTCACAAAGGGACAAATTATTAGGACAGAGAGAAGCTAAACACACAGTAACAGAAACACAGACTAACCCAACCTGAGCACAAAATTCTCTGAAGTCAGATAACTAAGTTCTAGTTCATGAGGGAGGTTACTGTAAAATTTAGGGAAACGTAGTGATCACAATTATTTCTATTTGAAGTGTCTTGTGAAAATACATCGACACAGAGTTTAAAATAAATAAAAAAAATCATAAAAAGGCTGTAACTGAAAAGAAGTCAGAGGAAGAGCTGTATGTGGTGTTAATGATGCATTTTCTCCTATAATCACTTAATCATTCCAGCTGTTACAGTTTTTCCACTTGTGAGTTCTAAGTAGCCCCTAATGTCAATGTCAGAAAACGCTGTACATGACAGATGTTTGCTCATGATTTTTTCAAAGAATTTTCATAATTACTTGTGTATGCTTAAGTATTTTTCATCAAACTGACAGATGAAAAAATTACTACTTTTTTGAAAATAACTCTACGAACTTCTGAGTAGTTGCAAAGTATTTTTAACTATTCTCTTTATTCCTAAAAAAAGAATATGCAACACAGTAACATCACCCTACCTTTTGCAATACAAGTGCATGACGGCAGGTCTTTAGTTTTGTAGCCTGAAAATTTGGTAATTACCAGAGAAGAACAGTGATATAGCCAACACAGTTAATGAATTATTCTTAAGAGCATTTATATTCAAGAAGCGCAAGCTGTACAGTTAAGCTTTGAGCAGAAAGCATATAAGAGCACAATTCTGGTTTCTACAAAGATGTTTGGAAAGCTTTTTTGTGGTGGGCAAATAAAATCCAGTTTCCAGCCGGACAGAAATTCTCATCTTTCATTGCTTTTGTTGATTTGTATCTTTACTATCCCCATTCACCAAAATACAAATATTCTCCACAATATTCTAATGCAAAAGTACCACTCATCCTCTTGAGAAAATATATCTCCATAACCTTACTAGATGCAAGTCTTAAAATCCATGTTTTATGACACCTTTTTCATTACTACACCACAGAACTTTTGTGTTTACTGTGATTCTATTTCTTCCTGTAGTAATAGTGACAGAAAGGGTCATTCACAAATGTAGTTACTGAAAACAGCAACTACTAGAGAGATATAGAGATTCTAGCCCTCAAAAAAAATCTATTCCCTCTTATGACATAAACCCCATCACTTACAAGTTTATATGTTTTATGATTTTTCTACTTTTTTCCACTAAGTTATATAGTTCCCACAAGCTGGGGCAGTAAAACGTCGCATCATTCAATCTTCTGAGTTATTAAAAATGTGATAGGAGTGTTCTGTAGGTTTTTTGGTATATCTATAGTTTGTGAGGTTTGTGAGTTACATCCTTGGGAGTATTGAAATTCATCATTATGATTCCTTTATCCCCAGTTCATGAGCTTTAACTTTATGTTCCTGTACATGTTGCAATTTCAGTGATATAAAGCCAAATTCTTACTGATGTCATAGTAGGAAATCTGTGTGTATGAACATAAAGCAAACATGGCTCATTAATACCTATGCAACTGGAGTAATCCATTATTCAAGATTGCCTTTTTCCATTGTAAAACAGATGGCTGGGCACTGAAAGTGTAGATGTTTCCTCAGAGTGAGAGACTTAACTGGATGGGATAGACTGTGGTAAGTTTCTAGGAAACTTGCAGAGCAATAGAAAACAAGGACAAATTGTTCACATTTGCATCATCATGTTGCATCTTTATCCCTAGCAGTCAGGTCCTGATGTATTACATTAAATATACAATTAAAATTACATTTTTGAATGCAATAATGATTAAAACATTGACAGGCAGGTTGCTGCTGCTCAGCTTATTTCTTACCTTTTTTGTTAGGAATACTTCCTGAGTTGTTTCATTTCAAGTTTAGGACAGGATTTATCTTCCGTATTTTTTGAATAATTCATAAAGTCAAAATAATAAGTGTATGTTTGTAAAACATGCAAAGAAATGATCAGCTTTTTATTACTCTTTATGAAGGAAAATTCACCTCATTATAGCAATCTTTTTTGCCAGGTTTCTCCCAGATTCAAAGGTAGGTTGCTGGGAGAGGGATGGAACAGGATAACTGTTCCAGGGATAAGAGCAGATGGATTATTCTTAGATGAACAGTTACTATTTTGATAGCGACAAATGATGAAGTAATCATCCACATTTAACAAACAGGATGGTTCAGTGACTTGCCAGGGACTGTTCTTTTTCTCGATACCAGTGAATTAAGTAAACCTCTGCAGCTGCTGCATCACAGATTCCCTTTGCTTCTAAGCATTCAGCCCCACCTGTGTTCCTGTTCCTCACCCCAATGAACTGTCCTGACCCTGGGGCTTCTTATCTTGAACTATGGGGCTTCTCATCTTAAACTAAGAAAATATTTTTTTCTGTAATGCTGTTGCTCCTTTAGAATGGCTTTCTTTCCCTTCATTTATCATTTCTAGTCTAATTTCTTGGCTGTGCAGTCCTGTTTTCCTCAGCAGCTAGCTTGAGGATCCCTCAGCGAGAGACAGGCTAAGCTAATTTGAATTACATTATGTTTTCTGTGACTAATGGGTAGTTGGCATGGATCACTTCAGGTACCAATTTTGATCTCTAATGTCTGTTTTAGCTATTGAACTTCTGATGTTGAAAAAGCTTGCAGAAGAATTACATTGGAGATGTCATATGGATATTGCTTCCCCCCCCTTAATATGAAATAAGATATTAAATAATGAAGTGGAGTTGTGTGTGTGTGTTCCTTTAAATTTCTGGTTAAGTATCTAAAGCTTAGACCTACATTTACATTGTTAACAAAATTAAAAATTAAGGCAGGGGATCAACAAACAGTTAAAAGTAAGCATATGTCTCCATTACGCAGTAAGGATTATAAACAAACACAAGGTGGGATCTTTGGTTTTGTCTGAACTGTATAAAGGAGGATACTAAGGATGGATCAGACATCTAATTAGGTGATATGATGATCCACAAAATAATTGGGGGTTTTAATTAGGTATTGTATCGCCCAGGCAGACGGAAAACCAGTTGTCAGGTCTTTCTTGAAGGTGAAATGGTTACTCCTAGCTTCCTAACTAAGAGTAACACATAGGATACTTTTTTTTTTTCCACTGCTATGGCTATGTGTACATGTACTTCATCCTGAAATAAAACTTAACTTCCCATACCGATTCTATTTTCATTTATGATGAGGGTACAATGGCAGAAAAGGAATGTTTATGTTATACTTCAGATTAGTAGTGCAGAGAAAGCCGAATCTTCAGCTACGCAGATAAATCTTCAAAATAGTATTTTGCTACCCGCTGCTGCTCCCTTGTTTTTACTTCTAATTCAGTTTTACTACCGGTACATTGTATTCATTTTATTATTAGTAAATTTAATGGTTCTCATGCCACTTCTGTAAAATACCTCCAGGTGTACGAATTAATCAACATGCCAGTAAGACAGACAAATAGTCTTTCTATTTTATAGACAAGAATTCTGAATAGGAGAGAAACAGATTTCATTAAAAAAATCCTCATGAAGCTGGGAAAAAAAAGTGAAATTAATCCCTACATTGCTGATCTTCTAGTCAAACATAGTAGCTGATAGGTATGATGTTATCTCCTTCATTATTACTTTACCGTGCTTTACCTGAACCTCTTAACTCATCCCTTCATTCACAGAATCACAGAATAGTTGATGCTGGAAGGGACTCTCAAGGTCAACTTGTTAAACCCCCACTGCTCGAATAAGGCCACGTAGAGTCAGTTGCCTGGGACCATGTCCAGATGGCTTTTTAATATCACCATGACTTTTCTGTGCAACCTATGCCAGCGCTCAGTCACCCTCACAGTAAAAAAAGTTTTCCTTTACGTTCAGGAGGAACCTCCTCTGTTTCAGTTTATGCCTCTGGTCCTGACAATGAGCAGAACTTTTTTTGTTGTGTTTACAAACCATAGAGTAAATATCACAAATATTGATTAATTTCAGCTGTGATGAAAGTGCACATAACTGCAAATGAAGTTATAGTTTCTCATATCTGGTCTAAATTTGATTCAGAATCTCCAGGAGAACCCTTTTCCTCCCTTACAATCTACACTAGAGAAGCTAGTGACTCTATTTAGAGATTGGATATCAAAGGAAAGGAACAGTTAAAATTGCTTTGTTTTACAAATCTTCCTTAAATGAATTCCAAGGACTGTAACAAGAAAGATTTTGTTTGTTTGTTTGTTTATAGCTCTCTTACAAATGTAAAGTAATAAGTAAATTTAATACACATACATATTACAGTACCTAAAATAAATGTCAATGCATTTGAAAAATACTCAGGAAAAAATCCATCTTCATTGATGTTACAGCAGATGGGTTTCTGCAAAAGATAAGAAGAGCTCAGTTGGAAGTAGACCAGAGGCTATTTTTGACATCCTTGTTTGAGGGACAGATGATGCCACTGTAACTTTTTAACTAAAATTCACTTAGCCTTGAGTGATGTTTAGTAAAAATCAATTTAGAGTTCAAATGAGTTCAATGAATGCATTTTATGTATGTGTTCAAGGTTAGAATTCTTGCTCTTCCTTTTACATTGTGAATTTTCTATTAACCTGTATATAACTCAATAGTGAAGGATTTAATACTTGTGGTGCATGTTGACCCTTGTACAATTTTTACCAGAAAAAGTGAAGTGTACTGGCTTGATACTAACTTGTTAACCTTCATGAAAAATTATTCAGAAAGAAATCTAAACTTATCCCTCACCCCCGTTTTTCTCCCAATCTTCCTAGCTTTGCTATGGTTTCATTTTTAATAGAAATGTTTCTTAATAGAAATCTTTATTTGTAACAGGAAACAGTGAGCAGCAAGCAAATGTGGAAGCTTCTTGAATCTTTTGTGGCTGTCTCATTAGCTTTATTGAGGTTATTATATCTGAATTACATAGATTTACAGGTTATCTGGATTCTGAATATTCAAAGGGCTTTGATAAAGGATTTTTTCTGAGCTATAGAAGAATATATTTTCTCCTTGATAACTTAATAGATTTATTATATTAAAGTTTCACATATTTGTGATTATAGTGTTATTCAATATTACTAATTGATTAAATACTCTGTCTATGGTAGTATGTGTTCTTATTCCTCTCTTTAACTGCAGAACAGTATGTGCAAGATGAAGATTAGCAGAGGCTACTAGGTTTCATTCATGACAATAAAGATATGACATAAAAGATGTAAACTGAAATGCTGATGGTCCAGAGATTGTGGTGTAGTGCTAGAAGCATTGAGGAAAGGGGGGGAGTAATCTAATATTTTCCCTCACGTTATTTCAAGTCAGTGAAGATTTGCAGATGAGCCTACAGACAATTGTTTGAGTTTTTAAGTGAGTTTATTTTGGCTGTTCTCTTCTGATTATTTTTCTAGTTATTTTGTAGAAGAGTAAGTTTACAAGCAGGACTATTCCCCTGAACAATGTATCTCAAGCTGTCATTTCACAGAAAAGAGGTGTAATGAGTAGTTGCAGAAGAATTTTGCAAAATTAGTAGTTATCATCTTAAGACAAAGAAATGGAAAGTGACTAGGCTCATCAGATCAGAACACTAACTATAGTGATTATCTGTCTGAACTCCTTTTTCCACTACATATTCTATGCAGTAATTTTGCTATAGATATGATGCGATATGCTTCACTTTTAATTAACTCCTTGCATATTAAATACAATTTTAGTGCTTTAGCCACTTATTTTATATTTGTATGAATCTCTGAGAGGTTGTAGAATCAGAACAGTGAAACACTGATGTGAAGCCTCAGAAATCACTATAAATTTAGTGGCCCTTGAATGTTTTCTCTGTTTACATACATGATGACCTGCTTACAAGCAAATATCTCTGGGTAGAGCTGAACAGTGCTTTAATTTCTTTTTACTGTATGAATGTAATGATGTACATATATTGATGACCTGTCAGGAACCTGCCTTTCTCTTTTTTCTTTTCCATTTTTTTCATCTGACAAGTAAAAAGACCAGATGAGAATAATGCTCATAATTATGAGGCCAATATATCTATTACTACCTATTATTATCTGATTATTGGTTTTCTACATCAGATTTCTACCCATAGCAGGTTAATGTTACGAAAATTTTTGGTAACTTGATGGCAGATGTTTGGGCAGAGAAGAAGACTAAAATATGACTGAATAAAGAGAACTTTAAACTAGAATCAATGGGGAAAAGGGATACCAACAGGATTGCAGTAGTTAATCCAAGTGTTAGCATGGCATCACCAGAGGGTGGCAATGCTGGTGGGGACATTTACACTGCTCCTGGGAGCAGAGAGGACTCAAGAACATATCTGAAATGCTTGTAGACCAACACACGTGGTATAAAAAACAAACAGGATCGAGTGGAAGCCTTAGTCAGCTCCCAGAGCTACAATATCATTGGGATTAGTGAGACTTGGTGGAGTGAGTCCCACAATTGGAGTGGGGTGGGGAGCTACAGGCTGTTCAAGAGGAATAAGCAGGGCTGGAGAGGTGGAGGTGTTGCATAAGAGAGAGGTTTGATTGCACAGCTCTTGCCATTAGCGATGATGTGGTTGAGAGCCTTTGGGAAAGGATTAGGGGGATGGAAAACAAAGGTGATGCTGTAATGAGTGTCTACTATCGATTGATGAGCCAGGATGTAATCACTGATGAGTTATTCTATAGGCAATTAGGAGAAATTTTTGGATCAGTAGACCTTATCCTTATGGGAGATTTCAACTTCCCAGACGCCAACTGGGAATATCATACTGCTAATACAAGCAGGTTTTGGGAATTCTTCAAGTTTGTACAAGGTAGCTTCTTGTCACAGTTACTCAGTGTGCAAACTAGGAAAGATGCCCTCCTAGACTTGCTAGAGAAGGACTTGTGAGGGATGTAGTAGATGCCTGTCTTGGCCACAGTGATGATTAAATTGTTGAGTTTAAAATTTTCAGTAAATAAAAGAAAGGACAGCAGAGTTGCTACCCTGGGCTTCAGGAGAGCAAATGTTAAGCTATTCAGGGAGCTATTTATCAGAGTACTCTAGGGTACCTTGAGGACTTAGAAGTCCACAAGTGCTCAACACGGGGAATTGGGGGATGGTGAACATAGATTCACCAAGGGGAAATCATGCTTGACCAATCCGATAACCTTCTATGATGGCAAGACTGGCTGGGTAGATGAGGGGAGAGAGCAGTGGATTTTGTCTGTCTTGACTTTAACAAGGCTTTTGACACCGTCTCCCGTAACATTGTCACAGGTACGCTTAGGAAATGTGGTTTAGATGACTGGACAGTGAGGTGGACTGAGAGCTGGCTGATTGGCAGAGCTCAGAGGTATGTGAATAATGGTGCAGAGTCTAGTTGGAGGCCTTGTAGATAGCAGTGTTCCCCAGGGATCAATAACAGGTCCAGTCTTCAACATACTCGTCAACAACCTGGATGAGGGGACAGAGCAAGTTCACTGATGACACAAAGCTGGGAGGAGTGGCTGACATACTGAAAGGCAGTGCTACCATTCAGCCATACCTGGCCAGTCCAGAGTTGGGTAGAGAGTAACCTAATGAAGCTCAACAAAGGAAAGCATAGGGTTCTGCACCTAGGGAGGAATAACTCTATGCACCAGTACAGGTTAGAGGTTGACCTGCTGGAAAGCAGCCCTGTGGACAAGGACATGGGAGTCCTGGTGGAGAACAAGGTGACCATGAGCGAGCAATGTGTCCTTGTGGACAAGAAGGCCAATGGTATCCTGGGGTGCATTAGAAAGAGTGTGGCCAGCAGGTTGAGGGAAGTCATCCTCCCCTCTACTCTGCCCTGGTGAGGCCACATCTGGGCATCATGTGTCTAGTTTTGCCTCCCAGTTCTAGAAATACAGAGGACTATGAAGATGATCATGAGACAGGAACAAGGAAAGGCTGAGAGACCTAGATCTGTTTAGACTGGAGAAGAGGAGACTGGGAGACAATCTCATCTATGCTTACAACAACCCCATGCAATGATATAGGCTTGGGGAAGAGCGGCTGGAAAAATTCCCAGCAGAAAAGAACCTGGGAGTGTTGGTTGACTGCTGGCTGAATGTGAGCCAGCAGTGTGCCTAGGTAGCCAAGAAGGCCAATCCAATAGCACCCTGGCTTGTACATGTTTGTGTAAGCATAACTTATAAACTTTGTATTAATTGTACACATTCAAGGTATCTGGATTGTGATTTCAGGAGTAATATTTTAAGTGATAAGCCAGTCAAAGTTCACATACTAAAGAAAATAAAAGCTTTAAAAAAATGTCTTTGTAGATGTTTCAATGCAGATAGAAAAATAGACTGTTTGAACATTAAGAATTTGGTTGTTTTCTTTTGTTTTGTTTTCCCTAAATTAATTTAAAATAATAATTATACTGGAATTCCATGACTTCCAGTTGGGTGCACCAAGTTGGAGCTTATGTTCAAGGGATCTTTTTCACACTGATATAAAGGGGTGAGTCATGAAAGACATTTTCTAGGAGACTTGGTAAGAGATGTAATCAGTGCTTCCATGAATGGAATCTAAACTTAGAGAGATAGCACGATTGAGAGATGATTACAATGCTTTTTCATGGTACTACAGGCATAAATCTCGAAAACCTTGGTCAGTTTGAAGGAACTGCATACCTAACTACTGCCTTTCAACATACCACCACCCTTCCCATTCTCATTGTATTTCTTTGCTTGTGGAAAAACAGTCTCTGATGTGTACTGTATGTATTTCATAGAATTTTGTAAGAAAGACTGATACCATTTCCATTTGCATTTGTGGAAGCTGGAGATATGTCCTCAAAACACAATATATTGTTACACACTTCCCCAAGAATCTTATGACACTAATATATTTTGTCAGCCCACTAAATAAATTTGGCAGAGATGATAAAAAAATGCTAGCTTTTATTAAATTGTATGTTTACATTTGACTGTTGTTGGCCTAAACTAATTTATGTGCTGAAGTACTTTTAATTTTTTTTTTTTTCCCCCAGGAACTCAATCCAGTCCAGCAGTTTACATAAGAGCAGCCTGCTGTTTCTTTCATCTGATATTCTTCAAAGATGACAACTATGGGCATCAATTCAGCAGGTAACACAGAGATTCAGTCTTGCACACCCTGAAACGAGTGTCTCATGTCACCCTTCTCTGCAACGACATATGACAGCTAGTGTCTAATTGTGTGTTCAAATCAGAAAACAGAAATTTCAGGTAGAACTGTATGTCAGGATACTGTGGGGACCAGGTGCTGGGAACATCTAGGTAAGGGCAGGGCCTGGACAGCCAAGGCTTCTCCCCCCACCCTTCATCAACACCAGGGGATCCCCAGCCCCAGGCATCAGACACCTCCCTGGGGATGGGGAAGGGCCAAGGCTAGGTGGGATGTGGACCACTGTGGGAGCTGGATACTGGCCCTGCTGGGGCGTAGCTGGGGCAGGGGCTGACAGCCCCCAGGAGCCATAAATGGGGTCGTGGGGCATGGCCAGGGTGGGGGGAACCTTGGAGAGCTGGATAGGGACAGTCAGGGCTAGCAGTGCCATCAGGGCATTTAATCAGAAAGTCCTATGCAAAATAAATTACAACATAAAAGCTGTAAGTTTACAACGTGCTGCTTTACCATTCAAGGTAGGTGTAAAATGTAATGAATTCTTATGACCAAATTTTGCAGTAAGAGTATTTTTGAAATCTTGTATTGCACAAGCAATAGCACAACTTCCCTTGGTTCTTTAAAAAGTTGTAGGGTTGTTTCAGTAAATTCTATGTAAAAAGAAATACAAGTTTTAAGCTTCATTCAGTTTTTAGATTTGGTTTTTCACATCTCATATGTACTTTTTTGTGCTAGGATAGCTGGAAAGTGAAATGTAACAGTAGGTACCATCTCTCTTAGCTATAGTTGACTCACTTCCATAAAATTTTGCATAAGATGTTACAAGAACTTGCTGCTTGAAGCTACAAATCAGCTGCTCTAGGAGAATCTTTTTTGTAAGTTCTAATAACTAATCAAAAAGTAATATGAAATCTCTTTATAAAAATCTATCAAATGTAATTTGAGTAAGAGTTGCTTGCAATAACTATAGTATAAATCAAATATAAGAGAGTTACAAATTTGGCTCATAATGACAGAAGTTTACAAGGGAAGTATCATAGAATAAGGAGAGCTCATTTAACTTTTGCGTTTAAAAAATAAAAGTGAAAGCATTAGCATCATTTCCAGGACTCTTAGTTTCAGATTTACTGATAATGTCTTTTACCTGACAAAAGCAATTTTTGAAAAATGTAAATGGGCTCAGAGATATTCTGGGGTTTTTTTTTGTAAATTTTGTTTGGTTATTCACCCCTTTCACAAAATTTCATTCATTCTGAATTCAAAATCTCAGTATTCATCCCATCTTTCCTTGCAAATATTATGGAAAAAAACCTGTGAAGAAGAAAATAAACTTGCATAATGCTGCGGGGTTTTTGATGCTATTTATCTGTGATTAACACTATAAAGAAATACACATTGATTATTTATTACATGCAGATGAACATAAGTAAATATCATGTAAAATTCCTTGAGTGTTTTTTTGGCTTATGCATGTACAGCAAAGTGGTCTAAGGGAAGAGAGCCCTGAAGCCATATTTATTCAGGTGTCAAGGAAGTAAAATCAACAATTCTTTGTGAAAAAATTCATAAATAGCTGATTTTCCATATTTGACAAGTAACATCCAAAACCTTACCACTCACAGTGAGGTTCACTGCAGTGAATAACTGAATGAAGTAACAAAACTATTAATGGACTCTGGAGATATATAGTAGTAACATGATCAATTGTATAAATTAACCCTACTAAATGAAGTTGAGGTTTTGAGGTAAACTAAAGCTGAAAAAACCGTAGATGACAGAGAATGGGTTTTAAACAAACAAATCTTCAGCAAGGACCTGTCTTTCTTACATAAAAACCCATTATTTCAGAAGCAGTGATAAAAAAGCAGTAAGGAAATGAGTAAAAAGGAAAAACAAACTAATTAGAATCATAAAATCACAGAATGGTTCAGGTTTGAAGGGATCATTGAGTTCCAACTCCCCTGCCTCCTAAATTGGAGGACCAACAGAATGTCCTGCAACAAACTACGCACATATTTTAATAAGAAGTGATGCTGAGTAAGTGCAGTATTCATGAAGGCTAGTTGTCGAATGTTATACTGAATATGTTTTCACAAACTAGGATAAATATGCAAATAAAGCTGCAAATACAGTTGATAAACCTATCCTAGTCTTTTGAATTTTATATCAGTTTATTTTTCTCTTTCTTTGTTTATTTTGTCGTGGCTTTTCCCTGCAACCAAACACTTAAAATTTCAAATCTTTTTTTTTCTATGGAGAAGAAAATAAATAAACCTGTGTTCTATCTATAAGCCTGGGTTCTAAAAATCAGTAGGCCCTAAACTAGGAATTCACATCATCTATTAGACCTTCAACTGATATCTGCATACTCTTGTCTTCTGAGAAATTAAACTTGAAACATTGTTTGAAGCACTGTCCAGTATTCTGTTTATGGATTCTACTTTTGAACACCTGATTAATTCAGTTCATCATTCTCTACACTCCTTACACTACAACTACTTACATGTCTCATTTAATTAGAGTAATAAGGACTTCAAAATAAAGCTTTTCTTCTACAGTGTCTACATATTCAGTTACATAACCTAATGTCAAGAGTAGCTAGTCTGAATAAAATCTAGCAATTTAGAATATGAGATATTGTCATAACAGTTATCAGCATTTTTAGAACTCTTTATAAGTTGATCGAGGTTCAGGTTTGGTTTGGTTTTTTTGTGTGTTTGGTAGTTTTTTTGCTACTTAGGCATATAGAATTATAGAATAATTCGGGTTTAAACAGGTATCTGGAGGTGATCTTCACAGAATCACAGAATCACAGAATCTTAGTGGTTGGAAGGGACCTTTGAGATCATCGAGTCCAACCACATTAA
>JAOQGH010000012.1:73519334-73559926 GCA_025769975.1 Gallinago jamesoni | reverse complement strand
ATCGAGTCAAACCACATTAAAAAAAAACAAAAAAAAAACACACCACAAAAACAACAATCAACAAAAAAAAACCCACGCAAAACCAAACAAACAAACAAAAAAAAAAACACCCACCAACTAAACCCCACACTCACAACCCCACACACAACACCTCCCAAGGTGATGATAGTAGTTGAAAAAGTATCAGAAAATGTAAATATGTTCAGGTTCATTTGCTTCAGTATTCTGTCCAGTACTGAATGTGTTACAATATTTCTACTTTTAATTCTGATGAAGAATCATTTTTGTAGAATACACATTCAATCAATAAATACTTTCCATACTTCTGAATTTTTGACTGAATAAGAGAGAAATGGTAGATATTTTGTAGCCAATCAGCTTCTATTTTTGCAATTGCCTGTACTGTTCACACTTCTGTTTGAAAGTCCACAGGAGCAGTTCCTTACAGATATTAACCTAAAATGCAGGTGGACATGTATCAGAATTTCAACAGCACATGGTCTTAATATTTGTCTTTTTATGAGTGTCATACTCCCAGTGCTACATGCTTGAAAACAAGAACATTTTCACTTTGAGTTTTGCTAAGAGAGACAAGATGCACTTACAATGTTGCTGAAGTGTGTGTGCACCCAGAAGAAAATAATAGGCCAAAATCTATTTTTAATACACAAGCAGACACCAGTTCATGGCCCATTAGGATTCAAGCAGAGACAGGTCAAGTAAATGGAAGAGAAATCTATAGAAGCAATGACATATGTGGAACTATATTCTACTCTTAGCTGAAAATAACTTGAGTTTGGAGTACTAAGGAGGGGGTAGGGATACTATCCTTTTATGATTACCCTTTTTTTTTATGCCTCCTAAGGCACTGTTTTTAACTCCACTAGAGGGATAGTACTTTACAGGATACTGAGCATTGTGAGCCTTTATTCTGTCCCTGTATGGTTGTTCCTATGCTGTTATTACAAAGTAGGAGGACATTACTTGAAAATTATCTGAATTAGACATGGCTGGTTTAGTTTATCATCATAGAGCACTAGTTCTTTTATGACTGAGGTATTTTTGTTTAAAGATGAGAAGTATTCCAGATGCCTCAAAATCCATAAGGGGTTGAAGTTGTCTTGAAATGCATTCTGCCTCGATTAAGAGGGGTGAGAGCCAAGGCTGAAAGCAGTTCAGTGTCATCCAGGAGAATGAGTGTTTAGAGCAGTATTTGATCACCAAGCCTCTAGTAATCACTGCCCTGTGCTGAACTCAGCAGTTACTTCCTGCTCTCCTCTTCTGTGTCTACCCCTTTCTGCTGCTGACCACTGAGCTCTGCATGAGAGCAAAGATTTCAAGGACCAATCATGAAAAGAGAAAGGTGAGCATGGAGAAGAAGTAGGGGTGCTTACTGAACTCATCACCTGGAAACACAGATTAAGAGTCCATTTGGGGATGATTCACTCCTCTGCCCATACTGCCTCCTAGCTATCTTTGTCCTTGTGTTGAACTCATCTAGAATTTATTTTTCTAGTGCTCTTACCTGTACTTAACTTGCTGAGACATAGAACTGTCCACTTCTGTGGAGTGGAAGGAAATCTGCTCAGGCTCCCTGTCTTCTTGCTCATGTGGTTTGTTCTCAAAATTGATTGATATTTGAACATTAGATAAAAGCTTTCTAAAATACAGTTAGCATGCAGGCTTCATATTGAAAATCCAAGCTACTTACTGTCAAAAATCCAGACAAATTGAAAAAGGATGGAACAGAAGATAAATTTATGTTCTAAGACTCATATAACATAACAATGAAATAGTAAGGCTATAGGTTTGATTAAATGTTACTATAGGCTTGTGTTAGTCATGTTCTCCTAGAATAAGTAAAAAGGAATTATATCTGAACTTAAATTCCTGTTAAGAAGGGAAAAAAAACAAAACATGAGTCTTTGCTCCAAAAAACCAATGCATGTAACTGTTAATAATATGTATGTGGCTTCACATACTTCTGCAACATTGAGATTTGAGAATCAGGAACCATAAGAGAAATTCTAATGTAAAATTTTGAGTTAGGGAAGCTGTAACAAATAAAAAATGGACCTGCAAGATGCTGCTCCCTTTTGTTTTTTGCTAGTGGATTTTAATTAAGCAGTAGTGTTCATATGAAATAATTTCATATCTGGGTCTCCTTTGGATCTTGTGCCAATGCTAAACCCTTATGTTATGTCTTAGAAAAGTAGAATACCAGAAGTTTAATGATTGTTCAAAATTTTCTTTTAAAATAAGTTAAAATAAGTTCCTTTCTTACTTTTCCTTTTGCTGACAGATTAATTCATATGTGCATCCACAGACATTCATTTACTTGGGAAGCTGCAGGTTGTCTGCCATTAATACTTTTGCTGTTACCCAGTTTGAACACTGGGTCCTTAATGAGGTGCAGAATTGCAGGAAAAGTGTTACGTTAAACACATCAGAACATATCTTTGAAAAATTGCACTGCCATAGAGAAGAATTCACTAAGACTTATTTTTTCACAGGTGATCACAGTTGCGTATTCCTCTTTTTTTATGGATTACTACCTTGAGAACCTAAAGTCATTCTTCATTCTTGCTTTAGTGCTGAAAACTTGCAATGGCTACTGAACGGAGCAGCAGCTATGTTTTGAACAAGGCCAAAAAAGCAAAAAAAAGGCAAGTGATACTCTAGTGCTCAAGTAGTCTCAAAATGATTACATAAAATTAGTGGATACTGTTCAGAGAGAAGTGCTGGGGCGGGGGGGTTGACCTTGGCTGGCTGCTGGGTGCTTACCCAGCTGCTCTCTCAATCCCCCCTCCTCCAAAGGACAGAGGGCAAGTAAGATGGAAAAACTCATGGCTTGAGACAAAGACAGGGAGATCCCTGACCAATTGCCATCATGGGCAAAACAGTCTCGAATTGGGGAAAATAAATTTCCCTCAGCCCTGGCTGCCGGGCAGCGTTTGGCCCTTTCTGAGCCGGGCTTTCCCCGCGGCGCCCGCCCGTGGCTGAGGGGCTCAGCTGTGCCCTGCGGTGGGGCCGTTGGAGCCGGCTGGAACCGGCTGTGTCCGGCACCTCACCACAGGGCCCCGGCACCGCAACACAGGGGCCGCCCGGCACCCGCAGCCAGGACCGAGGCCGGGACCTAGGCCGGGGCACCCGCACCCGACATAAGTGAGAAATAATAAAAGTTAATTGTGGGGCTTCCTGCGTGTGAGCTGAAAACTGAACAGCTGTACAGTTCTACAAACTTCTGACACGCCTTTAAATATATGAATTGCATTGATCTAGTAAGTTTAGCTAATGGTGTAAATTTGTGAAGCGTAGTAAGACGTATGCTAGGCTTTCCGTCAAGGAAACAGCTGAGTGAGCCTAAATATTGCTAATATTGCTTCTTTTCATAGGAAAAAATATGCTAGGCAAAGAGAGAAAATAAATTTAAAAACAAATATGCTTTAGCAATAACCTTTTTTTTGACAGCAATGTCCTTTCTTTTGACATCTTTAAAAATAAACTGTAGGCGCATCAGAGATGAACAAGATGCTTTCTGATTCTTCAGGAAACAGTAATATTTTGTTTGTTTGCTTTTTGTGCTTGTTTCCAATTACCATGGAAACTCAGAAATGTGGACATAGTGTCTATTTGGTGTACTTTGTGATTTTAAGAATAGGGAAGAGAATTGTGACGGAGATTTTGCTGTGAAAGAGGTGCTCCTGACTGCAAGACCAAGAGTAAAGTCTAACTACGTTCCAGAATTTCACTAACAGTTACCTTGAAAAAAATATATGAGTAAAAATAATCTGCTTGTTTGACTGTCAGTTCAGAAGTTACTTTCTGACAACAGACAAAGATAAAAAGTTTGGACACAGGCTTCCAAACTCATCTTGCTTGTTCACGTGAGAAGTTCTGTAAACACCAGTTGCAAAAATAATTTGTCTCCCTGATTCTTAGCTTCTCCCAGAGAGGGGAGGTAACACCACACTGACCTCTCATAGGGTATGAAAGTGCTGAAATGTTTCTTATCTCTTTATTCTGTTGATGATTACACAGAAAAGCCATGCAGAAATGAGTAATTCTATCTCAGAGCAGGGTTGAAATAGTGCATAATAAGGCCAGGAGGTGTACACTGAAAAGGAGAAAATGAAGGGTTAAACGTCTTCTTACAAGAGGGTAAAGAATAGTAGCAGGTAAATTATAGACTTCATATAGTCTGCTTTCTAGTAGCCTTGAAAGTTATTTTTACCTGAAATAGCTGTGATGGACACAAAAGGTGGTCTCTGGTCTTCCTGACTTAATGAATGTTAGGTCAATAGACTATTCATAATTATGACAGAAATCTCCATGTCTCTATACTTTTAATATGGAAATGAGTCTTGGATTCTTAGTAGGAAAAAAAAGAAAATTCTGTCATATTGCCCGTAGGAAGCAGAATGGGTAAATTCTCCTGACATTTTAGAATTTCTGACTTGGATGCATGAAAATGACAATGGAGAGATGGTGTAAAAGTTCTCATATATTGTTCTGAGATCAGACGGAGGGTTTTTGCTATCATTTTTTATTTTTTTTTGCATGCATGACATTGTTTTCTTATATGCTGTATGTTACTGAGAGTATGAATTATATTGCAATGAAAATAATGGTTTAAATGAGAATGAGAGTGATTAATCAAAAATGCCTCCTTCTGAAGTCTATGTTTCTTACGGCATAATGCAACTGTGCATTTATTTGCAGAAAACTTGTAAAAATAGTATTAAAATAAAGAGGCAAACATCTGCATTTACTTAAAAATTGTTTTCAGAAGACCCAATGAGTTATATATCTTGCATATTGTAGTAATGTGGTGACAACAACAGCAGCAACTATAATACATCAAATTATCTCCAACACATTAAGCAAACAAATCATTTATATAGACTAAAGCGAGTAAATTATATATATATTTATTGTGCACAGTGCAGCAGTAAACTGTACCTAAGTGCCCTGCAGCAAAAAGCACATCACATTGCCTCAATCTATAAAATGCTACTTGCTGGTTGAGCATAATATAGAAAGATTTAAGATGTGTTCTGAATCATGTTTTAAAAAGGAGGGAGAGAATTCAGTCTCATATGAAAGAAAAGGCACAGAACAACCTAATTACTTGCGTATTATTTTGTTGTTTCAAGTGGTTTAAAAGGGAGATATTTAATGTAAAAACTGGCATCTGCTTTTTATGAACAATGAACAAAGAGCTAGAGCCTTGTGACTTGAACAGCAGTAAACTTGGATAAACTCAACAACTTGATAGGAAGTGAATGGAAGAGAAGACTCACCTCTCATTTAGACGATATAGTATTTCCTTCTGGTCACTAGAACTGTGAAATTACATTATTTGTTTTCCACAAAAAACTCATTGTGGACACATCTGCCAGCTTGGAGAAAGTGATGAATTCTTTATAAAACTTTAGCTTCAAAGCTGCTATACTCTCTAGTCATAGGTAGAGCACCTTGAGAATGCAGCCAACCTTAAGGTGGCTTTTGCTTTCTATACTCATGTCAGCTCTGGTCACTTCATGGTTGTAGTAGAGGAGGATATAAATAAGAAATTATTTGTGCAGATAAGAGACTCGTGTCTTTAAAAAGTGTCTGTCCCACATTATATTACTAGAGCACCAATATAACCCGAAGTTGTTTTTTTTTCCTTTTTTACAGAGTGTGGGTAAGCCAGTGGTCCACTCTGTCACCTCTCATACTATTTTCCCTACGGTATCTGTTTAGAGATTCTTCATTCAGAAACTGTAAATCTACATTCTGATTTCTACAACAATACTACAGTATGGTTTATAAATGAAGCAATTTCTCTTGATACTTGTAAATTTTCCAAAGACAAAGCTGAACATGTTCATGGAAAACACCTCCTTTCTTAACTGAGTGATTTTTTTCAAGTTGCCATTGTCCTTAAAAATGGTCAACATTTTTATAGTATCAGTAATCTTTTCATTTTTTTCAAGTTTCCCAAACATGAATCCGTTTTCAGTTAATGACGGTTAAAGAGAATCTTTAATGCACTGGAGTGTAAGCAGCAATACCAAGAAATATACATCTCAAACTTCTTCAAAACCTCTCAAAAGAAAGATTTCAGGGAAAACAGCAAAAGCTCTCTACTATACTCAAGTGTGTATAGGAAAGCTTTCTCTTCACAGTCAGCATATGTGTTTAGATATTAATAACAGGCATAGAATTGATAATTTGTGAAATCATAATATGCGATTAACTGAAATTCTTATGTATGCTTTTGAGTAGCATCAACATAGAGGCCTATATTTCATTTCCATGGGAATTAATTAACATTCCAAACATCTGAATGCTGTAAGCCTGCCATTATTTGGTGGGAAAATCAGAAAATAATACAATGTTACATTGCCTTGATGTACCAAAACTAAACACACGTTGTTTTAAAAACAAAACAAAATGCTATTCTTGAAGGACAAAATATCAAAAAATCCCAAACAAACCACATCTAGATATCATAAATCGGTTATGGGAAACTTAGTTACAGGAAAATGGCTTTTTCCATATTCACAGTAAACCTTTGAACTAGTTTTGGAAACCAATTTAGAATAGCCTCTGTTGGATTTGAACATGCTACTAGAGTTTTCAGCAGTGTAGTAATGAACAAGCTGAAGGAACAGGCTAGCAGAAACCCCTTGAAGACCAAAAAGGACAAGAGTAAAACATAGCATGTGGCTCAGAATGACATAAAGAAGCAGTAGAAGCTGGACATTCACGTGCTAGATAGCAGCTCTGCAGAAAAAGATACAGGTCTCAGTGGACAGTTTTAACCTGACTGAGCAGTGTGCTGTTGTGGTGATGAACAATAACTGCATACCAGCCTGTGCTAAAAAGCACATACCCAGCTGAATGGAAATCATTATTCCCCTCTACCTACCATATACAAAACTATATCTGACATGCTGTGCTCAGTTCTGGGCCTCTCACTGGAGAGAGTCCATCGGAGGGTGGAGGAATTCAAGCCAATCAAAATGAACTCCTACCAACAGCTGAGTATATGAAAGTTTTAAACTGCTATTGAAAAACAAATTTTTGATTCCTGACAGCTCTACAAGAGAGGCTGACAACTCTCAAAGCTCAGAGACTGAAAGGAAGATAAGAGGTATGTAATGTTTGAACTGTCTTAATTTGGTAATGGAAAAATGTAGTTTTGAAGAAAAATGTTAATACTTTTTATTTTTCACAGGATAATCATGACGTGTAATGCACAAGAACAAAATTATTTTCTTCCTCTTCCTTTTCAGCAACCTTCTTGTTTACAACAATGATGTATTTCTAGTCTCTTTATGATAATAAATGCTTTTTTGCATTATAGTATCATGAGTGTGATGGTATGAAAGGACCTTCAGAGATCATATAGCACAGTCCCCTGCTCAAAGCATACCTCATCAAATCAGGTTTCTCAGGGCAATGTCCAATTGAATCTTTATCGTCTCAAAGATGGAGATTCCACAACCTGTTCCAATTACTGACCACCTTCAGAGCAAGAAAAATTTCCTTCTTTTCTGCATTCCAACATGTGCAGCTATGAGTCTAGCGGTTGGACCTCTGGAGATCCATCTGATTTTCCTGAGAGTCTATACTACGAATATTTGCTTTGTTTGTAACTTGCTTCTCTTTGAGAAATATTTTATATTTCTGTCTCAAAGTTAGGCTTAGATAATTCCCTATTCTAGGCAATAAGGTATAACTCTTATTGTAAGATTATACTTCTTTCCTTCTCAGATAGCCAAATGTCATGGGGAATGGAGAATGAAAAATAAATTGATCAAGTCAGTCTTGCATCTGAAGTTGAAAATACCACAAACCAGTAGAGTGAATACCATTTAAATGAGTAGTCCAAGCAAAACTTCAGAGCAGAACAGCCTGAAATCCAGATGTCTTTAAACTGGCAACTGGCACCTAAAGTGATCATGGTAGGTCCCACAGGTGGAACAGAGACAGTTGGTTCCATCTGTATCTTTTATCACCAGTTTTCAGCACAGTAAGTCCTAGCTGATCACCTGTTCTATAAAACGCAGTGGTGATAAAGTTCCCTGTCAAAGACAAAGGCTGGGGCTGAGAGACTGTTGGATTGTAATTAACAAAGGCTATCATCAATGAATTCTGTTAAACACAGTCTTACAGTAAAGAAAAAAACAAAACACCTTCGCACAGTTAAGCCAAGGTTCAGAATCCAAATGGTGGTGTGACACCAACTATATGCATTCTAGTGAGATTATTAATATAGAGCAATATGAACATTTGATCTACTTGTGATACGGCTTTTTACTGTGTCTGCACAGGTGCTGTTAGTAAAACATTGACATTTCAAAACAAGAATCTGTTTCTTCTGAACTGGATGTCATAGTGAAAAGAAAACATGACGTTGATTTTATTAAGGTTCAGCTTTCAAGACTGTTATGACATTCACTTGTTTACATCAGAGAAAAAGAAAAAATAGGCAAAAAGGCAGCAGTATCTATTCATACAGTAAGGAGGCACTAAGTATTGGCAAGAAACTGTATGTGTTGGACAGTACAGTAAATGTGGTTGGCAATACTACACTTTAAAGAGGAAATCAGTAGCTATTTATGAAGCTA
This sequence comes from Gallinago jamesoni, assembly GCA_025769975.1. Classification (NCBI taxonomy): domain Eukaryota; kingdom Metazoa; phylum Chordata; class Aves; order Charadriiformes; family Scolopacidae; genus Gallinago; species Gallinago jamesoni. The sequence continues at coordinate 73,551,302 of JAOQGH010000012.1, read as the reverse complement.
GTGTTCATAAATCTTTTTGTTGATATAACCCCCAGTGCGCGCGCACACAAAATTTTAGCTAGGCGGAAGAAATGCTAAAGAAAATACTGAAGAAAGAAAAAGCCCTCCTAACAGTTTGTTCTTCCATCAGCCTTTCTCTGAAATGTTATTTATTTTCACCAAGTTTGAAAACATTTTTTATACTCAGGGAAGCAGAACTATATCTTAGTCTCCAAGGCCATACATGGGGACTCCCTAGTTGGGGACAAGAAGAATAAATAACATAGAAATAGCTATATGAAATAATTAGGTTTATATTTTATTTTGGAGATGTTTGATTTGGACTTCATTGGTGGGAAAAATATTCTTTGCCATTTTCAAAGCTATTTTATTTTTGTGTATGTCATTAAATAAATCCTGTTCTTTTTTTTTTTTCATTATTGTCAATACTAAGAATCTCCTTTGCGCATCAAAATTGTAAGTTTATTAGAATTGTTAGTAAATTCTCCTCTTTGAAAGCTTAAGCATCCCACACTTTAAGAGAAAATATGGTCTGAACATTTTAGGTTATGAGAACGAAAACATTTATATTTCTGTGCTCTTTTAGTTTTACTTATGTGATACTCCAAGCATGCAACGCATGGAAGTTGTACAGACTTGTTTTACTTTTGAAGTTAGCACTAGTCCTTGAATTGCATACCAAGCTGAAGACACCTGAGACTCTTTTTCATTTAAAAGTAATTGATACAGGTAATTTTGTCACACACTGTTGACTCTGCCTTGCAGAAGATCACACATTTTCTCAGTATTATACCCTGGTAGAATACAGTCTTAGTAGCAATCACTTGTTTTATAAATAGGCCTGGACATACATTGCCGAGATTCAATTGTCAAAGTTTGTTCTCTATCTATAAAATTTGCAGGAATATCAAGCAGTATTTGGAGTTATCTGCAAAATGTACTTAGTCAGTGGCTAGAAAATCTAGGTTTCTAGATCCCAGGGCTTCTACAGTTATCCTGGTGGCATCCACATAGGCAATATTGCATTACCTTTCATGAAGAATTTCAAAATTATAATAGTTTGGTTTGTATGTGAATGAAACTAAGCTTTGAAATATCAAACCTTCCACCAAGCAGATTTGCTTTTTCAGTGTTCAGCTCTTTTCTGTGATGAAAAAAAGAATATCTGCACACAGAATCACAGAATCACCTAGGTTGGAAGGGACCTTTTAAGATCATCTAGTCCAACCAATGAAAAAAAATAAAACACAAAACAAAACAAAACCTGTCCATATTGTGTTTTATAATTCAGTATTTTGCTGCAGAAATTATAGATGGTGTTGAAATGTTTTGCTGCTCTTTACTAGTTGCTATTGTCACTGCTAACATAATTCTAATGAGTCAAAGCAGTTTTTGATTTCTTCATTTCACATACGACACATGAACTAGTCCATACACGTATCATTAAAAGTATTCTTAAATATTTTGTTAGTTTCAAATATGTATCCAGTGAGGCAGAAATTGTTTCAGTTTCTTCTTTATTACATTTATAAAAATAATAGTCTTTTGTAAATGGATGGTCACATCTATGATAAACTTGGGTGGAATAAGTGCTAAAGCCTTCTGAAATGTTTACAAGAGCAAGTCACATAAGTAGAAGCATATACTGAATGTACATATATTGCTGTAATTGGGCAGACTTTCAGATGTTACTTGAAAACCTAAACCAAATGTTAGACTGAAGAATCTTGTTCACTTCACCATACCTCACCTTCCTTCATATTATTTTTAATCATTATTATTTCTTAATGACTGCAAAAAGTCAAAAGTCCTATGTCCTCAGATTTAAACTATGCCTACCGAAATTAAATCTAAATCTGTGTGATTCAAAGATTATTTGTACACTTCTAATGAGGCTGTGGTGTGCTTCATCAGGTTAATGTTTGTGAAGTTAAGAAGCTGTGGCATTCACCTCAGTATCTGCTGTACAAGCCAATAAAATACTGGTAGAGAAAGAAGCCTGACTTGAAATAAAGGCTGGGTGGGGAATGGACTGTGAGCACCCCCGTGGAGAAGACTTGGGGGTGTTGGTGGACGAGAAGTTCAACATGAGCTGACAATGTGTGCTTGCAGCCTGAAAAGCCAACTGAACCCTGGGCTGCATCAAAAGAAGCATGGCCAGCAGGGTGAGGGGGGTGATTCTGCCCCTCTACTCTGCCCTGGTGAGACCCCACCTGGAGTTCTGTATCGAGCTTTAGAGTCATCAGCACAGGAAGGAGACATGGACCTGTTGGAATGGGTCCAGAGGAGGGCCACGAAAATGATCAGGAGGCTGAAGCACCTCCACTATGAGGACAGGCTGAGAGAGTGGAGGCTGTTCAGCCTGGAGAAGAGAAGGCTCTGGGGAGACCTTATAAAGGCCTTCCAGTACCTAAAGGGGGCCTACAGGAGAGATGGGGGAGAGACTCTTTATCAGGGAGATGAGCGATAGGTTGAGGGGTAACAGTTTTAAACAGAAAGAGGGGAGATTTAGATTAGACACTAGAAAGATCTTTACTGTGAGTGTGGTGAGGCACTGAACAGGTTGCCCAGGGAACTTGTGAATGACCCTTCTGTGGAGGTGTTGAAGGCCAGGGCTGAATGGGGCTTTAAGCAATCCAATCTAGTGGGAGATGTCCCTGCCTATGGCAGGGGAGTTGGAACTCGATGAAATTTAAGGTCCCTTCCAACCCAAACCATTCTAAGATTCTGTGATTCTATCAATGTTATCATTAATGTTTCTGTCTGGATTTCTACCTAGGTAAGTGTTTCAGATATACACCACACCTTTCTTTACAGTTCAGGTACACTTGCAAGCAGAACACAGCAGCTTTATATTTCACTTCATTACCCAAGTCAGACCCCAAGGTATCTCTACAATGTAGGTTTCAATTTATTTTCTTCAGTTGATTTCACCTGTCTGAGGAATTCTCTTTGGAGTTTAAAACAAGCCCAGAGGGTTGTCTTACTGAAAGATCATAACAGAGCAGAAAGTTCATACACTGAGCAACAATATAATTTACCCTTATACCATATAGTAAAGGAACATTATAAATTGTCTCTAAGTAACATTAGAGATGTGACATAATTTTAGAGAAATATGATATTATTATTTTGCATTTTTAAAGTTGCTGACTTTTTTTATGGTCTAATTGTTTTTGACAAGTGCAAAGCAGAACCTCGCCATTAATGTGAGAGTAGGCAGAGGTGCTATTTCAACAGTTAAAAGAGTTTTCTGAGCTCTCAGGATGTTAAAACTATGTCCTCAGAGGGCAATTCTTTTGGCTTAGCTGCCTTTTCTAGTCATTTTACCATCTCACAGAGTCCTCTGGCAATCATGGCAACTCAAGCATGAAAAGCTCGTACTCTTAATGTCTTTAGTACATTTTATTTTCTTTGCCTATAATTTACCTTAAAGCAAAGAGAAGTAGCAAGGCTAGGAAGCTTTCTAGCTATACATAAGTGTTTTGTAAAATGTCCATGTTTGCTGGACCACCATTTAAAAATCTCTTCATTAACTCATTCTTCTCTGAAAAATAATACAAAGTTCTGAAAGACTTTCTTCTGAAAGCACCATGAGAAACAGAGCTGTTCCCTTGACGTCAACACTCATAACACTGATCTTTCTTCATATGCATATACCAAGGAAGAAATAGACTTTTTCTGTTATTTTTTCAGAAAAGCTGTATGTACCACACTTTCTCATTATAATTCAGTATAAATATAATTAAAAGGGTTCTGCTTTTGTATTTGTTAAACATCTTTGTTAACCTGAGTGCCACAGTCTATCCATACAGGAATAGTTACAGTTATACATATTAAACAAAAACCCTCATATTTTTTAAAAAAATTGCTTTATAGATTTGCTGAATATACTGAACGGTATATTAGTTACACAACATTCTATCTGGAATTTTTAATTAAAGGTGTGATGGGAGATGAGATAGCAGCAGCTGAATAATAAGACTGATTCAGTTGCAACCGGTTATTCTCAAAAGCAAAACACATCCACAATGGTTGAATTACTAAGTCTATGAAAGGACAGGGTGTGGGTGGTGGAGAAAAGGAATGATAACAAAAGTACATAGTTTTTCTTCTTTTGAAAAAACTAAACATTTGATACTTTTCGTATTAGTAAAAACCTTGCTCAGATTGAGGTTTTCAACATACCTAGTTCTTAGTTGGACTATTGCCCAAAACATATTTTCAAACAAAATTTAAGGCAATTACTTTCTGTAGTATTTTGTGGGCAGGAGAGTATATTAGAGATTGCTACAAGCTAATTAAATTGAATATTAGTAGCATTATCAAGTAAACAAATATGTCAATAATGATGTACTTTTCTATTTGTTAATTCTAATAGATCTAATAATAATTTTTTATTTACAATAACTGAAATTCCAATATATGTATTACTGTAATGCACACTGAATCATCAGTGTGTTCACATGCAGTCTTTGAAGCTGATTTATAGAACTGTGACAGCAAAATTACAGTAATTGGAACCAAAAAGCTACTGTTTGCCAGTAACCATTGGTCTCTTCAATAGAATGAACGAAGTTTTACAAAGCCAAAAAGATGGAAGAAAATTCAGAGACATTAAAATATGTGTCAAAAAGGTAAACAGTAAAAATGCTTGTATCTTTCAAGGCTCATTGGGAAGGACTACATTTGCTCTAGTGTATTGAATATGGTATGTCATTTGTATCAGGTACTCTCAGCAACTTTAAGATACTAAGAGTTAAAATCTTTATATACACAAAAAAAAGCTGGACACAAGCTTTGTCATCTTGTTCTCTGTGAGTGACATGTTTTCAAGGGGTTGACACATAAATATTTTTGTCCTTTGAGTGAAATGTCTTGGATATTGTGTTCAGTTTGTAATGAGACAAAGAAGATAACAGAAATGAAACAAAGGGGGGAAAAAAAGACAGGAGAACAAGAAAGAAAGAAAAAAAGAAAAAAGAAAAATATCAAACCAAAAGTACAGTATGAAAGAGACAGGGCTTAACACAGTATTACATAGAAATTATTTTGGATGTATCTGACAAAAGGAATGAGATTGCTTCCTGTTACTTTAGCCCCTCAGAAGGCTGCAGTCTGAGACTCACACTGTCTGTGAACCTCAGGTGGCTGAGGTATAAAGACATCGTAGATGAATAAGCACTTATAGGGGTAAACTTGTTCTTATAACCTTAAGATCCTTGAACAGAATAAGTTAGATATTTTACACTTACTATAAATATGAAAATAGGTTAAAGAAGCTATTGTTCATATTGCAGTGTTAAGACGGAAATTATGTTATACATAGAAATAAATCTTGAGATTCATACACGGATGCTACATAGTATCTATATGTACTTAAGAAACAATGAATAATATTCATTTTTAGTTCATGTAGGGGCCATGGTCCATGACTGTAACATAAATAACAAAATATATTTAAAATAAAGACCAGACTGAACAGTTGTTCACTGAGTCCAGCTACAAATTAATAACTTTTATGATTCACTCAATATAATTAATTATTTGTCCTCATGTTTCTAGTTCTCTGAGCTTTGTTTATAGTACTTTAATGACAACTTCTTTTGGAGAAACTATTCCTTCATGGTATTTCAGTCTCAAACACATGCATTCTGAAAACCTTGCCTATTCATGCTCACAGAGGTATACACACATTCAATGCGGTTTCCATCCTTTTTCCTAAACTGACGATATTTAATAATTCAGTGGAGCTTATCTCAGTAAAGATATAAACTGAATCTTTATACTTGATGATGGTTTTCACCAGTAGACTCAACTGGGTAATAGGAAAAATTTTCTTAGACCCAAAGGGTAACTCAGCCTGGGAGGGACATCAGGAGTTCTCTCCTCCAACCTTCTGCTCAAAGCAGGGTCAGCTATGGGGTCAGATAAGGTTGCCTGGAGGTTTGTCCAGTTGGGTCTTGAAAATCTTGAAAAGGATGGAGACAGCATGGCCTGTGTGGGCAACCACCTTCAACACATCATTGTCCGCAAGGTGAATTTTTTTTTTTTTACCTGTATCAACTCAGAACCACTTTTGTTCAACTTATCTCTGTTAATTTTTCATATTTCAGAGCTGCAATATTTCTAAAGTAACATTTTTTTCAAGAACACACTCTAAATAAGTCATAGTGCTTTTACTGCTAGCATTTGACTCAACAGCAACATGTGCACATTTCTCAGACTAATTTTATTTTCCAGTTTCTTTGGCATCTGAATATGTTTATAGTGAAATGTTATTAAATGATTAACATTTTAATGATACAGAAAAATACTTCAGTTGAATTTATGTTCATGAAACTCTTCACTCCAAATGTGCTCATATTTCTGGTAAGCACAGGAAAAAACCTGTATGTAACCGATCTGAGTGTAAAAAGTTTCAAATATTTTGAGGTTATTAAGAAATAAACAATGAAAATTACACTTGGGACCTTGAATGTATTAGAAAAAATGTTATTTTGTTTGGAACACATTAACAAAATGAGATATTTATAAAAGATACTTAAAATTATTCATATATTTTTGGTTTAGTAACTTGCAGAATGAAAAGCATCAGATAACGTAGTCACTTCTTTACTCAGGAGCCTAATCTAAAGGTCATGCCTTATGGAACAGAATCTGTGAAGGTCAAATCCAGTATGAGAGAGGATTCCAAATAAAGTGAACCTTAGGCAAATACAAATACTTCCTTGGACATTTATTGCAAAATGTTAATAAAATGAGAAGCCAAATACTGACTAACCTTTGGGGTTAGACTTTAACTGGCGTAAGGATTTTACTATTCTCAAAAAAATTTTGAGGACCCATCTTGTCTTCAGAATAGTCAGAGTTTTGCCAGTTGGTTGAAATTTATAAGGAAATTCAGAATTTACTGAAGTGTCCTAGCTGGTGATCTCAGCATCTCTCCATCAGGCAGCACAATTCACACTCACCGCTTTCATCTCACGGGAGCCTCTAATGCCGTAATCACTTGTGGTTAGAAATATGCCTCCAGTTGTACCTGCGTATTACTTAAGTTTAGGGGTGGGAAGGAGAGAGACTGCTGACTATATTGGATATTGCCCAAATGGAAGAATGAGGTCCTGAAAGAAGTGTTTAATCTCTGTCACTAAAAAGAAGAAATCTTTCTCCATAAAGTAACTATTTTTACGATGTCATTTCCCATAATGTCATCTCATTTATCGAGAAAATAGTCAATCATGATAATTCTATAAATACTAAGTATTGCTGGGATATCTAAATGACACTAAAGCCAGTTGTATTTGCTAATTAATTATCTTGTGAACACCTAAGTCTCTGGACCAATTCACTCACAGAGTTGATTTCAAAAATTCCAAAACATAGAGTAATTTGTGTTTCTTATATTAACAAATGCAACTAACTGCCTAGGAGTGGTACATAAGCTTTACAGCTATCACCATGAAGATATTGAAGGCAGCTCACATTTATTTCATTGCACCCTTGTGGTTGACTTTCTTTTCAGGTGCTTCATATTAATTTTCAAAATGGCTGTCATTACTTCAGACATTCAAATTTTACTTTTGTGCAAGAAACTACATATGAATTTCACGTATTTCGTGAAACTTTTTATATGTATACCATGTTTTCATTCTTTGAAGAAATAACCTTTGCATCCGCAGAAAAAGCAGATTTTTAAAAAATGATGTTGTTGGTTATGACCTCTTTTATGCTACTATACCTACTTCTGGTTAATGCTCATTCCTTTGTGCTTGTTTTTAATATCTACCATTGACAAAGATAAGTTCCCTAAGCACTTAATCCAAGTTTTACCTACTAGACAGTGACTTCATCTTTGTTTAATGGTCTACCTATGGGAGATTTTCTCCTTGTTTAAAATAAATTCTTTAATAAAACAAATTTACATTGAGAAAAATTTATTATACCCAATGTTAACTGTTTGGAACTAATAGTTAACGTAGAGATGCCACAGTAATTTTATAGAAATTGTTTCTGGGAGTTTGAATCTGTGTTCTTTATCATCACAACAGTGAAGTCTTTCAGTGTGTTGCTCTGTTGACTGTATTGCATTGCAGCAGTAATACTGTGGTGGAACAGAGTGCTTAAACTCCCTGCTCCAGCCTTGGTTGTGATTCCAGGGGACCTTGGAAATCAGTGCCAGTACATGTAAGACACAGTGGTGGATTCCGTAGATTTGCAACAATGGATCTGAATTGTCAAGCGAAAATAGCATTATATACTGCTGCTGAGCATAAGTGTCTGCTCCATTTGTCTGACTTTCCATGAGCACTGTCTCCAGCCTGACTTATAATCATAGAATCAAAGAATACCAGGTCAGAAGGGACCTCAAGGATCATCTAGTTCAACTCTTTGTGTCAAAAGCATGGTCTAGACAATGCCCAGCACCCTGTCCAGCTGAACCTTAAGTGTGTCCACTGTTGAGGAATACGCCACTTATGGTGATCCCTCTATCACTTATGGACATTATGCCAATGGCTGATTTTTCTCATTGTGAAAAGTTTTCCTCTTGTGTCCAGTTGGAATCTCCCCGGGAGTAACTTGTACCCATTACTCCTCATCTTCTTCATGTGACCCCTTGTGAAAAGGGAGTCTCCATCTTTTTTGTAGCCACTCTTTAAATAGTGGAACATGGTCATAAGGTTTCCCCTAAGCTTTCTTTCCTCAAGGCTGAACAAACTCAATTCTCTCTGCCTTTCTTCATACAGATGGCTTCCCAGTCCTTTGATCATCTTTGCACTCCTTCTCTGGGCCGCCTCCAGCCTGTTCGCATTCTTTTGTATAGCAGTAACCAGAACTGAACACAGTGTTCTGGGTATGGCCTGTCAAGTGCTGAGTAGAGTGGGATGATGACTTCTTTATCTCTGCTGGTGATGCTCTTGATGCAGCCCAACATCCTGCGGGCTTGCTTTGCTGTTCACTCATACTGAGCTTGTTGTCCACCACGTCTCTTTCCACAGAGGCCAAAGCCCTCATGACGGTACCAGCCACAAAGCCAGAAGTTTATTTGCATTATACATCTATTTCTGGCTGCCCTTTACTCTAACTTGTCGCATACAGAGTTCTGTGAAGATGCAGCTGAGCACGAGGTTTCAGTTTTACTAGGAAGTGACATCTACCAGAGGTAGAAATGTGCTCTGTGGCAGGGTGAGGCATAGGCACACAGTGCTATATTAGCTCTCAGCAAAATCAGAAGCTTAAGTAAGACCTGGGTATGCTCAAAGATATATGTTATGGGTTGGAGAAGACAGAAATGATAGTGACAGAAAAAGAATTCACCTGAGAGCACTGGCTGCTGCTAGCAGGATAAAAGCTGCCTAGAGAAATTCTAATCCAGGGACTGTTTGTTTTTAGGTAACCATGCAGACTCCTGTAGATGATGTTACTTGTTAGTGATGGCTTGATCTAACTGCATTTCCCTGCCCTTGAAGCTCAGCTACCACAGCAGCAACCAGCTGCTGAATTTCAGGAATTACCTGCCTTTGCCCAGTAGCATCACTTTATTTTTCACCTTCTTTGGTACAAGATACCAATCTTCAGTACTAGTTAGAGCACAAAATCTCTGAGTTTGGAGCTATTTCAACCCCAGTGCTATCTGATAGCTGTTTGATGTTTCCCTGTAAAACAGCAGGAATGTTTTCTCTGTTTCTATTTTCTCAGTACTTTTCTTCCCACCGGCAACTGTGCTTGATGTCAAACTGTTTTACACTACATTAGAAGAATCAGTCCAACCTTACTGTAAAATGACTTTTCTGTGTCCTCTAGGACCACTCTGTCAGCAACAACTTTTCTATGTTCAACCCGGATAGTGTTAAACTCAAAGTTGGGACTGGCAACTGAACACTTTTCATCTTGAAATTTACAGCAGATTAATGCTACTTGCAGTAGAACTAAAACAAGACTCCAAAAGAATACTCAAAAAGTTTGATGACCCCCTGTTTTGAATTGTGGGAGAACTAGATTTAGTCTTAAATTGAAACTTTACAACACAAGTCTAGAACTGATTCTCGTCCTTTTCTACTACTTGCGTGCCCTGTAAGGGAAGCTGCCTAAGATTTTGAGCTTAGCCTTCTTACAGGAAATAAGGCAGTTTATTCCAATTCTTTGTCTTGCATAAAATTAAAGCTTTAACAAACATACTTGCAATCAGAGCAAAGGCTTGGATGGTCCTAGCGTTAAACTGGCCTGCCTTGACTCTACCTGCTGTCTGAAACAGAACTACCCTTTTGTTTGCCTTTGCTTACCTTGTTGACTTTTATCACATCGCCATTATTTCTACTTTTCCTCCATTTTTCTGTCTCTTTACCATAAGTTGTGTTTGTATTAGCCACACTTCTCTCAGTTTTGTCCATCACTGATGTCTCTAGTGCTTTGTTTTGTGCTCTTGTATCAGCTGGTCTTCACATCAGACCTACCACTTTATTTTATAGTCCTTCTTCTGAGCATTCACTCTTGGCTTTCTTTAATTTTAGAATATCCATCACAGCCTGCAGATGAAAACCTCATTCTTCCCTTTCAATACTTTCTTATTCTACTTTCTAACACAAAAAATAATAGTGATGGCATTTTGGCTTTTTTACTCCAGGGGCAGAAACAAGAGGTTTTTGAGGGGAGTTGTTTGTTAGGTCTTCTAATGTCCCATCAGTGTCAGGTGAAGAAAAGAACAGAAAATGGGTTATACAAGGTGGAAAAATGAAATTAATAGCTTGGAAGCAATTCCTAGGGAGCTGACAAGCAAACCTTTCCGTACGTTGGCTAGCAGAAGTAATTGCAAGCCATTTGGGCCATAAATTGCTTCTTGACTCTTTCTTTTAAAGCTTATTTCAGCTATTGTTGACATTCATCTTACCATTACAAACCTGCAGCTCTTCTTTGAGGTCAGCAGAAACAACTGAAGAAACTGGTGCTCTTTTTTGTACATCTCTTGCTGTAATTTTGCTGTAGCTCTGGCAACTAATGTTGTTCATAGTAGGAAAGAGTAGAAGCTGTTATTATTTTCTAAACACATCAAGAATTAGAAATACACCTGAACCTGAACGTGAGCTTTCCCATTGGATTAATTTGATCTAAAAATTTCCTGGAACACAACTTTGTGCACATATAGGAAAAAAAAATACTATTAACTATACCTTGCTCACATAAACCATTTAACTAAATGTTCTTTAGGGAGGAACAACTAGAGGTTTTCTATGATGTAAAAAATTACAATAGGTATGAAGTAAAACACAAGTGATTTTGTTCATATGCCCTCTGGAACAAAAAGAAACAAGCAAACACTTTTGTCACATTGCCTGTTTTGATTTGTACACGTTGGCTGATTTTGTCAGAACAAGCCCTCTACAACTACCTGAAGGGAGGTTGTAGAGAGGTGGGTATTGGCCTGTTCTCCCAAGTGAATGATGACAGGACCAGAGGAAATGGTCTAAAGTTGTGGCAGGGGAGGTTTAGATTAGATGTTAGGAAGAATTATTTTATTGAGAGAGTGGTCAAGCACTGGAACAGCCTGCCCAGGGAGGTGGTGGAGTCACCATCCCTGGAGGTATTTAAGAAACGTGTAGACATGGCATTTCAGGACATGCTCTAGTGCCCGAGATTGTTGGGTTTTGTCTGTCTGTAGGTGCTCTGTGTGTGTTGGTTTGTAGTTGGTTTGGGGGTTTTTTGTTTGTTTTGTTTGGGGGGTTTTTTGTGGTTGAACTCAATGATCTCAAAGGTCTCTTCCAACCATGAATATTCTGTGATTCTGTGATTCAGTAAAAGCAGCCCTCTCTCAATAGTTACATACCTTACCTTAAAAGACTGATTGATTAATTGTGTGATTGATTATTACCCAGTCATTTGGACTTTATAGAGATCTGATATTTTCCTTTGTATTGTAGCCGACATGTAGTACATGTTAAAGTCTATTAAAAGCAAAATTACCTATGTGTTTGGACTGATATTTTTATTTTTTTATTTTTCTTCTGTTTTTTAAAATCTTGCTTGAGGCCCTTGCTTTTTAGAAGGCTATGCACTGTATGGGACTTTCTTTATTCACCTGTCATCTCCTACAATATGCTATGTTTAAAAAGATTTTGCGTGTGTATACATTACATTTCCACAGTCTGTTAGTAAATTTAAGGATAATTGTTATATATTTAGCTCTAAAAATGCACTCTAGTGATTATATTAAACTTTTTTCTTGTATATGTCAGGCTAATCCAAAATGGAATCTGAAATCATTGGGAAATAATGTTTCTTAGCAGCTTTAAAATCCCTGCTGTGTTTGAATATTTTAATCCATTATACTGACCGTAATTTTGAGCATTTTTTTGTTTGACATATATTATGTTCTCTTCTGGGATCAATGTCCTACTCAGGTATGAACTTGCTTTATTATTTTTTAAAAATATATCAGTCAGCTATTAAACTGATTTGATCTTGAGTGCTGACGTATTTTTGACACAATCAGGCCTCAATCATGCAGATGCTGATTTCCAAAATGCAATGTTCTCTAGTATAATCACTATAGGAGGGTGTAGTTTTACTAATCATTTTAATAGAGCTAAACAGAATTATTGACAATGCACCTTCCTTTCCTGAGATACTGAATTTATAAGTATAGCCCATTGGAAAAAAGATGGTATATAAACAACAGTTTAAGTACTTACATTATAAATAAAAGAATCAATGATCACTTTTCAATGAGTTCATCTCACCTGGCCTATGATTTCATACTTTGATCAGCTAGTTAAGCTAAGAAGGTTATGGAGGTAGATCTTGGATACTATAGGTTTATTTATGACTAAATGTAATGACTAAAATGGGTAGGTTTTAAAATTCTCCATAATGCCATCACATACTGTTGGTAGTTTGAGGACAGTTATTTTTCTCTGCCTCTTGCATTGAAATAAGTGAGTATATGACATATCTGATATGCTCTTTCTAGTATCTGTTTAAAATCTGGTTGTAATTGAAAATTTAATTCCAAACAGTAACCAAAAGAATTCATTTGTGGAGGAAGCATAGGGGGGAGGTTCAGATTACTGTGGTGAACTAATTATACTTCCGTGTTCAAAAACCTGATTATTTTAATTTAATTGAGCCTTGTGTGATTTATAAACCCAGCTTGTAGTCTTTAATGCTCCTTACATCTTACTCTAATGTCCCTGAATTCTTTTTTCTAATGTTCAACCACTTGTTGACAAATTTATGTCTTCTGTCTTCAATTTACATTCTAAAACTAACCTTTAAGGGTGTATCTACGGTAGTATATTAAACATTCCCAGGTACTAGAAAGTAATTAAATTGGCAACTATATTAAAATGGTAAATCAGGCCTTGGCACAGATATGGTATATGCTAATTACTTCTCTGCTGAAGAATTTCCTATCTTAGGCAAGGATTTAGACTGCCCCAGGGACCACTGTAAATTGTTGCAATAGGCAGTTTGCTTTTGACCACCATTTTGTGGTAATTAAGGGAGCGTAGATGCAGGACATCCTTTACAGGACATATCTGTGTCTGAGGAAATTGTCATTTTATCATCTCTAGTACTGCCTTGTCTTCATTCTTCACACCTCTCCCCTCTGGATCTAGGAGGCCAATAGATGGAACTGAGTGGATGACGTTGTCATATGAACAAAATTAAAAGCAATAAAGATAATGGCTACATTATCCTGCTGGAAGTGTCTCCTGGTGATTTTCTTTCATAAAGGATGAATAAAACTTTAGTAATTCCAGCTTTCAAAATCTTGAAACCTACATAGATGTTGAAGGACTGACCAGAGGCCTTTTGTCTCTCAAGTTCCCTCTTAGTTGGATTCCCTAATCTTCCATTCAGGTTGACCTAACTTGAGTTCAGTGTTCAGAATAGCTGGGTTTTTTTTTATTTAGAGTTTATTGAGTCGTTTGCCCTTTGAGTTGGCATTTTTTCTACTTGTCTTGGTGAGGGGCAAAAGGAAAAACACTCACTTATCACGGTTTGGTTTCTCATTACAAAACAACTAGAACACTATGCAGTAATTAATATTTAAGAATACAAAACAGTTAGAATCCAAAACACCTTCAAATATGCCATTGATCTTCAAAACCTTTTAATGATAGAAAATCCATCTATTATGGAATAATACTAAGAAATCAGCTAGAACTTGCTGGAAATGAACATACGTAGCAAGTTACTTGGCTGTTCTTGAAGGATATGAAGGATCACGTGATTGTGGAAATGCTATGGTTCTGCTATATATGAGGCTGAAAAAGATTGACTTACCTAACCAGCGAATTAAAGAACTCAATATAATTTGGAGGCTAATTTTTGGAGAAACCTTGTCTATTCCACTTGCAAGAAGACTGCTGAATACTTTTAATTTTGAAATTTACAGCAGTCCTATCACTACATCCCTCCCCATCTCTCCTGCAGGCCCCCTTTAAGTCTTGGAAGGCCTCTGTAATATCTCCCAGGAGCTTTCTCTTCTCCAGGCTGAACAGCTCCAACTTTCTCAGCCTCTCTTCTATAAGAGGTGCTCCAGCCTTCTGATCATTTTTGTGGCCCTCTGCTGGACCCATTCCAATAGGTCCATGTCCTCCCTCTGTTGAGGACTCCAAAGCTGGACACAGTACTCCAGGTGGGGTCTCACCAGGGCAGAGCAGAGGGGTAGAATCACCTCCCTCGAACTGCTGGCCACACTTCTTTCAGATGCAGGTATTTCTGGCTTTCTGAGCTGCCAGCACACGTTGCCGACTCATGTCTTCATAATCTTCAAAACCTAACCTAACTAATTGCTGTCTTTATGCTAATGTTATAGTAATAGCACAGATCAAGGATGAAGCTGCTTATTTATATGATGTGTATAGAATGTGGACGTAGTTGTATACAAAGCACTCAAAAAAAGTTCAGGCTTTATGAATGTAACCTGTAAAAATAAACAAACCAGCAGTCTAAAAAGAATTCATCCATGTTCAGACATCATATGCTGAAACAGTCCATTTTTTCCATTGTCATGTTACCTTCCTTTAAAATACAGAAAACCAGTGCTGTATGTATCCATAACCTGAAAACTAACATTCACGTGCAAAGTTATAGCTCCTATCACAGCCTGAGTACATTATGCCACCTGCACATGTGAGAACAGTAAATTAATTGATGTTCTATATGCTCATGGAGACAAGATGAGAATGGAGTTTCTTTTGTGATCTTTTTCCTGAAGAATGTCTTCCCAACACTCTTGTCATTTGCTTGTGGTGACATTCATGTTTCTCCCTGAATAATTCTTTCTGACACGGCTTTCTTTGCTGAACTGTCCAAGCCTGGGTAGGAAATTTGTAATGTATTAGGAAAAAAATTAATAGCAAGCAAACTATTAAGCAGAGGCCGAAAAAGGAAAGTGGTAATTAGAGACATGGATGCTTATTTGTGTGTTTCTAGCAGCTGCAGCTGTGGCACCTGAAAGTATCATCTCAATGAAAAAGAAAATGACAAAAAATATGGTCTCTGTTGAAGACTGTAGAAGTGTATTCTGAAAAAAAAAAAAGTAGTATCCATATGTAAGCAGGGATTAAATCCAAATATTTGAGAGGAATTAGAAATGACTGCTTAGCTGCATATCTAAATCAGCCTTAACTAACCTACAGAACAGCTGTGGTGCCTTTGTGAGACAGAGCTGTGTGGGTATGTTATGTAAAATGGCAAGCTGATTACACTTGTTTTGTGTGACTAACAGCGACTATCACTGTAAATGACCATTTCCTTTTTTAATGAACAATTTTAATATTTATTAATTACTACAGGCACCTGAAATTTTACAGAGAGGAATAGACCTCCAGAGAATGCATATTTTCCTCATGAAATATTGTTGAATACTGTTTACAGCACTGTGGTTTGTTGGTTTTTTTTTTTCTCATTTATCTAGCTGTGAGGCATGTGTTAACTGTTACATTAAATACCCATGAAGATTTAGGCCCAAGCAGAAAACTCCATTTTGAGCAGTCTTAGAGGAAGTGGAACTTTCATCCTGGAATAACCCATATACGTGTAGACTTCAGGATATGCAGGAGTGCACTCCATTACCTAGTTTCAGGATGCAAGAAGTGTTCCTCTGGCTCCTAACTGGTGAGAAAAATGAAGGTGTGCCACTATAGACTAATCCCATACTGTTTCCCAGACACGACACATTGCTCATTCTCTCCCTGGGCTAGCAAGTCCCTGTAGTTCAAGCTATAACTTTTACTCCGGTAGCTTACTTATTAAAGATTCATGCTAATTCATATCCTAGTGATGTATTAAAAACAAGGTAAAGATGGATTGTTTATTGCATTTTTCTATTTTTAAGTTCTGATGAATTTGAAAAGCATCCAGTATTCCTCTTGTGAAAGCAACTGCTCATACATTAAGAAATGCTCCATTTACAATGTGATTGACCTAAATTTATCCCCTCCCTCTTGTGTGTGTCTGTATGTACTACTATTATTAATATAATCCTGCATTAATTGCATTAATCTTTTTTTGTGTTGATTTTCACAGGAAGAAATAACTTTCATAGGAAATTGTAAAACTGTTGTGCCTATTTTGTTTTTTTTTTCTGTGTGGGATGCTATTCATCTGGCAAGATCAAGAAACTTTGGAATGCAAATATTATCTCATGCCATTTCTCACAGTTTCTTTGGAAAATGTTGTTTGGTTTGATTTTCCAAACTTAAGCATAGTTCACAAAGGTGTTAAACAGATTGATTAACATGCTAATAATCTTAAAGATAAAAACTGAAAAATACTAACAGTAGATCTGTGTTTTATAAAAATATTTGAAGTTGTTTACAGAGGCTTTTGACCATAAGCAGAAGCATAGCACTGAAAATACATGATAAGAGATATGTATTGAAGATGTGAATCTGATAAATAACCTCAAAATTAGACGTAAGCCTAACTACAGCAGAGGGAAATATTCAGTAACCACAGCTTTATCAGTTTAGAATTTTGCTTTTGTATTTGAAGTGGATTACAGAGGTTGAATTGACCGCCAAGTGTAAAATATATCCAGAAACTCCATTTGAATAGACATCTATGTTGCTTTGTCAGGGTTGCTGTGAATAGTCTAGAACTGCAGCTTGTTGTGAGGAAAAAAAATACAGAGAAAATATAAAAAGACATAAGTACACATCTCAACATTCTCTTGCAAGTCTCTCATGCATATGCTATGGGATCAATTTAAGCTTTATACACTTCAGTTAACCTTATACCTTTTAATGCAAACAATGCTATCATTGCCATTATTGCATTCAGAATAGGATTTTATAGCCCTCCAGTAAGCATAAAGAATATTACAGGTGGGTTTTTTCCCAGATTGAATTTACAAACTTCAATGCAAAGGTATTGTTGTTGCATTCAAAATATTGTTTAAGAGCAAAAAGGAGGCATATTTTATAAGTATATAATTAAAGCTAACAATTTACCCTTAGTATAATCTATATAGTCTAGATGCAATTATTACAGAAAAAACAATAATAATACGTGTAGAGTACTTACATACAGAAAAAGTGTAAGTCAGTTTCTAGCATTTTTCCAGGTGTTATGCTCACTCTTTCTCTGCTCTTTTAGGTCCTGAGATCTGTGGTTTCACACTAGTGTTGGTGGAGTTTGCTACTGTGAGTGGCCAGTGCTCTGTCATCCTCAAAGAAGTTTTTCCTCATGTTGAGATGGAATTTCCTGTGTTCCAGCTTGTGTCCGTTGCCCCTTGTCACCAGGCACCACTGAGAAGAGCCTGACCCCATCCTCTTGACACCCATTCTTTAAATATTTATAAGCACTGATAAGATCCCCTCTCAGCGTTCTCTTCTCCAGGCTAAACAGACCCAGGTCCCTCAGCCTTTCCTCATGAGAGAAATGCTTGATCATCTTTGTAGCCCTCTGCTGGACTCTCTCCAGTAGTTCCTTGTCCTTCTTCAACTGAGGGGCCCAGAACTGGACACACTACTCCAGATGAGGCCTCACCAACGTAGAGTAGAGGGGGAAGATGACCTCCCTTGACCTGCTGGCCATGTTCTTTTTAATGCACCAAAGGAGACCGTTTGCCTTCTTGGCTGCAAGGGCACATTGCGGGCTCATGGTCAGCTTGTTGTCCACCAGGGCTCCCAGCACTCCCTCTACAGAGCTGGGATCTCCAGTGCCAAACCTGTGTGGCCTCTCTTCTCATCTTATGAGACTCCTCTACACTCCATCTTGTGCCTCCATTTCTCAAGGCTTCAGTTATTGTCGCAGGTCTGTATCTCTCTAAACTACATTATTATGTTAAAGTCGTGAATATCTCATTCTAGATAGAATACCTGCTTCTAACTGCAATCTAACACTTCAGCTATAGCATAGAAACAAAAACAAAAGTAAAGCAAACTAGCCAAAGACACTTACTAGAAAAATTGCTGCCACCAACAAGTAAAACAAAGCTCCAGGCAGGCAGAGCAGATCTGACAAGCCTGTCCTGAGGCCTTACAAGCTCACCATAAAGCTTATGGTCTACTGCTAACAGTGTCAGCACCGCATTTCCTGGGCTACATGGTTACAGAGTAAAGGGCAGGACCAAGCTTGTACCCTGCCTATATAGCAGGTATATAAAGTCACTTGAGTTATTATGACCAGTTATTACGAACACGAGTTATTTATGACCAGCAACAGTTAAGATTCAGACCCTTGGTTTCTACTCTGTTGTGTAACATTAGGGGGTATAATGCCGTCAGGGGACGAAGGCAATTAAAATGTACATTGGAGTTTCTCTCATAAATAAAATAACAGTAACTGCTGCTGCAATAGAACTTACAACATTGTGTATAGAGGAAAAGCTACATCAGTGGGGAGAAATACCTTCCTTGAAGAAGGTGGATCTCTTGATGGAAGGACAGAAATATTGAATACAGAAAGTAACACATTATTTTCTACTTCATGCTTGCCTGGTAAATAAAATGAAATAAGAAGTACCATTAAATACAGCTGGTTTAGAATATTTACTATTTTTTTTTAACTGATAATTTAAAAACAATATAGAATGGAGTAAGGGAATGAATAAACCTACCACGGAATAACTCCATTACATGTTCTCTATAGAATTCTTGGCATTTATTATGGAAATATTTGGTAGCTATTTCTACAGTTTTTGTGTTTAAAATATTGACTACTATTTATATGCTTATTGAAGCTTTATTAAATAATCACACATGAAAGTTGTACAGTAAATCACCAGTAAGGTGTCATCAGCTCATGGAGTCAATCATCTGTAGATCAAACAGAGAAATTTTTGCTTTTTTGAGGCAGAGTTGAGAAAAGATACTCAGCTGATTAATTCAATTAAAGCAAGCAGTACCTTCCTGGGGTGATCAAGAAGTCGTACATGTCTAAAAGAAGCCTCTAGGAATACTCAAGCTAAAAAGAAAGAAGCGTGTTATTGACTGTAAATAAACTACAATAGCATATTTAGGGGGGAAAGGAGTGCCTTATGACTGCATTGCATTCATCCGTAATATTGATAATAATGTGTTCACAAAGTAGGAAGTTGCTTAGAGCTTCAGACTGTGTGACTGTGCATATAAGCAGAGGCAACTAATTTTATAAACAGAGACTTCTTCAGTCAGTAATTTTCAAGAGGTTTCTCCTGTCTCCCACGTGACTGCTGACCCTCTTTTCTCCCCTCCACAAACACCAGTATGCACTCCTTCTATTTCTAAATGAATGGGTTCAGTAAATTGCTTTCATTTTTTTCTGTTGATAGACAGATCACATTGCTTCAGTTTCTACTCCATGCACTTCATCTGAAACTGCTTTTATGACACCTTCTAACACTTATTTCTGGCTAGATGTTCTCATCTGTATTTCCCCACAGGATCTGAAGCTTTTCTACTGATTTATTTCATCAGCAATAAAAATCTTCTCCTAGACGTCCATGATTTTATAAAAAGTATTTGTAAGTCTGATGGCTTTGATTCTGTTCCTACATTTTTGAATAAACCCCAGGAGTGCGCATTGGTGTTTCACCCCTGTTTTCCTAAATACACAGGATGCCTGTATTCTTTTCTTCTGGCCTCATTCTTTGGTTGCCCTTAAATGTTTTTTGTGGGTTTTTTTTTGCTTGCAGATTGTTACGAGTTCTCAGACCCTGTCATGGCTGGGGATCATGAGTTACCCATTTTCCTATCCTAAGTTATCACTTTTTCAGTGTCTCCCATTCCTCTTTCAGAGAATGCCTTGCTGATCTCTTGGACTCCCTGCTCCTGGTGGGCTCTTTCAAGTGGATGAAAGCTTTGATGGTAACTCCACAGCACAGCATCAAATGAGACAAATGAGAGGACTGCACACTTTTACTCCTTTGCTGAGACTCCATTGATCTATCAGACCTCCATTTGTCTGCCGAATAAAAAAAAAAAAGGCAATGAAGTAGCTTGTACTTCTTGTGTTTGATTTTGAGGCCAAATTCTACTGTTTGAAAGTTCATTTGTGCACTCAATGAACACCTGACCTGTGAAGCGTTTTTAGGGAAGGAAAAGGTAAGTTGGTTCTAATGTGATTTTAACTGAAAACTATTATTGCTTCATTAATACCGTGTTCATCTTCTCCTTATGTATTTTTTCTCTTTCCAGGAGTTGTATGAAAGGAGTCTGCAGCTGCAGCTGTTGGCACATGATCTCGTCAGGTGATGCCATTTGCCATAGAATGGCAGGATTCGAATGCCACCCTCTTGCATTTGGTGGCTCTAGCTCTGCTCCCAGGGCTGCCCTCCAGAAACGCACTGAGCAGCTTCTGCAACATGCCCAACACCAGCAAGCAGAGGAACAGAGCAATCTCTGAATGTGTGCACGCACGTTGATATGTGATGTTAGTGTTATTACTCTAAAAAGGTACTTACTGCCTTCTAAGATCTGGCTGTAAGCAACGATGGTTTTCATGGAGTCTAAGCACTTGCATTGATTTTTATTACTTGTCAGTTTTCTGTCAAACCTCTGGCTTATTAAGTGTAATCTATATTGCTTTGTACACTAAGTGAGGCAAATAGCTTGTTAAGCTCCATATACAAATTCTGCTCAAATCTTCATAGATTGCACTTACATTTCCTTTTTGTGCTACCTGTTGAAAATGAAGTGCTTTTATTACCCTGTAATAGGAATAGGTGATCTGTCATTTTCTTGTCTATCGGTCTGTCTCCCTGTATGTTTTTATAGTTTAAAAGGAAAGAAAAAAGGTGAACATTGTATCTTGCAACATATTTCCAAAAAAAAACTTTGAAAACACTTTCTGATTAAAAAAAAATGAGGAATATAAGTAATTGCTTGATTAAAAAATGCATACAACTTCTGTACAATGACACTGCCCATGCCTAACTAATGGAGTATATAAAAAAGAATGTTCATAGAAATGTTCAGGTCAAGAACTGATGAACAGTCTGTTCCTTTAACTTGAAATCAGTATATGCTGAACATCTCCCTTTTTGGAATTCTGACCCACTTGGCAGGAAACAAAGCCTCACTTGTATTCATCTGTAGCAGGTCCTGTTACACATTGCCATAGTTAAATGGACTAAAACAAGCTGAGAGCTGAAGCTCACTGTACTCAATTCAATGATCAAACAAAAGTAGGACACTGGACTGAGTAATGAGCAAAAATGTGATCCAGTGAGACTTCAACCAAAGTTTAACTTAAATGTACGTCCCTTTATTAATTCTTTTTCCTTTTTATAAAGCTTTCCAAATAGCTTTCCAGTTTACTTTCACTGTTTTCCTCAGTGCCTTATTTTGTTTCTCATTTACACTTCATATTGTGACATATTTGCATAACAACCTTTTTCCAAGTCCTGTGATTTATTTAAAGTGAACCCCCTGTTTATAAACTACTAGTTTGATGACATACATACAAGTATGGTGAAGGTGATATGTCTATGGTCAAATCATAGAGTAATAATTTTAAGGAACAAGCCCTTTAAACCAGAGATTAAAGTATCATATAACATTAGAGTGTTAATTATTAGCTATTATTTTTGCTTTAGTTTTAAAAAGTGAAACTTTTTATAAATGTAGGGTATTACAAACACAATAAATTCATTATTATTTTTTTAAAAGAGAGAAATTTAAGTATTATGTTCATGTAACTTGAAATTTTTCATATGTTCTCCATCCTGAAGGATATGAAAGCACTCTTAGGAAAACCCTTGATTTGATTGCTATTTTTTATATATTTTTTTACATATATATTTATACACACTTTATGTATATATAGGATAATGGATAAAATTTTTAATTATTGCAATAATATATGCAGGATACCTCACCATGTTAAACATTAAGTAGATTTAATAATAACAGTGATTAGAACCTTATCTTTCTTGTATATTATGCAGACTATCACTTTTCAAAACACTAAAATGCAGCCTGTATTTAAAGCCTCTTGCAAGAATGGGTATACTTTTGTATAGACACTATTATTTTTTTCGATTGAAAATGTAGGAGGAATTTCAAGAGGGCAAAGTTAACTATTATTCATACTGAAATATTTCTGGAAAAAAGTGATACAAGTTATTTTAAATCACCTCTTATCAGGGATGATGTGGATATGTTTCAGGCATAAATCCATTGGCAACTACAATGTTTAACAAAAAAAAAGTCATCATATTTCTAAGGCTGATCTGAACAGGGAGAAGGCTATCTGTGTATTGTAAAACTATCCATTTTCAGCCAAATAAAATTAATTTACTTCTCAGCTTTTTCACACCAAAAGTGAGTCTGAGTTGTAAAATTGCCCAAGTCAGCTTTTGCTATAAAAATTGTTGCAGCTGAAAGTCCCTGCACTCAAGAGATAATGCTCTTGAAACCTGTAGGAGTATGCTATTTAAAATATAACTGTCCATGAAAAAGCAAAGCCATCTTCTGAATATTTGATTCTAGGAAAAAAAAAAGCCACATGGATACAGGGATGATTTGTAGAACAGTAACTATATATTTAAAAAAAAAAACAAAAACGTCTTTTCAGTACTGTGTGCATAAGCCTTTCATGTTGCTTGTACTTTTTTTGCTTTTTTTTTTTCCCAGATATGGAAGTCAAAAAAAAAGAAACATAGTAAATCAATTACAACTGAGCTTGTCTTATATAGAAGGGAAAACTAGAAAGGATTTATTTGATAATTTTGAAGCATGAAAGAAATCAGCTGGCATGAAGGGTTTTTAAATAATTTAATATTTAATAATTTTAAAATTATTAAGCAATCTTTGGTAATTTCATATTTTCAGAGCAGATTGAAGTATTGAGAAGCTTGAATAGAATGGTGTCCTGTTTTTTTGAAATCAAACTATAAAATGTAGGTGCATCTATAATTGGACCAGATTATTAAACTATATGGTAAACACCCCCATAGAGACCATTGAAATACTAGAATCAGTGATGGTAAAATACAGTTTTACCAAAGAAATTTGAGGGCTATTGAAAGGAAATAAAGAAAAAAATCTTAATTTTTATAAATAAATAATTAATTATATATTTTATATATAATTTTAATAATAAATTAAATAAATAAATTAATAGATAGATAAAGAAAAATTACTTCTTGACTTTTAATGTTATGCTTAACAAGTCCTGCCCAGCTGGATTATCTGCTTTGACTTTGGACATTTGGGTTATAAAAGAAACTGATCAGATGTTATAAATGAGCTTTTTAAGATACATGACTTTACACAGTATAATATGCTAAGTTAGCCAAAAATCAAACCCCATGAAACAAGAAACACATCTCTAGAATTTAGTATGGTATAGGACGTAGCCAACTGACAGATCCAAGAATGAAAGTGTCAGCAGGGAACTCTGAGCAGAGATATATTTTACAGTGGTATCACAAGTTGCTGGCTTGTTACAAATTGAAGTGATATGTTAAGAGGATAGCTTACTTTTAATTTAATATTTCAATTAATCTAATTTGTTATGAAGTCATGAAAGATTATTTCTGAGGCAGAATAAATTGGCAATAATCCTTATAAAGAAAAAATAGATGGCAAAAGTCATGGGATTGTTTTTTCTCCTTTTATTCCTGTCATAACAACTGCTGAACCTTCTTCTTTCTGAACTCTTTCTTCTCTAGGTAGTTGTTGGAACGGGAAGTAAAACACTTCAATCGGCTGATTTACCCATCCAGACACTGATGTAAGAACTCACCTGTATTTGAAACCTCCAACATGTAGTGTGTCTTGTGAGCCTGAAAAACAAATTAGTGTTCTTTTGATTTAATCTGCTGTTAGTCTGATTTTTCTCTTACTATGCAGGATAGGTGAGTGTAGAGATGTGGGCCATCCAGCAGCTGCCAGATGGACACGTAAATGGCAGTCAGTGCGATGTCAGTAGCTCTTTCTGGGTTAAAAATATTGTTTTTTAAAAGCTTGCTGTCACGTAAAACTAACAGCCACACTTGGATTCAGTGTGAGATAATATTCTCTAGACCTGTGTGAATGGAAGGAAAATAAGCAAACATAAGTTACTCTAATGTGGGAAATGGCAGCCTGGTTTCTCACAAAATAAGGAATACACAATTATTGCTGCCTTGAGCGAACTCGAATCATGTAAACCCCCCAAATGAAGTGACGCTGGTAATCTGTACATAGTTTTGCTTGTCTTTACCTAAGCCAGTAGGTTGCATTAGTTATAATTCTGTCTAGGATGTAAACCAAAAGAAGTAGGGCTGCTCTTTATATTTCCCAAGATGAGGTTACAATGTAATCATCTATTCCACTGTCCTAACTTGTTTTGATTACCTCTTGTAGGTGATGGAATCATTTGAAACTATTGACTTAATCTTAATTGCAACTTTAATTTAATCATCATCATTTTCTCTCTCACCAGTGGTATTTTTATTTAAGTGAATATTTTCTTGTTTCCCAATTAAAATAAAATCCGTAAGAGTTATCTGGACCTGATTTATTCTAAAAGTCGACTGTTTTATGAGCTTTACTTGAAACAATCATTACATAGAACACTTAAATACTACATCTTAATTAGTAGTAATAAACCAGAGAATGGCAGGAAATATTCCTGGACACTGGAATCTGTCATCTGTTCTGATAAATTGATAGAGCAATCCCTGATTAAGGCTTGACCCAAGACAACACACACTTCCAAGGCACAGTTTGGGAGCATTTAGTAGTATGAATATAATGTGTACCTTGCCAGCTTATGTTAGTGTCAAGGAGTTCCAGGTGGATCTAATTGACTGGGCATAGGCAGGGGACATGAAGGTCTCAAAATGCAGGTTTAGTGACGGAGGAAGATGTTGTGCAGCTTAGTTGGGCTGTACTGTACTACACATTAATGAATCCCTGTACTACATATTAAAAAGGTATGCAAAAAGGGTATCAGTAGACAAATCTAGGCTGCTCGGTTTGGGACCACGTATCACTGTCAATAGCATTTTGCTTGAGATGTAGGAGCAGTCATATTAAGGGTCATTTCTGTGTCTGATGATTCAGGCTTCCTGTAAAGCATCCACAATCTATTCTCAGCCCAACAACAAAACCCAAACAAACAACAGGAAACACGTGCCTCAGTATTTGTATGCTGAAATATAGCTGCATAAAATTGATGCTAATCAATTTTTCCATTTAAAAACACCTTCAATGTTTAAAAAAAGTTTTACAATAAATTGGCTAATTTGTATTTTAAACTGTGATATATTCTGAAATATATGGAACAAAAATAACTTTATCTCGATAACTTCAGTGAAAAGTTGATTAAAGGGGAAAAAAAGACTGAAGTCTTGTCAATGGAAGTATCAAGAGATGTGAAAGATTTAGTAACAGATGTATCGTCCCACTGACTTGAATTTCAGTCTGTGTATAAGAAAAATGTCACTAAGTAGATGACTCAAACTGAAAAGTAATTCTGGTTCTATGCCTGTTTTGCTTAATTGTTGTATCATTAGAATGCAGGGAGAGAGAACTGTATGTGCTTATCTGTAGAAAGGAGAATAATTAGAATTATGTGGTTATATTAATTTATGTTCTGTAGTTACCACCTAGTTGGAGGAAAAAGAGAAAGTCCTCTTAACTTCCCTGTCGTGCATATCTCACTGTAAGAAATGGTGGCAATAAAGCTTGTATTCCGAGCTTAAACCTCCTTTAATGGATTTAGTCTCATGTAAAAAATGCTCTGAATAAATAAGAATGGATAATGGTGCAGATGCTGCCCCATATGAACTTTGGAGAAAACTCTTCAGAAAGTGAAGAGAAAGAATTTACTTCATCATTACATCACCTTCTCTTGAGGTTTCTGCCTCATTAAGAAGGGACTTCCTTGAAGAAGCTGACTCAAGGATGTGGATCTGTTTTTTCACTTGACACAGGTCAGCATCTTCCA
Source organism: Gallinago jamesoni (assembly GCA_025769975.1). Classification (NCBI taxonomy): domain Eukaryota; kingdom Metazoa; phylum Chordata; class Aves; order Charadriiformes; family Scolopacidae; genus Gallinago; species Gallinago jamesoni. The sequence continues at coordinate 73,524,932 of JAOQGH010000012.1, read as the reverse complement.
AATCTGACTCTATGTGCATGCATGCTATTTGTTCTCTTTTTTTTTCCTATCTGTTTCAAAATGCAAATTTTTCTGAATCATTATCCCAAGCCACAGTCATGTTCATACAAATAAATTTGTTCGTGATTTATGTTAAAGTAAGTTATTCCAGACAAGGCAATAGATCAGAGTTTAAAACCTGAAATAACATCATAGCTTGCTGTCTGTTTGTTGTTCTTCCCCCTCTCTTCTCCCTCCCCCCTCCCCCCCCCTCCTTAATTATCAAAGTATTTCAGCCCTCTTCCTTTCCTTGGCACTTACAACCTAGGTTTTTTGCCACTGCACAGCTTACTGTGAGTACTTACTACAAATTGCTTTCTTTAGTCTTTCATCTTTGGGTTGTAGAGGGGACTTCTGAGACTTTGTTGGTTGTTTTTTTCATTAGTTAATTTACAGTAATGAGAACAGATTTCCTATGATGTGAGGCCAATCTGGGAGCAGTATGTAGAGCGGTACATGAGAGTACAGCATATCAGCTGTAGGACACAAACTGATTAATTTATACAAATAAAGTAATATTTCGATACTGTTATGGTTTGAAGAACCCATAAAAATTTATTGCCATTTAGACAATTATTCTGTCACCCAATGGCCCCTCCCCACCTCCCCACCCAGGAAGGGGAATCTGGGAAAAAAGCAAGGAAACCCAAGGGCTGAACTATAAACAGATTTAACAGAATAACACTAAATAATTAATATTAATAATACTAAAGAACCAATATTCATCCAAATACCAATATAAAATATACAAGGATTATACTCAGCCAAGTCTATCAGTATGAAGCTGTGAAGAGAAATTAATTCTGTGCTGCTCAAACCAGGACAGATACTTACCCATCTCTTCTGTTCTTCCATAATATGAAAACCTGCCACTTGAACACCAATATGACTTGAAGACCGTAAAATATTTTAAAAAATTAGTTCTGGGAACTCCTATCCAGAACATTGCAGAGAACTGTGATAGAAAGCAGAAGATTTGCTTGAAAGATCCTAATTTGGAAAACTCGGTGGCAAGTTTTTGCCCTTTGCAGGAGATGGCATGGGACAGCAGCTATTACCAAGAGCATGTTCATGTTAATTGCCTGTGCTGAGCCATTTTTGGAGGCCCTTAGGACTATGTTAAAGCTGTCCTGATGTTTCTGGAGGATCCACATCACGATGACAGGCAACTGAGCCAAAACAATTTAAGATAAGGGCTTTGCTGCAATAGGTTGCTGTGACACATTTTGGAGAGCGCTGTAATATTCCTCTTTCACCAGCTTTTGTCTGTTTAAGTCTCAGAGCCTGGTTTCCAACTGGGTTTATTATTGAAATGCTACTTTAACAGTTCCAAGAAATTTGCAAAACCACAAAAACATCATGCAGTTATCATATTATTTACTTTTTTTTGTTTGTTTTAAATGTGGTTACGAATGTTAAGTTAGAGCATGGTGCAGAGTCTAGCAAGAAAGAACAGTTTGATCAGTTCACTAAGCAGTGAAAAAAACCAGATATCTCCCCAGTCTCCTAGTCCATAGGAAAAATTACATTTCTCTATTCCAGGATGTAGTACATTTGGGGAAACAGAGTGGTGTCGCAGTTGCTGGTGCCATCCATTACCTTTCAGGTAGGATATTTGTGGGTGGGATTATTTGGGTGTAGAATGAATGGTAAATGCATCTATGTTAACCATGCCTTTTAGAAGTTTTAATTTTACTTTTAAAATGTAACTATTATTTTTTTAATCTACATTCTGCTAACAGCTCGGGTTTGGAGATATCCATGATTGTATGCGCTTACATAGTCGTACTTTATGAAATTGTATATCATATAGCAACAGCAAAAATTTCACTCAAACAATACTTAGTAAAAATTGAAAAGAAAAAATTATGAAGAGTCTGTGAAGTCCATCTCATTCCCTTGGAAGAAAATTGAAAAATTCTGTTAAGGACGATTTAGAAAACCTAAAAATGATAGTTTTAAAATATAAAGTATATTTGTTTTTAAACTCTTGTGACATTATAAATACACTATTATAAAGAAAAGTCATTTCTGTGAAGCTCTTTAATGCAGTCCAGCTTATAATCATGTACATGTACAGAAATCCATTCAAATTTTTAAGGTGCATTAAATTTTTCATGACTTTTTCTAGTTGTTTATACGCAGTAATTAATCTTGAAATGAGTTTCAATTCAGATAATATGCTATCGTATACAGGAGAATTTTAAAGATACTGGTGGAAAGAAATGGGATGGATGTTTTCAGAGTGCAAACTCAAAAAGGTAAGTGTACAGAACTTCAATTACAGTAATTTCTGTTGCTGAACATGACTATTTGGAAATCAGAGTAGCCATAGGGAGTTTTTGTTGAAGGGGAAAAATGCAGGGAAAATAATCCCTTCTTATGAAATAGTGAAATAACTTTATATAGAAAGTATATGTAATAAATAAATACTCTGTGTATGTAATAAATAAAATAACTGAAAGATTTTTTGTTGTTGATGTTGGGTTAAAACGTAGGCTGGATTACTTAAACTGATTTGAGGGGTGGAGGGAAAAATCACACAGTAGGGAAAATTATCCTTCCAAGTATCTTCCTGGATGCTCATAGCAAATGTTGGAGAATTTTTTTATTGTTAGAGTTTTCTGAAAGAAAAGTTGAGTAATTACTTTGATAGAGCTGATTGGGTATTTTTTGCCGGCCGAAATGCTGTTTTCCTGTCATAACCATCAGACCCACTGAGTGGGTACTTCATTTTGCCCTTCTCCTTTATTGAAGATGGAAAGATGACTCACCCAGATGGTGTGACAACCAATTACTTTGTCTCCCCTCCCAGGCGATGTCTATTAATTTGCTTAGAGCATTGGTAATGACCCTTCTGAAGGCTGTGGTTGTTCATTGTATTTTATCAGTGCAGCAGTTCAGACACCACGTTGCATTTAATGTACTCAGTTTCTTTAGTTTCTTTCAGGTGGTAGTTCAAACACAGATATGAATTGAAGTGCATACACATTCATTATGTCTCTATCTATTCTTGTTTCCATGACTTCAAATGAAAGCAGTCCATTTGTGAATACAAACGGTTACATCTTTAAAAACCATTTATGTGTTTCTCTACTAAAACTGTTTTTCTGAGGTTAAAAAAAAGCATCATTTTTTTCTTTATCATGACTTCTCACTTTTTACAGTTTATTTCTCATTTAAATTCAGGTGTTTACATGTAGGAAAGGCTCTTTTGACTCTGTTTTCCACTTGTCAAATGAGAAGAAGGGAATAATTGCGGCAAAATATAAAGCTAACTTGAAAATTTTTCTCCCAGTATGTGAGTATGAGTTGTTGTAAAATTGGGTAACATTCCTTACTGTTGTGTACACTGGATAAGACGATCATTATTACTGCATCATTTTGATATGAAAGATCCTTCTTATGGCATGGCAAACTAGGCACAGCCCAGCACAGCCCAGGAACTGAGTTGTACTAGGAAGATGTCAGGAGAAAGAGGAACCTGTTTTGATTACGCACTGGATTGTCCTTCAGCGTCTGGGTTACATGGTGCTTCACTTAAGCAACAGAGTACTCTTGGATAAAAACTGACAAGGCTTGTTAGACAGGCTTTTAGCAGGTAAGATAAAATCTTTTTTTTTTTTTTTTTGTAAGCTTTAACGTAACACGTACTTCAGTCAGAAGTGTTCTGCCTTATATGGCAAATAAGAAATGCATTATGTTGTGGAATGGATCATCACTGCTTGTCATTGAAGCCAAGATCTTATCAGGATTTGAAAAAAGGATTAGACCTTATATAGATGAGAACATACACAGGTCTTTTAGATAAAATTAGATATAATCCTTTATGCTTCAAAGAAATAACACACTGAAATTGATGGGGAAGAAAAAAAAAAAAATTAAGATCAGGTGACTCCATTACTTACCACTATTCTACTTCTGTATTTCTCTGGGGGTGGAGCCTTGGCTGTTGTTAGAAGATACTTGACTAGAGATATTTAGGATTACATGTGCACGTACTGTCAATTTTAAAAGTGCAGAGGAGTCCTGTGAGAACTGAAAAAAATAGCATGTAACAAAAAAAAAAAAAAGAAAAGCAAGAGTAAATCAAACCATAGCATTGGAGTATCAGTATGATGGTATATGAATAAACAGTGGAAATATTAAATACCTTCAAGATAACTTGATTAATACTCTCTGTTTATTTCTAAAGTTTCTTTGCCATTTCCATCAATTTAGGAGTTCTCACACAAACCGTTAAGGAGTTTAATGATACACACTGAACTTTCTCCTGGAAGCAGTTAATAGAAAATTACACCTTAAACTCACACCAAGTAGTTTAAAACAATGATAAAAGGACATTATTTTGTATGAATGTTTGTTTAGAATGTTCAAACTTCATTCGTAATAAATTCATAAATAGAGATAATACAATTTCATGTTCTTGCTTGTAACACTACTATAAGGTTGCACTATAAATCTCTAGCATTATCCAGTATTTATGAACACCTTCTGTGTAATGCTGTAATATAATTTAAGTGCATAAGTTGTTCACTTATATTTCGCATCTTTGACCTCAATATGCCTTAATATCACAGTAAAAATATAATTGACCACAGGAGATATTTTAGAAATATTTTTAGTGTTTACTTTGTGCTCTTAGATGTGTGAAGAGGAATGTACAGGACTGGGCCTATAAGGAGAGATTGACGGTAGAAAAAGTGTGATAATTAAATTTGCAAACAATACCAAGCTAGGAGAGACAGCAAGTAAATTGAAAGGCAAGAGAAGAATTCAAAATTATTTTGACAAATTAACATGATAGACTGAAAAACCTAAGATGAAATTCAAGAGGGAAAAGTACAAAATAGTACATGTTAGTACGATTAATCAGCTGCATAAATATAGAAGGAAGATCAGCTTGTTAGGTAGAAGCCAGGAGCTACAGGGGATCTCAAGCTAAAAAAAAGAGCCATGATAGTGCTACAAAGTCAAACACACTAGAAAGTATAAAGCAGAAATATAGGCTTCTGGATGCTCTTTGATTTTAGAAAAGATAGGAGTTTTGGCAGAGTCCAGGGGATAGCAACTAGAAAGAACAGAAAATGTGGTTAGTTTACCCAGAAGACTGAAGTAAATAGCCAAAAGTGAGTACTTGAGGGATTGAGAGAATGAGAATAGCTTTAAAATATGTAAGAATATTTTCTCTTTATGCATGGTGGATGGCAGATGTGCAGAGGGATTATATAGGTTAAACATCTGGAAAATTTTTTGAGCAGTAAGAACTGGCTCCACAAACGTGTCAGAATTCACTAGTTTGCAGTTGTTCGTGCCTTGAGACAGTGGGGTAAGCAGGACAGTCTTTGGAGACTCCTTCCAGGAATACAGGATCCATTTATTTACTGACAACCTAGGACTTTGTGTCCTATTTAGTGCTTTCTGTCCTTTTTTACATGGAAAGAGCCTTTTTTCTGTGGAAAAGACATAGTATACATGACAAGGGAGGAGAGGAGAGGAGAGGAGAGGAGAGGAGAGGAGAGGAGAGGAGAGGAGAGGAGAGGAGAGGAGAGGAGAGGA
>JAOQGH010000012.1:73486557-73513566 GCA_025769975.1 Gallinago jamesoni | reverse complement strand
TTTTAATGTGGTTGGACTTGATGATCTCAAAGGTCCCTTCCAACCACTAAGATTCTGTGATTCTGTGATTCTGTAATATTTCTGAGAAGTAGCAGTAGACAATGAATAAGGGCTTAAAGATGCTCACTTGTGGTATATAAGCAAGAGAGCAATTTATCACTGCTCATCTCAAACTGTACAAGATTTCCTGAACAAGAGCATAAGATAGGGACAGAGAATTTCTGGTACCAAGTATATGAATGTAGACAAAATTATGTAAATTGTGTATTAATGTGAGGCCTATAAAGCAATGCTGTTCTCCTCTTATTCTTTAAGTACTGGTAGAGTTCCCTGATTTGCTTCTTGATTTTCTGAGTCTTTCAAAAATGTGGTCTAGAAAATTTGTGTCCTCATAAGAGATGTCATTAACAAATGCTTAAAATGTTGATCTCTAGAGGATTGTCTCCATAGCCTTGCATAACATAAAGAAAAAAAAGAATTTAAAGGCAGAAATGTGAAATGCTATAATTAATTAGTTCATTCCAGAGAGTAACATAGCAATTTAAAGCAAACTTTGTCTATTAAACTATCAGAATCCGGTTTGATTAATGGTCTAATACCGGGCACATATATTAAAGTTATCATTCTCTGGGGCATTTGTTTGTTAAAACTTCCTGTTTTCCCCATTGGAGAAAATAAGTAACACAGTAAAATGGCTATTGCTTTTTCATTGTACCACTGAAGAAGGCTTTCAGTTCATTTTAACATGTTTAGAATGGATGCCTATTTCCTTTGTAGTTTGCAGTATGATGGATACACTATCTTTGTTCTGAAAGGTGCAGTTTTATGTCTCACATTCATACCGAGTGACTAAGTTACTGTCAGTGGCTGTTTATTTGTGGTCAAAAATGATGTTGAAGTTTCAACCCACTTGTCAATGCATTTGTCAACAAAACATCATCATACAAATTGACCTCTCTTCTGTCTCAACATAAAAGCCATACAATGGGTGGATAAAAGCACTCAATTTCCTTCTTCCTTCAAGAATTATTCCAGAGGTCAAAATTTAGTCAGAGTAGCTATAAATCTGATAGGAGATCAGCTGATTTAGCAATATATATCAACTTCATAGATAATACTAAGGATTTTAGCTGCCAGTATTATCAATCAAGTTCCTTTAGTTCTAAAAATCCATGTAGAAAAATTAAAATTCCTGCCTCACTTCATGACCTCACCATGATTTTCAGTCATGATGCCCTTCTCTCTTAAATGTCACACTGAACATATTTAAACCTGTATCAGGAATACTCAAAGTGAAATCTTATAGTCCTTGAACTGAGAGTAATTATGTTCTTGCTTGTATAGAGTTTTCATGTTTTTTGGTCAGACTTTCAATGAAAATATAGCTTCAGTGACCTTTTTTTTTTCTTGTTTAGTCACCAAATATATAAAATGTCATATATTCATTGTGTAATTATTGATCTTTGACATTTAGTCTTTCCATTTAAATACATGCTAAGAATAAAGCATGTTACAAAAAGAATATTGACATTTCATTCCTGTCTTGTATTTCAATGATGCAAATTCCATATTTGTGTACATAGGTACATCAGTGAAAATGGCAGTGAGACAGAAGGGATGAGAAAAATGAAGGAATTACAATTTAAAAGAAAGTGGAAAACCAGTCAATTTTGAAAGGGAGGAGGTAGGAACAGATAACTGTAGGTCTAACTGTTTAGACCTGTAATACAGTTTTTTATTTGTCCTTATAGTATGCTCTTGTTTATGGCTTAAACCAGGTTTTTAGTATAGGGTGTTTTCCATAGGAAGCTTACTGTCTGGAATGTGATAAGGTTAATATGTAATTTCACCATTCAATTGTGCTAATATTAGGACACAAACAACCTTTACTAGAAAGTTACGTGAAATGAGAAGTCGCTAGCAATAGCTCTTTTGGAAGGCTGCCGCCCAGTTTTTATTAGTGAGCATGATGTCATATGAGGCGGAATATCCCTTCGGAGAATTCAGATCAGCTGTCCCAGCTGGGTCTCAGTCTCTTGCCCACCTGTAGCCTACTCACTGTGGGAACAGAGAGGGCAACAGAGAAGGTCTCGATGCTGCCTGAGTCCTGTTCAGCACCGGTGTGCTATTAACACTGGTTTAGTCACAAATATAAAACACAGCACCAGACAGGGTGCTTTGAGGAAAGTTAACCTCATCCCGGATGGATTCAGTACAGTCCTTCGATCTGTTGTGCTTAATATATGCATCATATAGTCTGGAATATCCCTTTGGTCATTTGGGATCAGCTGTCCCACTTGTGTCCCCTCCCAACCTTTTGTGCAACGCAGCCTTCTTTGACTGGAAGGCATAGAATATCTTATGAATTACAGTGATTCTGGCTACTGAAAACCCGTTGCATTTCTCAGAAGTAATTTCTAAAACCCAGAAAGGTGTTTGAAGCCAGTAAGACAACCTTGGGATCAAAAGAAATGTCTCACGTGTGCTCAGGTTAGGCAGGTATTGCACTGTCAGCTCAGCACCCTCGCTTCTGTATTACTAAAGAACACCACTATTCCCACCATTTTTACCCATGCAGAGCTTGTGGAACTGTGGAAATAAGTAAGCAGCAGACACTGAAGAAAATAAATCAACATCAGAAAGAAAAAAAGAAGCGATTACATAATAGATGTGATCAGTCTTGATTTCGGAAGAAATAATAACCTCTAAGTATGTTTCTATGAGTTTATGGCCTTGAACTCTTTACAAAGAGCTAGGCAATTTATCAAAGATAATTTTTTTTTGTCTTTATAAGACAATGCATAGTCTAATATCTTCTGACTTTTTTGACACTTACTATGGCATCTCTGTGACCTCTGATACCTATTTCATCAACCAGTGACAAAATGCAATTTGTTGCTCTTTTCAATGATGATGGAAAAAAAAACCCTTGGGTTTGTACTGTCATCACTTTCATTCCTAGTTTAGTTCTAAGACTCCTAGGGCTAAGGGACACCTAATATGGTATTTAAGATTCTGGCTGGTATTTTTTCAATACCCACTGCTTATATATTAAAAAGCATATATCTGAATAGAATGGTTTTGATTTTTCTGTTTCCTGGTTAAAAAAAAACAAACGTACGTACAGTTCACATTTTTTTTTTAAATTATGTGATAAGATTATTTGGATATAATGGAAAAAGAACTATTTTATTATGTGTCAGTCCAAACTGTCTAAGCATACTCTGTCTTTGAATGGAAGCAAGACATTTCTTTTTCTAAAATTTAATCGCAATACTAGACTCTATTTTGTTTTATTTTCTACTGCCTTATGGGAACTGTAGTTTCATTCTCATAAAGAAACATGCAAATCTGCTAGCCAGGAACTGAATGCGAATTTCACAGCCAGGAACCTTAGTAGTTCTGTTTCCCAGAAAAGGACGATTAGCTATTGTTGTAAACAATAGGAACATAACTGTGTGATTGCTTTCTCCCCATAATAATAAGTAGAAATATAAGATGGAAATGCAAAACACAAAGACAAATGAAAGCTAGAGAAAAGCAATAGGAATATCACAAAGAAAACAAATATTGCATGGAGATTTGGGGCTTGGGGTTTATATTTTCTTTGTCTTAAAATAGGTACAAGTATCTTCTTTCAAATGGGGAATTATTTAAAAGGTTTGCATTCTTACAGCTCCAGTTCTTTTAATGGCATTTGAATAAATCCAGATTTTCAAAGGCTTTTACAAAAATGATGCCTCCTATTATTTGTATGCATAATACTTCTAAAAACAGGCCACACTTGGAGTGTTTCCCATAGCTGATCAGCTGCGAGTCCTGACTTTTACTTGATCTTCAGCTCTTTAAAACCTATCAGAATTCCATTTTCTTATATTTAATGTGAATGTTGGATTGCAATTTTTTAAATTTCATATTTAAAGAAATACACATAGTTGGGAAAATTCCCTTGCGATTATTTTAATTAGAATATACAAATAACAAGGTAGAAGGAACATTTTTATTGAGCAAATGCTTTCAAAACATTTAAATGAGGGGAAACACTATTTACATGATTGTGAAGCACACACAAAAATACATAAAATTTATCATATTTATGAGAATACATCTTTAACTCTCTGAAGTGTCAGCATAGTTCTTATTTTTCTCTCTGGTTTATAAGAAAAGACTTTTCTAATTTTGTTGAAGATTTCTGCAGATCAATGTGTTAGATAAATATTTGCATTTTATAATTGTTTCTTCAGTGAAATATTAGAAACAATGAATCTTGACAAAGAAATCTGTTTTGATTATGTAAAGGACAAAATTTTAACAAACACATGCAAGAAGTAGAAAACAGTCTTACCTCTCTGAAAATATGCTTTCAGAAATATTGCTGTCATAAGCTTAGTGATCTGTTTTATCCTACAACTGCTGTGAACTTCCAATTTCCTTGGAATTAAATGCAGGTGAGGATATTCGACGCATTACTTTGATAACAGATAAGATTAAATAAATCATGTTTATGAATTAATATTCAGGTCAATGTTGCAAAGAATGTATGTGCAGACAAGGCTTAAAAAAGTTTTAGCATGTGTATATATATATATATATATGCATGTAATTGTATACATATAAATATTCACTAGCTATTACTTGGGTTTCCCAAGCACAGCAGCTATTGAAATATGTATTTTATGTGCTCCAGGTAAGATTAAGTGTTGGAGAGGGCTGTTTCAGAAAGGAATAACAATATCCAGTGCAGAAGCTGACGAGTTCTCCTCTTTCCTGGGACTTCCAGAAGTTCTAGACATCTCTTGGCCCTGGGTTCACTTTCCTGGACCCACTTTGGACAACAGTAGAAAATGTGTATCTGTTTCACTATCAACAGCAGAGAACAGGATTTCCTGCAACAGTTGTCCTTAAAACTGTAATGCCCATACAGAATATATCATAGTCTGAAACTAAGCAATCATTAGATTCTCTGATCTGCCTGATGTGAAGCACTATTCAAGAGTAAGTAAATCCACCCCAGTCTGTGCCAGTAAATGATACCACTTCTACAGCCTCTGAGTCTTTAAGTTTGCCCTTATTGACTGCCTTCTTTAACTGCTGAGTGCTTTGAACACTTAAGAGGAAGCAAGCAAAGCAGGCAAGGGGCAGGCATAAAGGGGGCTTTATAAGCTAGTTTTAAGACCTTCAATTCAGATGCTGCACAGTGCCCCAAATGTTGCAGCTAAAAGCTATTTCCATTTTCTGCAGACAGCCCTAAGAGACCATCAAAAGCAAAGAGTTGTTTGGTAAGTTCTTCCTTCTGAAGGTCCTAATTATATGGACCTTTGTGCTACTAGGCTGCAGCAAGACTATCCCTTGATCTTTCCCTATTAAAGAAAAAATACACTGCAAGAGAGTAGATGTACGCGGTGAAGTATCAGACAGCATTCTAACTGGGTTTGGAGAGGAAGAGGGAGCATATTCCCAACATTTTTTGTGATTTCAGGCAGTAACTTCTGTCTCAAAGTACAAACTTTACATTGCATTTTAGTATGGGACTTTAAAAATGCTACTGAGGGAGATTAGCCAGTCTATTAGAAAAAAAGAAAAAAATCCATGCAAAGCATAGCCACTATTTCCTGTCTGATTCAGTCTTGTGCATCATATCAAGTGTTAAGAAATAATAAGAGACCACTTTATTGTAATTATGAATCAATCTTTACACCCTTCCAATGAATCACAAAACTGTTCTTGTTACTGTTACTGAAACTCCCAAACAGAATGACTAAAACCAGATTTTTCTCCTGCAACTCATCTGGGTTTTGTCTGTACTTAAATATACATTGCATAATACAGTTTGCGGAATTTAGAGCCATTTTCAAGTCTATAACATTTAACATGTACTTCTTGAAAAATCTTTTATTTAAACTTCTTTAAAATTGTAAATTACTTTCAAATAAATTTGAATTTATTAATATTTATTTGAAATACATTTTAAATACCAAAATTTGTTAGCTACAAGTAGGCTTCTGCAATATGTTGTAAAATGTGTTAAATTCTCCTCTAAAAAACATCAGTTGCTAGCAAGAAGTAAAGTCTCTTTCATTAATTCATATCAATATTTTACCCTGTATGACCACAGAAATGTATGTGTTTTGTATGCTAACTATACACACACGCACATTTATATATGCACATATATAAATAAAAATATAGCCATTTCCTTGCAGGAGGTAATTATCAGAAAACATCTATTAGACTCCTACGGAAGGAAATAGTTTGGAATTTTGCTTATATGTTTCTGCTTTGTTTTTTTTTTTTGAAGGGACACTGCCTTCAGTAGCTTATCTATTTTTAGCAAACTTGTTCTTTGCTGACAGTTGGGCTATAACTATATTTCATAAACCCTAAAGCTCCCAAGTTGCTGAAAATAAATTGATTTTGTGAAAATATGCGACACACAGATTTTCAGTATGGGTCCTGAACAGCCTGTCCCTAAAGTAGTTATTTCCATTTACACCCCTGACCTGCTGGTGTGTTCGGTAGTGCTGTAGTTTTTCATGTACTTCAAAAGCCACAGATCTGTTTCCATCCTTCTTAATTTAATATAAACTGCACATGCTTCTATCAGTAAGGACTTTCATTTTTATACTTCTTCGATTTCATGACACCAATGGTTCTATATTTCACGGTGTAGGGAGCAGAATGAAATTACACTGCTCTCAGACTTCAGCAATATCTGGTTTATGTGATTCAGGACCTCCACACAAAGAAGAGGTCACCCTCAATATTTCTGAAAATGGCTTTTTCTGGAGGAGTATATACAGTGGAAGCTGGCAAAGTGTGATTTGTTTGTTGTTTATAAAGTGGGGCAAAAGCCCCCCACACACTGTGAGAATGGTAAAATGCAGCTGCATAATCCAACACCCAATTATTTTGTTCTGACATAACTCTACACAGGTCAGAAAGATTCAAAAAAGAGTTCCTAAAGTTTTTGCCATCAGCTGTCTTGTGTGTCTGTTGAGATAGTCTCTGCCAGACAGATTTCAGCTTTTAAAATGCCTCTTCCTTTTACACTTGAGAGCGGAAGCTGGCCTTCTATCTATATATGTTCCAGTAAACAGCTGTTGCTATACAGAATCTGATCTATCAATCAGATTAATTTAGAAAATTTTTGTGTACCTAAGGAAATTGGTATTTGTATGGAATATTTTACATACTTTTTCAGTGTGTACCTTCTCAGATCAGGTAGTACCTCAAGAGTCTTTACTGTAATTGGTTCACTACAGAACTGTGATTTCTATTGTTTCAATGCCTGCAATTCTCATAGATATTTCTGTCCTCACTCCACCCATTGAACTGTTGTAATTCTGACAAATGACTTATTTCTCTCAGTAGACTGACTCATGTGGTGATTCTTCCACTACAGTGACAAAATAAACAGAGAATACAATACACAATAAAAAAAAAAAAATTGTAACAAATATTGATAAGAACCTATCTGAAGGAGTTGCCATTATAGTCTCTCCAAGGTGATGGTACATATAACTGGAGGGTCATGGCAGTAATTGTAGCTAAAGGTAGAGGTTAACAGAATTTCTTCAAACAATATTCATTTTATTGCATTATCGACAACATGTGTTTAAAAGGATCACCATGTATTTCTCTGGCTGCAAGGTTGAAATAACAGCAATAAAAAAATATTGGTTGCTTGCTACTTTAAAGGGATGATAACCTCTAGCAAAACGACAGAACAGAAGAAATTACAGCTCACCTGGCCCTTTGAAAATGTCCATTGTGTAGCTTATGTTTCATGGTTTTGCATCTGCATTTCTTCCTGGATATTTTAAAATTGTTTAAGAGAGATTATCACACTTGGCTAGTGTCAATAGCCCTTGATACTCTGTCAAATTATAAAAACACGGTCTTATTTTTTTATTAGAGGGAAAATTAAGTTTTTGGGTAGTTTCCATAACTGAAAAATATAAAACGTGGTGTATAGTGAAATGTAGCTGATTTCCAGTCTCTTGAAAGTATAAGAGTACTGCAGAAAACGGATTAGATAGTGAACATTTAAGAGAAATTCTGAATTAGTTTCGGCCATTTTGTTACCAACATTCTGTTTGTATACATATGTAAAGGGAGAAAGAGAAAAATAAGTTAAAGGAATTAGTTTAAAGGAATAACAACCTGAGAGGGTGACAATATTTTTTAAATTTTTTAAATGTCTTAATTTTTTGGTTTTTTACATTTTTATTTAAAGTGTCAAAACAGGTATGTCAATAACTCATGTGTAACTTGCCTATTGTTATTTACTGATGATAGCAAACAAAAGGATGACCTCTGGAATGAAAAAATATATCAAATTAGCAAGTACACAGAATATCAATTGATGCAACGGACTAAATTTATTATAAGTAGTGAAGTATCTGCTCTTCAATACAGTGAATTGTCTTTATGATCTTTATTGTTTTAAAACAATCAAATAATTCTAGGATTTCTATAATGAGTTGAAAACCCAACTGTAGCAAAGTGATTATATCTATACAGTTCTGGGACTGTATATTGGTTTGTATAATGAATGTATAGACTCTAACACCCTTTCTGGTTCACTTTCAGAAAGAATTCCGTTATCATCAACCTTAATCATGTATAAACATGATTTTAAACGAATACATGAGTTAGTCCTTTTCATAGTCTCTTATGCAAAGTTATTGTAAAGCTTGTTCTTAAACCTTTTCATTTCAGTGTGGCCTAACTCTTATACGACCTAAATGCATGCTTAACCATGAAAGGATGTCCACAAGCAGGTGACTGCATAAGATCAGCACTTTGTTGATTTGGAGAACAAGGGAACATTTAGTTTCATGAACCAGAAACCATAATTATTTTTTTTGTTATCTTCCAAAGGAGAATAGTATTTATGGTAATTATATCCCATTTTTTTAAACAAATCAGTTCTGTTCATCTATCCCATTTTACCTTCCAGTGGCACAACTTCCTTAGTCTAAACACAGCTGATTTTCCTACCTATCACTTGGGTGCTCTCAGTCATACTACCACTTGCTACTGAGTGATAGAGGAAAAGTTGTAGTGAAGAACTCAGGTAAGCTGGGTTACAAAAACCAGAATCTGCTGTAGAATGTGGTTTCACAACTTTGCACTTCACAACTTTCACGTGTTGTACTTCTGAGAAGAAATCGTCCAAACCAGTTACTGATATAAGTTTATAATATTCTATAATTCTATTAGTAGTAAGAGCAAGGTATATCCCAACCGCTATCTAAAGAACCTTCTACTCCAGAATAACAGAAGAAAGATATTTGCTTGTCTGCTATTGAATGAACCCTTTTCTATTTTTTTTCCTGACAGCTACTTTGTTCAGAAAATGAAATTGCTGACCTCAGTCATTCTTTAAAGTTTAGATGGCTTTCCCGCAAGATGCAATTGACTTAAACACAATGTATATCACAATAATGTTTATATTCATCACATCCCATTCTTTTATCCAAAACTGAAGATTTAGTTGCCACACACTATTTTGTGTTATATCAAAATCCATATCTGTATTTTGTTAAGGAAAAGTCTAATCAAATATAACAAACAGAACTGGAATTGGAGATACTGAGAACATTTACTGTACTAGTGAGCATTTGGTTTAAGTTTAATTATTTAATTTTAGTTAGGTTCAGAAAGAACTGAAGAGAGTAAAATATGTTTTTTTTTATCAAGTAGAAAAAGGCCTTAAAACACTGCATGAGATTTCTTCAGAGATTTTGTAAGCAGTAAGGTAACAAGCTTGTTCTTATTGCATATAGCAACTTTCTTTTTCATGAAGAAATCTAAATATTCACTGTTTGTTACTTCAACTTTCATGTAAAGTAGGGAAACTTTATTGTGCTCATTTGAAAAAAACCCAATGTGAGTCATTGCCAAAGATGAGTCAAAAAGGTCAGAGCAGAAGCAGGAGGATCCATCTCAAAGTTGCCTGCTGTCATCATCAGAACATGTCTCTGCCGTGCTCTTTACAGGCTCCTATATGTTTTCCATCCCAAAATCATGTTTCTCATACCAACTTATATACACAGCAAAATTAGTAATACAACACATTTGTATTGGGTTGCTGGATTCTCTGTAACTCTGGTCTTCTGCTGAAAATACATCTGTAACTTCTCAACACTAATGATGTATTTCCTGAAAGAGTTATGAGTTGTACTGAAAGGAGATTAAATTATAATTAACTTTTTCATAACTGAAGTAAAGCTGGAAAGAATAAACTAAGTATTCTGATGTCGTAATCTTTCCCCTTTCTTACATTCTGTTCCAATCATTCTCAAATTTAAAAAAAATTAAAATCTGCTGCTGCATAGGGTCATGAAGAAGGAAAGTGAGGCATCAATTCCAATTGTTCCTCAAAATCTTGTGCTACTAAAATTTAAATAGGAAGTGTGCATAAAGGAGAATTTATTGTTTTGATTGTAGCTGGAGGGCTAATAATTGAAGAAAAATTTAAGTTTCCTGGATTTCTTTATTTTTTTCCTTTAGGGTTTGAAGATACTTAATGATGATATTTACTTAGCTTTCATATCAATATCTCTATCTCTTGATAATGCTTCACTTGACTGATAGTGTTTCTTTTTCTCAATGCAAAGAGCAAAGAGTTGTATTGGGGTTTGCCAGGGGTTAGGCTATAGCCCTTGGGACTTTAGGCTTAGATTTCAGGTTTAGTACCGTAAATCTTTTTTAGCTATTGAATGTCTATTGAGGAAAACTTACGAAAAATTGGACATATAAAAATAAATCTATGAAATAGGTGTCGCTTTATCTGTCAGAATGTGCAATAGAGTACCTAGAGTTTGCCTGTAATGTTCACATTTTGTGGTTAGAATGTAGCAGCTTGTCATTACCTCAGAAAAGAAAAATAATGCTCAGTTCACATAGTTTAAACCAGATCAGCATTTTGTTGATTTATTAACAACACATAATTAACAGGCAATACTGAAAACTGAACTATCAATTCAGGATGAGTATCGATAATTCAGTAGATAAACAATGTTAGTTACCCACTTACAAAATGTTAATGTAGCTACAAATTTCTAACCATTTTTCTATACCTAACCTCAAACAGTTCTAATCTCATGCATATTCATGCAGTTACATGTGTGCTACCAGCACAGCCTCTTTTCGGGGGGACAGAGCAGCTTCCCTGAGTGCACACCTCTCCTTTGAGAGATGTGGGTGCTCCAGCTCTGCCGGTTCCCCTGCTGCTCCCTACCACCTGCTCACCAGGAAGGGAGCACTCCACAGCTTCCCACATGCACCCCTGTTTGCTGTGCCCTGCACTCGCTGCCCGAGCTGGGCACAGGCTGTCCCCAGAGCCCCAGAGGTGGGGGGGCTGCACTGTCAGCCCCAAGCAGAGATTGCAACTCTCGAAAGGTCCCTGCCAGCAGCGTCAAGCCAGGAGTTGGCTGCTGCTGTTTCCACTCTGAGATCTCACTGTTTCCAATGTCTTTGCTGCTTCTATGCTTCTCTATTGCTCTGAGTCCTTTGTTTCAAAAGTCCTTTTCTAATTACTTGTTCAAATCAGCTGATGGCCATCCTCCTTTTCAGAGGCATTGTTATCCAGGCCTTTTAGAAAGGTTGAGCCGCGTGGTTGTTCCCATACTCAAAAGCTTTAGATTGAACTCGTTATTTAAGCAATTGCACAGTCAAAGCAGCATAATTATCTAGCTATGCAAACAACTATGATCTTTAAATTCACCTGAAATTCAACAAGGAAGGATGAGCAATAAAGGAGTCTCATGAGCCCAAATCCTTCAAAGGCAGAATAAGCATTTCATCTAAGGAGCTGCTGGTCAATAGAGAACTCACCTGGTTGATTACTGCATTAGCTACACAGACATCAAGCATGTTCTGTTAAACTCCAATAAACCTTGGGACAGCAGTGTTTTGATCTTTCTTGAAACTGAAAGGATTATAACTAAATGTCTAATTAGAGATAACATAGTAAAAGAAATGTTCTTTAGAATAAAATTCGAATTCCATATGCAAAATCTGAAATGACGCATTATTTCACTTGCACACACACAAAATAGCATTGTGAGAGGACATAATCCTCCTTATGTTTTCCCCAAATCTTTCTGAAAGGCCTTTCCAAAGAAAGTTCAATGAAGGACTTTGAGGCACATTTCTGTATCTGTCATTTGTTCACTACCCGGTGTTCATTTAATGTTCCCAATGCTCAAAATCATCTGGTTGAACTCTTGGTGTTCAGTCATTTTCTATTATTTCTGTTGTCCTGCTTGCAGAGCTCATTTGATACTTTCAGAGGGAGGCTCACAGTATTTATACTTAGGGTGGATACTCCTATGGCCAAGATGGCTTCTTAGAATGTCACCATTAAATTTCTGTCTGGATGGGTTTGAGATTTGTTTTGCCTTTCTGTCTCTTAAAACAGATTACGATCAAGCTTTTGCTCAGTATTTGCATTAAAACATTTTGACCCCCATTTACTGAAAGCCATTAATATTTGGTTCAGAGTTTCGTAGTGACCAAAATGCGGTAGATAGGTATGTAAATGTCTAGAGACTTGCAGAATCAGCAGCAATGTCTCATATACTAACTTCATTCCTTCTCTTGGTTCTGGCCCCCACTGAAAAGATTAAATGCACAAAGGCTTATATCATAGGCTTCTGAAAACCCGCATGGTGGATTCATGGAGTGATTAGTAGTGTCCAGAAAAAGGTGCCTTCTCTCCATTGCCAGCAGAAACAATTGCAAAATTAAAAATAAAGAAGGTAGATATAAGGGTAGCTTCCAAGTTCTTGAAGGGTGTTAAGACTCTGAAAGGATGAATAATACTTCAAAGAGGAAATAAATGCATATATTCTGTCTTAATAACATGTTCCAGATAAGCAAACTGAGCAAACAAAACATAAAAATAAACACAATGGTCATAATATAAGTGTATATCTCTCTGGGTTGCAAAAAGCAATTAGTTTTCTCAAGGCCTACTTCATATTTTAATGGAGTCTTATTAATAATTAAGCTCAGAAATTTGGTATTTAATCATGAGAACTTACTGCAGTCTTGTTCAGTACACTTCATCTAACGTAATCCCTCCCCTATCACATAAAAATAAGTGCATAAAAATAAAAGGAATAATTCTTTGGAGCATACTCTCTGTCATGAAAAGGATATTTTAAATCCGATTTAAGAGTAAGATTGGACTGAACACCAAATGAATGACAGATCCTCTCTTTAAGTGTTCTCCCTTCAGAGAGAGGAGAGAAGAATGAGAGAGAGAGACTTATGGATTGAATAAAGAAACTAAACTACTTTAATTAAATATTATTGATAAAATAATAATAATAATAATAATAATAATAATAATAATAATAATAATAATAATAATAATAATAATAATAATAGAAGAAGAAAATAATGAAATATATACAATATATACCAAACTGTATTGAGCTTCCAGGATGACGATCACGTCACTGGCAGTTCCTGGGAAAGTCCCAGACAGGACTCAGCAATGTATGGGAACTGGATCTGGATTCAGGAACGCACAGTTCTGGATCAAAGGCAGATGAACACAAAGAGTCCTCCTGGACACTGGCTATTGAAGAAAGAGGACTGTCCCTTTGATCCCTCATCTTTAATACTGAGCATGATGCAGACGGTACTGCCCTGCTGATGAGTTTTGGGTCACCTATCCTGTCCACTCCTCCCGACAGGTGCGACCTTGCTTTGCTCTTCCGTTTCGAATCCTCCAACTTGGTACATAACAAAGTTAGCTGACCTTGGCTGTTAGAGCATTAGGTACAAGCAAGAGCCTCTTTGCATACTAGTCCTTGGTATTGACTATAAACATCAAACCTTATCTGCTAGAAGTGGACAGTGTCTGAAGAAATATCCCATTGATTTCAGAGAGTTTAGAAGACGCTTAACTGCAAGGTAAAATTACTGAGTAGAAAATCGGTTCTGTTTTACTTCAGACCACAACAGAGTTATACAAGCAGTTGTAAAGCTTTCCAGTGCAATGAAATAAACTGTTTGTCTTTTCGCTTCATTACGATCCAGAGCAGCAAGTTATCCAGGAACAGTTTGTTGCTTAAATTAATGCTTATTTATGTAATTATGACCTTGGTGAAAGGTTTAGGATATTGCCTCAAGGTACAATTCAAACAAAATTCTATTAGTAAAATCATTCCTTTTAAATTTATCTTCTATTAATTAAAGAAATTATTAATTAATTGACTGTAAGTAATCTTCCCCATTAGTGCTCAGTTCTATTTTAAAAATATCTCAAAAACCGGAAAATTTGTACCACATGTACTTAATAGTTACTTGTTCTATTAATGTGTAATATGGGTCCCCTACAGAAATCAAAATACACTGACATCCAGACTATCAGAAATGGTGTTATATACAGGGTTTGAAATTTCTATGCTGCAACTTTTTAAAGAACCATGAAAAAGTTTATATTGTAACTCATGCTACTGGAGAAAAAAGGAAAAATATACTGCAGGATTCTGAAAGGCGTCTAAAATGTGTGTGGCTTGTAAAATATTATGGCATAAATTTATTACTCCAATTCAGTTAGTTTCATGAGAGAAGTCATAAACAAAGGCAAAATAACGGTTATTTCAAGGTCCCTCTTTTATCTTCTGAGATATCTGCTCTGAAAGAAGCTTAAGAGTATTCTGTTGGCAGCCTCCGCTAAGATGAAGGTCAGGATATGAAGTCATTTACTAAGTTGGTAGGTAAATAAGAGAGAAAATGTGTCTCAATCTCTATTTTGAAGCTTCAAGGGCAGATAGGATGTCTTGAAAGGTAACTATTAAAGTACCGCTTGTATTATATAATACAGCCAATAAAACATGAGAGTAATTAAGTAATGTGACCAAATCAAGTAGTTCTCTGGAGCTGGCTTCTGTTGAAAAGAATGCAACCCCCAGAATAGCTTCAGCCAAAGAGTGAACAACTTGAGGGAGAAATCACTGTCTGATATCTGAAAATGGAATGAAGTTTTCAATGAAAAGTTAATGCCTTTGATTTTCCTGTAATATTATACAGGATATGTATATAAATGCATATAAATGCTGCGATAGGATATTTACTATTATTATTCCTAAATCTTCTGTAAATGTGAAATCTCTGTACAAATGAACAAGTGCTGGGCACTGCTTTTCTGAGAACAGGACTTTAACCCTGAGTAGTATCCTCAGCAATTGGCGTGAACTGTTAGGTATTCCAGTACTATAGGCTGAGACTTCACACTCATGACAGGACCAGTTTGGGGACCAGCAGCCACTAATTTGGAGAAGAATCTCTTTTGGCAACCAGAAAAGAATGTCTAGAACATACTTGTGAATTCACTAAAAGGCATGCATGCATCAGAGGCACATTGCTAGAAACTTTCCATGCCTTAATATGGAATCACGTTATTTCAGTTGACGGAGAGAGGGAGAAAGACGGCTTGCAAAAGCCTTGTCATTTTATGTTCACGGTTAAATTAAAAAAGCTGATTCTACTCGTATTGAAATTAACAGCAAAAAATCCTGCTCATTTCAATGACAGCTGGATTGCCCTATAAATGTCCCTTTGTTATGCTTATTCTGCTGTGCATAGTATGTTTTCCTTTAACAACATTCTGTAATTAACAACAATCTGACAGACACAAAGATCCCACTGTTTCATACTTGTTACTGCAGCACAAAGCTGAATTGTGGGTTTTGTTGATAGAGGGAAATTGCAGTTAAGTGAAATGTGCTCTCTTTCCCACAAAATAGCTCTTTCAGTATAACCGTATGATGCTCATACTAAATAACAACTTGCTGATTATAAACTCACAATTACCATGCTGAAGACTTTTTACTATGAAAACACAAGACTATCCAGAATTTGCTGAAACTGGCAAATTCTGATTTAACTATGCAGTAAAAAATAACTTAGCATCCCTTCCTCCACCCAAGCTTGATCATTTGTTCTTATTACATGCTTTTTACATTACGTGAAGTGTTAAATTAAATCCTTTCTTGGGATAAGTCTTCTATTTTATCTACCTAGCGGGTGAGATTGCCATGTTTCCAATTAGAATTATTTGGGCAATTAGTCTTCTTTAAAAGATCAAGACTTTGCTTTCAAAACATTGACCTTGTTTGCAGAATGTGCTCGAGAGCATTAAAAGGAACCAATAGACAAGGTTTTATTAGTAGAAGTCTTCCGTCGTTTACCTTCTACTTTTAAATACATTTTGCCGTATTCAAAAGGATATCCAATACAATTTTCTTTCATAATATATTTGCTTGCAGAACAAGTAAGTAGATGACATTCCTCCACTCATATTTAAACACATCTAAGGCTACTTTGATGTTAAAATATTTAAGAAAAGTTGAGTGCTTGTGTGCTTTTAATCTTGTATGAACAAAGGCATATACATTTTGAAACATCAGCTGTTTGGTTACATTAATTCATACAGCTTAAAATTAGCTTAGACATCAATGGTCAAGAAATCTCTCTTTCTATATAACTCTTCCATAGTAGTTCTTGAACCTGTTATCCAGTTTCAAAAACAGTAGAGTATAAAGATTAGTAGGTACTAATATATTTATGAAAATACACAAGGATATGACAGATTTTTATGAGTATTCAGAATATGAAACTTGTGCTGTAAATGTTCACATTCCAGGATTTGGCCTTAATTGATACAAATTGGGATCTAACACTAATAACTTCTGTCACCTCCTCAGCCATACTTCTCCATACTGTCCTCTTAATTAGGCCTAGCATTCTTTCATTTAGCAGGAGAAACAAGTCACAAAATTATCTGGCTGAAACATATCACTTATTTTAAACTCACATATATTTAAGGGCCAATATGGTCAACATGAAGCCACGTATATGCTGTTGATGGAACAGGAGAGAGAATATGTAAAGTGGTATGACACCAGAGTGCAAATCCCTATGGCAGTCTGGATTTAAAGCAGCTTCTGTTGTTTGGCTTCACTATAAACACCAGAGACTCCACCGAGAAAATAAATATTGATTATATACAGAATAGCTAATAAACCAGACATTAGATAGTTCCACTCCTTCTGGAACAAAAGTCATTAAACAACTTCCTTGTTCCAGATGAAAAAATGTCCTAACTGTATCAGAAGGCTAATTTTTTATTGTACTGTAAAGTATAACAGTGAAAAGCTTTGGGTTTGGAAATGAACCTCTAATCTCTTTGGGTTTAAACCTCACAGATAAGATAAGAATTTGGGAAAATACCAAGAAGGCTAGGTCAATCTGTAATATTGATTCAGGCTGCAGCTCAATAAAGCAACAGTCATCTTAAGTACACGCTTCAAGTTATTTAGTTACATTTTAGTCCATAATAGAGTCTCACTCAAGCTTTTGTTTGAATCTGCAGAGGTGTCACAGTTTGTTTCCGCAGACCGAACTGCAATTATAGAGCCACAGAGCTCTGTACCATTCTTGTCAAAATACTAGTGAGACTAAAAATTAAGCCTTTTTCTCCTGAGTCAACATTAAAATTTAGAAACTCTCAAACAATAAGAAATCTTCCCTCTTGCACCATTCACCATCTCAGTCGCCCTCCTCTGGACACACTCTGATAGTCTTATGTCCTTATATTGAGGTGTCCAAAACTTCACACGGTACTTGAGGTGGGGCCACACCAGTGCAGTGATGAATGGGGCAATCATCTCCCCTGACCAACTCCAGACTGGAATAAGTAAAGAAGATAGAGACAGTCTTTCTTCAGTGGTATCCTGTGACTGGAGAAGAGGCAATAGGCAAAAAGGGAAATACAGGAAAACCCATTTCAACACAAACATAAAAAAGTTACTGTTAGGGTGGTCAAACACTGAAACAGGATACCTAAAGAGGCTGTAGAGTCTTCAGTCTTGGAGATATTAAAAAAAAACACTGACTTGTCATGGTCTTGGACAACTTTCTTTAGCTGACCCTGCTTTGATCAAGGGAGTTTGACTAGGTGGTTGTCAGAGATCCCTTCCAATTGTGATTCTGTGATTCTTCTCTACAGGTCACTGTTACGTATTCATTTTTACGAAACTGCAGATTTCAAGGAAATTAATCCATTTTTCACTATTTATTTTGTGCTAAATAGCAAGTTACATACGAATATAGATTTGACTCTGATATTCAGAAATTTAACGTAAGACCAAAAAGCATGACTGTTCTGGGGCACACCAAAGGTCCATCTCATTTATTGACTGCTACCTGACAGTGAGCAAGGTCAGATGCTAAGTAGAAAAGTACAAGAACAGTCAAGCCTACAGCAACACTCCCCTTGGTATACTTCCTCACACCAATTTGCTGTATTCTGTCTTTCTTTTTCTTGACATCCAAAGCCCTTTTACAGATGCTAGATAGGATTTTGAAGCCCACAGACAGGAGCATACAGGTAGAAAAGAATTTGGAAAGAAGTGAGGTGTAAAGAGGGAATAACTGCTGAATTCCTCCCTTGCAAGGCAGCATATAATCAAAAGACTAAGATGACATACGCTTTGAAACAGTAATAATTCAAACTATTACACACTATGTTCTTTGATGGCGGTTTTTGACCGTCTGACCTGCACAGCTGTGGAATGGAGTTTACTGAGCCTCAGGTGAGTATCCTAGCGTGTCGGTCTTTGTATGAGAAAGGCATCCCTTTTCTGTTGGATGCTGGAGTTTGGAAGTACCACTTCTTCCAAAGGACTTTGTTCTTTATTCCCTATCTGCATGATAAGTCTACATTTTTTTAATGGAAGAATGATCTCATTATATGATACCAGATTCAGCAAGTTCACTCACAGGTTTTAAATGCTTATGGTATAATACAATTCTAATTCAGTAATCCCAAAACTGTGTTTCCTGACTTTTCTGCTTCCAGAAGCCTTATTCTAGTCATCACTTTACATGTAGGTTTTCCTCTGTAGATAAAAGTCAGACGGGGCCCAGTTGTAGCAACATTCAGATTCTATATAAATGTGTAATAAACTCAAGTTCCTGTAACAAAGTCTATGTATGCAGTACCAGAATACTTCCCATTCAGCTCAAGTTATACGTCAAATGGAAAGAAAAGCAAAACTGTAAGAGAAATCTTGGAGTCTCATTATCACAGATCACAAAATTTTCTATCGGTTAAATGATTCATTGCGCGTAAGTTAAGGAAATAGGATTGAAGCTAATCGACGAGGATATAATTCCATTTCTATATGCAGCAGTACCATACTGCACTGTGTGTTCCATTATTTCAGCCCTGAATCAGCACTGATCTCTGAAAATTGCTCAAGCTAGGCAGGTGGCTCAGTGCAGTTTTTCTGAATGTCACAGGAGGTGTTAATCCTTTTTTCTGAAGGCAGAACGATGGTGCTTAGGGATATGAGTGTTTATATGGCACCAGGATGAATGTGGCAAAACTTCGGCATAAAGCCCAAGACACAAATTAATGATTTTGGGTCATAATCATAAGGCATTGTAAGTGGTGGTGGAAGGACTGGTTTCATACCAACATGCATCCGCTTCCCCTTCCTCTGCAGAAGACCTCTAAAGGGATTATGCATAAGGAGCTAACGTGTATGAGGAAGTTATTAGAACTGTTTCCTGCCGTATGGGAATAGCTTAATGGGTCTGCTGTGCATCATTAACACCTTCATAAAGTTGCTTGTATGCAATTAACTATGTAATTGCAAATTAGCATTGAAAAGATTGATATCATAAAGCAAAGCAGTATCTTCATTTACTGACAGATAATATAAAGATGACACACAATTCTAGACTTAAAGGGGTTTTTCTTCCTAACATAAATCTTTTTAGTACAAGTATTTTCCAAAGATTCTTTTAATATAAAAATACTAAAATATCTGCCAGGGAATTAATATTCACTATGAAAGAGTTTTGAAAAGTTTTATATCACTGCTGTTAACAGATTTGTCTGCAAGCTGGTTTCCTTCCCGTCTTCCTGAAGAGCAGTATAGCTGATTACAAATTAATGGATTTGAGTAGAATCACAAAGCTCATGGCAATGTGTATTTAACATGATATATGAATGCCTCGGGCATTACACTTCTGCTACCCTGAGGCATTGATACTCAGTTTTACCACAGCACTGTTAGTAAGGAAAAGCAATGCAGTATCCTTCCGTAGCTTGATCCCTTAAAGACTGTCTTTAAGAGCCTTCAGTATGACAGATTTTCACTAAAACAACTTGGCAGCTCAAAAACCTTAGAATAGTTTGAGTTGCAAGCAAAAGACAGAGATGTGAAAGAAGGTACAATTCCCTTCTTCCTTGTACACATTGTGACACATCCTTGCAAAACACAAACTTTCCCCAAAAAAATCATGTTCATGTTAAACCCAAATTGTTACTCTGTCAGTGCAGTCAATTCCACTCCTCTCAGCAGACTCTAGCAAGAAGAGAATATATAAATGGAAAAAAAACCCATTACACTCTTCTGATCATCAGAGCAATAATGTGCTTCATGCATTACAGTTTAATAACACCCAAATAGAGACAATATATACACAATCTCTTATTTATTCTGGATTTTAAACTCCTAGTTCCAGATGACCTCAATAAGGGGTAACATATCTGCATTAACACATGAGCACCCCAAAACTTTTCTCCTGCATTGTTTTATTCTCCTAGTATGTGCATCACAGTACCTATAGTGATTTCTGAGGAGTTGCTATAAATTGAGGGACAATACCTCTAGACTGCAAACAACATTTTTCTCTTTAGATAAAAAAAAAAAAATGAAACCACTTTCTTCTAGCACCTAAGAATACTGTTGCACCTGCTCAAAAATTTCAGCAGACTTTTTTCTTTCCAGAATTCAGGGTGCAGTTATTACTTTTGCCTATTGCATACATCAGTAATTTGAATTACTGCAGTATAGAGAATATGTACTCAGTGTACACAGACAGATACACAATTAAAATATCTGCATTTTTCTCTATAATTAAGAAAGAACTCAAAAGCCAAGTAGCTTGTAATGTGGGAACTGCACAGCAGCTGGAGCAGGGTGTTCAGACTGATGATGGCTGGTGTCTAATAGCTTTGACAGTAGGCAAAATGGTCATGGAAGTGGTTCCAAATGCATCTATGCAGGGATAGCTTTAGTTTAGCATTTTGGATGAGAAAATATAGAGGGACTTTGCACAGAAATTTTCTTTCACTTCTACCAGAGAAGTAATGAATTCTTCTGCAATGGATTGGGGCAGAAGAGTGGGAGCAAAAAAACTAAGCAAAAATGGGAGAAAACAAGTCCTGCATTCCTTGATTACATGCCAATGTCCAGGAAAAAGACATAGATCATAGAAATACTACTATGGAAAAATATTCCTAGTAAAATGAGTATAAGTAGTCATGGTCTGGTTTGGGGCTGTGCTAGCCTCTATTGCTCCATGGAGAACTCTCATTCTCCTAGGGAATAAACCAAATGCCTTCATAATCCAAGATCCACTGGCATCTGCAGTTGACTGGTAAACTGGCAGAGCACTGAAGAGGCAGCTGCCCTCTGTGAACCACTTGAGAGGTGTGAGAGTTGATATTTGACATATCTGGAGACAAATCTGTCTCAGAGCAGGCTGCAGACGCCCATCGCAGTATTGATATTTAGTTTAAATCTCTGCTTGAGAGGTCCAGGAAACAAAGGTGAATATATATGGTCCAATGATGCAGGTGGTCTCTTGCCAGACTTTCCCTCAGATCCTCCAAATAATGAGTCATGAGCACAAGCAGTGCATGTATTTGTTTGTTTTACTGTCCTCTCTTCAGACTGCTCTACACTGTGCATACTCCCTCCACCTCTCCCTCCACTTAGTCCAGAATATATCCTCCGCCCTTTTTCTTGCTCATTCACTAGCTATTCACCCCATCCATGATCCTATACTGTGCCTAAATGTTCAGCTAGTTGTGCTGCTTTATTTAGCAGCAGTCTCTCCTGTCAGGTACTGATGCTAGTCTTTGAAAAAAAAATTGTTCTTATCATCCTTTTGCTTTCTGTTAACCTGACCACTACAATGAATATACAAGAGTTGAGTTTTGTAGTTTGGTGATCCAGTCTTGCTTTTAAGTTGTCCAGGAAAGTGGATTCGACCTGGTCATACTAAAAGTAAGAACATGTTAGACACAAGAGGATAGGAGAAGGTGTGCTCATCCATGTGAGAAAGGCACCTTACATTTTTAGGGTACTTTCCTTTCGAACATCTGTATCTAGCATTACAGTTCAGGTGGATGATGGGCCTAGGGAGGGTGTTGCACTCAAAATCTTGTGATGTGCAAAAGGAAACACACCGTATATAGAGTTAAGAATTTGTGAGTCCAAAGAATGCTTTAACAATCTAATAGTTCAAGTTGTATAATCATTACAGAAAAGCATAATGCCTGATAGATGTTACACAAAAACATACTAATCTCAACTTCTTTGGTATTAAATGCACACTTCCAGTGCTCCTCTGGGTCCTAAAGTTAACAGTTTTATTCTTCCTCAGAAATGAGGAGGAAGTTTTGAAGAGTCTTAGGCATCCTTATGGGAGAAATGTGGTGTACCTGGTGAGGGCGTATTCTGTCTCACCTCTGTCGTACCCAAGGAGCTAGGTTATAGGTGTTCTTATGGCACCCTGCATCCTTCTCTGGGCAGGCAGGGCAGTGTGGCTGGCACTCACTGGCCACCTGTAGTCCTTGGTATACTCCATTGCTGTGTATCATAAGTTTACAAATGCAGTGCATTGCAATGGGTTGAGCTTGGCTGGCTCCCACACACCCACCCAGCCTCTCTCGCACTCCTCAACAGGACAGGGGAGAAAGTAAGATAAAAAAAAAGCTCTTGGGTTGAGATAAAGACAGGGATATCATTTACTATTTTATTCACGCAAATAATGTACCTATAGTTATTAAATCTTGTACATTTCCTCATCTCAGTATCTGATATGTGCTTCGGAGATTCTTTTTTCTGTTTTTTTTTGAGATAATATCTAATCAATTACTAATGCTAACCTTTATGCAAGCAAAATGGTAGACCTTAGAAAAGAAATCTTTTACTTTGGATTTTTCAGATTTCTCAGAACTTCCCTTTCTTTTTATCCTTTGTGTTTTATCTCTCTTATAGGCCTCAAGAATATCATATCATATCATATCATATCATATCATATCATATCATATCATATCATATCAATCATATCATAATGCAATGTAATATCATATAACGTAATATCATATCATATCATATATAATTCTAGTACTTGTTTGTGCTAATATCTTATTAACTCAAATGTAACTCATTTGCTGCATCTCCATAAGCGTTGGCAGAACAGAATATAACCATGGAAACACACAAGACCTCCCTCATATATGTTTAAAAGCAATATAGATTTCCTCGCTCCTTTAGTTTTCCTCAGTATTCCCTTGTGTCATTTCAGTTCTTTTCAGCTTTCTTTATATAACAATACAATTAGAAAGAATTGATAATGGTAAAAAGATATCAGGTAGAATATTTGTCATTTTTGATTGAAGACCAATGAATTAGATAATGAAAAATGCTATTTATACATTACTGTATTCATTGTATAATTTTGAAATTAGATATCTGATTTCATTATCATAAAATAATCTCAAAGATTTGAGCCTGAGTAACAAAGCTTTAAACTTCAGGAAGAATAAAAACACTGGATTGTGCTGCTGTCTTTAAATCTGATGTTCTTCAGTTTATCACTGATAAAGCAACCTATTTGAATCTTAGAAGGTTTCTTTTGTAGGATTTACATATGACTTAAAATTCCCACTGATATGAATATTACTCTTGCTTCTTGGTGAATTACTGCTATGGTGGCTTTTTTCACTGAAAAAAGACCTAGTGTTTTCATATCTTTTTACGCTTTTATTTCTCTTCAGAATTATTTGATTTTATTGAAGGTAATTCTTACTATTACTTTAAGCCTTGGAATTTCTAAAGCACTGTGCAAATACTTAATACATGCCTACCAGTAGTATTATCCCTATTTTTCAAGACAACAGATTGAGAAAGAAATTAGTCAGTTCAGGTTAGGACTCAGGTCTTTCAAGTCCTAATAAAAATAACCCATCTTTGTCCTTGGTCAATTTTAAAAGTAGCTGAATGTGGACCTTTAATGCCAGTGTTCAAGACAGTAAATCCCAGGAAATGGGCAAAATTTATCCCTGCTTGGGCTACCACCATAGTCAGTTTGTTTTAACAGGAAGATTCCATATGTCTTTTTAATTTAAATTTATTGATTGTATTACTGTTGGTTTTGCAGACTAGCTTAATCAAGTTTAATGTTCTCCTTTGCCACCTTTGTGATTTTAATCAGAGAATTCAGTCATTTTGAAGCTCCTCGTTATCTTACTATAGATTAATCTGTCCTATGCAGGTACAATTCTTTCTGTTTTCTCTACCGGCATCATGCTACATCTGCCTTTTTGCATGCAAGTTTGATCTGTCTTACCATCTGTGTTATTCTCCTAGAAAAAGTTCAGATATTAGGTGCAAATCTTCAGAAAACTTTGTGCATATTAACTTGGTAAGTGCAAAATATTTTGACAATTCTTTACAATATTATCAGCCCTGAGCATCGAAAGTCATCTATAACTCCTTCTATGGTATTTTCAGGTTTTTGCCCCCTTCAGCAAATAGATGCAGTTATTCCTCACATTTCTATTTGTATGAATTTTCCACTACATTTTTACCCAGTGAATGAATCAACATAAAATGGAGACATATTTCACCAATAATTTTCTTTTATTTTAGAAAATGATATAACTTTGTTTACATGTGAAAGATCTTGTATCATCTGGGTGACTCAGAAAGTTGTCTTAAACATAATGAGAAAAGCTTTGCAATCAACACAAGTACATATGTACAAATATTTTTCCAGTATCTACAAAACAAGAAGTGAAATGAGAAATACCTCTTTTAGTTGAAGATCAGGGCTCATGACTAGAAAAGGGGGTAAGGAAGAAGCAAAAAATGTACTTATATAACCTTAGCTCTAAATACCCTATTTCTGAGAATAGCGAAAGAAGTGGGGAATAATAAAATAAAATAAAATGTAGTCAGTGGGGCTGAACTAAAATACCCCTTCAGAAGATGAATGAAGAAATTTTTTAAGAAACAGGTTGAACATACTACTAAAATAGATTTATTAAAGTAGAATCATATTCTACCTCAAATTCTGTTTGAATTGTGTAGAAAAGTTGCAGTTTAGGATGATATCAGTTACATGGTTCTTATAAGAGGTCATGGCAATGCTTTCAATAGAAAATTCTATAAATGTATTTCTTTTTTATAATCTTATCATTTATCACAGAACAGAATAGTGTTACTCACTTACTCAGCCATTAGAATGACTAACTTATTTTCTAGTAAGTTGGAGGAAAACCTGTCTTGCCAGAGAGCAGGGAAGTGAGCTGTTTCTAGGGCTTGCAGAAGGATCACCCTGCTTTCTTTGCCTCAGGGGCAAATTTAGGAAATGAGGTATTCTCAGTTTTCAAAGGCTGGCATGCCTGGGTCTTCACCAACAAATATCAGGCCTGGAAGAGATATAAGACAAAAGTGATAGAAGTCTGTGGTTTCTCTTAAGATAGAAAACAAACAGAAATCTGTTTCAAAATTGCCTTTTTAATAGAAAACTAAATAGTTTGCAGATGTTATATAAAGGAGAAACATATTTCTGTGAAAGAACGACATAAGGCAATGATGTATACTATAACTTCTGCATGTGTCTGTGTCTAACACTGAAAAAATGTAGAATGAAATAATTAAAAAATTGTGGAACTGATATTGTCTACACTAAAATGGCTTTTCTTTTCTGGAAATAACTTCAGAGTGAATGAGCTTCCAAGTTACTGTAAGCTGGCATAAAGCTCTTCATTGGCTCTTTTTCTCAAATCCTGGGAAACAGCTGAAGAAAAAAAAAAGGGAAACAAAAAAACCCTGTACAAGTAGCCATGCAAATTTCAGAACTAGAAGGTTCCTTTTGGTCAGTTCAGTGCAATATGAGTCCTTATTCACACTGAAAAGGAGAAACTGATCCAGAGAATTCCAGTATCTTTCCTGAAGATTAGCAGCTTCAAGAAATATTTTTCTAACACTTCTTTATGTTTTGCATTCAGAGGTTCATGGTTGTACTGGTTTTGGCTGGGATAGAGTTAATTTTCTTCATAGTAGCTGGTATGGTACTATTTTTTGGATTTGTGCTGGAAAAAGTGTTGATAACATACTAATTTTTTTAGCCATTAGTGAGCAGTGCTCACACAGCGTCAAGGCCTTTTCTGCTTCTCAAACTGCCCCTCCAGAGAATAGATTGGGGGTGCACAAGAAGTTGGGAGGGTACACAGCTGGGACAGCTGACCCCAACTGAACAAAGGGACATCCCACACCGTATGACGTCATGCTCAGCGATAAAAGCTGGAGGAAGTAAGAGGAAGGAGATACACTCATAGTTATGGCATTTTTCTTCCCAAGTTACACACAATGAAGCCCTGCTTTCCTGGAGATGGTTGAACATTTGCCTGTAGGTGGGAAGCGGTGAATTAATTCCTTATTTTGCTTTGCTTGCACATGCAGCTTTTGCTTTACCTATTAAACTCTCTAGCTCAACCCACAAGTTTTCTCACTTTTACTCTTCCAATTCTCTTCCCCATCCCATGGCAGAGGGAGTGAGTGGGCAGCTGTGTGGGGCTCGACTGCTTAGTGGGGTTAAAACACAGCAAAAGTTCATGTAATTCACATACATAGTCAATATGTATGTGACAGTCAGGCCTATGCAAAGTTAGTTTCTGCTATTGCTTTTGATCCGAAGCAATCTTCAATCCTATCCCGTTCAGTGCCAAATTAGTTTGGCAGGGAGCAGAAAGTGAGGGACTTGCTCCAAAACCTCAACACAACCAAGTCTATGGGCCCAGATGGGATTCACCTGAGGGTTCTGAGGGAGCTGACAGAAGTGCTTGCGGAGCCACTTTCCATCATTTACCAACAGTCCTGGCAGACT
>JAOQGH010000012.1:73437402-73486457 GCA_025769975.1 Gallinago jamesoni | reverse complement strand
ACAGGCTTGGGGAAGAATGGCTGGAGAGCTGCGTGGCAGAAAAGGACCTGGGGGTGTTGGTCGACTGTTGGCTGAACGTGAGCCAGCAGTGTGCCCAGGTGGCCAAGAAG
Source organism: Gallinago jamesoni (assembly GCA_025769975.1). Taxonomy (NCBI): domain Eukaryota; kingdom Metazoa; phylum Chordata; class Aves; order Charadriiformes; family Scolopacidae; genus Gallinago; species Gallinago jamesoni. The sequence goes on along the minus strand of JAOQGH010000012.1, from coordinate 73,486,347 downwards.
GCCAACAGCATCCTGGCCTGTACCAAGAACAGTGTGGTGAGTAGGACCTGAGAGGTGATCACACTTCTAGTGCTCTATTACTTGGATTTGACAGATGGAAAGGTAGAAGATGGCAAAAAGCTTCCTCACACTAATGTTCTTCCTGAGAAACAAAACAGCATTTTGACTGAACAATTTCAATGGAAAATTGGAAATTCATGAAAAGAAACAGAAACCTTCCAAAACAAAACATTAAAATGAGGTTTTATAAAAGTAATCTTATTATCAACACAGCTTTTTAAATAACAATAACACCAAATCCCTCTAAATGAAAAAGTCAAAAAGAAAAGCAAAAGATCTCTGATGACCCAAACGATACTTTAACTGCAAAGTTATCTATTTTTGGAAGAGATAACAGCTATCTTGAACCCTTTTAAGTGATTTACTTCAGGAAATTGCTTTTGAATTACTGTGATAGGTGATATAAATAAAACAATTTCTTCAGCAATGGCACTTTCAGTATGAAAGTGCATATGTATGCAGTATGAAATGGCACATGTAAGAGGTACTTGCCTGACAGCACTGTAGTAAATTAACTGGTTCAATTAGCAGCATGGGGCACCTCTAGGATTAATTGAAAATCATTAGTTTATTTATTGGGCTGGTTTTAAGTACTTGAAAGTGTATGCTGTATTAATGTTAAATTTCTCTAAGTGATACTGTAACTAAATGGTAATAAGCCTTTTGTTTTGGTTTGTTTTTTTTCTGGAAGGTAAGATGTTGACATGGGGACTGTTCTTAACTGCTACTCTCCCTAAAGAGTCTGGGTAGCTCTGATGTTTTGCACAGCTGTTGTAACAGGAAACACAGTAAAACAAGTCTCTCTCAAAGGTTTTGCATGGAATGATCAGTGAATGCCATAAAAGTATAGTCAGTATAGCTACAAAAAAAGTTATATTTATCTGTGCATGAGAACAGACACATGCAAAAATACAGACATGACAGTAAAGACATGTAGGTAGCAAATAACTCAGAAAAGTTAAATAAATAAATGTGACATTTCTTCATTTAACATGATAAACCATATACACAGAGTACACAGACAGAAAAATTCTAAAATACCAACAGGCACTGGCTCTTGACATTTTGAGATTTTTATAAAACATGAAGATATAAATGATGATTCAAGGATTGGAGCATCTCCATTATGAAGAAAGGCTGAGAGAGCTGGGACTGTTTAGTCTGGAGAAGAGAAGGCTGAGGGGGAGACCTTATTAATGCCTGTAAGTATCTAAAGGGTGGTTTGAAGGAGGAGGGAGCCAGATTCTTTTCAGCGGTTGCCAGTGAGAGGACGAGGAGTAACGGGCATAAGTTGGAACATAGGAGGTTCCACTCAAATATGAGGAAGAACTTCTTTATGGTGAGGGTGACAGAGCACTGGAACTGGCTGCCCAGGGAGGTCGTGGAGTCCCCTTCTTTGGAGATTTTCAAGACCTGCCTGGTTGCAGTCCTGAGTAACATGCTCTAACATGCTGTAGGCAATCCTGCTTCAGCAGGGGAGTTGGACTAGATGATCTCTACGGTCCCTTCAACTCTAATAATTCAGTGAAATATGCAGTAATATGGGAGGTCTGGTCAGTTTTGGAATGTGTCCCACTACCTAATCACAGTAACATAACTAGGATTGTACTAAGAGCATCTACTTAATTGTAACATAAATTTTAGCTTTTGTAGAAAAGGATAATCTCACTTTCCTCCTTCTGCCGCTAGCCTGGCAATTCTTGCATTCCTCTGTTTAAGCACCCGCAATTTATAGAGCTTCTCAGATCAAGGAACAGATCCCTCTCAGAATTAATAACTTAGCTTCCTGATCTGGCTTGTCACACGTGCAACTGCTTATTAGACACAACATCTATCTAGGTTCAAAACCGCTCCTAGCAATGCCAGTGGGAACTGGGTAAGGAATCTCAACACAAAATGTATCATAGCCTAACCAGAATGCTAAATCTGATTAGATGATGGTTACGAATCCCCATAATTTCAAGTATAACTTAAAAGCAATGAAAGTATGCAATTATTTATTTCTGAGCTATGAATTGATAGTGACGTTGAAACATATTTGTTGTGCTATTATGGATTAAGTAAGTATGGAAACCATACACATAAGGCAAATTTAATAACTAGGAATTCTAGAAGCTATAGGCAGGAATAACTCAAAGTTATGGCACCATGTGTCTTCAAAGTATGGTTATAAGCATTAGCAGTGTCCATAATGGTCCTGTGAAAATAACGTGCTCAGAAAATTGCTTTAGACACTAAGGTACAACATATCTACTGAGGAATATTCAGTCTGTAAGAGCCAAAATTAGGATTCAGGAGGTCTTGGATCTGTAATCAGGCCTTTGGAACAGCCAATTCATTAAAGCAAACATCTGCAGAGATGAACATTATTACAGGTCTATAGAATTCAGAAAAACAAAACCATTAAACAGTTCACACATGGTGCTCTTCTGCACCAACTTGTCTTCTAGGTAAGTTATTTGTTCTGGCAACGTAAATATGTGCTAGTAGCGTGGAAGAAAAAAAGATTGTGATTTTGCATAAGCATACGGACTTCCAGCATTACTGTGCTTGAAAGAACGAGGGCAGTGTGGTGTAGGTGAACCTAACCACCTGAAGTCACATGGCAAAACACTGAGGGGTCATCTATCAGAAAGACCTTTGTTAGGTGAGAAGCACATGTCCTTTTGAAAAATGCTAACCTTAAGAAATTGTTTATGCAGCACAATTTTGTACTGCTCCTATACATCAATGCCTATATTCCAAATACTCAAATGTACGCCAACCTATCCGCAAGATAAGTACCTATATTGTTTTAAAAACCCAGAAAATATCTGAAATCATGTGCAAAGGTATACATTTGAATTATTTGCCCATATTTTAGTCTTGTCTTCCACTTCTAAATCTCTTTCCTCCTTCAATATCCCTTTGTATGGCTAAAAGCAGTCTTCTGTGGAAATAGTATTACCAAGAAAATTGCAGTAATACTATGAAAAAAGAGCTAATAGTTAAAAAGACATACTATTTGTGTATAGAAACACCTAAAAGAGGTCTGATCTTTTTTCTACAAGCAGTAAAACAGCCTAAAATACTGAAGAAGCTAAAAAGGAAGAAAAAATATTTATGGCACACCTGGTATTTGAAAGTCCATAAATATGGCAAAGGAAGAGAACTACTGCTGTAGCTGGTGATGATGATGGTCACAGAAAACCAAAAAGAACTATCAGAACAAAGTTTGGTATGTCAAAACTGTGGTAAATAGTTGGGGAGGGGTTTAAGTTAGTCTGTAAGGTCATTTACTTGTTTGAACTCTGAAAGGGTGAAGTGACTTTTAATATGGCATTTTATGTCCCAAGTTAGCACCGTCATAGCTTTCTGAACTCAATGTTAGAGAATATGAACTGTAAAATTAAAATAGTTAACAGTTGTTAAATTCATGGTGAGATTATTTCTCACATTATTATGTTGAACAATGGACTGCAGTATCTCTGAAAGAGAAAACCTTAGGTAAGTGGGGCTGAGAAGGACCACCTAGGTCACTGAATCCAACCCTGATAGCTACCAGTACGAAAAATGTTTCCTCCAAATAGGTCAACAAACTACCTGCTTTAACTGGCCTTTCACTTAATAAGTTGAACACCTCAGCACCACCACTGTCACCTCAGTTTAAGCACCAAAAGTTTCAGGAACACACCGTGACACAGGAAAAAAAGCAGGATACCTTAAAGCATTCCCAGATCACAGTTTTGTGAAATATCAAGGAATATAGTTAGAAAAAAAATACTCTATACCAGTTGTGATTTCCTTTAAGTAAACTATAAACTCCCAAATAAAGAGAAATCAAAGATTTAAGACAGTCAATTAATGAGACAAAATATTGGTGTAAAAATAAATTCATAAAATAACATTAAATTAAATTAAAGCTAAAATTAAATAAAGTGAAAACAGAAAATGGTATTGGGAAGCATGAGCTTCCTAGATTATGTCACATGCATATACAAAAAGGTATTTCACATCTCTCTTATGAAACCAATACATTGAAATTATCTAAATATATGAACTGGGCATCTTTCAATAAATGCTTTTAGATTGCTATGCCCAGTTCCTTTAGCAGAAAATACAATACTAGAAGTCTCACAGTATAGACATTCTGTACCACCACCACACTATGTTATCCTTCTTTCATGCAAGTTTTGTGGTCAATTCTGCTATTTTTTGTCATACATTTAAAATACAATATAGACCAATAATTTATACTCTTTGATGAAGTACCTATGGTACTGTAGAGCATCAGTATAAAAGTTTCATACTCTTTAAGCTGGAATTTTAAATTGACAGATCTAGATGCCCTTTTAGGGAATCTGGATGTGTGACTAAATACAGATTTAAAACCATGAGAAATGCCATTGGCATATTTTTGTCTGGAAAAGAGATGGAAAAAAAATAATAATTTTATCATAACTTCCCCCTTCCCTCCTGCCTTTAGGAATCTTCAAGCTAAAATAAAAATGCTTTTTAAAAATTTCAGTCAGCAAAAATAGTTCTTTTCATGGTTTTACAGCATTTAGTTCAGAGAATACTGGTGAAGGATTCATGTTAGCTCACTTGGGATGAAATAACATTGTGAAAGAAATAAGCACTGATGTTTACCAGTATTTACAAACACTGAAATGCTTATCAAAACTGCTGCTAATTAGAACCACAAAAAAGCAGCTAAAATACTCATTGCTTGCTTTTTTCTTTCCTTTTTTTTTTTTTTTGCATAATTACCACATGGATAAGAATTCTTTCAGCAAATTAGAAGACAACAAATGTGTTAGCAGATTTTTGCAGGCGACGGTAGCTACTGTTTTAGAGAACTCAATCATAGGATAGCCCCATGGCAGCTTGGTTTCACTTCACCAAAGTGAGGATGGTATACATCAGCTCTGGCATGCAATGAGGAAGAGTTCACTTGCCTCAGGTGTCCTACAGGTTGTTCATCATTTAGATCACTCTGGAGGTTGGTTAATTCACTACTCATTCTCCAAAGCCCTTCAAGGAGCTATTGGTTCAGGGAAAATTCAACTCCTTTTAAGTTCTTTATGAAAACAAAATCAGTGAAGATGAACAGCATGGAAGATTTAAAAATTAACATTTTTCAAGTATATTTTGTAAAGGAATTAGAGTTCAGAAAAGCCTCTCACTGCATCCCACAAAATAAGTGTAATAAACTTTCTTTTATGATGGCCCTGGGAGAAAATACTTCACTAATGAAAAGTCATGATTTGTGTATTTTACGTTACCTTAAGGACACATCCAGTACTGTTAAGATTACTAGTCCCCATCTGAAGAGTCTGGATATCATTATTCATGATTTATGTGCCCCATATATTATTCCTGATTTGGTCTTCAGAGACATTCTTTCATATAATCAGAACAGCAGTACATACCTCTTCACTTCTCCAGGTCTTTCCATCAATTAGAAACTTCAGTCAACTCACGTGGGAAATAGAGAGCAGGGGTAAGAGAAATGAAGATTGGGTAGCAAAGAGCTTCCCATGATATGATGTAAATACATTTGACGAGTTTGCTTTATCATATTTTGTGTTCTACATAACTTTTCTCTTTAACACTGAGTATTTACAATTTGCAGTTTTATTCTTTCCTATAATATTCTGCTTTTTTTTTTCCCTAGTGGGAAAAATGTTTAGCTGAACTGTTTATATTTCCAACAGAGAGAGACATGAACGGAGCTGCATGTCTGTTGATTGTTGAGGAACTAGCTGTAGTCTAGTCTATAGAGGAGATGAGCATAGACTCGAGAGACAGACAACCTCAAATACTTAGGGAAAAAAAATCCACTACTATGGAAAAAGACAAACTCACTTTCAGAAGTGCTCCCATCTTCTCATGCCTTTTATAGCAGTCTTTATAGATATTTAGAATGACATACTCTTAATTGATTTCTTCCTCTTCAAGGCTGCAAACAATTTCACTGGCTCTCTCCTCATCCTATAGAAGTGCAACCCTTGTTCTTTGAATCACTAAGCTAATAAAAAGTTTCTGTCTGGCCCTCAAGAATATTGCCTTCATCCAATAATGGCTGATATGATCTCTTTCCACATGTAACCTCTTATCTAAATGGAGCTAGATCACCTTCCATTTCCAACTTCCAGGTAACTCATCTTCTAGGAACTAAACTTGTCATATCCCCTCCTTGTTTTTAAAAGCAAATAGATAAATTCTTATGAGGCAGGTGCCATGGAGCGTTTCTCCATCATGTGCCAAGAATGCAACGGTTAATCTTATACTGTTCTATGCATTCCAGCCAATAATTAAACACTTATAAATGCTGGCTGATCTCAGGACTGTTGTCATCATTCCCAGCTGTGAAGTAGGTTTCTAGCTTATGATATTAGCTCTCCTATCTGCTTATATTCCTTTGAACAAACTTCTATTGCTTTGTAGCATCTTATCCCTCCTGTAGTAAAAAAGAAAATCTCCTGTAAGCATTGCTGCTTTTGATAAGGTCATCACTAGACTACAAATTAATTAATTTTCTCCAATACCAAACTTCTCCAGTCCTTGGTTTGAAGCCTTGAGTCATGTAATATCTTGACAGAGTTTCATATCATTCTTTCAGAATCTGAATTGAAATTAGGTAGAAAATATTCTTCTAGCTAGCATTCTTTCCATCTTTATCACATGTTCAACCTTTGCTTTCCCCATCGCAGGTCCATATTGTTAGACTCAACAAATATTTGTTCAATTAAAATATTTTTTTCAGTCATTTTCTTATGCTGCATTGCTTCTGGTTTTTGCTGCAGTGTGGAACAAGATGGAATGTTCCAATCTGAGACATGAAAATGATTTTGCAAAGATTTCTTTCAAACTTATTGCAAATATTGTTTTTATTCAAGCGTATGCTGCATAAGAGTAGGAGAAATTATTCTATGTAGATCCAAAGGAAAAAAAATTCTAAGTTGCTTATGTATATGTCATTCATTTGAGATCGATGGGAACTCTGTGTGCATAAGCACTACATGAGTAGACCCTTAAAACACACTGAGGAGAAGGCTATTTAGCCATTTAAAATTCAAACACAGCTTTTTCTTGACCATTAGTCAAGATCAGGCATCTTGGGAGGCTTCCAGTTTCACAGAGTAACCCTTGTTGAAGTCCTTTAAAGCAACTCTGTCTCAGAAAATATCCAAACAAGAGAAGCTTTGATCCATAAATCATCAGAGAAAGTGGAGAATGGCAAGCTTATCTTTATATTTAACTATAGTCTCTGATGTGAAAAATCACATTGGGGTGAATTCAGAAAAACGTCTGTGTTGTCACAGAATGCGGCCCTTTGAAATATCTATTTTAGCATCTGAACAAAAAAGATCATTTTAAAAAAGAACAACATAAATACTAAACTATTATGAATAATGAAAAATAATTCCTTTTATCTTAGAATTCTTTTTAAATTCTTCTAAAATGCTAGTGTGCTTTAAATTCTGAACAATTTCCCATGCAGATAAAAATGAGCGTTAAGACTGTAGTACATAACACATCAGCTGGTTTTGTGGAAGTGGCTAATCCCACACACTAGTGCTGTGGTGTTAATGGTATGAAAGGAATTCCTCCTACGCCTTCCACCTGTGTGCTTTCCTACAGGTCTTCTCTTCTGACAGAGAGAAGGCCTCTGTGAAAACTAATCTTTCTTTCCTCCACACTTGTGGTTACCACTGAGAAATACACACAGCTTTGACATTGCTCATCACTGTGGTCATGCCAGTCTGCTAGGGTTTTTCACAGTGTCACCAAAAAAGACCTGCTGCAAAGTTGTTGTTTTTTTTCCCAGAGTACTGAAAAATTGCATTTCTCTTGCCTATGGCTTTAACTACAAACTGAGCATCTAACTGTGAATTCTAATTCCCCTCACTTTGTTAAAAATAACGATCCAGAATTTTTATTGTGCTATTATTCAAGATGGTAGTGCAGAGGAAGTGCTGTTGGACATAAAAGCAAAGTCTGACTTCAGAGGTCTACCTGAAATCACAAGAGCTCTGCACATCCTACATGTCTGATATGCAGCTCTTCCTGTGGCTCAACCTACCCATCTTCCACCCATCCGAAGGCTTTTTCATTAAGGGAGAAGGATGGAGGGTCCAGTATGCTGTCTACCAGAATAACGTGTGTAGCCAAAACTAGCTTTCTGTCTCTACATGTCAAGAGATACGTCTCAGCAGATAGGAAGGAGACAGCAGATAGGATAGGAGACATGTCACAGCAGACAGGAAGGAGTGACTCACAGGTTGTGTGAATTGTCCTGGTGTGATATATATTTGGTGGTGGTGAAGCTGCTCTCTCATTTTTCACAGGAGCAATGTCTTGAGCATTAGATAGTCTCTAAAACCACACAGGAATTTAGTTCATAAAGGAGTAGGCAACCGAACACTTTCCTAATTCAGAAAGTCCATTAAACCATGTATGAAATAATCCTGCTGAGAACTCAGCTTGCATTTAGTGTCTTCTATTAATAATAATCTTTTTCATGCTGGGTGGCTGAGGAAACAATAGTCATTTCTCAGCTGCATGGTACAAGTTTGCAACATATTTTCTTCAAAAATCTATATTTAGATAAATATATTTTTAATTATATAATATGAAGAAAAAAGAGTTATAGTGCAGCCTCAAATCTCTCAGATGTTTAAACATATGTCCTAATACATAGTTTTGAAATATTTAAAGAACACAATATTGTCCTTTCCTGAAAAATAATTTCCTGGACTTTACTGTGGACAAGCTATTCATAACATCTCTCTCACCTTCTTCTCAGTGCCATCTGTGGAAGCAAGGGTGAGACAAACTGATGTATAAATTGAACCTATGTTTTCTGCAGGAATCATATACTGGGAGATAACAGATAATAAGTTGTGCAAAGGACGGCAAGAGGTAAGGAACCACCTCACCTGGCAGCTCAACAACTGAATTATCAGTCAGGATCCATCTCTAAGGAACTTTAGCAGCAGAGTGAGGGTCAGAAGAAGAGATGGTCATTCCCTTTCATTTCCTATCTCCTGACTTATTTCCTATTTGAAGGGAGCTTTTGAGTGGTCCTTTGGCCTTCCTAAGTTCCCTGAAACAATTGTACCCCTACTTCAAGAAAAGCATCCAGAAGTGGATTTTAGTCTCCAACACTCTGCCATACCGCAGAAAAAGAACTCAGGAGCCCCAGAGAGAGACTGAGGAAGTGTCACTTAAGTGTATCACTTAATTTGCTGTGAGCTACTTCATTCTGTTTTCTGTAATCCTGTTTGTGTGGCAGCTATGGGTAAAGGGACCTCTCTACACTGTAAGTCTGGGCCTGTGTTCACATAAAAAATTAATATCCAATTTACCAAAATTATTATGCAGTTTCATAATGTCTTCCCAGAAAACTTCTTTTCAGCTCTGCATGGCTGGCAATGTCCCTCCTCTCCCTGTGTTAGACTTACAAATGTAATGTGAATGCTGAGCTGTTTGGTGCACTCAACTGATGATCTCTTTGCAACTTCCCTCCAAAAGCTAAGACTGGAAAATACACAGACATAGTGCAAGTGACCGGCTCCTTTGTGTTCATTAGCAGGGACAGAATTCCAGGCTGTTTTGCTGATGCTCTGAAGGAGCAGGTTACGAACCAGCTGTAAATATGATAGAATCCAATTTCACCCCATTCACCTCTAGTCCTCAGGTAGGGCATGTGGAAAGTGCTGAAGATTCCTTGCAGCTAGACCATGCAGGTGTGCCCAACAGCACACTAAATTAGTGTGCATGTGTAGACCAACAAACCTGATGCAGCTATTCTTAAACCAATACTTTAAATTTTTCTGTCTGGACACCATACAAGTCTGGTTTAAATGTGACCATAAGATTGCTTTAATTGTGTGCTGTACAAGTACCCTGTTACTTTTTAATCTGATAATTTTATTTTTCTTTTTCTTTCCTAATAAGTGCCACAAATGTCATTCTGGGTATAATTGGAGATGGACAACAGTAGCCTCATTTACAGTATTCTCTGCACAAATATTGAAACCACATACCTCTGGTGAAAAAAAAAACATGCAGTAAGCTATGTGGGACATAACAATGATTTTTTCCTTTGCATAAAATAAAGATTTTGTATCATATAGAAGGTTGCTGCAAAACTGACAGAGATGCCAAAATATTATTTTAGAATTTTATTTTAAAGCATTGAATGCTACATATAGTGCTATATATACGCTATATACATTATAGCATTGAAAGCTATAAATGATAAAGAGCAGATACATTCAGGAATAAGTTAGAAATATCATTTAGAAGAAATGTTGACAACTAACTACTGTTGAAATAGCTAGATGTGGATTTCATTTCCTGCTCAATACGTTGTATCCTTTACTAGTCTCAGCTGAAAAAAAAAAGACCATGGGAAAATAATGATAACAAAAAAAACCCAAACCACACCACAAAAACCCCCAAGGATTGTACCTCTCAGTAAGTTTTTAAAAAACAATTCCAAAAAATCCCTCCAAAACACCTAGTCCCTTACTTGCTTGTGATATGAAATTTAAGCTGCACAACTAAAGGAAAACCTTAAATAAAATATTTTCTTAATTCTTTCAAAAGCCAAAGCACTGGTATCTAATTTTTGAATTGTACATACTTTTTCAAGATTGTGTGGAAAAATACCTCTCACAAAGAAAAACTATCTGCAAACATTGCATCACCACCTTCTCTGCCCACTCAGCACTAAACTTAAATGTTGTCTAATATGCTAAATAGATTGGTGGTTCCACCTCACATTGGTTTTATAAATTTTAGGGCATACCCAGTCAAGCAGACTCCAAACTTCAAAGCACAACTTCTTTAAAAGCATTAAAGTTCAGATATTTCTTAGTCAAGCAATATATATTTTCAAATTAGTGTCTTTCCTGCTCATATGCTTTCATGTCACTTCCAAGTTTGTGTGATTTTCAGGTTCACCCAGTCTTCAGTAATCATGAATATGCAAAATTATGCTCCATTTTTAATATCGGCTGAAAACAATAACCTGATAAAATCAAACAGTAGCAAAATACATTTGAATAAAATTTGAGGGGAAAAAAGTTATAGATTTTCTTGCTTATGCTTATATTTGTAGGGTGAACCATATTGATATCATTGCTGATGGAGGAATAGCTAACTCTTTTTTAAAATATCTCTGATGAGACAGTCTTACAAATAATCTGTTCCAGTGCCTTGCCTCTAACCTGAATCCTTCTTGTAGAAATTTAAGACTATCGTTTCTTTTCTTCTCCATATCTGCAATGGAGAACAGATTATTTCCGATGAGTACTTACAGGAATGGGACAGATGGTATCTTTGCTTCTTCTTGTTTTGCATGTTATGCTCCTTTCAGGAGAGGGATTAACTCATACACTTTTCTGGAGACAGAAGACACATAATTCTTTCCAGGAAGCAGCTGAATCTGGCAGAGAGCAGGGCTCCTGAAAACTGCATGCTGTGGCAAGCAGAAGAAGGGAGCGAGAAAGTGACTTGAAAGATGTAGAAGTCTGCAGGTGGAGGAGAACCTGAGCTGCTGAGAAGAAATAGGGAGGAGGCAGGGAATTTTCAGAGGTGTTGGAGAGGGAGCAGAGGGAACTGGGCACGACTTAGTCACTGAGCAGGCTGGAAGTAAAGTAGTGGGTTGGGAGAGATAGCGCTGCATAAAAATCCTTTATATTTCTAATCTGTCTGTATTTAAAAAGTCAGAAATTCTATCTGATATTTTAATAATCCCTGGCTTTTGTGAGTTTAAGAACAATTCATTCTTTGGGGATTTCACTATAAAGAAAAAAGGAGGCACAGACTCATTTCGACAGCCTGACTGATTTAGGGTTCTGCCTGAGGAGCATCTTTTATTTCTATTGTATTTGCTGCTATCTTACGTTTTTCAGAATAAATGCACTTCTTTCCTGAAGTGCTTCAAGTAAAACTGCATATACTATGCCAGCTGAGGCCTTACCAATGTGCATGAAGTAGGAGAATGTGTAAACATCCAAATTATTCCACAGCTATGAATAATGGGATTAGTTCATAAATCTGTTCATAAATTTTTGTGAGATGTTTATCTTTATTGTAAAAGCATAATGTCAGTACACTGCCAGATAGTCATCTGCCAAAACCCCTGGATCCTTTCTTGGAGAATTATCAGGTTCTAGCTGTTTTATAATCTTCATTGGTACAGCTGCTTATACCTGTTTAGTATAGTATTTTATACTTCCACTATTTTATCTATTACTGTCTCTATTTTTCTATTTATTCCAGCATTCAGGTAAATAATGATAACCCAGAAATGAATCAGAGTCAGGGTAGACTCCTTTTAGCCAAGGGAACAGCTCTAGTCCAGGAAAATTAACCAGTCAGGTTTGCAAATTACAGTGGTGCTCTCTCTACTCTTTTTCTGTGGTTTGCTCACAGGGTTGTCATATGAAACAGCATAATGTCATAAATTGCCTGGTTTTTTTCTGAATTTGAGGCTACTAAATGTCACAGACCTATTGGTGCCAGTGACATCTGAGTCACTCCTCCACTCCAGTTTTAGGCTCTTGCCATTTTCAACTATCCAAGGTTATTATTGCTCAGACATTAGCCTCAGCTGTCTGCTTCAAAATCTATTCCAAATACATTCCTTTCAGGGACTAGTTTACCTAGCCACATCTAACTTCTCTTTTCAAGTATTTAGTTATTCCTGTAACATTGTGTCATGTGTTCTTCTCCTGGCTATTGTCATTTCACTTATGTCTGACATGAATTTCTTAGTTTTCTCAAACTGATATTGACCCACCAAGATGCAGGCAATCATTATTAATATCAGGTAACATGATCTTTAAACTCTGACTATCCTATATGATATTGTCGAATTTTTGTGTCTTCAATATCCAAATTTGTTTCTTGCCCGTGCTCAGATGCTTGATTTTGTTACTCCCTTCATCACATAGATATAAGGATTTAACCAGAGAATTATACAGCTCTTCTCAAGTAATACACCTCACATACCTCACATTTAGCTTTTATCTGTGTAATAACTAAATCATATACACATTAATTCCTGGTTTTCAAGCTTTTATATGCAATGTAGCACTGTAAACTCCAGATTTGGCTTCTATGGCACTCCTTCACTCTTGCTTCCTAGATTACATGTGACATTTATTAATGTTTTCCTGTTCAAAGGCCTTTTACACTGTCAGAAAAGGAAAACAGATTGGTTTGATAGGATTCGTTCTTGACAAACCTAAATAGACTCTCATTCATCTCCTTGTTGTCTTCATGCTGTTTACAAAGAGTTTGGGGTTTTTGCTTTTAAAATATGTGGTTTGTTCTGAGGAATGAAGTCAGACTAACTGCTGTATAATTCTCCAGCTTCTTATTTTCTCTTCTTTTATGACCAAGGTTTGTGTTGATTTTTCAAATCATTTGGTACCATAGCTATCTTCTAAGAGTTCTCAAAGATAACCACTAAGAGTTTTTTGATTACATCAGCCAGTATCCTAGGATGAAGTTCATCAGATCACATTGATTTAACTTTTCTAAGTGCTCTGAAACTCATGTCTTACCTATTCCATATTGAGATCTTCCCCTTTTGTTGCTGATATTAATTATGCTAGGCACTTCTCCTTAATGGATGTTTTTACTGCAGATTGCTGCAAAAAAAGTCATTAAAAGCTTTAGCCTTCTCTGTGTTATCTGTTCGCAGCTTTCCTTCTTGATTAGTAGCAGAACAATGCTTTCTTTGGTCCTCGTCTTATACTTAGAAACTGATTTCTTGTCATTCTTATGCCTTTTGCTAATTGCATCTCATTTGTGTCTTGACCTTTCAATTTTTTTCTTCTATGCCTAGGCTTTATTTTTGTCCTCAGTAATCTGTCCTATTTTTTCGTTTCTAAATGCTTCCTTCTTATATTTGAAGCCAACGAAGAGCTCATAGTTTAACCAAGCTGATCTCCTAGTAAAATTTCTATATTTTTTTCTGATTTAATACTTATGTTCTCAGTATTATTTCTTTGGAGAATTTACAACTTCTCCCAAATTTCCTTTTTCATTAGTCTTACCTACTAAAAGAACTACTAACTACTGAATTTCCAAGCTTATTGAAGTTTAGCTTTATGAGTTGATTGGTCTTCACAGTCCAAGGTGCCTTAGGAATAAGTATCCTTTTATGGTTACTCTTTGCTAACCAAGTCACAAATGGGTAATACTTAAATTTTGTTTAATTGCTTGACAATGAATATGAATATGTTAGAAATAATGTTTTTTAAATGCCCTGCATCCATTCAAACTTGACGTTTTTACAATGTTTTCCTTTTTTATTTTAGTTATATTTACTGCTATGATTTTATTCTCTTTCTATGAAATACCAAAACATTAAATAAACTTCTGGTTTTTAAAGATGATGTCACCAACTAGGACAATCCATACTGTTTTCCAAGTTCTTCATAAGGCATATGAACATATATTCTGCCATAGGGAGGCCTGTTCTGCCATCAGTTGTGAGGACAGAAACGTGTCATTACAAAAAAAAAAAAAAAGCCTTTGGTTCCTTTTAGAATTTATATTTTTTTAGTTGTGTTTGATCTATATGAGTCTACATTCATTTCTAGACACAGATATCTGAGACAATAATTGCCCAAATGATTGTTTGTGATCAACTTCATTAGAGGGACGACATATATGTGTAATGGAAATAAATACATATAAATATATCCAAATTTGTGGTACTAATTTCTAGAGTCTGTGCTATATGTTCCTGCATATCCAGTCCCGCTTTGTAAAGGGGCTATACTAGGCTCAAAAAGGAATTAAAAATCAGAAAATACAGGACTTTTTCAATACACTATGGTGAGAGGAAAGGATCAAGAGAGCAGATCTAACTTTAAGGTCATTCTTGCCCAGGTGGCCAAATGGCAAAACCTTTTCCCTTGATACCTGGCTATTTTGGATGTTCACAGATCCCTGAAACGGAAAATTCTGCTGGAAATTATATAACATAGACCATAAAATATCTTTGTTTCATGATAGGTGCTCACTTTAGTATGATATCCGATGGATGCTGCAACGACAGAACCTACTTTGCAGTGAACCTGTTGAGAATTTTTCCTTATTGATACCACCCAAAAGAAGGAAAGAAATATATAACCTACAGTAAAAATTGAGGTTATATTAAAATAGAAACTACTGTACTTAATATTTTGAATAAACAAACAGGAACAGTCTTTCACTCCAGGTTAGGTTTCTTACTGCCTTTTTGAGTTACAAGAAACTTATTCTAATTGCTTCTGGTTCATCCCCTCAGAGTTCTGGCTGTGGTTGTTTCCTGGTCCCTACCTCACTCTCTAATGGTGTTGCAAGCTCCCAGCTTTGACTCTCTCACTGTTCCTTTTGCACAGTTTACACTGTGGAGCCTTGTCCCCAAACTCAGCTGTTTACCAGGAAAGCAATCTCTCTTCTAAGGGTCAATCTAACTCATTCACTATTCTAACAGGGTATGCCAGGCAAACTGAGATCAAATCAGTCAATCTCTCACATTGCCCAGACTGTTTCTATCTCATCTTGAAATTATTACCTCCTTATCAGTACCTTGTATCATGACTCTTGTCTGATTATAAAGTAGAGATGCCTACATGATATTTTTTTGCAAGAGGGGAAAAAATCTGGAATGAAAACACTCATTTTAGTGGATTTCTTACGTTGCCACACATACAAAGAGATTAGGCCCACTTAGAAAATCCTAGGACCCAGTAAGTAGTCAAGGTCCTGTGGTTGTATATGCTTACCACCTTATCTTGAAAGCGGATGTCTGGGAGAAAACAAGGATATATAGAGGGTAATCAGTAGCACAGGAGCTACATTTGTCTAATGTGAGATCTGAGTCAATCAAAGAAAAGAGGGAAGGGAAAGAAATGTATAAATACGGGGGATGCAATTTGGGCTCCGTAACTAGAAGTTAAGTGTTTTAGCATAAAGCATGTGGTGCAGCTTTTCAAAGCTTTTGAGAAAACAAGGAATATTTAGCTACTGTTTTAACTTATTGAAATATTCTGTTTGTGAAGACTTTTGTGTGCAAAAAGGGATTACAGGAGGCTGAGAACACATACATACTGTCTTTACCCCAAGACATCAAAACTTCAGGTGAAACCTAAATGCTTGGGTACAATGTGATCTTTCTCTAGAAACTGAGAAAATAGTCCCTGTGAGGACTGGGTAGCTGTCACCATGGTTTCATGTAGAAAACAGCACAAAGAGGAGTAGAAGCATTTTGCATGCGTGAGTTTTATAAGAGCAATGATGGCAGAGGCAATAATTGCTACCTTCATCCCTGAAAACAGGTGAAAGGAAGGTGTGATGCTTCTCAGCAATGGGGTCTTTAGTTGAGAAAGAAACGACATTCTTCAAGCAGAAGTGGTTTTTGTTTTAGACAGCATCAAACGTTTAAAAAAAATGGGAATGTTTTGTCAGAGGACTAGAGCTAATGTTTCCTAAGGCTCATTTAATGGAGGTACGAGGACCCTCAGTGTCTACTGCTTTGATCTAACAATCTGCTTCCCTTATACCAAATTACTTGATAATGCAGGTGTAATTCTAAAGAAAAGGGTACAGGGTGGTGGTAGACTGGGAGAACTAGTGTTGTCAGCTGTCGTGACTGCACTGAGGAAAACTCATTTATCCATTCTCAATTACATCTAAAAATTGTTTGGTATTTCTGACATGTATTTCACTGTTCCGAAAGTGCGAGTACCTGCAGAGATACTCCCATTCACAGGGCTGCAGAAAGTGATTGAAGGCAACTTTCTCCTTGGTTTTGAGGCCTCAGGGGCTATCACAAGTGACACATCTGAATCACTTTAGCTTTTTTGTCAATCTGAATCAATTAACACCTCTTCCACTTCATCGCAGAGCACAGCTCCACACCAAGTGTTGCAAACCTTGTTTTCCAGTTAGAACCGATCGGCTAAAGTAATACATTGCTCTCTCTTGAAATACAAAAGCAGCACTGAATATATTCATATTAGTGAGATGAATGTTTTAATGGAATCTCGTGAGCTCTCTATGAGTAATCTCACATTTGAAGCTTTTTTTCCTTCAATAGATCTGATTATGTTCCGCTTAATTCATGTGGGGTCACATTTAAAATTAAAACTGCTTATATTTAACAGCACTAGGATAAAGAAATAACATTACTAAATTAAAATTTTAAGCTAATGTTAGTGTTGAGAAAAGAATATTTCAAATAGCTGAGAACTGACTTGTATCACTGCCAAAGGGAAACAAATGCTGTAGTATATTCCCAGTGATTAATTTATAATTTAGAAATGTAGTTTATACTGAAAAAGAAAAATGAACTTCATGCTATTTGCCCCAAAAACTATTATTGTTCCTCTTGGTTCTAGTAACTTATTGCGGAATGGTTCTAAACTGTAGATAGGATGAACACCTTATTTACATAAATATATTATAATATATTTTAAAGCTTAAAATTTCATAGGTCTGTAGAAAATTATTAAAACCACAGACATACAAAAAAAAAATACTTTTTTCATTTAATTACAATGAGACACCCCAGTACAATAAATATTAAGTCTTTCAGTTGTCAGATGTGATGTCCTAATCAATATGCAATTCTAATATATTTCTTCCTATCATTGCTAGTTTTGCTCTACAGGAGTAAAGCATAACGTTTAGTAATGCACAGTGGAGTTAGAAATTGTGTTATATTGTATTCTTTCATACTGAAAATAACCTTTACCTTCTCTGCTTAGCTATTACAAATTTTAACTACTTTATTTTGTGGAAGATATATTGGTGTTGTGTATTTTTGGCTAAAGATTAATGCAGATTTTATTTCACTTCTCTAGCTGATTTTGCAATTCTAGGAATATTCTTATGTGGTGCAAAATATGTATATATGATTCAGTGAAAATAACTTTGCATTACAATATAAAAAAAAGCTAGCACATGATAAACAACCTTATCAAACACCTTTGTAGTAAATCCTGTTACCCTGAAAACACTTTACAATCACTTTGAGCTTATTCCTCACAAATCATACCCCCTCCAAAAAAAAATGTAGTCAAAAGGTACAAGGCAGGTCTGTAAGAACAACATGGTTCTTAGGCTGTGAGTGGTTCTTACCTCCCCTATCAACAGTTGTCTTCCAAAAAAAAACTGAAGTGCACTTCAACCAGTAATCTCATACGTTATAACTGTACTTGATTATTCTCTTTGTGTATGTGTTTGAAAAACAGGCTGTCTTTAAAGACTGAAAACAGTAAAAAATTATTTCAGTCATATAAAGTGAATGCTATGTTCTGTCCGAGAATAAGTTGCATCCTTTCCTTTTTTTTTTTAAATACCTCAATGACATCATAATGAAGTTTGAATTTATTATGTTTGTCAAAATCGGAGATAACATTGTGTTTGAGAAGGCATTACTGAAAACAAGATTTTTTTTCCTCGTTGCTGGCAGAGCCAGTAGGGTACAGCAGCAATGACTGCTGGTTGAATCAAGATAGCGTATTTGTTGTACTTGTATAATCAAGGTGCCAACATATAACCATGTTGTTCCATGGCAATTTCCATGATAAACCACCTGTGTATACCAGCCCTTCAAAAATGGGATGAACCTAGCTTTACTCTTGGACATAAAGTGGGGCTCATTAAATAGGAAAAAAAATGAGAAAATATGACTCTTCAGCATGCGTTTAAGATTTTTCACTCCAAACAAATGTTTCTGTTCAGAAATATATTTTGTGATTAGAAATACTTCTCTGGTTCCAGGGTTCATCACATGTCCCAGTTCTTTTCTAGCAGCTGGGAGTTAAATCTGTGATAAACTGTTCCTTTCTGCTGCTGAGCATTTGTGGACTGTAAGTCCTACTGTCTTCACACAAATTAGAAAATACAACCTGGACAACACAAACTCATATGGAGCAAAAAGGGGACTTAAGCAGCTGTATGTGATATCTAAATGTTTTATTTTATGTATTTTCTTTGTTTGCATTTTTCATGTTTTTCTTCATTTATGTTCATGTTTCTGATGAAACAGACATTTTCCATGAGACAAATTTGCTGTGAATGAAGTTGGAGAGGGTGTGAAGAGCAGCAACTGCTAAAAATCCTGAATTTTCATCAAAAAGTACTTGATGGAAATATCTTGGAAATAACCCAATCTTTTTCTTGAAAAGCAATTGCTTGGCACGGAACATGACAAAATCAGTCTTTGAAATGCTGCTTTTAGAAAATAAGGTCTTATAAAAGAAGAACTGATATTTAATATGATGAGTTATGAGTAATTCCAGCTGAGATGAAAGGATTCTGTTTTCTCTTCATAGTCTCAGTTCTGGAGTTTGTTAAATTTATCTGCATTGCAAAAATGTTCACAAAAGTATGTTTGTTTTGAAAAAAATTATGTTTGTCTATCTTTTTTTTATTTTGACGAGTAAGGATTGTATTGTTTCTCAATCTTTAGTTGTCATCAGAGTGTGCTTACATAATTTAAATATGGAAAAATGAAAGGGTTTTTTCTGCCTGAGTTTGAGTGTCTATTGATCAAGCTACTTAGTCCAAACGGCTGCAAATGCTTTGCAAAATTTTCTTTATCTGATGCTTCTTTTCCAGATTGCTGATGACATAGACTTTAAAATTGTGGCTGGCATTAAAATAATGATGTAGAAGATAGGACCAACATTTTTTTCTAAGAAATTTAACATTTGCTTTATGCTCTTGGTGTTTTATAAGCTAATGAGGTATCACAAAATATCTGGTACATATAGGTATGAGCTGTGCATTTAGCCTGTGCAGGTAAATCTGAATTGTTTGGAAGAAAATTTACTTTTCATGGTCTTTACAGGACTTTTTTAGCTGCCAGGAACTTTTGGTCTTCATGGCGAATGAAACAGGTATTTACAATAGAGGAATAAGGGGTAACATTCTATTTGAATTAAAATATATTTGATTCCTGGATCAGACTATTATTTAAATCTCCCAGAAATTTAGCAAAGAGAGGGAAAATTGGCCATTTGGAATTGTTCAAGTAATCAGAAACAATAACAGCAAAATAATAATTTAACCAGTAAAGAATACAATAGGTAATAGTTATATGGGAAAATAAAAAAGGGTGAATTCCAACTTTTTTCTCCTAAAATGAAGCTATTTAATTTTTAGCTATGTATTTTGTGTATTTCTATTTTTCTACACAAAATTATGAAACTCTAAAGGAAAAACGGATTGCATAGAATGAAGAAATGAGAAGGGGGATATTGACACGATTTAATTCTTTAAAATGCAATGAAATACAAAGCATTAATAGAGCATTATGATAGTAGTTATGATATTACCTTGAGGATCCTATAATATTGATAGCTGAAGTACCAAATGGGGGGTAGAGCTGCAAACCAATGTGAAATTGAAATAAAAAGATGTTAATACTTATTATCATCTGTGAGTTCTCAGTGATTCAATAATGAAGCTGATCTTAGAGAAAATATTTCTTTTTATTTAAAAAAGATTCTGTGGGAGAGCAAGTACTCTGGAAATACACATACATATAAAAGCTTAATTAGTACAAATTTAAAAAATATTTTGTTCTAGATGAATGCAATGGCTTGCCCCTGGCTGGCTGTTAGGTGGTCACCAAGCAACTTTATTACTCCCCTCCGTCAGCAGAACAGGGGGAGAAAATGTGATGAAAAGCTCATGGGTCAAGATAAGACCATTTACCAATTACCATCACAGGCAAAACAAACTCACCTTGGGGAAATTAATTTAATTTCTTGCCAATTGATTGTAACAGAATAGGATAGTGAAAAATAAAACAAAACTAAAAACACCTTCACCCCTGCTCCTCCCTTCTTCTGAGTATCAACTTCTCTCCTAACTCGTCTAAATCCTCCTCCTGAGTGGCACAGGGGCAATGGGTAACGTGTCTTATGGTCAGCCTTATTGTCTTTGCTGCTCTTTCCTCCTCACACTCTTCTCCTACTCCAGCATGGATATCACCCAAGGACTCAGTCCTTCATTAACTTCTCAAATGTGGGTCCTGTCCACAGACTGCAGTTCTTGAAGAACTACTCCAGCATGGGTGTTTTCCATGGGGTACTGTCCTTCAGGAACAGACTACACCAGTGTGGGATCCCCATGAGGTCACAGGTCCTACCAGAAAACCTGCTCCTGTGTGGACTTCTCTCCATGGAACCATAGGTCCTGCCAGGAGCCTGCTCCTGCATGGACTCTCCATGGGCTGCAGCTTTCTTCAGGGCATACCCACCTGCTTTGGCAATGGGTCCCCCGTGGTCTGCAGAGTGAATACCTGCTCCGCTGTCATCCTCCATGGGCTGCAGTGGAACAACCTATGTAAGCATGTTCTTCACCATGGATTGCAGGGAAATCTCTGCTCTAGTGCCTGAAGCACCTCCTCCACCTCCTTCTTCATTGACCTTGGTGTCTGCATCGTTTTTTTTTTGTCACAGCTCTGTGACAAAACCTAACCCCTGTCTCCCAGCTTTGTGCAGCATTTTTTACCTTTTCTTAAATATCTTGTCACTGCGGTGCTACCACTGTCCCTGATTGGCCCTGCTTTGTGCAGTGACAGGTCTTTCTTGGAACCTGCTGGCATTGGTTCTGTCCGACTCAGGGGAGCTTCTGGTATCCCCTCACAGAAGCCACCTCTGCAGCCTCCCCACTCCACTGCTACCAAAACCTCACCACATAAAACCAATACAGTAAATTAGTTAAATATTTTTTCTCTCAATGGTCTAGACCTTTCATGTATCTCCTCTTTTATGGACTAATATGGTTGTTATACAGTTGTTTGTCACAAAATACTGTAATTTTTCTATTGATAGCAAATCAGCATGTAGAAGGAAATCCATGTTAAAATATAAATATCCATTTGGAGACAAATTTTCTGTTGAATATGAATTGTTGTGTTCACAAATTTTAAAGTTCAGGACTTTAAGTTTTGCAGCTTTCGTAGTCGTTTTAGTCTTTCTGCTTTATATCCCTGGTGGCTATTAATAGCAGGCCAAACACATTTACATATATTGCTCCAAGCTGACCATCTCCATGCCCAAAATAAAGAACCTGATGACTGTAATTTATGATATAATACAGGAATTTAAGAGTTAATAAATTAATACAGGACAAAATGTAATTTTTGCCTATTCCATAAGGAAAATGTATTTTCCAGGTGTATTTATAAGTGTAATATGGCTGTAGCATTGCTGTTTCTGTACAAGTCTTCTCTAAACTTTATTGACAATGTTATGAAAACACTCTGTCTGTGATCCATCTTGCTTAGACTGCCATTCTCATCCATTACTAGTAACTTAGCGATATGGTGAGTTGAAACATCGCTGCAGGAAAAGGTCAGCAGTGCTATCTGACATAACATTTTCTTTCTGTTTTCTGATATTTTTTTTTCACCCTATAGAAGTTATGTTTCAGTTTGCTGAACACATTGTACATACACATCGTAGATGCCGTCTTACTGTCAGTTGCTCAGGTATAATTGACAGCTGAAAAGTACCACAAACAGACCTTAAAGTACTTTGTAGTGTAAGTTATGTTTTGAAGATGCTGGTATTTAAGTCGGAGCTGTGATGACTTGGAGACAGACAAGTTCATCCTTTCTTTTTTATTTTTTGGTTCTTCTTCATTATTTCTATTCTCCCAGTCATAGATGTTACAGCTTATTATTTTACAACTAGTCCATTGCTATTTCTCCTTATTTCTGATTGTGAGATGAAGTAGCATTCAATCAGTATGTTTTCTCTGTCATGACGGCTATGATTCAGAGGGCTCTCAACAGCTGTTAGTTTCAAATGCTTATAACTCCGAAGGAGTTACCTTGTGGCCTGACATTTTAGGCACATATTGATAGCTCTTAGATAAGGTTGCTCAAAATTGTGATACCTTTTTGCTTAGATTTCATAGAATCAGAGAACACCAGGTCAGAAGGGACCTCAAGGATCATCTAGTTCAACTCTTTGTTGCAAAAGCATCTTCTAGACAAGACATCCCAGCACCCTGCCTAGCCAAATCTTGTAAGTGTCCAATGTTGAGAAGTCCACCGCTTACCTGAGGAGATTATGCCAATGGCCAACTGTTCTCATTGTGAAAAATTTTCCTCTTGTGTCAGGTCAGAATGTCCCCATGATTAACTTGTACCTATTACCCCTCATCTTTTCTATATGACTCCTTGTGAAAAGGGAGTCTCCATCTTCCTTGTAGCCTCCCTTTAAATACTGGAACATGGTGATAAGGTTTCCCCTAAGCCTTCTTTTCTCAAGGCTGGACAAAACCAATTCTCTCAGTCTTTCCTCATACAGATGGCTTCCCAGTCCTTTGATCATCCTTGCACACCTCTCTGGGCCTGTTCACAGCTTTCTTGTGTAGCAGGAACCAAAACTACACACAGTATTCCAGGTGTGTCTTGAAAATTGCTGAGTAGAGTGGGATAATGAATTCTTTACCTCTGCTGTTGATGCCCTTCTTGATGCAGCCCAGCATCCTGTGGGCTTGCTTTGCCACAGCAGCACACTGTTCACTCATATTGAGCTTGTGGTCCTCCAGGACCCCCAGGTCCCTTTCCACAGAGCTGCTCCCCAGCCTCATAGATCCCAGTGTGTGCTGCACTCCTGGATCATGTTTTTCCAGGTGCAAGACCTTACACTTTTCCTTCTTGAAATTCATAAGGCTATTGTTAGCCCACTCTTCCAGCCTGTCCAAGTCTTCCTGAAGGGTGACTTTCCCTTCCACTTCCCCACTCAGTTTGGTATCATCAGCACAGGTACACTTGATCCCATCATCCAAATCACTTATGAAGACGTTAAACAGCATTGGGCCCAATATTGCTCCCTGGAGCACTCCACTCGTGACAGGTTGCCAGTTTGAAAAGTTGCTGTTTACCACCACCTTCTGAGAGCAACTTGTTAGCCAGATTCCCACCCACCACACAGACCACTTGTCTACAACATAACACATCAGTAAATTTCAATAGCTTACCCACTATAAAGTCTTTCTTGCTTTTAAGTTCATACACACTAGTACATAAAGTATAATAAATTTGCTATAGTTTTAGCCTGTAGACAAGGTATTTTTTTTCTACATGTAGAAATACTAGACTTAAAGGACAGAGAATGTTTGTAGTGCGTTTTATTGGATGAATGATTATCATTGAATGAGAAAAGAAATAAGGATTCAAATAAAATTGCAGGAAAGAGGAGGAAAGCCACTATTTACTTGTGCAGGAATGTCAAAAAATAGAACAGAAAAAATAATCTCCCGCTGCTGTGGTTATAAGGAAGAAGAAAAAGCAGGCTGGTGATACAGCCATTTTAAATATTGCTCTTATTGAGTAGCTGGATGATCTATTAGATGTACACAGAATGAATCATTATGATTGGTACAAGGTGTGAGGAAGGGAAGCAGAAGTGTGAAGGCAAGAAAGCAAACGGAAAACCTCTTTCGCTGACTTAAATCCCATGACTCCCATTGCTTTGCTTTCATGCTCCCTCTCATTAACTTCAATGTGTATATTTAGGAAAAAGTAATATGAGCTAGAAAGTAGTGACAAATCCATTTTAAATTTGGGGAAATAAGTCAGATAAAGGTAAGTAACATGAGCTTTCTGAATTGTGCCTGAATCTGAAAAACTCCTTCAAAGTCTTTATCACATCCTGTAAGTATTTTATTTCCTGAGCTTTTACCAGAAATGCTTCCTGAATGCCTAAGTAAGCCTTCTTCACCATTCAAAAGTACAAGATTTTGGCAGTGTGAATCATTACATTCCTTTTTTTGTTAAAGAGGCCAGTGCAGTCAGCATTCAAAGAATGTAAGAGAAATGGAAGAAACGTGTTCGTAGCCTGTAGCCAGATGTTAACCAAGATGCTGTTCAGGGAGGGAGAAGATGAAGTCGTGAATCCTCAGAGGTTAAGAGGGGGGCTGAGCATGGGTATTTTCTGTATTTGAGGAGAGCAGTCTAATAGACTTTTTCCAAGCTTTAAAGAAAGGAATATATTACTGGAAAAAGGCTATCAGTACCTAAGTCAAGTCTGGGACCAGGTTTTGGAATGTGAATCTCAAGTGGAGTCAAGATTACTGACCTTTGCAGAGAGGTAATTCTGGAGACGTTTTTTCCTTCTAGGATCTTTCTTATTTTAATGGCACCATATTCTAGAACCATTGAATAATTTTGAGTTATGTAATTCTTCACAGATAGCACACAAACTTTTTTGATACTGTGTTCAGAGCATTGGGACAAAGCCTTATAGTTGGTTACCGATACATTTGGAACAAAAGTATGAGTTCTGGATATAATTCTGCATCTTCTTTTAGAAAGAAGTTTGTTTCGAAACAAAACATAGAATCCCAATTCGATTCTGTAGTGTTCTTTTGAATTTCTAGAAATGGACTTTATCTGGCACTTATGTTACTTTGTATGTGAAGAAGTATAATTAGGAACTGATCCCTGAAAGTCTGACTTCCTTTCTCTTCATTCTGACCTTGAATTTAAATGGTATTTTTCTCACAATCATATTTACAAGCAATTTATATTTTGTGAAGTTTAAGCTAGAAATCAGACCTTTGTTCCAGAGGTATTCTAACAGATGCAGCAGACTCTGTCTCAGCTTAGCTAGACTCCAGCTGAGTCCTTCTGTCATTTCTAATGTGTCACCAAAATCCCATGCAAGATCAAGGAAACAGCCGAGTGACAGCAGTATCTGTGACAGTCAGTAACCAGAAAACAGATGTCAGGTGAAACCTCTTCACTGTGTTTCCAGAAACTTCTAGCTGTGAAATGCACCTTCTGACTATGCTCTTCCAATTCGTGGTAACAGAACCTGTTCAAGGTTAAAAGGTACATATCTATAAGCCACAGTTTGTTCTTGGCTTTGGCTCTGTACAAGAGGCAAATACCAGATGCTACAGCCTTATGATGCTGCACATGAAAAGGTAGCATGCCATAATAAGCAACAGTAAAAGGTAATTCATATGGCTGCATCCAGAACAGAAACACCTTCATATCACTGAGAGCTACAGCAGTAGTTTTTCAGGTCAATTTCATGTTTTCTTTTTGACAGTGAACAAACGCTTTCTTACATGTAAGAGAACAATTTTTATTTTTATTTTATTTTTATTTTTATAAACAAGCTTTTGTAAAACTCATCTAAAACTAAAATCTAATTCAAACTACCAAAGGACTATTTAGGTCCTAGTACTTACCATCCATCATTAAGTTCAAGTCTATCATCCTAGGCAATACCCCCACAAAATCTGACTGGTTTAGAATTATTTTTAGCTGATAAAGACAGGGTATGGAAGAAATTTCAGATTGCACTGGTCAATGTCTATCACAATTTAGTTGATGCACAAATCCTTCAAGAAACTTTGTATCTTTACCAAATGTCGGATTCAGGCTTGAGACACTGTTGATAATAATTTCTGCCTGGTGTAAAATTAAAGATGTCTGATGGCTGATATTGCCTAGAAAATCAACCTTTTGTCATTCTGTTTTAAGAGTCTTGAACATCAAACTGTATCCTACTTTTGTTTGTTAATATGGAAATGCTTTCTCTGGTAATGTTACACGAACAGTGAATGTTTAATAATCCCTCACTGTACTGATAAATCCTTTCCTTTATGGTGGTATCTTCCAGGCTTGTCATGTGGGGACTTCATATTTCTATACTGGATAGTCTGGAAATGGTGGCCTGTCTACATTCCCGCAAGAACTTCGTATCATAAGACATAGTACTTGGCAACATATTTCTTGATATTTTGAAGCTCTGTAAGTCTATCTCCTTTCATTATATGTTCAGATCTCATGTATTACTAACTTTAATTGCATACATTCTCTATGTTTGGATATTGTATCCAAATCAACCGTTCAGTGAAGAAGGGGGAGGAGATTTGGAATATTGGAGATACTGCATGCTTGTAGGTTTTAATTACGTTCACTTGCATTTTATCAATTGTAGAAATATTGCGGGGTGTTATTCAGCTACGTTTATCTGCAGGATATCAGGAGCTCTATCACCAATTCTCTTTTATCAAACATGTTTTTCTGTATGATGCACAGAATTATAATAAAAATGTAAAATC
This sequence comes from Gallinago jamesoni, assembly GCA_025769975.1. Taxonomy (NCBI): domain Eukaryota; kingdom Metazoa; phylum Chordata; class Aves; order Charadriiformes; family Scolopacidae; genus Gallinago; species Gallinago jamesoni. The sequence continues at coordinate 73,459,176 of JAOQGH010000012.1, read as the reverse complement.
TACTCTGCATGGAGACTGGAAAGGAATGGCTGGGTGTAGAAGCAACAGAAAGAAGCAAAGCATTGTTAGGAATGGCAGGGGGAGATAATGCCTAGAGCAGCAGCTGGTCGTCAAGATCACAACATGGTGGCACATACACTGAAACACATGGAAAAGCACAGGATTGTCTCCACCTGGTGAAATATTCTAAGATATCACCAGCAGAAAGGGAAAGGACATAGCTGGAGCCCTGAACACCCTCTCTGTTCCTAAGAAGGAAAGAAGAGAAATTCAAATGACTCTGAAAGGTAGGACAGGATGGAGAGAAGGCTGTGATCACCTCAAAGGTACAATAGGCATATCCGAATGTGGCACAATAGCCAACTAAGAAGAAACTACAGAATACAAACTGGACTAGGGTGGTCAACCACTACGCCATTGCAGGGAATCTCAACCAGACTTCTTGGAGATGGGTGTACTGGTATTTGTGAGCCTGGGTAAGTGAGTGGGAAAGGAATCAGTGTTTTTTTTTTTTTTAAGATCCAGTTATCCAGTTCCCTTCTACAGGGTCATTTACCTCAATTTCTTGGTGGCAAATGTGAGTTGTCGAGAAGCGTGTGTAGATTTTGATGACTGTTTTCAGGGGGTAAAACCCATTTGAGTCCTTACAGTTTCTTAGCTCTTGTTAGGAAGAGCAGTGGGGCCTACAAGCTAAGGGCTGCTTCCAGCTGGAAGACACAAATGTATGATACAAATAAAGGACAGTAATTTGGATTATCTCTATGTTCACCTTAAATGTCAGTAAAAACAGACCCCTGGAAATATAGCAAAGGCATTGTACTTTGCATTATAGTCTCTGTGCTTCCATTTTAAACTGAAGACTCTGATACATTACTGAGATACTATTACAAGAAGACTAATTTACTTTAGCAACTTCTAACTCTTTTTAGAAGTTAACTTTATGAAAAGAAAGTAGTTTGACTGTTCTTTCTGAATTGTTATCCCATGAAAAACTGGGTGTGGGAGTTGGTAATCTATTGAGAAAAATCTACTGCTGATATCCTCAGACCTTCAGTGTTTACTTGTCAGTTTTGCACTTTTCCTACAGTTATAATTTTATTCACAATCACTACACCTTTTTTTTTTTTTTTCTGGCCTCTTGTATTTTATCTGTTGTAAATTTCTTTACTCATTTTTATCTTTCATCTTCAGAACTTCATGTTTTATTTCCCTAATTCTGAGTAGTATTTTGCCATTGACACACCATGTAGTCATTTATATTATATATAGTCATTACTATAAATAACCTTCCAATTTCAGCATGGCAGGCCTGTGGAGATGTGTCCTTTGCAATTACGCCTTTCTTGTAGAGAGATAGCTGTCCCTCTTGGGCAAAATGTACAAAAGATTCTAATATAATGTGATATACATTTTAATTTGTCTTTGAGCTCAATAGGGGCCTTCACCACACACCCTTTATGTAAAAAGGAATGGCATCATACAGTTTAATCCGTTATAAAAGATGATAGCATGGCATGAGTACTTATCTCAGATTAGGCAGCTGAATGTTCATAAAGCAGCAAAGGAGTAGGATGAGCATGGTTAGAGAGTGCTATTTGGTATTTTACCTGATGTACTTTCCAATGATACTGATCTTAATCTCTCAGGGCCTGGAGTCTCTCTCACTTCGGTGAAATTGTGCCTTTTGCCTTGAGCTCACTCCAGATTAGGGGTCAAGGAGCATCAAGCACCTCTTCAGACCATGCTAGGAAGACAGCTATGTAACTCTAGAGCACAGCTCAGAGTACAAATAACTGAATTCATGCAGAGGAGGAGCAGAAACTTTGCTGAAGGTGTTTGAACTGCTCAGCAGTGGTAGTGCCACGCCACAGGATACTTAGCATATCTGTCACATATGCTAAGTGTCTGTCACATATGTGTCACATCTGACACATATACTGTCACATATCCTGTGACAGCAAAGGTCTGAACCCAGGACAGGTCCTGAGGGAGGATGCAGCTCCCCAGTTCTAGAGCTGTAGGGAATGCCTGAGACCCCTCTTCATGGCTGGAGGAGGCAGCAAGGGTATCTTTGCCTGCAGAAGGTGTGCACTGGCTGAGGGGCTGATATCAGGTGAAGGGGCTGTGAGCAGAGGGTGAACAGACTGTAAAGCATGTCAGAAGGTGAAAGATTGACAGGATCTTCACCAAGACCCCACACAGATAAGACTGAAGCCCCATCTGCGCAGATGAAGGTGGCAGCCAATGATTCTGCTCAACTAAGTGGCAAGTTTTAAGTCTGGGTCTTGTGACTTGTGGCACCAAGAAGAAATCCCCTCCCCAGCAGATTTGAAACCACAGAGCATGTATTGTCCTGGTAGCAGACAAGGGTTAGAAAGTCATGTCTGGGAATGAATCTGAGCCAACTATGAGCTTGAAGCATGCATCTGCACCAAGAGGAAGCAGCAGAAGGTAGCAGTGAGCAAACTCCTCCTTGCAAAGTACAGAAATCCATGTCTACTGATCCGACTTCCCAAAAGGGGGGTTGTTGCTTGCCAGGGACTCAGATGTGGGATGTTGCAGAGATACTGAGGCTTGTCCAGTCCTTGCTATTGCAGTCCACATGGACACCAAGGATGCTGTTAGAAGGAGATCCTGAGTGCCTGTGCTGCTCTGGGAGCAACAGTCAGAGACATCAGGAACTCTGGTGGTGCCTCATGATCCTGTCAGTTTGACAAGGAACAGAGGGATGCTGTGATTTTTTTACAGTTCGTCTACGGGGTTCTGCCTCTTTGGGGATCCAGGACTGCTGAGGAGAGACAGGATCTGCCTGTCAAAGTGGGGTAGGAGTGTTTTTGTTAACAGGATGACCAATCTGGTGAGGAGACCTTTAAACGCAGGGAGTGAATACAACAAGCAGTTAAGTGTAGTAGCAATGAGTGGAATGGCAAGAAGGGTAATAGGAGCCAGAGACATCTAAGGAAAGAAAAGGTGATAAGACATCAGCCTGAAGTGTGGGTACAAAAAATGGATACAGCCTGAGAAACAAGAAGGAGGAGCAAAAGCTCCATGTGCAGTCACAGAACTACAGTGTTGTTGGAATAACTGGGATATGTGAGGACAGCTTGCACAAACTTCAGTACTACAGATCTCCTGAGGTCCATTTCAACCTGAATTATTCTGTGATTCAAATTACTCTACCCAGTGAACTGGAGCTGCTGGATGGCGTTTCCTGTCATCTGTGTTCTGCTAGCAGACGTCACCAGCAGAGCAGTGATCACCATTTTGTTGTTCCTAAGATTATTGTGCATTAGGGATGTGATGAATCCACTTTATTTGGATGATCAAAAGAAATCCCGAAAAGCTATTCTTTGACAAATATGTATATGAATAATTAATATTCTCAGGATGCTAACTTGTGCTACAGCAGGGAGATTTGGCAGGCAGCTAACAAGGTATAATGGCTAATGCTGCTGCCTTGGTAGCCGGAACAATGATCTGTGATAAATGCAGGCACTGACAATACATTCACTAGGCAACTAATGAAATACTTTCAACTACTTCATTAACATATGAATAGCCATTAATTGTTCTTTTTCACCCTTAAGTTTCAACTCAGATTTCATTGCAAGTCTTGCTGTATTTAAGGATTTACTTAGTCTTCCCTTCTGGAAACAGCTATGTAATGAGCAAACAATTCCCCCCTCCTATATCTGCTTTCATTCTAACAAAAGTACATACTGTGGCTCAGGGATAAAGTACACTGGAATTTACAATACTCACTGATTACAAAGCCAAACAAAACAAAGGAAGACAATGTGTCTTTACACTGTGTCTTGCAAAATGTTGTTTTTGAAAATTTATCATGGTGGATGTTCACAAATAGAACACTGTTTTTCTTTGAAAAGACTTGGAGGAGAGTAAGGAAAATCAGTATTGCATTCTATTCTAGAAAATTATCAGAAGTGGAATCTTAACACTTCTCTAGACAATGGGTATGTTACTTGCTGTCATTCTCCCCAGTTTCAAAGATTTGGTTTATAAACCATAATTTATTTTCTTCCTTTCAGAGCAGCCAGCACTTACATTAGCAAGCTTTTCTCTGAACTCACAAATTCTTTTAAAAGTCAGAGCTGAGAATCAGTAGGACTTGAAAATTAACATAGAACTCGATGAGGTTCACATAGAAGTGATTTTGTCTGCACTGATTTTCATTTTGTAGGCATGTTTACATTTCAGTATTGATCTAAGGAGCTGAACAAGTGCACAAAATTCTTTATGAAATATTATAGATTGAAAAGACTTAAACTTGTATTAAAAAATGCAGCTCTATTCAAATTGAAGGATATATTGATGTCTTACACTTCAGAATAGGAATTTGAAGCTTGCGGCTTGTCTACAGGTGTAAAGAAAAACTTAAGCAGGTCTTAAGGTTTATAAATTTCTATCTATACTTACATACAATGTATTCCTAAAATCTAGAATGTCTTGCTCCACCAGAGCAAGAATGAGGAGTCATGTGTGCATACAGTGTAGTGAACTAAAATTGACTAGTCATTTGATGTATCTTTCTGTTTCATATTTTTAATTTGGCAGATTTTTTTTGAGACATTTTCTTTACTGCCACTTCTTTACTGACATCTTCTAGTAAATACCCTTATTCATTTCTGAAATATCTACTACATTATTTGGGCAATATTGTTATTCTCCTATCTAATGTAAAAGAGACTGCATTCTTTTCAGATGTGGAATTAACAATGGCTTGTTTACTTACATTTTGTGCAGAATTAGGTACTCTTAAAGGCAATATTCTAGCTGTCTTGGAATTAGTTCAGTTAATGCAATGCTTTTAGCATTTCTTCTTGGAAATCTAAATTGTTCCATTTTAAAAGAATTTCCATTTCTTAAACGATTATTCCAAACGTAGATACATGTATAAAACTATATGCATTAGTGCACTTGAGTTTCAACTTGCTGTAACCTGGCAGTCCATGCACAGGCTTTTCCACAGATAGCATACACATTTTCAAGATTGCCAGATATACGAATTGGCAAAACGTTCAGCACTAGCTTTAACATTTAAGAGAAGCATTGCATGACTAATGAGAATAGGGGAGCAGTGCTAAAAGTAGAGATTAGCACCAAGGGAGACAGAAGAGAGCCGTATCTTGGCAACAGGACCAGAATCAGTGGTATGTTAGCTGGAATTTCTACAGATGAAATTTCCTAGGTACATTTCAGCTGTCTGTTGAAGGTAAAACAGGATTTGTTTATATTTTATATCTGAGTTATTGGCAAATTCAGCATGTTTTACAACTTCAATTCTTTCTTATTTGGAAATCAGTCCTTCAAAGCCATGGACTTCTTATCATTCATTGAAGGACGAATAATAGTATGAACACAACCCACTCAAATAACTAATTTTACTGAAATGTTGCTGAATGGCTTTAGAAAAAAATAGTGCTATTTATTTCTAGTCCTTGTGGCATATGCACAGATTTGAAATTTCGGAGATTTTATATTTAGTATAGAAGACGATTAGTTTTGTGCTCTTTGTCCTTTTCTCCAGAAAAAAAATTTTGAGTGGTGAGCTAATAGGATTAAAATATTATATCTTTTGAGTGCCAGTCCAGCATTGGGAAGCTTGTTGAACACATCTAGCCTCCCAAAGCCTACAGGGAATTCTACAAAACCTGGATTAAATACTACATTTTCATGCCAGGAAAAACTTTAGGACAAAACCAATAATGAGAGATTTGATGAATATGGATACAATGTAAGTTCTTTTTCAAAATCGTAATACTCAGAAAATAATGTACTGAATTTTACTTTGATTTAAAAATATGAGTGGGTAAAACCAGTTATTTTTGAGAAAAAATACATTTATGAATTCCTCTCTTTTTGTAGAATCTGAGGCATTTGAGCATCTTTTCATGCTTCAGATTCCTAAGCAATTCTATGGTGGTGGGACCAAGGAAAATTAAACTTTTCTGGTATTTCAAAAACAGAAAAGGGGAGGGAGGGAACCCTCCCAAAATTGCTGTTAAATAAACCCCAACCTCTTCTGGTTTCCTTCTTTATATAGTACAGCATAAAGAAGCCTCTTGAGATATCACTTCTTTAGAGAAATATCTAGAAATGAGCAAAGAAGGATCAAAATTCGTTGATGTTGCCGTTACAGCTCTAAAAACTGATTCAATTCACACTACTTGCAAGAAAATGTGTACCAAATTAGTATGTAACCAGTTGTAATTTGAATCAATTTAATCAATCTCTCAAGATAACAATTCTGCTTAAAAATTAGTTTCACCTGCTAGGGTCATTAATGAGGTGAATCTCATCACTATTCATTAGATATGATTCACCATATTCCATAAGAACTCTTATAACATTAAATGGGTGATTAGACTCCGGTGGAAGATATTACCTGTGGAAGAATCATTATAATTCATTTCCCTTTCTATCTCTTCATTATGTCTTCTGTCCAGTAATATATCTGTGAGGATACCCTCCTTGTTAATTCCTTTTCCATTGTACAGTACATACAGTATACGGAAAAAAACACTATTCCAAAACAGTGAATAAAAAGATAAAATCTTTCTCTCTTCATTAGCCAAGACTAAAAAAAAAGACCCCAAGACCCCAAACAACCATATATAACTCCCCTCCACATATCCTCAAGTGTCAAGCAGCCTTTGCTCAACTACCACAAGCCTAATCATATATCCACTGTCAACAGACATATCTAATGCCGATGATTCACTGATAACTTTAAGCCTTTTGAAAATGCTATCATCGAACATATATTTAGGCATAATGATGCTTTCTGAGTTATCCTTTGAGTCTGTAACACTTTACTTAACACCCATGACTGATTAATTGTAAAGCCATACAAAGTGAATAATTCAGTGCTCTACAAGCATCACCTACTCTTAGAGATAGAATAGGTAGTACAGCTGAAGGACTATCCCATGTGTTAAGTAAATATTTCCAAATATTTATATAGAAATTCAATGCTGCAATGAATTACATTTTTAAAGCACACCAGATTTTCTTTTCTTTTTTTTTTTTTTTTTTGCATTTGGACTGTCTCCAAAAGAAACAAGGTCCAGATACTGATTACAACATACAAATACCAGATCTTTGTATACAGCAGCAACATCATCTACGCTGCCTTTTTATTGTGATCCTTCAAAGAAAATAGCTCTAAAGAAATATATTCTTAATTTGTGGAACAAAAATATTCACAAAGCATCAAGTTTCTGGATAAAATGATGCCAGAGTGAAAGAATGATGCTGTAGTTCATTCACCTTCTTTGAAATAGGAAGCAGAAAATTTCCTATATTGTATGGGCAGCAATGTTAGTTGGGAAATTATTCCAGAAATTAATTTTATTACTTGATTCTTAGCATGTTTTTCTATCACATCTATTATCTTACATAGTTTAGAATGAACATACTGAAAAAACGACAGAACCAAAGATCCAATTTGCATTTTGACCCTGAAGTCATATGTCATTAATAATACTTAAGTTTCAATTTCAGGGCTTCATGTGTAAACAAATACATCTTACAGTGCTGAAACTTAATTATTTGAAATTTTTAATTCTTCTTTGTTCTTGGTTTGATCATACCTAGATTGGAATATATCAGCAAGATTCAAATATGTGAATATAAAATGCTTTTAGTGATAAATCATGGGAGTGATTGAAGGGCTTCATCCATCTTTTCTTAAAACCCCACATGAAATGAAACATTTGTTTCAGTTCACTGAGAGCAGAGTTCTGTATCATGGCATCATTAGTACTGTAGTAACTGTCACAGTAATAACTTAATGCATTCTAAAATCTAAAATAGTTGTTCCATTTCTGAAATCAGAGTAAAAGCAATTTGAGATTTTTATTTATTAGACATAATAAAATCCTTCAATGAGTAAATTTAACATGTCACTGGAACTATCAATGTATTTAGGAAACAGTCTTGTGAAAAATTATAATCAACCACTCTGGCCAATGAAACATAAGTTCATTTTCAGGAGTTTCAGCTGTTTGCTGAAGTAGCCAAAATCATCACCTGAACACTGCAGAATATTTTTGACAAAAAGCCACAGTGAATTATGTCTCCTTATTGGAATTTTATTTGCTTGTGTATTTACTTACATTTGCTCATGCAGCGAATCCATTTGGAAACTCAGTATGATTATTGGACAAGTATACAGGGATTTTAAAAGGCTGTTACTGTTTTGACTTGCACGTTATAGCACTTCATAATGTTTTCTTCAGCCCCACTCTTTAAGATCTCAGAAGATCTCTAATGGGGGCTCCATCATGTGTAAGGGTGAGTGCTGCTGGGTGAAACCAGATGCAAAGCAGCAAAACGTGCTTTTGAGTACCATGATTGTAACTGCTTCTTGACTGAATCTTCAGACTTTGAGATTATGCTGTAGCCTACATTTCATATAGGGTTTTGGGGGCTTTGTTTTGGGTTTGGTTTGGTTCTTGGTTTGTTTTGTGGTTTTTGTGGTTGGGTTGTTTTTTTTTCTTTGGTAATCTTATATTAAAACTTTGAATTAAGCTTCTCGTGGTTTACACAAAAGAAATAAAATATTGAAATAATTTTGAAGGCAAAGAGTCGACACTTAAGTTGTACAAAATTACTAGTTAGGTTCCATTGAGTTTGGGTAGCCTCTTTAATTTTCTAGTCAATGAGGAGCTAATAAGTTTTAGGTGATATAGGTCTTTTTGGCAGTATGTTAAAATATATATATGTATATATATATAATTTTAATATAATTATTATCCTTGCTAAAAAACACCAAAGAAACAGGAAAAATGTTCCATGATTTGGAATCAGAATAGTGAATAATCATGAAAATCAGCTATGAGAGTTTGGGTTTTTTTTGCAGGTTTGTTTTGTTGGGATTTTTTTCACAACAGCCATTTTCTCTGCACAGATAGAAAGGAAGGAATAGAAAGAACAGGAACACTAGGATTTTCCTTAATTTGTCAAACATATTTAAGCAATAGCTCACATTAATGTAAATGGACAAATCACCATTGTTTCATTTTTTTTTAATAAATTGAGAAAATTAATCTGGTCCAATTAACAGAAAACTGTTGGGCATGAAAACTCAAAAGATCAAAGTACTATTACACATTATTCTTCCACCTAAAAAAACCCCATAAACATGAAGAGGTCCAAATCAGCAGCCCTGTGTTAAGCTCTGATATTCCATAGAAAGAGAAGCCACGTAGTTCTGTATCACAGCACTGCCAATGTGAGCTGCAGCCTGTAAGCTCTGCTTCAGGATTGAGTCTTATCCTCCTTGTTCTGTCGGAACTTTGACTTACCTGTACCTTTGTTTTACTTGATTTAGCTGTGACAGCAATTTCTCTAATTTGCCAGGTGTCTATGGGAAATTTTTATTTTATTTTTTAATATTGTATGCTACAACTACAGTTTTATATAGAATATCTGCTTGTTTCTGCTGTCTGTCCAGGATAAGTTTTTTACAACTCTAAAACACGATAAGGTAGTGTAAATAAATGCAGGTCTGATAGGACTGTAGATGCCCTGAGAAGTGAAGGCACAGGATGAGATATACAGAAGTAGAAGCATGGGATGAAAAGAGAAGGAACACAGGTTTGGCATGGAGATGCCATAACTACCAACAGCTCTCCAGTGGTCAGTTAGAGAAGTGCAGAGAGAAAACAGAAGAAGAGAAAACAGAAATAGTATCTGACATGTAAAATCCACCATATTATAGTAAATCTGGATGTAAAATGGTGCTGCAAAACAACGAAGAAAGACAGATGTATAAAATCATGTTAAGAAAATGTCTTTCAGCAGCCTTCAACTATTAGTTTCAAGTCCCGGAGGAACAGAGGAAGGGCAAGTATAACACCAGAAAACAAGGATAGAGACGGGAAGTGTTTTACAATTTTTACTGTATTCTAATTGATACTGAGATTATTTCTATATAGTAGTATTGTAACTGTCCTAATTAGTTTTCTTTACTTCTGTAATAAATAAATTTGGACCAATAATTTTGAAACTTTTAAAATATATTAACGATAAATAGATATAGTTGTGCTTTCTCTTTGCTTGTAAACAGAAACTTGAGCAAAATAAAAGGGAATCATTCTTTTAGTAAATTCTGTCCTTTTCAGACCTCTTCCCTGTTTGCAGTCTCTTTACAGAGGTTTGCATTTGTTGCATTGATGGGTCATAAGGAAGTAATTGCTCTGCTGAAGAATATTTTCTAATAATTTGCAGAGGTCTGTAGCACATACTTAAGGTTAGATTAAAGAGTTAAAGGCAGCACTGCTTTTCTGAATGTGGGATAATTCAAAGTATTTCTTTTGTAATATTTTCCAGAATTTTATTAGCTTTTTCCATGATGGAGGTGTTTATTTCAAAAGTATTTGAAATGTGAATGCTGGCTGCCAAAGTAGTTGTAGAAGTCAATGGATGCAGAAAAGTCACTCTACTCAGCCTCAGCAAATGCAGAAGCTCTGCTTTGCTCTGTTTAGACCATTTCATATCACTCTGTGGGTCTGATTGCAAGTGGTCAACTGAATCTGTGAAAAGCCTTCTAGTTTGCTTTTCATCCCTCATTACACAAAAATCTACATAAAGCCTCTTACTAACTTCTCAGCCACTCCAGTGGAAAAAAAACAAGTGTTCTCAACATTGCTTTATGGTCCATGTCCACATCAAACAAAAGAACTAACAGTCATTTGGACTCCCCATTGACTTTGTAGATACATCCAACACTTGTGCATGTTTTATAGGCACTGGTTTCATATTGGAGATCTGTTTTCTTCAGTCAAAATAGCAATAGTGTATAAATAGAAATATGTCACAGACAGCTGAAGCATTATTTTGGTTTTTTTTCCTTTTTAACAATTTTTTCTTGCCTATGTATACATAATATGTATATATGTCTCAAATATATATATCTCTCACCATTTACTCCCACAAGGACAGAGCAACTAAATCAGTATTCCAGAATTTGTATTTGTATATACTATTTTGTTAATCTATTATACGCAATCATTCCTTTATTAACTGAATTTATACCAGTAAGCATTTAGCTTTAAGAAATTCTGTTTCTGCTTGTCCTTCAGTTCAACATGTGGCATGTCATTACTCCTTGAAACAGGCTGTTCGAGGTTGCTTAGTAAAGGGATCTTTGCTGTCACTTTCTTATTATAAGTAATTGTGTCTGTCTTGCATGTAGATGTTGAAAGCTGTAATTCCTTCTACTTTAAAATCATCCCACTCTTTCTAATTGACAAGTGCCCTTCTTCAAAAAAAATTTTTTTTTTCATATGTAAAGGTACCATGTATAACTGTAAAGTTTTACTGTATGATTGCAGATTTCTAGGGTGTCAGTGTGAAGAAATTAATCAACGAACACGTACTACTAAACTGCTTGCATTTTTTTAATTGTTGAATATAATATGATTTTTAAAATTCTATCAACCTGCCAGCCTATGTATTGATTGCATGTTCTGCTCTTTGCATGCGCCAGCGCTATCATTATGTTGTGGCTCAGATTAATGATTCAGTTGTTTCTTTTCCCTCAATGAATAACTTCAACATACTGTGTGAATTTGGGGCTGACTCTCCAGACTTATTAGAAAAAAGGAATGGGAGATGATTTCAGGGTCAGGAAGAACTGTGTAGGCACATATATTATACAATCTGATTTGCTTTTAATCTTAGATTTTATTTGTTATAGTTTTTGTCTGGATCTTCAAAGCTTTCTTTTTTTTTCTTCTTTCTCATTTTACATGAATTACATGTGAAATTGTTCTTCTCCAGATACACTAAGGCAACATAAGTCACTGTAGTGTTCTGACCCTCTCTACATGCATTTACATATTTTATTGTGGTATTGAATTTGTACTCACTTAAGGCATTTGATGCCTTAATCTTGAAAATTCATCTGGAAATACACTGTGGTCTCATGATATGGGCACTGCTTGGCAATGTTTCTGATACCACCTGAGTAAATTTGTTGATCCTTTTTTTCCCCTTGCTTTGACCTTGTTCACTTATCACCTTAGTGACTGTCAGATAAAGTGGAAAAAATAATGTAACTATGCATATGCAGTCCAAATTATGAAGTTTTTCTTCAGGAATTACAGTATCCATGTCAGTTTTAGACCATTGTTTTGGGGGCAAGAGTATTTTTGTTGAACCGTGATGTAAATAACTAACTTCTGATTAAAGAAAAAGAAAAAAGAAAAGTCTCCTTTACTTAATTTTGACAGTCTTTTTTCAGCTGTCAGTGTTTGTTATGGACTTTTACATAAAGTTACTGGAGAATGCATGTACATGACTCAAGAATGGTGTGATGGTTTGTTTTGCAGCAACTTGTAAGAAAGCTAAAAATGACCTAAAAGACTAACCCTCAAAAAAAAAAAGCCCCAAAACATAGCACTGATCCTTTCCAATGTACCTTGCCTCTTTTGATATCATTCACAAAGTTGTTGAACAACACATATGTAGGAAGAGAAGAAATAAAAGTCATGCCAAAAACACATGGTCCTGTTCAATGCAGATTTATCTGACATAAACTTTAGTCCAATACCTTTATTGCCATGCTTGACAATACCAGCACGGTTGTCATTGTTGTATCGTGTCATTTTTGACAGCAGATAACTATGACAATCTGAAAAAAAAAACCAACCCTCATTTATCAAACTAGGAAAATGAAGGTAATAGAAGGTAATTCACCTAACTGAGTTTTTTTGGCACCAAAAAAAAAAATTTTTTCAAATGAAAATGAAACAAAAGTTTTAGTCTTCATGTGGAAGATTGGTGAATCATGGAATCACAGAATGGTAGTGGTTGGAAGGGACTTTTGGAGACCATGTAGTCCAATGCCGCTGCCAAAACAGGGTCAACCTACAGCAGGCTGAACAGGAGCACATCCAGGCAGGTTTGAATATCTCCAGAGAAGGAGACTCCACAACCTTTCTGGGCAGCCCGTTCCAGTGCTCTGACACCCTCAAAGTAAACACGTTTTTCCACATGTTCAGGTGGAACTTCCTGTGTTCCAGCTTGTGTCCATTGCCCCTTGTCCTGTCACCAGGCATCAGTGAGAAGAGTCTGACCCCATCCTCTTGACACCCACCCCTTCTAGTCTAATTCTGTATTAAACTGCTTCCTTTTCTTTTCCAGTTCTAACTGTAGGAAAAGAAGATTATCTACATGATGATAGTGGTGCTGGTGTGTATTATCTTTGAAAACTGAAGCGCATTAAAACCTGAAGTTTTTTCTTTTTTAAATGAAAGGCACAAATTGGTTTTCCTAGTTTTAGGATCAGACTAAAATATCTTTTGGATGCATGCTTTATAATGACCAAAAAACCTCAGCTCAAGCTCTCAATCAGAAACTTGGTATTAACACACATTTTCTAACTGCTTTTAATAAATTATTCCTTCTCAGAAGTACTGAGTGCTTTTATAGAAGACAATAAATTTCACTGAAGACAAAGGACAGATTATACATAGGAATGCCATCAAGATGAGTTCAGATAAATGAGTACCTGCATCATTATTCTGATGTTTAACCGTTCTCTTATTTTCCAGGATACCCTACTCCATGGTGACTGAAACAGCAAAACAAATATGTGGATGTAAATCTGTGTTCACTGAAGTCTCCCAGGCTTCTAAACAAAGAGATGCCTCTCAGTAGCTTTATGCTGTTAACAGCTTTGCCATTGCATTGAGTGGTCACTTTCAGAGTAATTTGAAATGTCTGAGTTTTCTGGCTTCTCAGTGAATAATTGTACTAGTCACTTCTATAATGTTTCTTCTTGGTGCCAGGCTTAACTCAACACAGTCACTTTACCTCCAGTGATGGTGAAAAGAAATTAAATTCTGGCATAAGTTTATTCAGTTATATCCTTCAGTGAGAAGTAGAATTCTTGAACATAAGGTTTTCTGCCAAAGATTTGCTCCTTTTCCATCATTCAAGTATCTCTTCCTGACCTCCATTAATTTTTGGTATGACTCAGGTTCGAGTAATGCTTGTTTTAGATTTTTTTTTTAAATGTTTTTATGCATTGAAATCAAGGGGTTCAGGTGTGGGCTGCACAAAAAAAGCTTCGTCTTGCTCTGTTGCTCATGCTCACTAAAGAAGACATTGTCTCTGGTGCCATCTCCATGATTTTAGGAAAGATGATGCAGACATTGCCTAACACATTTTCCATACATAACTTCATGTCTGCTGGAGTCCTTGCCAGCAAGGGCAGCATTTGGGCTACTTTGTTGAGTAACAAAAGGGCTTGAGCACATAGTCTGCTTTCAGCTTTGCTCTCGTTTGTGAATCCTGGAAATATTTGCTCCAGTGGGTGAACATTGCGATTACTGTCTTACTGTCACTGCACTGAGTATATATTCATGCCATTATGTGAACCTTTACTGTCCTGAAAAATCAGAAGTTCTTTTTTTTTCCTTTTCTTTAAGTAAAATCAGATTAGCGTAATTACTCTTGGATTGGCTTCCACTCATTTTCCTCTCCTCAAAGAAAAAAATCCATTTCAGATCTCACAGTTTTAAGTTTGCTGTATTGAAAATACAGATTTTCTTAATCAAACATAAACTCAAGAGAAAAAAACATTATATAAGGTTAGCTATATTTTATAGCCAAAAGCTTAATAATTGATTTTTACCCCTTAGTATACTACTACTACTACTACTACTACTACTACTAAAGTATAGGTCTCAGTTAGAAGTATTGTATGCCATGCATAAAGTTTAAAAATAAATTTAAAAAACGAATTTATAAATCAGAAGTGTATATATATTGATTTCAATGGCTCCCAATTTACAGTCATGTAAAGAAGATCATAATCAAGATGTGTGTTATTTTCTAATTCTGTTGCAAGGGAAAGAAGAGCTGGGAAAGGCTTGCTTGAGAGCTTAGTTTGCACTAAAATGACTTATAGTACTGTTACATTAACATGACATGGCAGACACTGGTGTGATATTTTTACTGACATAACTTACTTTGTTTAAATTGCCTAAAGGAGGAGCTCTGAAAGTTTTTACAAACATTGCAAGAGAATTTTTTTTTTGTAGCCTTACCTTTAGACATGGGTTTACTGATATTAATCCTTTTTATCCATTTTCTCCATATGTATTTTGTGGTAGATGGTACATCAGATAATCTGTCACCCATACTAAATTCTACTTCTGTCTTTCTTTCAAAGGAATTACCATGACTTGATAAATTTAGAATGGCCCTAGTAAGGATAATAAATTTTATGAATTGTCTGCATTATCTATTTTTTCCTTTGCACGCTCAATGTATGTTATACAGATTTCTAGAACAGCTCTAATTACGCTTATTGGTTGTACCTATTGTATAATCATTTTCTGAAACTCCAAAATTATTTTCATATAAGACTCAGGAACATGTTTTCCTATATGTATTTCTGATATTCGTTTATCTGCAAGTATAATTTCACTGGGAGAATAACTATAAATCTATAGATCAAGTAGAGTAAGCTGGTTTAGGTATGAGGAGGAGACAACTTTTAATATTTCTGCACACTAATTTAAGTTTTGTATTCTCCTATGGAATATTACACTATGTCTTCTGAAGTAGGTATGGATTCTATAAAAATATTTAAAAAATAATTGATGAATTACAATTATATTGAGCAATAGCTTCCCTGATATGAATTCACGACTCTTGGAAGTCGCTTCCCCAAAAATCTCTGCTTAGAAATGCTTTTATTTCTTTTTTGTGGCTTTGTTCATTCTCTTCAGATATTACAGTGTATGACATTCTGAATAAAGTCAGCCGTGTTTCCTTTGTCTGCTGTGAGAAAAAGTGTTTGCATCCCAAGAAAATGTATTTATGTTTGAACTCAATTTAACTTAAGCCATTCTGTTGTTGAATACACGTTTGTAGTTCCTTTCAATATAGTGACATTCTGCTGTAAGTAACATGATCTCAAAGACAGGCAGAGTTTCAAATCTGTTTTAGAGAATATCATCTTACTAACAGCATTTCATAATGGTGGATTCTGAAGGTCTGCCCTGACTTCTGTTGAAGCAAAGAGTGGTCAAGCAATGGCTAGAAGTGCCTTACAATCAAAAAGGAAGGAGATTTGGGTGCTAATGTGCTTACCTGTACTGAATTTCTTATGAAATTGTTGCAATCTCATTTCAGGTATGTGACACAACTGGCAATAGCTTTGAGGACAGGGAAGACCTGTCAGACGTCTAGGAGCATTGTAAGTTTCTAATGTCAATTCCATGCCATCTCCTGGAAGACTGCTTGATCAGCCTTTTTCATTTTGTGTTGTTATGCAGTGCTACATGAGGCTGCTTCCTATCATTGTTTGATATCTATTTCTCACATCCATCATCAGTGTCTCAAATGAGATACAGAAAATAAAAATAGAAGAAACATAGCTATCAATTTCTGTAACTTTCTACGTCTCCTTAGATCATATCCTCCACAGCTACAAATAGGAACACTCCTTGAGCCCCATATTGCAGGAAGAAAAAGAGCTAATAGGATGCAGAAATGAAAGCGGGAGGAAAAAAGTATTTTAGGATTGAGTTTGTTGGGGTTGAGAGCAGGGGTGGCATAATCCAGGGCAAGATGCGGGCCAGATGCAAGGCATAAGGTTTTACTATCAATAAATTGGAATAAGTCAACTCTGGAGCCAGGAGGTAGACAGTGAACAATTGTTAAGAAGTCTCATCTTCCACCTGAGTGTGGTAAGCAGACTGAAATTTTGCTGTCCTCTGAACAAACACAGACAAAAATTGTTTCTTGAAAGTAGAAATTATTCTATTTTCACATTTCTACTCTATTCTTGTCTCAAAGAAGAAAATGCATGTAACTATATGCAGAGATACTGAGTTATGGTAGAGGAAATACATTTGGGAAGGATGGAGAATAGCAAGAACAAGGCTGCCATTGGTTTGGATAGACATCCCAATTCTGAATATTTAGCCAAACCTTAATGTTTTTGTCTTTGATACTATTCTGGTCATAGTAAATAAAACATGTCAAACTTGGTATGTCCAAAATGCTGATTTCTGGTACAGTAAAAATGTAAATGGAGACTTGGTTTTGGAAAACATTGTAAATGTTCTGTAACTTAAATATTTTCTCCTAACACCGAGGTGTAGGTATGGCTGGGGGTATTTCTTCACCTTCCAACCACTTGATGTTTAGGTGCTGCATGGTATGGTTGATGGAATGAACCTTCTAAATTAGACTTCCTAGGGAATTCAGACAATGCATTGCCATGTGTGTTACCACAACACAACTTGTAGGTGTATAAACGGGTCAAAACTAATTAAAGTGCAGTATTTCTTTTGGTCTTGTTCTTTTTCAGAATTAATTTGAAAAAAAAAAATAAGAACCAGAGGTGGTAATTAAGCAATCATATTCTTTGCTCTTGTCTTGTTTTTCTGACTTACTGGTTTTACTAGGTTTTTGAAACAAAACTATTTTGAATTTTGTAGTATTGAAAATATAATACGATCAGGCTCCACCCAGTTTCAGCTAAAGGATGTTTTCTTACATTTAGTTCATTAAATTCCACAATTTTAACGTCTCATTGTATCTTAGTTAAATAAAACTACAGGCAATAACTGGGGCTTGCATGCCAGCATATCCTGTACAAGAAGGAGACGAGCTATGGAACAACAACATAGTTTTAGGCAAGTCACTCATCTTGCCACTGAAATATTTCAGCTTTCTCTGTCAAAAGCTATTGCTGTTGAACATTCTTACAGTTGCTATTGCCACAATTGCATCTTTCTTTTGGCAAAATCCTACACATATGTAAAGTTGAGGCATACAGTGGCTAAAGATTTTTTAAAGGCAGTTAGAGAAGTGTGTATCAAGGTCCACAGAGAGCCTTAGACATAAATACATGGAAGTTTCTTGAGAATGCTGTCATGTCTGAACTGTTGGGAAGGATTGTGATCTGTTTGCTTGCCAATCTTTACAGTGCACAAATTAAAGAGGCATTTCTCAGCAAATTGTCCTACACAAAGCTGCAATAGGACTACCTATTTTTCTCAAGCTGAGGTTCTCAGTAGGCATTTTGCCTTGAAAAAGAATTATTTCCCTTTCCTTTCCTTGTGCTCTCTCCCTCCATCTTCTGAAAAAGGGTGGACAGTTTTAGGCTTTTATATTGCTTTTCCATAGAAGTATGAATATTCCTTTACTGTATATGGAAGCAATATATATTTTTAACCTGTACTAGAGAAGAGAGAGAATGCTCTCAATACTAGAAGAGGTGCACAGGATGTCTTACACAGTCAGCATGGCCCGCTCTCCTTACAGTGCCTACTTTGGTCACAGAGCAGATGACAGGGACACTCTTCCTGAGATCATCCTGAGCTTCTGGATACTTTTGGGGGGATCTGGGACCTCCTGTGAACCCTTGGAAGAATCTGAGGGGTCCTGCTGCTTCTCCTGCTGAGGAGCAGCTGAGGGAAATGGGATTCTTTCACCTGCAGAAAAGAAGGCTCAGGTGAGACCTTATTCCTCTCTACAACTACCTGAAAGGACATTGTAGCAAGGCAGGTGGTGGTCTCTTTTCCCAAGTAACAAGTGATAAGACAGGAGGAAATGGCCTCAAGTTGCACCAGGGGAGGTTTAGATTGGATATTAGGAAAAATTTATTCACTGAATGAATTACGAAGCTTTGGAACAGGCTACCCAGGGAAGCAGTTGAGTTACCATCCTTCAGTTGTTTAAAAGACATGTAGATGTGGGGCTTTGGGACATGGACTTTTGCAGTGGACTGTATAGTGTTAGGTTTATAGTTGGCCTTAATGATCTTAAGAGTCTTTTCCAACCTAAATGATTGTATGGTTCTAAGTAAGGCTGAGGATAAGGTAAGGGTAGCTCCAGCAGCTTCTAACAAATTTTCTCAGCTGTTCTTGATCAAATTGTGTTATCAGCCTTTGTTCTAGCTGACCCGTGATTAGGGAGGGTTAAGTACCTTTTAGCCCATGATAGGGAGAGGCCTATATAAGAACCAGGTCCAGAGCACAGCTCCTAAAGCATCATAGTTTGTGCAGGAGAGTTAGAGGAGGGGGGAGGGCTAGTAGGGTTTTTTTTCTACCCAACATATACATCCTCAGGTAAGGTGATCATGAGGCACAATCCACAGGTCTTGCTGGAGTAACTGTCCATTTGTAGTTGAATTTTGGGACCCAGACAGAGCTCCAGAAGGAGGATGCAACTCTGTAAGCCTCAGGCAGTCCCTAAAGCCTGAGGGGCTTCTTACTGATGCTGGGGCGTGTGGTCTTCTAGCCTGCAGAAGCTATGTAGTTATTGAGGATCCATAATGAAAGAGCTGTGGGGAGGAGCTCTGCATACTGTGCAGCATCAGAGAGGAAGAGAAAGATCATCTGGATCTTCACTAAGACCATGTAGCTTCAAGAGCCTGAACTTTCTCCTGCAACAGGGGTACGGGAAGAGACTGCATCTATGAAGCTGGAAAGTAGAAACTATCTTCAAGATTAAGGCTGGAAGCTAGTGACTTATTGTACCAGGAGAAATGCTTTTGCCCTACCGCATGACTTGCAATTGTAGAACAGGTTCACTGCCATTGTGGATGGTGAGGTGCTTGGAGTGCCATCAAATAGAGCACCTCTGGAATCTGTGTCTGAGATACTGCTTCCTTCTAATGGTACTGTGTAAGTGACAGTTGTAGGAGATTACTACTAATATTTATAAACCAAATGTTCAGAGATGTGATAGTTTGAAGCAGCCTTGGCTACAGGGACAATGAGATGGTAAAATCTGGTATCCTGGGAAGAAGTAGCAGGGCAAAAAGTGTGGAAGAAGAAAGCATAAACATTAATAGCGTGGAAGAAGAAACAACCATCAACACTATGTTCCTCCTTATGAAAAAGAACAGAGCCTGAATATTTGTGACAACAACCCTCACACACCTGTCCTCAACGAGTTGAAATCTCTGACCCTAGGACCCAGGTGAGCAGGGAAAGCATGTATTATTATTTCACTGAATTTTTTAGAGTTGGAAGGGACCACAGAGATCATCTAGTCAAACTGCCCTGCTGAAGCAGGATTGCCTAGACCGTGTTAGAGCATGTTACTCAGGACTGCATCCATTATTACTTATTATTATGGCGCACATGACACATACCAGTACCTTAATCACTTTTGCTGTCCTGATGTTTTATTTCATGACACTATTTTATTAACTTTCAGAGTTCTAAAAATTATTGGGCGATAGGTCTTTTAGAAAAGCCTGGACAGAGAACATTAATAAAAAAATTTAAAATCAGCCAGTAAACTTTAAAAATGTGTTACTGCAAAGTTTTGCTTTCTATGGCAATGAAGGGTGAATATTAAATTAGGAAAATCACAAAGGAGTCAAAAATATGATAGCTTGACCCTGTTTGTCCTTATATTTTCAGGCATTCTTATATGAGTTTTACAAATGCACTGGTGTGTTTTGCTATGAATTTACAATCTTCTTTCATCTGAATGTAACACCTTGCAGAAGACTTGCTCTTCACTTATCTGCTAGGGCAACCATTATTAAGCTTACAATGTGACAAATTCCTTAATTTTGCCTAATTTTCCCCCTCCTTCACAGAAAATTCAGGATTGCAAAAGCTTTCATCCATTTCCTATCCTTTGGTAATATAATGACCAAAGATGATTTGCGCCTCTTAATGGCTCTAGCAAGAGTGTTTATGCACTCAAACAACAGCAAAGACTTCTCATTTCTTATATGTATTTCTATCTGGTTTATCCTAATCACTAAGGACTCTGTCTCATTTTGTCTTAAGTCAAAAGTTGCCTTCTCCGTTCCTTTTTATAGTATCTTCTAGATTTTAGATATCAAGCTGAAGTTTCAAAAATTAATTCCAGTCTACTGCCTCATTTCCTGTTGGAAAATGCTCTTTCTTTAAAACAACTTCTGTTTTTTAACAGCTTATAGACTAAAATATTAGTCTATATCATAAAATATTATGATAGGAAAAACCTAAAATGTAATGTCATACTGAAGCTACGGAATTTTACCTTTAGGAGGTAAAATTTGAGTTGAGATTCAAGCTCTCAGAGGTAGTAATCTGCCTTTCATATAAGACACGCTGCAATTTGACAATACTTTTAATTAATTGAATTTATTTCTAAGAAGTCTAGATTTAAAGATTACAACTTTAGTGTCTTTGCAGTTTGTGCCCTCATTTAGTGAGGAATAAAATGGTCTCCCAAATGTTACATTTAATTTCTGTAGTTATTTTAATCCCCAATTTAACCATGAAAAATCTCTATGTGGGAACACAGGTAACACTTCATATATGTAGAAAGATGTGGTGGTAATACACAAATAACATAAAGAAAAAAATTTTTATGTATTTTTTTGGAATGTCATATATTTTTCAGTGTAACTATACTGATACACTGAAAAATGAATTGCTACATCTTCATAGAATCATAGAATTGTCTAGGTTGGAAGGGACCTTAAAGATCATCTAGTCCAACCATCAAGAGAGCAATCAGGTCTCCCCTCAGCCTTCTTTTCTCTAGGCTGAATAACCCCAGTTCCCTCAGCCTCCCCTCATAAGACTTGTGCTCCAGACCCCTCACCATCTTTGCTGTTCTTTTCTGGAGCCTCTCCAGTACTTCAATGATTTTTTTGTGGTAGGGGCCAAAAAAACGGACACAGTACTCGAGGTGGGGTCTCACCAGTGCCGAGTACAGGGGAACGATCACCTCCCGGGTCCTACTCACCACACTGTTCTTGATACA
>JAOQGH010000012.1:73377505-73437302 GCA_025769975.1 Gallinago jamesoni | reverse complement strand
TGGATTTCACTCCATTCACCACCACTCTCGGGGCCTGGCCCTCCAGCCAGTTTTTAACCCAGTGGAGAGTATTCCCATTTAAGTCATGAGCAGCCAGTCTCTCCAGGAGGAAATCTTGATCTCTTAGATTTGATAGTTTCTGGTTTTGGGGGTTTTCTTATACCTCTTGCATCATCCCCTATTTTTGTGAAGCTCATGCTGGAGGAGAAAAAGGAAGGTCAGAAAAAACCCCAAACCACTAACTTAAATGGTTTGATAGCCCATGTGAGCGTTCAAGTTTTTACAGGATTATCCAAGTTGAGGTCACCTCTGATCCTTTAGAGGCTCAGCACTAGCATCAACACGAAATTTGAACTGACTTAAATACACAGAAGCCTTGTAAAGGTATTTAAACACGTGTTTTTATACAAATGTAAACATATTAGAACCAATTTGACATGTTGCACCTTAGAAGTTATTCTATTTATCAGAAGTTCAGGAAATAGGAAAATTAGGCAAGATCCAGGAAGTATGACTGATGAAGAAAAATGTAATTATAGCTCCCAAGAGGAAGAAAACAGCCATTTAATACCTAGCAGACCTGCAAACAGGCCTTAGGTACGGTCTGTCTTCCATGTCCACAAAAAACACATGAACTAATGGGCTTAAACTGCAGGAAGGAAAAATCAGATATCATTCAGAAAGCTTCCCGCTAACTGACAGCATTGCACTTAGATGTAGAACAGAATAGATTGTAAAAGGGGTTATCTTCCAACACATTAAAAAATGAACTAAACAGTCATCTGCAAGAAATAACAGAAATAATGGTAAAATATTCCCTTAGAAAAGGGGTGGACTACTTGAATCTTAGGATCTCTTCCAGCACTACTGTTTTACAGCTACGTAAATTAGTAATCATTACAAAGGGGAGCTACAAAGTTATCCTATATTAGCAAAATCTTTTCCAGAAAAGAAAATGTTAACGTGTGCAGTTGATAAGGCATAGGAAAGCTTGATTTAAATTTTAATTAATATTTGCAGTTTTCTTAGAAGGGGAATTTTTTTATTAACATACTTATTCCTAAGGAAAAAATAACTTATTTTTCAGGGGTTGAAAAATGGAACTGTTTTTATATATGGAAATATGACTAAAACATTTCTTCTTTTCACCCTTTACCTTCTCAGAAAATTTAAACTTAAATTACTCCATCACTAATAATTTTGCCCTTAGAGTTAGGACAAAAGGTAATAAAAAGTTTAAACTTTGAATCAAATAGACTTACTAATTTCCACTTATTAAAGTCTGAAATCTTCAAAAGAAAGTGTAAGCGATGCGGGGCAGAGGAGAGAGATTGAACTTGAACTGAACCTCTCTATTAAGTAAAGATGAACAATATGGGTTGAATAGGTGAATTTACAGGTGATGGTATGGAGAAGTCATCAACTCATCAGAGGCTTTAATATGGTTTACAACTTTCTAATTTACCTGTTGATGTGTTAGGAAGTTTTGCTGAGAGTATGTATTATGTTCTCTAAAGTCAGAAAGAGCAGAACCTTATCCTGGTGTGTGGCTGGTGGTTTGTTTTGTTTTGTTTTTTTGTTTGTTTGGTTGGTTTTTAATTACTTTTCAGGAATGGACTGTAATAAAATGAAACTGCATTGCCTCTCAGTTTTGCAGCCTGCTAATATAGTTCTTCTTTGCATATGAAAGATCTTGTTGCCTTGACTGAGAAAAAAAAAAAAAAAGAAAAATTTTTAGGTGTTACATATTCCACTCATAGGAATTGTATGGACGTTAAAAGGAGTACAGTTTTTATTCTAACTTTGTAATTCCACAAAGAGAAAACATGTATATTTTACACTCTGGTATTGTTTATTTAGTAAAGATGATCAACAAAGTAAATGAAATTCAAAGCTTTATGAAATAATACTGTAGATAAAATTCAAAGCTTTATTGAATAGCATCTGTGTGTGAGATACAGAATCTTAGAATGTGAGTCTCTCTGACCTAAAGGACAAACTTTCAGCTCACGCAGAATTTTAGAGATGTCTTCATCTTTTTAACAGAAAATCTTCACATTTATGTACATAATTGTGTTCACTGACTTGTTTTCCACACTTTAATGCATCTGAAACTATCTTATTAGGAATTATTTTTGCCTTATCCTCAGATTGTTTGCCTTTTGAATTGAACATGCTATATATTATATCATATTAGTCCTGTTTTGAGGTAGAACAGAACCCATTTTCTGTTGAGTACTTTTACTTTTCAGCTGTCTTCTAACTCTCTGAAATTCACAGTGTATTTTTAAGACAGTGTCCAGTTCCAGAGTGATAAGACCTGATTATTTAAAATTTGTGCCAAGGAATGGTATGCAGAGAGGCTCTTGCTTATACTTATTGCTCTTACAAGCAAGGTCAGCTGACTTCATCTGCCTTGTTGGAGGGCTGGAAGCAGAAGAGGGTAAAGGGGTCCCACCTGTGGGGAGGAGTGGATAGGACAGGTGACCCAAAACTGACTAGCGGGGTATTCCATCCCATCTGCATCATGCTCAGTATAAAAGCTGAGGAATCAAAGGTTCAGGCCTCTTTCATCAATGTCTGTTTGTCTGCTTTTGATCCCCATCTCCGTGTTCCTGATCCAGATCTGGATTCAGTTGCCATCCACTTCTGAGTCTAGTCTGGGACTTTCCCAGTGCCTGCTGGTGATGTGATCGTCATACTGGGAGCTTGATACAGTTTTTTATATACTGTATATATTTCATTATTTTATTTTTTATTATTATTAATATTTCATTAAAGTAGTTTAGTTTCTTTAAACTCATAAATCTTTTTTTTTCTCCTCCTCTTGCTGAAGGAAGAGGTGGGGGAGAGCATAATTTGTTCATTTCAGTGGCCAGTCTGGCCCAAACCACAACAGATTTATTTGAACCACATTCAGGAGAATCAACAAAAAAAGAATGATTTCATGGAAGTGGACATATCATATCATGGGATGTAGCTTGTGATGCTGCTGTCTCATGACACTAACTTCTCGTTCTACCACTTCTGCTGGGTGTTGAGTAAAATATAAGAGTTTTATTTTATACTTCATGCTATGTTATATTTAATTTCATTTTTATTCCCCTGTCCATTTTAATAAAATGTATTTTTTAACCATACTTTAAAGATATATACTGTTGGAACTGCTGCATGTGTGTGTACTCTTGAAATAGACTGTTGTATAGTATTTAAAATGTTCTAATATTTATTAAACTTATCAAGTTAAGACCATTTAACTGTCTTCTTCTGTATCACATAAATAGATTCTGCTGTGCTCAGTATGTGTTGTTCATCATTAGTACTCATTTTATGCAGTGAACATAATCACAAACAGCTGTAGTGAATGAGAAAATTATGCAATGTGAAATGATAGCCTTCTTAAAGGTCAATGTCCTGTAACAGAATAAACTTTTTATATTGGTATCTTCCATCCAGTTTAGATTTACTGTCTTTTCTTTATTATAGCTGATGTAGATGAGCGCATCACAATAACTTCCAGCTCCATACTTATTCCCTGCTGCTGTTGAAACTAGCAGTCTTGCATATAAATCATACTTTTATTATTACCCAGAAATCTTTCAGCTCCTTCAAGTTCTTAAGATCATCTGGTGGTAATGTACACAAAGTCAAAGTCAGATTTTTTTTTTTTAATTATTTGTAATGCGGATGCATCTGCTGTGAAATAAGTAAGAAAAGTCACAATATGACAGGTTTCTGGCCATGCTTGCCTTTACCTCTGCTTCCATTGAGCTAAGATTGAAAAAACAGGCAAAAATGTAGCTGTTGAGGATAACCCTTTTATGCTTGGAATATTCCTCCATAGTATCTGGCCTAGTTTAAACATACTCTGTATTTCCAGAACCATGGAAAAGTATTATATAACAACACATAATTGGGCCCAACGTGTCTGATCCTTCATCCCCTTCTATTTTCTGAAGTCCTTTATCTGCGTAAAGTAAAAGTAAGGTACAAGTGTAATGATGTCGGACTGCTGACTTAGTTCTGCAATGACTGCATGAGCTGTAAAGCAACAGACAATATGATGTGCTGTGAAATGGACGTAAAGATGCCAAAAAGTATCTTCAGCCAGAAATACTGCTGAATACCTCATAATTCTACTGTACGTTGTTAAAAATTATTGACTGCTTAGGAGGTACCGTGGAACTAGTTTGGAGTCTCTGAAACAAAGGAAAACTTGCCAATTTTCCTTTTCAGAACTGAAGAATTTTTAATTGATTTTTAAGCTTAATCAAATATTTTTCAATGGATAGGGCATTGTAAATTAAATCAGAAGTTAATATACTATTTTATAACTGTGCATGTCCCTATTTTATTTGTCTTTTTGTGTATCTCCCTGAAAAATCTTGATGTCAGTAATATTTGGTTTGGAATTTTTTTATAGATTTCTCTTCTTTCTCTTGGCCATGTGAGATAGAGAAGAATTGCTTTTAAAAAGTGCGATCCTCAGGACTAACTTGACATATTTGGTCAATTATGCTCTTCTTGCATTTGACAATTATATGGTTTTATACATACATCCAAACCTGTAAATCCAGCATGTCTGTTTTTTGGTAATATATCAACTTGTAGGAGTTTACAGGACATGGTTTCTTCCCCTCATTTTAATCATTATGCTGAAATATACTGCTGGGGAAAATGTGGGTTTCTTGGGAACCTGCATGTAATTATTTGCTGTTAACCCAACAGGCTTAGAATATCTGAGAATTATCCTGCAAGAAAGTAATAGGCCCAAAAGGTTTTCCTTTCATGAAAGAGAGAGGATAGGCTGGAGGAAAGAACGTGAGGCTTTCATTTGTAGACTTGTCAGGAGAGCAATGCTCTAGGCCAATATCATTAAAAGCGTGTTTTGAGTGAAAATTATGTTCTTTGATTGGTACAAATCCTACAGAAATTCCTAGGAATTGGAGCCTTATTTTCATAGAACTACAGATACTTCTGTCACATTTGGAGATGTAGTATGTCTGACTTTAAATGATCAGATGTTGCAAAGGTCAGTCTCAAAAGCTTTTAAGAAACATGTCCGTGTTACTTACTTGAAAGGGTCATACGATGTTTTGACGATGGCACAGCAGTGGGTATGCCAGTTTTGCAAAGTGAAACATTTCCTCCTAAGCAATGTATTTGCTCTCTCTCTTTTGAGCCTGTTAACATTAATGGAGAAGTGAGTTGCAGCATGCTCTCCTGGGTAACTCCAGTAATTTGCACCACATACCAGTTGAGAGATACCCGTAGTCTAAGCTGAAGTCTCACAGAAGAAATTCGACGCATGCAGTTAAAAATTTAAGGCCAAAGTCCATTGACTCTGAGTAATATCTGACAATAAAAAACCAGCAGGGCTTCAAGAACATGTTTCTGATAAATTCTTCTAAACATGTCTCATTTCTAAAGTTTACTCCCCATTGCCTGATTTGTAGGAAGAAGAAATGAAGGAAAAGAAATGAAAATAGAGGAGGAATCTTCCCAGGTCAAATGGTACCTAGCTTTCTTCTTTTAGCTTTGTTGATTTTTCAATATGTGTTTGCATATGCATTTTCTTTTTGAGACTGTGAATATATAAAAGAATTCCAACTTATCAAGATGAAAAGTAACATTTTTGATCAAAGTCTGGTAAGCAAGGGGAAAATATAAAAGGAATGTAAATGATTGCCTTTAATCAATCATTTAATATGGTGCTGTCACAAAATTTTATTTCTTTACAAAAACAAATGTAGGGTTTATCTGAAACTTCACTTTCTGTGATTGTTAATGAGTAGTTCTGCTCCCATTTTTGTTCTAAACTTGCAAATAAAAATGTGTAAGTCCAGTAGTCAAATATTTACAATCTTTTATCTGTTTCTAGCTTTTGTTTCAGATACCCTGGTATTTACTCCATTGGTGCTTACTGTGATAGAACCATTCAGTTATTTTAAGGAAGTCTGCAACTTCAGTATTTTGGTATTGCCATATCTCTCATTGAGATTCCTTCAATGAGTCCAAAAGGGTCTGAAAGCCAGCAGGCATTTGCACAGGAGTGTGTTTTCTTTCCAGAGCAACCGTACTTTGTCAAGTGGAAACTATGTTAAGAAGCATTAGACTAGAAAAGAAAAGCTTTGTCTGGTCAGAAAGAAACCACTAACTTTCCACTTCAAACAGATATTCTAAATGGCCAAAGAAAAGAAAAAAAAAAAAAGGAAAGAAAAAAAAACAGAGAAAAACTCCTCTATGGAGACAACAAGTATGTTCTGTCTTATTATGCTCCTTTAAAACTTCACACTTTAAAAGCAGTTCAGTATTCTCCACTACATTTCTCTTTTCATGTACCTGACTATGTGCCTCACATCTGCTTCTTTTATTGGCAAAGTAACTTCAGTAAAACAGTGACTAGGAGCAAGCCATGTTTACATAGAAATAGTGGAATTCTGGTTTTGACTAACATAGCCTTTTAACTGTTAAATTTTCTTACAGATATGGCCATGCTTGGTGTTATTGAGCATTGACTGAATATCTCCAGAGGGAAGGAATTAGACCATAGCTGCCAGATTAGTAAACTTCAGTGACAAAGGCAAGGAAAAACTGGCCCAGTTTGGATACCTTACAGCTGCAATTGGTAAGATTTGTGTGCGTGTGAGCACGTGTGTGTCCATGCATGTGCAGCTGTATAAGATATTGTCTGAAGAGACATTTAAATTTAATTCTGTCAAGAAATCATTGTCGCTGTGACTATCATTATACTATTCTGCCAAAACTGCTTGGTCTGCATAACCAAGACAGAAGTGACAACACCATTGCTTCCAGTATACACAAGTATTCTTTTAGATCGCAGACAATTTGATTTTAGTTCTCCATGAATGCATCCTCTGCTTGCAAGTGCAGTTTTTTCCCTAATTCGTGTTTGGATGCCAAATATGTCTATATAAAATTTGACAGTTAGAGATGTACTTCATAGAAACAATATGCTGTGATTTGACCTGCAACTTCTATTCTTCTTAGGTGGACAGCTAAAACCTATGATATACCAAAGCATGGACATCTGCAAGTTATTTTTCTTTTGACCTCTTTACTAATGCGCACTTTGGAAGGCATAAAAATGTTACTTTTTAGGTTTCTTTGGGCGAAATAACATGTTAACATGACAGGGTTTATTTTTCAGGCAATACTTCCAAAATAGCTTAGTCAGAATCAGGGGATCATTTAGGTTGGAAAAGACTTTCAAAGGTCTTAAGATTATTGAGTCCAACCATTAACCTAGGGCTACGAAGTCCACCACTAGACCATATCCCTAAGCACCAAATCTTTTAAATACCTCCAGGGATGGTGGCTCAACCACTTCCCTGGACAGCCTGTTCCAATGCTTGATGACCCTTTTGGTGAAGAAATTTTTCCCAGTATCCAATCTAAACCTCCCCTGCCACAACTTGAGGCTGTTTTCTCCTGCCTTACCGCTTGTTACTTGGGAGAAAAGACTGACTCCCACCTCACTAGAACCTCCTTTCAGGTAGTTGTAGAGAGCAATAAGGTCTCCTCCAAGCCCCTTTTTCTCCAGGCTAAACAACCCCAGTTCCCTCAGCTGCTTATCATAAGACTTGTGCTCTAGACCCTTCACCAGTTTCACTGCCATTCTTCAGACACACTCCAGCACCTCAGCATTTTTCTTGTAGTGAGGGGCCCAAAACTGAACACAGCATTTGAGGTGTGGCCTCTCCAATACAGGGGGACAATCACTTCCCTAGTTCTGCTATCCTGCTATTACTTCTGATACTGCCAGCATACTGTTGACCTTCTTGACCACCTGGGCATACTGCCAGCTCCTATTCAGCCAGCTGTTGATCAGCGCCACCAGGTTGTTTTCTGCTGGGCAGCTCTTCAGCCATTCTTCCCCAAGTCCAGCCTGTCCAGATCCCTCTGTAGAGCCTTCTTACCCTCAAGCAGATTGAGACTCCCACACAACTTGGTGTTATCTACAAAATTACTTGATCCCCTCCTCCAGACCTTTGAGAAAGATACTAAACAGAACTGGCCCCAATGCCAAGATGTGGGGAACACCACTTGTGATCAGCCACCAACTGGATTCAACTTCATTCACAAAAAATCTTTGGGCCCAGCCATCCAATCAGTTTGTCACCCACCCAAGTCATAAGCAGCCAATTTCTCCGGGAGAATGCTGTGGGAAATGGTGTCAAAGGCTTTACTAAATACTAAGTAGACAACAGCCACAGCCTTTCGCTCATCTGCTAAGCAGGTAATCTTGTCATATAAGGAGATCAGGTTAGTCAAGCAGACCCTGCCCTTCATAAACCCATGCTGACTGGGCCTGATGGCTTGACTGTGCTGTTATGTGCTTGCGATGGTTCTCAAGATGATCTGCTCCATAGCACTAAGGTCAGATTGAGAGGCCTGTAGTTCCTTAGATCCTTCTTCTATCTCTTCTTGTAGATGGGCATCACATTTGCTAACCTCCAGTCAACTGGGATCTCCCTGGTTAACCAGGACTGCTGGTAAATGATGGAAAGTGGCTTGGTAAGCACTTCTGCCAGCTTCCTCAATCCACCCCTGTGAGTTCCTCTCCTTAATAATAATTCCAATAGAATTGAAAACTATCATTTCATGACAGCTATGCCCAAGACGGCCTCCAACCATCACATTACGCACAAGTTCTCCTCTGTTCACAAAATACAAGTCCAGCAGGGCATCTTCCCTAATTGGCTCACTCACCAGCTGTGTCAGGAAGTTATCTTCCCGTAACTCCTAGACTTCTCTCTGCTCTATTGTATTTCCAGCAGATGTCTGGTAAGTTGAAGTCCCCCCATTGAGAACAAGACTTCTCCCAGCTGCTTATAGAATATTTTGTCTGCCTCTTTGTCCTGATTGTGCAGTGTATAACAGACTCCCACCATGACATCCGCCTTGTTGGCCTTCCCCCGATTCTTACCCATAAACATTCAACTCAGTTTCATTACAAGGGGTAATCAAACAAATGGGTAAATCACAACACTCACTGTTCCATACATACCATACTTACTCTGACAGCAATATAAGGCTAGTCTTCCAGCATTTTATTAATTAAAATTTCACGGACAAAACTGCAGTATGAGTCTTTGAGTAAATTACATCCAGAAGACCTGAAGAAGTCAGGAGAGACTGAAAAAGTCATTGCTAACACACTGTTATGACTCTGAAACTAGGAAATGACTCTTCAGTTTTAAACGTAATAGAGATTTTACTGGATAACAAAACATGCTAAAAGTGACTGAATGAGAATAAAAATCTAAGTAAGCACTATTTTAATTATAGTGTAATAACATATTAGTGCACTGTCTGTTAGACATGCACTTTTAGATGTGGCATTTGAAGTATGGGCTTTTTAACCAAATTATTGTCATAATATAACTATCCTAATAACATTGTCATAATATAACTGCCATTTTTCTCAAACTTTTGGCTAGGCATGAAAGCATGCATCAAATGTGTTTTTTCTTTTTGTTCTTGAATCAGGACCAGAAATGTTCAATAGTTTTTTTGAAGGTGAACTGAAAGAGAAAAACGGAAATTTAGGTAAGCCCAAATTCTTCCACTTACAATCATGAATTAGTTAGGGTAGGGAGGGGAATGTAATGCAGATTGAACTAAGGTGTTTTTTTAATTTTTTTATTTAATATGAGCCCGTTCTAATTTAAAGCATGATTTTCTAAAGATAGCTCTATTACTCCTTCAGCGTTATAGCTGATATGAGTTGGAGTGTGTCTCTAAAGCATTTAGCTGTCTTTTCTACAGCATGAGGTACCATGAAGATGTCACTGAAGGCTGAGTCATTTTCAAGAAGATTTATGAAATATTACTTCTCTATTAGATGCTTCTTTAGAATCTGATCTTGGAGTTTTGCAGCTGAAAACCCTAAACTGAGTTCCCTAATTCTTGTTGTGGTCTTCTTAGTGTGCTACTTTACTTTTACAGTTATTTAAAGAAATAGTAAAAATTCTGCTGACTATAGACTTACCGTACACATAATGTGATGCAGAATGTTTGGTTGTTTCTGGGGGTACTTTCTGATGAATTAAAACAGGTAGCAAACACAAATTATCTTGAAGGACTTCAAAAGCGGAGTTAGATGAAATAAAGCCATCTCTTTCTGCTTATTCTACTGGTAGAAATCAATTACTTCAGTGTGAATGAGGGAAGAAATACTTCCATTGTGTGAGCAACTAAATTAATCATAGATAATAGAAAGGTTTCCCCATTGTTAATTCACAGCTTGTCTAAAAAGATATGTTCAATTATTAAACCTGAGAACTGCACATATGCAGAAGAGTAAGAGGAACCCTTATTTGGTACATTCCCTTTTACACAGTGCTAGTGAGTTGGAACTTTATATGTTAACAACTATTTTTTCTCATGACAGTTATTCTTTAAAAGCTGAAATGAGGAGCATGGGACCTATCCCCAAACTATCTCATTAAGACCCCTCAAAATCAAAGCTGTTTTTCCCCTTACCACTTCCTTTTCTATTCTTCTGTCTGCATTTAATATCCACTGAGTGTAAGTTTTCTCTTCTTTCTTTGGAAAGGATAGGCATGATATTTATTTAACCTCCAGTCTCAGACATTGCAGTTGACAGTAATAAAACTTGTTTAGATATACCATGTCCTTGTTGAAATAAGAGTATTTAAGCTTGATTTGAAACCTGGTAGATGCTATGGTAAAAAAGAACATCACTGTGGTGATTTGACAACTGCAGAGTACAAAAAGATTTGTGTCCCAGGGTCTCAGATTCCAAGAACTGATTTTGCTGTTGCTCTGGTGTCATCCAGACAATTACGTTTATTTTGAGCTATTTGTTGAGGAGCTGTGGCAACCTGTGAAACTGACAGCATGACTGGGGCATCCGGGAAGCTGGATATTTCTAATTATATGTATTAAATGGATATGTTGAATTTTTAAGTTCTCCAGGAATAGCTGGGGCCTCCTTGGTGGGTCAGGGCAGGGCCTGTCCCACCACTCCAGCTGGGAACCGAGCTGCCTAGGGTCACTGGGGCAGCCCCAGCTCTGAGCATCGGTCACCTCCCTGGGGATGGGGACAGAGCCTGGTGCAGATCAGCAGGTAGGAAGAGCAGGTCCAGACTGGCTGCGATACGGTAGTGGCCAGTGCTCAGGACAGGCCCCACAGCAGAGACTTGGACAGGAGTAGCTGCCGAGGCTGGAGGCTAGCCTTGTTGGCCACCTCCTCATGGCACTCCTGGAGCCTTTGTCCACCTCACCAGGCCTGCTAGAAGCCATGTATATACATGTATATCCATATATAATTTGTATAACAACCACTCATGTATGTGTGTGTGTGTGCATCTGAATACAGTTATATGAATTTCATGGTACAAGAAAGTCTGCTGTCACTGTGGTGATTTTTGATTTTGTGTATGACTGATGCAGCTTCTTCCTTACAGGACCTACAGAGTTGAACTTCAGGCCAACCTTAAAGTTCTTCCTAAGGTATGAGACATAGGTGACACCTTCTCAAAACTATGATACGTAATGCTAGGTGGGAAATTGACTTTCTGCTTAATTTCAGTTTAATCACAACTCTAAATTGGGATTTTCTGTAAATATGTTCAGTGTCCTAAATTTGCTCTGTAGGCTTTAGTAATTCTTTTTTTTTTTTTTTTTTACACTGTGTAATGAAAGCACAATACAATTTCTCATGTAGTTTGCAGACTACACTCCAAAACATTTGGAATATACTTTTCTATCTTTTCAAAATATCTGCCATGCTTAGTCTGAGATGATTTTTCCTGACATAATGCATTGTTTTTCATTTGTTCACTAGCACAGGGCATTAAGAGAGAGCTATTCACTCTTAGACTGATAGACGTTTCTGAACTGCCTGTTGCTTCAGATCTTTTGTTTCTTGAGTTGTTCTTCAGTGCCTCCACCTTTTGGTGCATAAAGACCAGGAGAAATATCTCATTAATTATACAGGAAATGCATAAGGTTACTGTACTTGCCTCAGAGTTGGACGCCAGAATTGTTCATGTGGGAAGTAAAACTTTTTTGGCCTTTTTTCCCAGAGTATGCCATTTAGTTACAATGCATGGGAATTTTTAAAGTGAATACCTATACTTCAGTTATGACTATAGGCAGTAAGTGAAGAAAATGCTTAAAATCTATTCTGGTCTGCAAATATTGATCTGACTATAAAACACTTTAATAGTAGAGGCTTCCACATTTTTTCACCTCCTTCAATCTCAAGTTCAAGTATCTTTTCCACTAACAGGGTGTTATTTCTTTACTGTTCTTAACTGTGCAAATTTAGCATTGTTTTATATCAGCATTGTTTTATATTATCAGGATGCTCTAGCTTGCAAAGGCAATGGACAACTCAGTCAACTAAAGGCAAGTTCTATCTTTTCTTCAATTTCCTTGTACCCTTCTATTACATGCTTTAGTATTCTTATACAGAATTGTTATTCTTCTACAGTTATATAGAATCTAAATTAGCCTAAATGCTACTAGTGGATTTGCAAACTTGGATTTACAGGAACTTATAACTAAAAAGATTTCTGTATCTTAGCATACAATTTTAGGTAAAAACAGTCAAAAATACTAGCAAGTGCAGACTCTCCTCTTTGATTCAAATGTAATTGCCCTAAATTCTTCTGCAAGGAGATTTTCATCTTACAAGAATCTCAACAAGCTACCAGAGCTCTATCTTGGCTTTTATAATTACCAGCTACTTCCAATTTCAGAATACTCTTGAAGCATAAAAATCATTATTTATATTAGAATGTTACAAGAAAACCTCATTTCAGACCAAGTCTTACTGCTAAGTGCTATGTTAAAGTATGCAAGGTTGTTCTTGCTTTGAAAGGTTGACCAAAAAGAAAGCAGCACAGAATAAAGATTTGGGTTGTAGAAGGTACTCATTATAATCTTTAGCTTGTTTTATTTATTGGAATGTTTTAGTTCTTTTTTTTTTCTTTTTTAAGAAAATGAGAATAATTTACTTGTAAGACTGCAATACTGCACCACAGCTGTGTGTTTATATTTTTGGGATGACTGGACCAAATACAAGGAGTGCACTGGTTTTAATTTTATAGTGCTAATCCAGCACTACAACATGCACTTTGGAGTCTTGTGTCCTCAGAGTACATTAGATAAAGGCCAGTAATCATTGTCAAGAGATAAATATTTATAAAGAGCATAAAGCTTTTTGCAATCCCAACAAATCTAGAATAAATTTCCTATAATGCAAAAGTGCTCTCTCCAGCTGCTTTCAGATTACAATAAACAACATGCATTAGCTTAAAAAATACAGGCTTTTTCTCCCTTGTTTTTGTAAATAATTGGGTTGTTCATATAAAGCTAAGCTTGTAGAATAATGTGTTATGTAACAGAATTTTTATTTTTTTTTTAAATGGAGAACTTAGATCAGTTATGACCTAGATGTAAAATTATCTTTCAAAAGTTTCTTGGTATTTTTTTATTTTTTTATTTTCTTTTTTATATGATACTGGGGCCTTAGAAAGAATCACGGTATTTGGTTTTTAAAGTTTCCTACATTTGTACCACTTGCAGAGATCATAATCAAGACAAGATAATCCTCCATTTGCTATCGTAATGGTTTCCATTATAACTGACTGACAGAGCTTTACAGTGCTATGAAATACTACTAAAATCAGGATCAAATTGTTTCTCATTCTGAAAAAAAAAGTGCAAAAGAGGGACACTGAAAAGTTTCATGGTATTGTGGATTTGAGAAGGATAAGCTTCAAATATTTTCTCTAGCGAGAAGCTTGTAAAACATAAATCACCATGTAACCATTGGAAATGCGCAGTATAAAGAGAGATTTATTTTTTCTCTCCCTGCACCAAATGCCTTTAGATTGTACCTATGAAGACAATTAAAAGTATGTAGTAATAAGACTGCTTTAGTTTTCGTCATCTTCAGGTACCCACTTGCTACATGAAGAGTTCATTCTATTATCCCATACTGACTTAAGCACACAAGTCAGAATGGAAATGGAAACACAACTCAGCAATTAATTCTTGGATACAGTTCATTTAATGATCCTCTTCACAGTACAGTGCAAGGTCTTTTGCCAGTGTTTGTCTCTGTTCCTTAAACTCTGACCTTGTTGAGGTAGGAAATAACGCTTATTTGGAATTGTGAAGGTTTCCCTCTTCACATGGAGGAATGTGCATTTTCTCTCTCTCAATAGACTTACGAGTAATTTAACCATCATCACCAGTTGAGCAGTTTTCCTGCATGCCGTTCAGCCAGACTTTTAGCCTGAGGTCATAAGGAGCTATGTTTCAAAGATTATGGTTTTGGTTAATTTCAGTTCTAGATTCAGCAAGTAGTTAAGGTGAGTTATTTCTATAACAACAATTTTTGTTGTTACCATAATTTTCATTTTTATTCTTTTTTTTTTTTTTTCTGTTAATAGCTGCTTCCTAGGTATGGGCCTTGAAGCCAATAATACAAAAGAAAACAGTAGTGTAAGCAAATACTTAAAGCAAACATGTAAATTATGGGAAATCTTTGGCTGAAAATTAAATATGACTTCATGCATTAGAGTTTATATAAACAAGTAACGTTTTTTATTTCCCCTCCATATTAGTGAGTAAATTAGTTGTGGAATGGGATTCTGTTGACTGTAAGATGGTTGTAATAAATAGGTAATTTGTAAGGGTTCATCCTCAGAAAAATAATCCTTTTAATTCTACTACATTCCCTTCAACAAATTGCAGTAACTAATTTGCTTTGAACATGACTGTACTTGCAACGTGGTTAACAGTAAAAAGTCCTTATCCATCCTGAAGAAGGAACCCTACAACTATGATGTAAGAAGGGGTAAAATGTCCTGACCAGCTTCAGCTAGGAGGAGTCGGATTAATGAACTATTGCTTTCCTGGACACTAGAGAGCTGTACAGAGAAGCCTGGCTAAGCATGTGCTTAACTAAGAGTGTGAACAGAAATAGATGGTCTATCAACATACCAGAAATTAGTTTGTAAACATGAAGAGCAGTGAAGCCTGACCAGTTCAGAGAGGTGGCAGAAAAACAAATTTTCCTCATCTAAAAGAGGAAAGTGTAGTTGGTGTTTTAGCTCAGCCTGTTTCTTTTAAAAGTCAGCAAGATTAATGGATTAAATAGTCCTCCTTTTTGTCAGTGATAGAAGTTTATAAATCCCCCATACCTTACCCCTCCTTCCCATTAGAAAATCCTGGATTATATTGTTTTGGGGCTTATTAGTGTCCATTATTGTTGACCATATTGCTTAGATATGCATAGCCACAGATTTATTAATCTTGGATATTAGGCTTGAAATAACCACATATGGCTCTGTAATTTACGGACTTTCACTTATTGTTATTAATAGAAAAGCATGCCAGAACTTTTAAGAGTGCTTGCTAAAAATAATTTAGCCCCAAAGTACGTTGACATGAATATTTGCAGGTAAAAGAAAAAAAAAGTGGCAAAAACTAGTCGTTCGCTGGTGTGAATACAAGCAGTCTCTTTCCACTGTAAATTGAATGTGCTGTGCGAGACTTTAATTGTCTGTTACATCACTTATATCAGTGCTACATCAAGATCAGACAATAAGTCTCCTTACAGAGTTTTCTCAATGCAGTCACCAGTCTTCTGTGCTTTTGTTGTGGAGATTAGAAAAGGCCACATACCCTTCCCTCTGTTCCTACTGTTCCTTCTCAGAGAGTCATATTGAAGCAGGCATTCCTGATCACTCCTTTCAATGTCATACTAGCACATGATACATGTATTTCATTGGAAAGAAAAGCAGTCTTATTTCTGATAATTTTTTGAAAACGCATAATAAATAATTTTACATTAAAACTTTTCAATATTTATGAAAAAGCCTGTGTTGGTGAAGCAGTTTTGTGAAGAATCTCCAAATGGGAGCAATGGAGAAGTGGACAGGGAACACTGGCTTTAAAGCATGACCTGTTAATCAGGTTTTACCATTTCCCAAGAAAAATGAATCAGAAAGTGAACTTAGACAAGAGCTACTGCTCTCAGGTAACACTTTCCTATTGGAACCCGCCATAGAGGAAGAGACCATAACACCACAGCATAACCATTTTTGAAGTTAGGCAGATGTGTTTCAACATGAATGCTGTTTAACCACTTACTGTATGGCAAATGAGTTTTTACTTCATACAACCAAATAAGATTGAGAATTTTCACCTGATTTGATAAATTTTGAACTACTGTCAACTGACATTTTCCAGCTTAGTATGACACGCACACTTTAACTTGACCTTTAGTATACAGTTACAGATTTATGTATCTGATGATGAAAATGTTTTACAAAACCATGTATAATAGTGTAGGTATTAGCAGAATATATTGGCTATTATTCTGAGGCCCTTGAGTTTATCACACAAATAAGTTTCTGTAAAACACTACCAATTAATTACAGGTGTCTCTATGTCAAGCACATGCAAGAGCTCTTTACATATACAAGTTAGCCTTGAAAACTGAAGCTAATATACACAGGAGTCATTCACCTGTGCTTATCATGGATTTATATGTGCTTAGTCACATAATTGCACTTAGTAGTGACTGTAGGCAAAACCTACTTGGACTGTAAGAAGGCCCGAGTTTATATGGTATTTTTTGTGCAAAAGTATGCACATTTTTCTTATTTTCTGCATGGTTTCTGCAAGAATTTTCAGTTAACACTCTGGAGATATGTCCTGGTTTGAGGTATATAAAGAAACAGGGCAAATGTAAAGCAAATGCTGGGTTTGGTGGGACAAGGTTTGACAAATTCTGCTCTCATTGTAGATACTATTGTTTTAACAGCATTGGTAACTTAAATCTCACCTATTAATGTTCTCTGCCTTTTCACTTAAGTACAAGAGACCGTTGCTCTATAAACATTTTTGAAACTCAAACTGTTCATTGGAACAGAAGGGGATTTGAATTCTAAATCACGTCTATTTGTATAATATTTCCACATTGTAATGAGTACCTTGTATCAAAGGGTTAAGAGGATAGCTGCCTTGCAGGATCAGTTATAACTGTTTCTTAAAAGAAAATAAAAAAATAAATGTTAAAACAGAAATGAAACATTAAAATGGAGAGTTGGAGATTTAGGGAAAAAAATTCTAACAAAGAAAAATTAAAAAAAAACCCAAACAGCTGAAGAAGGTAAAACTGAAACATAGGATCCAGTGGTCCAAAGCCTTTACTTTTACTACTAGGGAATAAACTCAGTAGTTTTTATATATATATATATATTTATATTCATATTTAATGAAAGATTGTGGGAGAAAGAAACTGTTAAAACCAAATGAATCCAAAACCAGTGTATTTCATTTGTGGATTTCACATTCTGGAAATAAGTAGCTTCCTTTATATCTATGCTGTATTTTTGGTATGAGCATATTTTGGTATTCAAGCTGCTATTAATCACAGTAAGTATGGGCCAGTGAGTAAGTGAAAAGGAGATGCAGCTGCTTTGAGGCATCCTGGCCAGAAGCATATTAGTCACTTATGAAGATATATGTTTTTGCATATATTCTGAGTACTTCCAGTGATCGATGGGGTGATGCGTATCACTGAATATCACTGAAGTTAGCAAATATTGTCATTTGTCTTGAAATCCTGATTAATAGAATGTTATTGGTAGTATTTTGTAGAAAAGGTGACTCAGACAAAACTCACAGGCAAGAAACTGTAGGACACAGAAAAGAGTGGCCAGTAATTTATTGCTTAGATTGTTTCAGTCATATAATTAAAATTTCACCATGTGATTCTGCAAACTCCTGTTTTAATTTGTATGACTTTCTGTGGGTGAACAGGATTGTGGAAGAAGCAGAGACCAGAAGAAGGAATAGAAGAAGCAGGAACACTGGCAGGGGAAGGCCCGTGATCAAGTCCTAACGATCCATAATGAATGCCTAACGACCCCACTGATGGAGGGGAATTCTGCCCGCCTGGCAGTTGGGGGTTGCAGGGGCGTGTTGCTTGGGAAAGGAGATGCATCGGTACTATATAAACTGCCTGTTTGTTAAAATAAACGATTCTGGTTGCATCACTGACCAGGGTCTCTGCCTTCATATGCTACAACTTATTTCAAATAAAAGTTTGAGCTAAAAATTGGTGTTACTTAAAAAGGTAAGAAGGATATATTTTTTCCAAATTTCCAGAAACAAACTTTGATAGAAAATTGAAAGCTAAGTAATTTCAATTTTAAACTCTGACTGTATTTATCTTATTTGCCCTTGAGTTTTCTCCAGATGATAGGTTTATTTGGAAAAAAATATAAGATTTTTGCAGTTAAGCAAATGTTAGCAGTTTTTATTGAGGATTCACCTGATTCAACTCACAATACTATTGTCAAGAAACATTATCTTCATTAAATATTTTTAAACTTAAAGTTTATAAGTCTTACTCAATTTGGTAAGTAAAAGTGAAGTAAAATCATCACAGGGAAATTAAGGATGACAATGACAGCATTGTTTAATTCACACAGCTATTTACAAGATGATAAGCTGATTATGGATGTTGTGTGGCCAGCTGTAACTAACAGTTTAAGTTTATCCGTGCTGTGTGGCTTGTCAGCTCCAGCACCATTCCCCAGAAATGCCTCTACAGGCAAATAAATGAGGGTCTGGAAATCAGATATGGCTGTAGAAAAAAGTTTTACTGAACTTTATCGGCTGCACTTGACCAGAAAATTTGTTCAAATGCGCATGTAGGATATAATTCCTACCTTCCTGGACTTAATATTATCCTGTGTCTAGCATTCCCTAAAGTTGTATTTGAAATTTATGGGTTAAGATGCACACATTTAGTAAAATGTAGGGGTGTTCTCATTTTAAAATCCAATCTGTTTTCTGCTTCGTGATCTGTCACTGACTGGATTTTTTTACAGTATGAAAGCTAAGCAATCTCTATACACACATTAAAATGCATTACCAATCAAAATTTAACTCTTCAGTGTTGGAAAATGTGAAAACCAAGCTGCCTTGCAGGAACATGCTGGCATCAAAGACACAGTTTTGATACAGTATATCTGATGCTGGGAGAACCAGCTATCATGTTATATGTAGGAGGCTAGAAAACCCCCGTCATTCAGCTGCTGCCAATTTTTTCATCATTTCTTGTTGCTCTTGCCTTGTTTTTCTATGGGTCAGAAGACCAAATATATTACGCAGCCTTTTATATTCTTAGAATGGCATTTGATTTTTACAGCACATTTTGATCACTTCAATTCTGACTTTAAATGTTGTATGTTAGTAAAATGGGAAAAAGCAATATCCCAGAGAATAGATCCTGGTGTTCTCTTTTGCTGAAGACTATCTGAGGCATAGACAACTATTTTCTCTTCAGCTAAATTTTGCCATCACTTGGCATTCTCTGAGGTGACGCACTCCTTCAAATTATACTGACAGTGAAGGAGGCATTCAACTGTCTGTATTATAGGAGATATGCATTTAAGAGAATATGATAACAATAAAAGCATACAGTTGTTTCATAAAACATCCAAACCAGACTTCTCCATAGTTTCTTTATGCTTTGTTCACTCAGAAGGATTTCTGTTGATAGGCTAAGCAATTCTGACATTTGAGAAGAACATTCTCACATTCAGAACGTTTTGCTCTCTACAACTACCTGAAAGGAGGTTGCAGTGAGGTGGGGGTTGGTCTCTTCTCCCAAGTCAAAAGCAATGATGGTTGGACTAGATGATCTTAAAGGTCCCTTCCAACCTAGACAATTCTGATTCTATGTTTCAAAAACTTTTTACTGAGACATGTTGCTTATCCTAGATATCACAGCGCACTGAGGCATGGGGGCAGCAATTCCAATACACTGAATGCAAATATGATGCACTTTTTATACTCTAAAGGACAAACAGTAAATCACTTTTTGTTCTATACCAGTTCATTCCTTTTAGTGGAGTACATTTAAAGAGAAGGTGAGATGCTTTTCACTTTCCTAACAGA
The DNA here is from genome assembly GCA_025769975.1 of Gallinago jamesoni. NCBI lineage: Eukaryota > Metazoa > Chordata > Aves > Charadriiformes > Scolopacidae > Gallinago > Gallinago jamesoni. The sequence continues at coordinate 73,417,316 of JAOQGH010000012.1, read as the reverse complement.
AATAGATTTCTGCTGACTCCAAAATAAGACATTAGATTCTTTTCATATGACTGTCAGATATTAAGAAAAGATAATACTTTACAGAGAGAAGTTGGTAAACGGATACATTTCCTTGGGTAAATCTCAAGCTAATAAAGTATTTGGGGAAAATATTCTATAACCTTTATATTGTATGCCAAGTGAAGCTCATCTTTTAATTACTTCAAAAATATTTTTACTTTTTTTATAATGACCTCTTGTACATTAGGAAAAATTATAAAGGAAATGAAAGTTTGTGTCCTGTCACTAGACCACAAGGTTATGTCCTGTAGCAATGGCTTCTGAGCATGCCGAAGGCCTCCGAGGGAGGCAGGTGGGCAGTGCCATTTCTTTCCTCCTGTTTTGGGATTTTGTGGTTTCTCATCCATCAGCCCTTAAAGAAAGAAAAAAAAAAAAGGCAATAAATATCATATAATTCATAGGATTATGGAAGTCAAAAGTGTGCTTCAAAGTGTGAGGTAAATTTTTGATTTCTGAACCAAATTTGGAGCTTTGGCACGATTCAGATAGTTACGTGGAAAAATGGTTGCTTTTTAGTCTTGAATTCACCTTTTTTTCTCCTCTCCTTTCACTTCCTGAGGCATTTTGGTGACAATATGAAGAATTTTATGTCAGATGTAGAAATAAATTAACAGGATGAGAAGATGTGTTGAAAATCCAATATCTCACCCATCTGTTTTAAAAGAACTTGTGGAAACTCAATTTTGGATTTTCTTAAAGTTGTTTTTGAAAATCAAGCTAAACAATTATGACAAATAAACAATTAGGTCTTAGTAGTTTTTATCACAACACAGAATTTCAAAGGGGTCAGAGTGTTCAAAGTAGGCCCTTTTAAGTTTGTGATTCCTTAGGTAACATTTTGTATACTTCAAAACTTCCATTTTCTCTCAGAATTCATGTCACTGTATCCCATTCCTATTTTTCACTCAAAATTGTTGACGTTACATTTTCATCATAAATTTCCTTACTGTCAGTCTTTTATGCAATTAAATCTCTGGAAGTGCTGTGAAGGAAACAGTCTTTGGTTTAGGAAGCTAGATTATTTACGGTTCAAGATTTTTGAATTCTACAGAGTTAAAATAATAATTTTGTATTTTTCACATTCCTTACATTTACCTGGGTAGATACAGAAAGGTGGAATAAAAACACAGATCAGATATCAAAGTGTAAATCATCAGTATAACAATGGATAGAGGTCAACTCATTTATATCATCTCAGCTAATGACAGGACATGGTTTATATTCCTAAATTTAGTATCCATGGATTGAAGCTTTTCTCCCTTATGAATTCCTTTTCTGTTTCAGATCCTATTGTAGTTCAGTCTTCTTTTGCTATAGAACTGAAACTTGGAAAACAGACTCTGTGCATTATTTTTCTTACTTTCTAGAATGTATGTTGTTAAATTTTTCTTCATGTGTGCTTTCTGTGATATACTAGCATTATTATTTTGTTTCAAAATCTTAAAGAAATCAATAGGACAAAAATCATAAATACATTTTCCCAGCATTAGCCCTAGGCAATAATAAAAATATAAATGGATACGTATGCTTTTGTGAGAGTGAGCCATACATAATATACTACTACTATCCTTCCCACGAGTGTAAGTTAGAATGAGCAAACACAGGATGGTTCTGCTTGAGGGTGATAGGGTGATGAAGCCACAGGTAATGAAAATACAAATCAAATGGCGAGTTCCTTATGCAATTAACTTTACCTTCTAGAAGGGGATTAGAGCAGGATTGGACATAGCCAGCATGTTAAAGGGGACTCCAAAATAGAAGTCCATTTCAGAATACACGATGCTATCACTTTGGCTTTTTTTTTCCCCCAATCTGTCCTTGGTGCAAGGAAAAATTCTCCTCCTGCCAAATATATATCTTCTTGCTGGCCAGCTTCATTGCTTACAGATGGTATATCTCTCTTTTGCTGCAACTCACTAAGTACCAGAGACCTCATGCCTATAACTAAATGGCAGCCTAAGTTTTTTGTTAAGTTCATACAAAAGTCTTACAAACCTTAATAAAATCAGTCTTACTGATTGTTCTCTAAAAATTAAAACAAGTATTTTCCGTACAATATTTGATTGCTTTAATAAGGGGGCATATAACTATTACGGACAAGGTGTTGTAGGATACCCACATCCTCTTGAACTCTGAAAAAAAGAATGTTTTATTTCTCTCACACATGGTATCATATACACTAGTTACATGGTATATGAGAAATATTAGCAAATATGTGATTTATGTGTGTGTCTAAAAAAACCCTAGGCATTGAACATCATATGTCCTGTCTGTTTACTGTGAGATATAATTTGCACACTAATGATATTTTCAGTATGAAGACGGCTGACTTTGTCAGTGATGAAAAGTTTCAAGGTGTTTTCATCTTTTGCACCAAATAAAGTGCCTGTAAACAGATGATTTATGACTCGTTATGTGACCTGTCTCAGTAATAATGAAATATTCAAATACCATAACCTTTCCCATCTGTTCAGTGAACAGCTGTGACTTGGTGTTTGGCATCTGATCTTTGCAACAATTAAACTCACTCTTTACTGAAGTAACATGGGTGATGATGTATTAGAGGTCAGTAAGATTTTCAAATGGATCAGTTAAACTAATGCACACAGATGCACTTGAAGCCTATTCCTAGCCCAGGATGAAGATCACAATCGTTTCTGATCTTGAAGAGCTTCAAAGAAGAGGAGGAAAAGCTGGTGTCTGAGTTTTCAAAGATTCAAAACAACATTGATCAGATGATGAAAATCTCCTCATACAACACTTAAAAATATTGTTTGCTTTTCAAAAATACATATAGCAAAATTAGAAATGCACCTTGGCAAATTATAAAACTTTGGTTGGAATCTGCGGAATTCCAGTGTTTATTGTCTGTTACTGGTCTATTCTGGTATTTATATAAATTTTCTTCATTTTTCATAGATGCATATTGCATATTAATTCCAGAAAATTTTCAAAGTGAAATGAAATACAGCTTGATAGATCACAGAGAAGTAAGTATTGTAAGTGCTGTTGAAATTCTAAGCGACTTGCAAGTACTCAGAAATCTCAAGTATTTCAAATGTCTACTTTCTGCAACCTGAGTTTTCTGTGTAAGTTTGGTACGCTGTGCACAACTTCATTGCATACTTCTGTCAGGCTATGGAGTGTCTCAACAAGAAAAAGCAAACTTTGTTATCAACTTTAAAATATCCTTTATTCTTTTAAAAACATATACTCCAGTATAAAATATATAATGGAATAACAATTTTATAATTTTAATTGGAATCCTTTCTGGTTTAAGAGATGTTGACTACAGATGAACAGGCTTGCTATAGCCTTGGTACTACTGGTCATTTCTGAGTTCCAGTACAAGAAATTGAACTTGCTTTTGCTGAAGCAGAAGGGGAAAGAGAATATCTTGTTAATGGTGCTTGACTGCATCTTCAACAGTCTTTTGTTCCTCTGCTTCCGCAGCAGCTTTCCTCTTGCAGCAGAGGACTCTGGGGTCCTAACTTCACTGCTACCACCTTTGATGTCTTCAGTCCTCGTTTTCTGCATGTCTTTGATTTCTCCCATGAACTCTAGTAATAAACATTTAACCCTAATTGTGCTTATGGTATTTTCCTTCACAAAGGTGCTGAGATTTGTCTGGACCTTTTTGATTTTTTTCAGCTCCTTCATCCCCATATCATCATGGAAATAAATTTTGACTTGAAGATACGTATTATAAATGGTTCTGAGTTGAGGAAGAAATGAAGAAATATTGTATCAAAGTACATGGTTTATCCTAAGTAATTTTTCCTCCTATCTATTTGTAACTTGTCATGGTTCGGGCCAGGTCGATCAATGACAAGACAACAGATGCTCTCCCCTACCTCTTGCTCCAATGAGAGGAAGAAGAAAGAATAATATTTATGAAAAAAATTAAACTACTTTAATGAGGCATTAGTAATAAAATAAAAAGAAAATAATGAAATAGATGCAATACGTATATATACAAAACTGTATCAAGCTCCCAGGGAGATGTCACTGGCAGGCACTGGGAAAGTTCCAGACTGCTCTGGGAACTAGATTCCAGAACACTTTGATCAGGATCAAAGGCAGACAAACCAACAGGGTTCTTCTCAAATGTCAGTCACTGAAGAAAAACAGCCATTGAGAAAGATGCCAAAGAGGAAGAACCAAAGCAAGAAAAAGGCCCTTGAGAAGGAGCCAACCTGACCCTTTTGGCTCCCCAGCTTTTACACCGAGCGCGGGGGCAGATGGGATGGAGCACCCTATTGGTCAGTTTGGGTCACCTGACCTGCCCAACCCTTCCCCATAGGTGCAACCCCTCCACGGCGTAAACCACCAAGTCAGCTGACCCCCCCGTTGCCACGGCAACAAGGATAAGCAAGAGCCTCTCTCAGTAAACAGGAAGTTGGCTCCGCTCCACCCCAAACCAGGTACTTTCCTGTCTTACTTTTCTTCTAATACCTGATTAATATGTGGTCATTTGAGTCCTAACGATAGACTGCTGTAAGATTCTCCCTAACGATTTCTTCGTTCTATCCAGAATAGTGCCTCAAAACACTTTATCTCTAGAGAAGTGTATTTCATTTTGTTCTGCAATCGCGTGCCATTACCTTAACACTTGAAATACATGACTTTATCATTGTTTTGGAAACTTTGCTGATTCAAATCTTCAAGTGTTTTAACTTAAAGTATTGCTAGTTTTCAGTGGATTTCTATTAACTTGTTCTTTCCTGTAGTTTTCAAAAACTGATCATTTAACTGCATCTTTCACACCTCTGGTTGTGCTGTAATATATTACAGGACCTAATTCTGTGAGATAAATTTCTTAGAGACAATTCCTTTTTCTGATATTTATCTGTTTATTTGGTCTTGAAAGTATTCTCTAAATTGGTCTGTTTTCTCTTCTACTAACTTTTCGGCCTGTTTCTCTTGCTCAGACTGTCCAGGTGGTGGAAACAATAGGTTACGTGGGAGTTACTGAACACACAAAACCTTTTGTCACCATGCCTTTAGTCAGCCGCTTAATCTGTTAAAAGTTATAATTTTAACCACAACAATTTTTAAGCTGCTCTCTGTTTCAGTCCAGTTTTGGGGTAATGTTTTTTTTTTGTTGTTGTTTCTGGTTTTTATTATTTTTTTTCTGACATTTTTGCAGATGTAATATTGGTTCTAGTTTATCTACTTATTTTCCCTTAGCTTTGTATGCCCTCCTTTATTGAAGATTTTGGCTTTGTTCAATGGAAAACAGTCATAGTTGTGATAGTTGACATGTGGATTGAGAACGCTGCTGAATGTCCTTGCTGTTGTCTTTTGTCATCAACTTTCTTTATAGTTTTTGTTTTCTGTCATTTTTACTGATTTGTTTTTGTCACACTTAGACCACTTCTGTGTTTGATTCCTCTTGTACTCTGATATCCTAAAGACCTGATCTAAATATCTTTTTCAGTACTTAGAAGTTCCAGTGCCTTTAAGTGTAGAATTTTGAGTTAGTTGAGAAATCTCTGCCTGGGAGCAGTGTATACAAATTTTGTACTGTTTTGACTGTGGGGATGTCATCACATTGACCGTTTCTTTGTCTAACCTGATACTGACAGCTCCAGTCTTGTAATTTATGTTTTCTGTACAGATAGCACTGGGAAATGTTTTCAACTCAGTTGGAGGCTGGAATTAAAATATATTATTTATTCGTTAGGAATTTATTTATAGACATTGTTGTGAAAGCAATATTTTTCAGTTGGCTACCAGTTTTGTATTAGCTTCCTGTTGCACAGGTCTTAGTTTCCTATAAGTTTTAGGTATGGTGAGAAAGTTTGGAGTTTTCTCTTTCATTTTGACTTGTAAAATTAATTATCCATCATTTTGACTCTTTCTGGAGACTTTAAGATAATAGCAATTTCAGAGATCAAAGCAAGTGTTTGTGTACTTAGAAAATGCTCCTTTCTTCTATAGAAATTTCGTAATTCTGAATTGTCTATTTCTTTTCAGGTAAAGAGATGTTAATAGATCAAACCTCTAAATAGAAACATAGCATGTGCTTTGGCTTTTTTTTCAGCATTCTGAAGTGTGTAACTGATATTGAACTTAAGAAATAACGTTTAGATCCTGCAATTATATATAATGACTATCAGAAGAGGAAAAATAGCTTGAGTTACTGGAAGAAATACAACTATATAGACATGGAATACAAGAAAATAATTTAATTAAATTTTGAATCTAAAAAACATGCTTTCTAATGAAATTTATTGTTATACATTCTTTAATTCATTATAGAAACTAGATGAGTAAGTAACAATACAATCAGAAGAGTGAAATAACAGTTATCTAAAGATATGCTGATGCATCTGTTGTGTTGTACATCAATTTTTGGAGGCTTTGAGAGGTATTACTAAATGAAATGTTACCAGTGGTATCAAACATAACAAAAATAGCTAAGATCTATATATAGTGTCTGGTAAGACCTGAAATCTGTTTCTCTGTGCAACCATTTTCCAAATTATACTTACGCATATTTAAATGACTTTATACATCTCTTGCCAGGGTAGTCATAAGTAAAAATTCAGCATTGAAATGTTTGCAGAAATAAGATTATAGTATCATAGCATAGTTTGTATTGGAAGGGACCTTTAAATGTCATTTGCTCTCTTCCCCCTGCAATGAGCAGGGACATCGTCAACTAGATCAGGTTAATCAGATATTCAGGCCTGAGGAAAATTTCAAACATAAGTTCATACTCTCTTTGATAGAAACATTTTTATCTCCAGAATTCATTTTTTAAAACTTTTTCTTGAATTTTTTCTCCTGAAGTCACAAAAATACTTTTATTTCTACTATTTTCTTTCTTTCCAAAATGTTTTTACAGTGTTAAGATATGATTAAAGCCGCAGTGTAGCTAGCTATGAACTGTGAGGTGTACTTAACCTGCAAAGATGTACTGTAATATTTTGATCCTGAGGGCAAAATATTTTGGTTTCTATCATTATATGTATATAAATTATGAAGAACTGCTGGCATGACGGCAATAGAGAGCATTTGAAACCCATTTTTAAAACAGATTCTTAGGAAGTGGTAAAACAAAGCCAGAAAGCTAAAGCACGTCCCTGTATTATAATTTTCAAGCTAACAACTGTAATAAAACAAAACCAATAGTCTTTTTAAAACCGTATGGAGAACCAATACCTTTGATTTTTATGCAAACATCTGATTTTTATATAAATATCATAATCTTGGAAAGACCTAGCAAATAAAAAATACCCAAGGGTATTTATCCAAAGGTTTTTAGGAATCTGTATATGCTAATTGAATGCTTTTGCAGTTCTATTAAGCAAAAAAATTCTGTGTTAATTATGCATGATTCTATGTAGAGTAAATTTTTACATTAAATAAAATTAACTTGTTTACATTAAAATAGGAACTTTCTATGCTGTAGCTAGCATTCCAAAATTGTGTTATGAGCGATCTAAGTGCAAGCAATTATATATATTTATAATAAGCCTATTAGAAAAGCTCCAAATGAAGTCTACTGTTGACATGGGTGGAAGGAAACATAGAGCCTAAGACGAGCACTTGGTTATGATAGACTGATAAGTGGTAGAATCATTGCTCTTTACTCAAATTAATCAAGTTCGTACTTTGAGTTTGCAGGTACTTCTTATCCAGATAGGAAATGTTACTATGCCAATGCAGAGATAATTGTCTATTGAAATAAGCCACATACAGGCACTTGATTCTTCTGCAATCCTTATTTCTGCCTCCAACCTCTGTTCTTGTTTTCTAAGATAATTTCTCCAATACTTTTAACTACACATCAGCATTCATTCAAATATAATTTTTGTTCTTGAGCTTCTAAATTTGTGTCACCAGTGTGCTTTTCACTGCACGCATGGGGAAGTGTTCAAAATAACTAGTGTCATAACTGAATGAGGGCAGGCGGATTTGGGGGACAAAAGGGAAAGAGAAAAAAAAAAGGGGGGGGGGTTATTATGTCAGGATATTTCCAACTAGCCATCAAAATTGTCCAACAAGGTAGTTTAGGTAGCAAGTTGACTGGATTACTTCTTGCTGGGTGGGATTTGGGATGGGGACAATATAGACCTCAAATGTGTTTAGTTTAGAATCGGGAAAAGGGTAGATAAGAAATCTGCTCAAGATTTCATTCAGTGAGACATTGGACAAAGACCAATGGCTAGGGAGACCACCTCATGCCTCCTGGATGGTTCTTTCATTGGGAAGAGGGCTTGCTTTTGATCCATTACATATTTCCTGGTTGATGCCACCTCATCAGGTTTTTTTCTGCTGTCTATCTGTACTTCCTGACTGAAATCTGAGCCTAAGCACTTTGGTTTTTTGTGATGATCTACTCACTGTACAGTCCAGATATGGAAGGTTGGGGACTTTATTAATGTGCTTTAGCTTCAGGAGCTGAGTTATCTGAATGATCTTTGCAGATCTGATGCATTCCCAATATCACTTTAGCAAAGTGTTAGCTAAGATACATGAAGTCTGTTTACTTTTTGTGCATCACAAGCCTTGTTTAAAGGGGTCTGTGATGCCATTCCAAGTTTACAATTTTGCGGTTTTCTGTTAAGATTCTCTTTCAACTGAGGTGAAATTCCAAGCTTGTTATTCTTGTCTTGTGTACACAATGTGAGGTAGCAGATATCTGCAAGGGTACAAAGCCATACTAATCTGTTAATGTGGGAAAAGATAGAATGATAATGCATGTATGTGTGTATGTATGTATACAAATTCAGCATACTGCTATCTAATTCTGTAAAACTTAATTTCAACCAAAATAGATCTGGAACATCATATCCACTGCAAAATTGCCTTTGCTTAAAATACTAAATCAGACAGTTACTGAACTGTAATGAAAACTGAACATGCAGCAGACTTTGCAATTATTTGAGCTTTAATAAAATGAAAGAAATTTTGGATGTAGTGTGAACAAGCTTTTGGAAAATGTTATGCTTATTCCAAAAATAAAGCACATAAGAGTTTGAATGTGAACAATTGAAAACAAATTTATTTAGCAAAATGCTTTGGGTTATTCACATGTTCTAACAGAGATTAGTGAGTACCTACATCCTTATTACTGTGAAATGTGTAAAAGAGGCTTATTGTAGACTTTTGTTCAGAGGAAATAGTGCTGCGGTGCTGTCAAAATGTTAAGAACCATTCAGCAGAAGTAGTAGTACATAACTATCAAGTTAATGAATCTATATAAAGTGTGTGTGTATCACTTTCTGTAAAGATGGATGGATCTGATCTTTCCACTATCACCCACTATAACTTGAGTATTATTTTTCAATTTACATTTTCTGAGAGTTGTAAGGGAGAAAAAGTTGTAGATAATTCGTCAAACAAAAAGGCAATCTCTGGTGAGTTCCTGATTTCGTGTAATGTTTATGTGATTTTGGGTATGTTGATCTACTTAGTTCTCCACCTCCATAAACAAAATCATTCACTTGAATGGCGATACCCATCACCCAGATAATGTGGTGATTAACTGTAGGGTTATGCAGATATAATAATAACATTTTTTTACAAAAAAACCTCCTTTATTTATGCCTCCTCAAAGGAATAAATGCCTTCTTTATATTTTCCACCCTTGGAAAACTCTTCGGTTCCATTTTGCTCTTATTTAGTTAAGTCATGCTCTCAGTTACAATTCTTGTCCAGAGCAATTGTAAGAAAGTGAACTATTCATTGCATGTTTCTCTGGCTAGAATATTTTTGTGTTAAAGACAAAGATATTACTTTCACAGAAGCTCACATTTAATCAAAGAGCATTAAAAGAAATCTTCATCCTAGTCAGAATTTGCCAAGTCCAAGAGGGAAGCAGAGATACAGTGATGCCAAACTAGACAAAAATATGTTAGTATTTATTATGTATTCTCATTAAATCAGGAGGCATCAGGGTTTAATAGACTTGAAGTGCAATTGAGTCCAACCAGCTGTCTGGAAAACCTTTGTGTTGTGCACCTGTTCAAATATGATTATTATGCCTTTTTACCTCATCGATGATTTTATTTATTTCTATGTCTGCACTTGCAAATACCTGAAAACATTTTATTTGACAAATTAAACTCAGAAAAATGTATAGAAAATCTGCAGAAAGAAAAATGAAAGGGGGATTCTGCTCCATTGAAGTGGTAAAACTTTGAAGCACATACACTCCCTGGTAGTTTGCTCATTCCAGTTTATTGTGGCAAACATATAAAGGTGTACGAAAGGCTTTTGTGAGTCCCTTACGTTTTTTTTTTTTTTATCATTAATTACTATGAATTCACTTGCTACATTATTTAATACATTGTCTGAATGAAAGAGGTCAAAATATGGGTGAAACTGCATTTTAGCATGAGAGAGATTTTTAAACTGCTTACATTCTTTTAATGGTATTCCTTACCAAAAAGATACAGAAACGAAATGTCTAAATAACATTTCAAAAAGCTTTCTTTTTAGATTTGGTTCAGATAATGTGTCATATTTCTTGTATTATTTCTCAGTTGTGATGATTATGTTATAATTGATATGTCTGCGATGTTGAACAACCATTTCAGAAATTCATTTATCTACTATTTGCCATTTATCTTTTAATGATTTATTTGTTGTTTCTCATTTTACTTATAGCTGCTGAAAGATACCCACATCATATTTCAAACCAAAGAACCTGTGAAGTACAGAGAATTATATTTTTTTTCTGGTGTATACACTCAAAATAATGAAAACTGTTTACTCCTGATTTGCTTTAGTGCAACTGCAATTTTTTCTCTTTACTATAGATTTTTTTCAGTTTTATTTTTCTACCCTACTGTTCAAAACAGACATTTTCCAAAATACAGAAATACAAAATCCACGCCCCCCTACCACACCATAAACCCCAGTTGCTTTTAATTGCATAAGGGTAGTAACAGTATGATGCCAAGTTCTGGGGGTTTCTGAGAAGTAATATTTACTTTTAAAAATATTTTTATTCTCTTAGTAGCTTGGAATATTTCCATCTAAAATCATTCTAGGCAAATTCTTTAACTAGGTTCTAAATCTAAATCAGAACACCTGAAAGCCTATAAAAGCCTTCTTCCAGGATATCTTACCAATGTATCTGCAAGTATCACTCAGCAGTAGCAGAAGCACTGAATAATTTAGAATAATCAATCCCAGTCTGACTGTTTGAACTAAAGGAGCAGAATCTTTAAGCAAAGATTACCTGACACAGCTGGGAAGTGCCAAGAAAGCCCACTTGAGACAGTTTAGTGGAAAAATAAACAGGGAGGAAAAGTCATTGTGCAGTACACAGCTTGTATTTAAAATATAATCAAAGACCTTTAAAATGCTGTTTAATCAGACGTGAAAAGAGAATTATGAGAGTACTGAGTTCTCAGTCTGTGTGTGAAAACCCATGTAGATTTTGCAACATAGCACACTTAAAAGTCGTGTATCTTCCTTTTTTTATTTTTATTTTTATTGGAGTCTTAAACAGGACCTTATGGTCTCAAATCATACAAGAAATATACTAATAATAACTGATTTTCTGAACACCACCCGTTTTTCCCTCCTGCATATGTGCTTGTATTTAGGAAACTTTTCCTAACTCTATAAAGAAAGGCTTGAAATAAGAACTCCTTTAAAATTCAGTAAGAACTGGAGACTAAGGACTGAAGTCTCTGTTAGTTGCCTCACCTGCTGTGACACTGAGAGTTCTTTGTTCTGTAATACTGCTCAAGCTGGCAGGGGAGTTACTGCTCGAAAGGACTTCACACAGCAAGAGGCACATTGAGGTTGGTGGCAAAATACCCAGGTATGATATGCAGCGATACTAGTTCAGCCTGTGAGTTTATCTGAGACACTGCTGTTGGTCCTGAAAAACAGTAGAGTTGGTACTTCATAAATTAATGTCCAACAATAACAGTGGTTACTTGAGGAGGGTTTGTCTCTTCAAAATTTAAATGCTTATAACACAAGTATCAGAACTAGTTTCTCAGACAGTCAGTGGAAAGAAAAAAAATAATGCTCCATTCTAAAATAGATCAGATGAAATGTATAATGGGTTCCTATTATTTAGAATAGTTCTTTGGTCTCCTAATGGTTAAATGCAAATTCTTTTATGACAAAGAATGATTCTGTTTCTTTGATCCCCTGGAAAGTAAAATGGTACAATCCTTACCAGGAGGTCTTTGTTTTAATATACAATATAGCTGGAAATCATATTTTAAAGTCCAGATATATTTTTGTTTTTGTTTATAAAGTATTATTCTATGAAATAATTACCCTAATAATTAGGGTATAATTATTAGGTGTAATAATAATCTAGATATTTTTGATAGGAAAAAACCAAGTCCAAATGTTCTAAGATTTCTTAAGACTAAACATTTGTTTCTTTCTTCCAAATCATATCTATTGTTCAATGTGGAAATGCACATTATTTTATTATCATAACAATAAATACTGGAATAGATTGCTCAAAGACATTGTAGTGTCCTGCTAGTGGGCATTTTTAGGAACAGATAAAAAACGTGCCAGAAATGACGTTTGTCTACCGACATGGTGATAGAACAATCTCCTGATGCCTCTTTCTGCCTCATTTTCTAAGGTTGTGGTTTATCCAAACTATAAAAAAAGTACCAAGGATGTGTGATACTTCATTTTAATTCAGAGAAAAAAAAAAGGTTTAAATCATGGAACTCCTTATGGACTTGAAATTATGCTGCCAATGCAGTGTTGTGTTGACCAGTAGTAATGGAGACGTTAGCCTCAGTAATTTCTTCAGACTTCGGGAACCTCCTGGCTGACTAGTTGAACGTGGTAGGTGACTTCTCCGATTCTGCTCCTCTTTAAAGACAGATTAAGGATCACAGGATCCTGGGAGCCTAGTGTGTTGAGGGAGAGGATTTTGCCATCTATTTTTCCCTCATGATTGAGTCTAATTGCTGCTGGGAATAGTTTTGTGTCTAGGAAAAAAAAATTAAAAAAAAAATTTAAAAACATGCTTCTTTAAAGGAACACCAGGAGTGGATGCAGCTACAGAGGAGAAAGTGTATTATCTTTTTGGGTAACCTATATATATATTCTATATATATACACACATATATACCTTGTGAGTTTGGTAACACTGCACAAGAGAATTCATCCATATTGCTAGACTGTGTTCATTTCACTTTTTTTTTGTTTTGTTTTATTGCATACACAGTCTTTCTGCAGTTCTATGTATTCTATACAACAGCAAGATGTATGTTAGACTTTTTTTGTGTATATATTTATAATGAAGTGAAAGTTCAGTTTACAAGGAAGTTCTACCTCCTGAATAGATATTTTGTCAGGGTTTTTAAGCAGGTCTCCGGAATCAAATATTAATGGTCTAATGGTAAATTAGGGTCTTAAAATCCTCAACTTGTTAGCATTGATGACAATCTAGGTAATATTACATACCACGTCTTGGCCACAAAATAGAAAATATACCTGCAGCACACAGAAATTACTACCCTTGTGCTTGCAACATGAGCTTCACACAGAGGAGATTTAATAGTGTATTTCAACACAATTCTCACAGACATCAAAACTGTGTGAATCATTAATTCATGCTTTATGTATCGCTATATCAGATACCACCAAGTAAAATAGTGTGTCAAAACACATGTGAGCTCCAAAATATGTTGTCCCTGCCAAAGAGGACAAACCAGGCATGGTAATACAGTGAACCTGTTAAAAGTGATTGATTCATCTCTCTATGGAAATGTAGTTTGCTCCCAAAGCATAGTTATTAGGATGCATCCTTTCCCTGCTGCACAGGTGTTGCTATGAGTATGATTTTTTTTACACTGGGGAAAGACAGATAATTCAGTAACACATGGAGCATTATTTCAAATAATACGAGCTACAATATAAAACAGGTAGAAAATACTCTCTGGCTTGACTTATCATTTGTATGTTCCCTCTTGCCCAGTTTTGCTGCATTGTGTGTAGCTATGCTTTTTTCTTTGTTGCAAATTTGGTTGGTTGGTTTGTTTTCTGTGTTTGTTTTTCGTTGTTGTTGTTATAAATAATGACATTTTTACAGCCACAGATTAACTACAATAATAAAATTTTAAAATAATTTTTAGAATATAAAATTGATGGCAGAGAAGTATGTAACAGCTGTTAGAAAGCTTACTAACTAATAACTGTGAGATAGATATTAGTTTGTGCAAAGTTCACACTACTTCTAAGCTGTTGTAATTATTTAGCAAACAAAATATCAGGGGTGGAAGAGTTGAGTGCTGATGATTTCAGGTCTACTGATAATACAATGTCTTTATATGTGCCAGGTCCAGCTGCACCCACTATAACCTGTGATATGGTATACATGAATAAACAAGATGCTTGGCAAATGCTGGTTCTTCTGTCCTTCATTGACTGTTGTGCTCTGAGGGACTGTTGGGCTTACATGTGTGCTGATCAATTTGTAATGGTCTCTGGTATCAGGATACCTCAAAAGGATTATTCACATCTAGTAAGAATCTGATTCTACCAAAAATGCTGCCATATTCCATGTCTACAGGACAACTGAGATGGAGATCCAATGATAATACCATAACTGAAAGTTAATGCTAAGAAACAAGTCTGAAGTGACTACTATGTATTTACCTCAAGAAAACTGGTCAACAGAAATCATATTAAAGAATTTACTAGTACCTAAAAATCTTGATGAAGATTTTTTCTTGATGAAGACATTTTGATTTTGTGAGTGATACAAATTACGTTTATTAGAAGTTTGTTAGTTTTTGTTTGTTTAAATCCAGCCTTTTGTCAATGTGTACCTCTGCTTCTGTGAAAATTCCTTTGGTTTGGCTGTGTGTGTCACTTCTGCCACCTTTTGTGTTGGATCAGCCAGGGACGTGGCAATATGCAGGCAGAGGTCTATTCTTTCATCAGTCTGACCCTGTGGAGAAAGGAGGGAAAGATAGAAAGGATCAAGTGCTTCTCTGTTCCCTGCACAAAGACTTTCTTCCTCAGGTTTTTCTCTGCTTACCCACTGCACTATATCCATTTTATCTTGTAGAAGTTTAGTTAAGTCTGAACTGAAGAGTTGAAGGTACACATCTGCCAGTAGGAAAATGTAATTTGAAATCCAGTTTCATTGAAATAGCACAGTGTCAGTACAGGGGTGAGTTTGGATCATAAAGTTTTGGGTTTTTTTAATTGTAAAATTAAACATCAGAAATGAATCCAAGTTTTACATATTTGGCTTGTTTATATATGTTTAAAATACTTTAAATTCATTTGTGACCTTTCACTTTCCCGAGGTTGTAGGTTTTAATCATTATAACTTGTCATTGCCATTTATTTACTGCAGTTAAAAAATCCACGTGTAGAAGGGCAGATTCTTTAAGCAGAGGAGTTATGCCATTCTCCCTCTGATTTTTTTTTTTTTTTTATAGCAAACAGCATTGCATCACAACATGTGTCAAAGTAAACCAAACCATGGAAAACTTATTTTAGGTAAATGACTGAATTGTGCACATCATATAAAGTTGACACCGTTAGTAATTTTTGGAGAGACTTGCTGCAGTGGAGGGCACCTTGCTCCATGAAGAAGTGTAGAAACTCAACCAGAGCCAGGACTCCATGCCTTCATATGGAAAGGAAAGATAAACTCGTTGCTTAGTAGCTATTATTTCCATCTCCCCTACTTATAGAAATTCCCCGATTCTGAAGACCTTCTTACCTCCTCCCCTTACCTTTTGAATACCGCTGCATGCTTTTGTAGCTCTCTTTGGTGGCAGTTGTTGAGTAAGGGAAGAGCTGTAATTAACTCTTCAGTTGAGATCACAAAACATAGCCACTGTAGCATAAAATAGAAAATTAAAATGCATACATCATATGTGCTTTTGTGCTTTTTTTTTTTGAAGTTCTAATTGTACGCTGCCAAGTCACAGACATCTTCACAATATGTCTAAGATCAGTATGTCTTTAGATTCTGTTCCTTTCCATAATTTAGGTTCTTGGTCATAGAACTGAAAATAAAAGACTTCGGTAAAAAGTTACACACAGGGATTTCAAAATATGGGAACCTACCTTTTCAGATTTTCAGTGAAATATTGAATCAAATAATAATAATTCCCATTTGCGTATAGTCAGGCTGAAATACTTACCTTGTTTATTATCGGTGAGCCTCCCTACTGGTTCTCGTTATCTGCGCAAGAAGTTTGCATGCTAGTTACAAATTAATCAAAAAATTATGTAAGTGGATCATAGCATTTTGGAAATCCACAGGCTTTGTGTTGCTGGACTGCATTCTGTGATGTATTGGTGCCTATGGTTCTAGCTATCTTGCTGGAAGCCAGAGAACTCAGCTCCACCATTGCTTCACACAACACAGGCTCGCCTTGAAAGACTTTTTCTCGCTGGCAGATAAAACTGGAATTTGGAAACGATTCACTGTGATCTTACATATAAACTGTTACTTTTATTTTTCTTCAGTGTTAGTAGCCAGTGAAAGTTATGGATCATTACTGCTATGCAATAATTTCTTTTATCGGTTGTTTTTATTGGCTAGTTTTTGTACTACATTTTGTAAGACTAACTTTGAGTAAGAAGAAAGCGAGCCCTCTGTCAGGTAACCAACATTTAGTGTGCAGTGAAAAAATTGTGGAATATAATGCGTGTGTTGATAACTAAATAAAGACTTTTACACTTAGAAATTGTTTCTCACATTGGTTCTGTTGAAAAATAAAGATATTACGTAATACAGTTTTACATATTTATATGTCTTATAAGTCTGATTCAAAGTGCAGTAATTTTAACAAAAATGCTTTTAATAAGGTTACTGGATTCTGTAATTGTTTTCCTGTAGTGACTTTCAGTGTTAAAGGGAAAATATTTTTATTCTTTTTCCTCTTCCTCGTCTTCTTCCCCCGTTCTCCAACTGCTAGCTTTTCAAACTCAGCCTACTGTCTAAATGCTGAGACACAACCATTTTGTTATGTCTCAACTTGTAGGAAGGATGAATTCGATCAGAAATTAGCAGTCTTTCTGGTGGTGAAACAACATCTTTTTCCCTATTTTATAGGTCTTTGGATGGGTGGTCATAGGAATAAACTTGCACAGTGTGGGTTGTATTTTTTTTCTTTCTGTAAACTAAGCAGCTGCAATAATCTCCTGTTTCAGCTGTACTTCTGCTGCCTTCTGTACAAACCGGGTGGGTATTGTAGACATACATGCCCAACTTACACCTATGAACAACTTTAGGGTGGAGGAATATAATAAGAAATGTGACAATAGTGGTGGTAGGTGTTTTGCACACTGGATGAGGAAAGGGCACAGTGGAACTTCATTTCTTCAGTCTGTTTCCAGATGTGTGCTTTGGCCTGCTTGGCCTGCCCTCTAATATCCTCTGCGTAATGTGCTCAGTTAAAATGGTATTTTGTTTGAAAATATGGAAATATTTTGAAATCGATCATTGCTTTTTGCACATAAAATAGATTTTGCTTATCTATTTGCAAATATATCCTACCACCTTGTGATCTACACTACAGGGGAGAGAATTTGCTCAGTTCTCTATAAACTGACAGATTAGGTTGTGTATAAGTGGTTCACAGGCCTTCTGGACTGAAGCAGGGATCTGTCTCCTAATCCTTCTGATGTTTACTCTATTCATATTTTTTTTAAGAGTGGATTTAAACTGTGAGAGTTGTTGGGCTATATTTATTTATTCCATTATATCATCAGAGTATCCCCATCAAAGTAATAATGATTTTTTTCCTTCAGCAGAAAACCTCAGCAATTTTGAGAGATTGTTTTTATTTCTGAGGAGTTGGTAATTTATTGGCAGAAAAGTTGGCAAAGAAAATAGTTTCAGGTTTTCAGTAAGCTTATTGTTAAGATTGCTGACGTTATCAGTATCATAAAACTTAGGTGTTACATCAAAATAAAAATAATTTCCCTTAGTTTGAGGATATATTGCTTACATTACAACTGATGGACCCGGTTGTTCTGCCTAAAGCCATGGCCTCTCTTTAGCTGCTTGACATGGTGGTGATGAGCTGGGAGGGAAGGGGTGCTTTCAAAGACACTACTCATGGTTTATCATTCTTATTTTGGCCTTATTCAGAAACCTGGTTGTGGGGTTTTTTTTTTCCCATTTTAATCTGGAAAAGTAATTGTACCTCATCAATTTTTGTCGTTTCAGTGTATAATTTTCATTGTGTTTAGTGTTGGTCTTACATTTTTTGAAAATTACCCTGGGCAGTTCTAAAGGAATAGAACTGTACTCAATTTCCTGTTAATAGTTTGTCACATAGCCTTCTGCTGCTTTTTATTCTATTTTTTAAAAGTGAAATATATAATTGGAATACAGTATCAGGATGAAACCCTTAAGAAAAGATCTGATTAGATCTTCCTTTTTTGTGAAAGACTAAATGTGTACTCTGTATTGATTCTGGTTCACGATATCTGGAGAAATGCACAGATAAGAGTCCCCACTTAAGTTTATCAAACAGGAAATAATTTTACCGTAAAATTTCTAAAGAAAGAAAATCCAGGGAACTTAGTACTTCAAGCCTGATGCATCTGTGTTCCCGTATTGCATGATAGGAGGGGGTTAGTGGCTTACAGCTGCATCTTTTCTTACCAATGTGTTGCAGAGGATGATAACAAGCCAGACTATTTTTTCCTTATTATGGATTTTTATCCTTATTGGAGTGTGAATATTATGCTCACAAAGACTAAGATAATTGATTTCCTTGCATAAGAGATCATATGTGCAGCGGCACTGTAGGGTTTTTGGAACATAAATGTGCTTCATTGTTGGTCTGCAGGACTTGCTGGCAAGTAGGTTCACCGCATTAAGAATAACTAAATAAATAGACAGTCACCATTGTCAAATTATAATTCTACATGTGGAGATAAAATCACAATCATTTCTATCATTTAGATGGTAAATGGCAGGTCCACAGTAAAATGAGGCTAAGCTGTGGAAACCAGTATTGATTTTCAATCACTAAGCATACTTAAATTTTTACTGTCTGCTGAGATAGACAGTAAATGTCTTAATGTCTTTTCGTTTCTATCTCCAGTTGCTCATTGCTTCTTATCAGCTGAAGATTACTGTTTCAACATCTTTTTCTGGGTAAGTTGCATGACTTCTCCCTACTCTGTTCAGTCAACCAAATTGACACAAGCTGCCTGCATAAACTAAATCTTAGCTATTCTGGAGTTTGGTTTCTCAGTATACTTGCATTACCCGTCTCACATGAACAACTGAGGATGGGTAGGAGAATGAGGACTTCCAGTGGAGCAATGGTAAGAGACAGGTGGTGAGGGAGAAGGCAAAAACAGTTAACCAAAAAAGCTGTTTTGCAAGCAGAATGTGGATCCAGGGATTGAGTATGGGGGTGGTATTATGGTATCCCTGTATGTAAGTGTGCTATATTTGTGTTGAAGAATAGCTGTTGGAAAATTGTCTAGAACCACCAGGCCTACTTAACCTACTGCTCATTAATAAGAATGTCTTATGTTTGCACTTAAAAAAGCAAAGCAGTTTTAACTCAGAAATTAACTGTTAGAAAATTGGGTTATAGAACCAGGGGTTTTGTATGTGTTAAAAAATCAGTAAATGCACAATGCATAAAAAATACATAAAATAGATACATATCAAGTTCGTATTAAATTATATGACTTTTGTCTGCCTCGGGACAATCTGTTGCTCAGATTTTCTGATTTTGGTTGTAATGGAAGTAACAGAAATGCTATTCTGTAACATGTGCTTAAGTAGGTTTACCTAGGTTTTTATTTAAAATATTTATATTTCTTTCTTTACTACTTTGTCAGAAGCTTAATTTCAGTTTGTCTTTGCTTTGTTTTATTATGTATTATAATTTATTATTGAACTAAAGGAACTCTAGAATCAGGAAACCAAAATTCTAAAGGTTTAAAAAGCACAAGCACATGAAGAGAAGACAACAGAAATGACCTTGCATAGTAAAGAGATTCATACCTTCTCTCCTTTTCGATTTTTTTTTTTTTTTTTTTCTTTTTTGGCTGTTGGCTGACTTCTTCAGTCTGGTGTTTCAACACAAGGGGACTAATGGACTTTCTTACTGTTAGCTCAAGAAAACCTTTCTGTTCCCTAACAATACAGGATATGCCGTCTTATTGGGCTGTTCCAGTTTTACTGATGCTGTCACCCTGTATGGCTTGTAGTCTACTGAAGACTGATTGTATGATCCTCTTTTATCCTCAAAAATGCTTATAGCTGACATATTGCCACAACCTCTGAATAAAAGAATGTTTTTAAAGCTCACTCTAAAAAATTTTGCAATGCTAATGAAATCTGTACTTTACAGATATAGCTGGCACTTAAATAAATGGTAAGAATGTTCCACATGAAAAGCAGTATGAGCTACACAAAACTGTGGCTAGTTTTAGACATTGTAGTGTTATTCCTTTTGGCATTAATGGTTATGAAAGTACAATTACAGTTACTATTGATGTACCTGAGAATCTAAAAAACTCTGCTTAAGCTGGAGATGTAAACATTTTTTACAAAAAAAGATGCAGACACTGCTGAAGAATGCTGACTGTGTGCACATGAATAAAGTTACTTATCTGGGGGAGGAAGATGTAGTTACAGTGGTACTCAACCTCACTACAATCAGTATGTATTTTTATTGAAAAATTCTAGCTGTGTGCCCATCTCATATTGGGCCATGTGGTTTTCCATAGCTTTAATTATAACACATGGTAATATTACTTCCCCTTAGGTTTGCCCTGAGACCAAAACCCAAGAGACTCATCCTTTCTCATTTGGGGAAAGAATGGACTTAAACAATGTCTTGATATATTGAAAGCAGACAGACCAAATGATCTAAAGACTTTCTACAACACAATATTAACTGGAATAAGCAGGGGATCCATGTTGGAGTAAAGCACAATTTTTTTTAAATATTGAGGAAAAAAAAATGAATTTGTGTAAATGGCTCTTGCCATTTAGAATCCTTCATTGGACTTCTTTGTTCTGTGCTACCTTCAAAGAGACATTTAGCAGTGTGAAGTTGATTACATGTATCTCAGGGAATCATGTCCTAATTTAATAGGACAACATGGTATAAATTATGGGTTGTTTATCAGGATGAAATGAAACTGGAAGGACAGGATGCTCTGTTCCAAAACTTTCACCTTCTGTGAAATTGTAATATTACACCTTCAAATGAGAAACGGAACAAAACAACTTCCTGCAGCTTTTTTGTGCTGATAGGGATTCAGAGAAATTTCTCATATGAATGTCCTTGTCTTGTTTCATTCACTACAAAATAAAAATATCAGTGAGAATGCAAGGGGCAAGTAATATCAGACCAAAAGTCTTGGCCTTTGAAAATTTTAAAGTATTTTGTTGCATTTTGGCTTCAAAATTACCTTTGACTGAGATTATTGTATTCAAACAAAGTTTGTATCTTCTGCCATATAGGTGTGAAACAAATTTCTGAAGCATTACCAGACTTGTTTGTTCTAAGTTTAAAGGTTAACTATATTTTGAAATGTAATTCCGTAAGATAGCTTGAGCTGTAAGCAGCTTAGGTCAAACTGTTCATTATAAACATGTTTATAAGCACTTGATTCAGTGGTTTTCAGTAAAACCTGTTGAAGAACAGTGAAGACATTTTTATTTCCAGTTTTGTTAAGAAACAATTATATTACGGTTTAACAACCTTGGCTAAAATAAAGAAAAATCTTCTCTCTGTACAGTTTGTGGAATGATCATAGAAGTATTTGTTCCATGGCATATTTATTGTTCCTAGACTGAGTACTTAAAATTTTAAAATACAGATTGCCTAAAGAAATTGTTGGATCACTAAAAGACATGGTACAAGGGCCCTGACATCTTCATCCTGGAGTCAAGGAAATATTAGTTCACTTGATCAGAATGTCATGCTTAAAATTCTGCCATCATTAAGAGTATCGTCTTTGTTTGGAATAAACTGGTAATTCCAGTAGTCCATAGCTGATTTGAAGAATGAGTTAAGCATGGATGTTGTCTTATGCATGCTCAAGTTTTTCCAAGTCAGGAAGAGCACTGTTTCTTACTTGATGTTTAAAAAAACCTGTGGACTTCTTGATGAATAAAGGGGAGAGGAGTATAACCCATTTCTAGCACCTGCCTAGCTTAGTGTGACACCCACTTTTCTCCAGTCACTTCCATACTGACATTAGTATACTGACAATTAGTATACTGACAAACATACATTAGTATGCAGGCTGTCTGATTTGAAAAGATTGCCACTGGATTTTCTTGTCTTGTTCATGCATGAGAACTGACTTGTGTACTTCTTTCTTCCATAAACCACTGGATTGATACCACAAGTCTGTCGACTCACAAAACCCTGTTACATGACAACAAGTGCTTTGGGAAGTGATCAAAAAAAGCCAAGAAATTTCAATAAAGTGTATTTTTAACTTTGACTACTAAAGAGTACAATCAAACCCTTTATAGATGGGAGATTTGAATATCAGTGAAACATGAGTGTTATCTTGAGAAATAATTTTAATCTAACTTTTGACAGTGTTTGGAAGTTTGTGAGCTCCCCTGCTTCCTCCAGTTTCATTTTCCCACTCTTAATTTTAAAGGTTTCCCTTTTGGAGCAGGTAAGAGTAAATATATATATATTTATATTTGTGGATGAATGAAGCACACAGTGTCACAGTTTCGGTTTAACTCACTGCATTTGGCAAATAGGCTTGGGGGAACTCGCAGTGCCTGCTGCATTGCCCTGGGGACATGGGAATTGAGACCACTGAGCAGAATGGGATGGTGGTTCAAGTAAAACTCTTACTACCTTTTCTCTGCCTACAGCAACGCCTGCACCCTATAATTCTGTCTGGCACAATGAGGCTAACAAGGCTGGTGAAAGCTTTAGTTGCACACTGTTCCTGACCTGAAGTACCCCTTTGGCAAAGTTGTAAGAGAACTGTTTTGACCCCATGATTACAGTGGCAGTCATTAGCTGTTCACATGACTTGTTTACAAAGAAGTGAGAAAATTTCCATAATGTTGCAGCCATAAAGGGCTAGTTTTTAATTTTATCTATTATGTGAAGGAAAATTTCTCTATTATAGGTTAATTGAGACTTCATTAATGACTTCCTAGAAAGAGTAATAGACTCTTCACTGACTGTTAGTGGAGTCTAATTCATACTTGCAGTTCAGTGAAGTCAAACTTTGCTGCAGCAGGAAATAGACACAGTTTTATTTGACAGCCCCCAGTATTGACGTGCCATTTGCTTCCTGTTACCTTTGTGTCAAAAGCTTACAAATCCTCCCATGACAAAAGAAGTTTCAAGTTTTGCTTTAAGAATGCCAGCATACTTTGAGCACACATGTGCAAACATATGATACATCAGTATCATATGGCATTTGTTACCATTTGCTGTCAGTGTAGCTGATAAGCATACCACAGAATTCTGAAGCATGTTTTAGGGCATTTGCACTAATAACAGTTAGGTCATAGTCTGTAAATTGTCTGAAAGATCCTTAACAGTTCTGTGACGTGATTGGGTATTCATTTTCCTTATCCCTATATATGTACAGATTTTCAGGAGAAAGGTATAAAAATCAATTTGAAAAACAGATACCAGGAAAAGTATTTGTTCTTAAACCACCACTCACAGAATGAAGTGGTCCATTCATAAATTTGCCTTCTATTCTATTTACATATATAGGCAATTGACCAGCTCAAACTTTCTCCTTTTTTTTTTGAAGTAAGATAAAATTAATTTTACATAACAGCATCCAGATTAGAAAAATGGCAACTGAAGTTACTGGCAGCAAGGTTAGTTTTCATTGTTATTATATCAAACACAGAATTGAACAGGAACACAAAAGGTAACATGTCCAGTGTGGTAAAAAGGAAAAATAGAAAACCATCTGTGCCATAGAAAAGAAATGTAAAGTTATCAATTACAGACTCAGATGTGAGGCTTCAGAAATGCTTGAATCCATTTTCAATACACTCATTCTTGAGAAAGAAAAATCAACATTGTTTTCCACACCTAAGCAGTAGGTGTCAAATTTACATTTATTTTAGATTGTGTTTAATTCATGGTGACTAATTAGCTGCTTCTTGACAACATATTAAGAAACTTGAATCCTCTCTCAAATACCTTCCAGTGGCAAGTATCTACCCATGTACAGTCCATGCGGTAGACACGGGTCCCAAGGGGAGACACAGGCTCTGATCATGGGATAAAGTAAGGTTGTACATTTGCAGTCATAGCTGGAGTCTGACAGTGTGCAGCTTGTTATGGCTTTGTTCATTTTATTGCTTACAAAACAGCTTCTTTGTTGTCAGGACTGGTTTGTCCTGTTCACAGATCTATGCATACCTTGTCTTATGAGCAACTGATTTATATTTTCTTTTTCTTTTTACTTAATAGAAAAAAAAAGTCCTACAATTGAAATTACATTTTGCTGCTGTGTATTGAAAAGATAGCAAAATTACAAAGTTCAGCTGGAATGGTTTCTTCAATCACAGCATTCCTTTAAGGCAGATGTGTGATCTAAGGATTGAATACCTTTCCAGAATGTTTAAATCACTTTATTTTGTACATATAATTAATGCTACAGAGACATAAAATAAGCCACCTATTGAATTGTCTTGCTGTCATTTGTTAGTATTTTTAACATTAATAGGTTCAGCATAATGCTTAAGTATATTTCCTGGGGAGAGGAGGAGAGAGGTTGTATGTCAGCACATGCTTCAAAGCCTATATTATAGAATAGGTTCTAATTAGTTTTTTGATACTAAACTCAAATGTTATTTTTGAAGCGGTTACCAGAACTCGTTAAGCCCAATTAAAGTAAGAATAGCCTGTCACATAATGTTAAGGTTAAAACAAAAAGTGTTTGTAAGCAAATGGCTTTTTCCCAAGAAATTATTTGTTAGCTTTTTGTTCTTTTATTTTTCCTAAATATTTAATCTCTGTATCAGTCCATTATATGTTGAAAGGAGAGGTTGTGTTTTGACATGCACTCTTCACATTGAGTGTTCCAGTCTCTCCTTCAGAAAAAAGCTGATCAAAATTCATTCATTACAGTGGCTACAACAGAAATTTCTGTTTCAGCTAAAGGGTGAATATTTTGCCTGCTTACTTCAAATGACTTTCTAGAAAACGTAAGTTTAACCTCTTCAGTTAGTTATAACTTCTTATTTTTCTGGCAGTTAATTCAGCACTGGAGTAACAAATGAAATCTTAGTTGATTGTTTACAATAACTGAAAAGCAGGAGCTACATCTTCTTTGCTGCCAGAGGGAAAAAATGCTATGGGTTGTTGTTACACTGGAACATTTTTCTTATTTTAGAATCAGAACCTAATTTTATTTAGTTTGTTAGTCTTCTTCAAAGTAACTAATACTGAGCAATATGTTTCCACACATCCATTTTTTTTTTTTTTTTAGCGCTCTGTTTAAAGCAGTTAATGGTTGCCAATGAACAACCTAATTTGTTATTTTTAGAAATACCTTGGCAATAAATACAGTAAAAATAACAAGACACTGAAGTCTGAAGTTTTTAAAAAAAAATATAATAAATTAGTTCTGCTTTTTTGTTGCTTTCAAAAGCTTGCTATTTTGTATTTCAGCTCTGTTGGAAAGATGGAGCAGAAAGGAGGGAAAAAATGAAGAATGCCAAGCACCACTGCGTACGTTGAAAGTTTTCAGAAGTGTAAACAGCAAATGACAGCTATCGAGCTACACTCATCTGGTAAGCCAGGTTCTGTGTCAAGTTGCACATTATTGTAATTGAAAATTGAAATAACCAAGTTCAGCACTGATCTTTAGAAATTCAACATCCCTTGTAACAAAATGGGACATTTCCTCAGCTGTGGGATTGAATTTGGTATGAATTGTCACTAGGCTGCAACTCTATCGGCTGATTCTGGAGAGAACTTTTCTTGGAATTGTCAGTAGTGGCTTTGTTTCCAGCTGGGATATAATACACTGATAGGAAGCAACACAACTGTAGGTGCTTCAGCTCCCTGTCTGCTGGGAATGAAGGGAGGGAAAACAGAAAAGCACACAGTACACTTTTTTGTCTGATATGTGGGTAAATTTGATTCAGTGGAGCAAGCAGAAGACAAAAGCTGTATTTGCAACATTAAGTATTGCCTTCACTTCTACGTTCTAGCTTCCCTTAATGAGTTTTTGAAAGTGCAAGCCGGAAAGTGGCAAACACATGACTTCTAAGAAATGGTAAAGTCTTTCATATTTTTTCATTAGAACTAGCTCCCATGGAAGCTGAAGAAAAGCTGTACTTTTTAAAGTCAGGTATAATTTCTGTGGTGTATGTTCTCCTTCATTCTTTTTGTATGTCTGAAAGCTCTTTGTTACTTTAGTCTATACATCACTAAAAATGTTGTTTGCATCATTCCACCTAAGAATTCAGTACAGAATGAAAGCCTTTACTGCATAATGAACTGATAAGAAAATTAAATAGAAAACACTCAGCAACTGACATTCTAGTAAGTTTTGACTTGATATTTTTAAGTAGAAATTTCTTCAATAAATTGAAGTTGACAGAGAAGATGCAATAATATCTTCTGATTGTAGTTATCCCAGATTACATCATTGATTTTTATGTCAGAAAGTGCAGTGAGAGGGGAAAGTGAGCTTTTAGAAAACAGAGATGCAATCAAGACTTTTTCTAGTTTTGAAGCATCTATATATGGGTTGCAAGTAAGGGTTTTCCTGGAGGAAGAAATTCTTTATCCCTCTCTGTATACAATTTTTTATTAAGAAAATCAAGAGAAATCATAGAATCAAGTTTTGATAGGTTAAAGAATAGTTGCAGGTATAACTAAGAAACATGTATGGGTACAAAGAAAGACCTTGACAGCATTTTAGAAAAATCTGTCAGGAGGGAGATATCTTCTTTTACACAAGTATCTTCTTAGAGTGTAACATTTAAATATTCTAGTAATTTAAAGAATTCTTAATCAAATGAATTTGGTATAGAAATCCATTTTATAGAAATTTTGTTGGATGCTCAAGATGGGGGAGAAAATAGATATTTTTCACTGCTTTTGATGCTTTTAGGAAGCAAATGTCAGTTGTCCTGACAACACAGTACAAACACAGTATCAAGGTAGCAATTTTACTTACACGCGTTCACTACATACCTGTGTATGCCTGGGTAAAAAAACATGCTTTCACTAACCTGCCTTGAAAAAGAAGGTATCTTATTGATAATTTCATTATATCTTAACTTAACCATTATATGCCATTAGTTTGTAAAATATGGGTCATTTTTTGCATGAAAATGGAAATTATGGTAGCACAGTATAAAATGTATATGAAAAAAGGCAATTAAGATTCCGTGCTCAGAAGCTATCTGTGGATAAGAAAGGTCACTTGCTTATTGCAGCACCAAATTTACTTAAGACTAAAGACAAAAAAGTGGCATAGTTAACAGCTGTCAAAATATAGAGTATACTCAGCCCAAGAAAGTGTCTTCCCGCCTTCTTGACTTTCATGTAACATTTTTCTGCTTTAGCATTGTAGATTATGCAATCTGGGGAAACCAGACAAACCTTGGCCCTTGCCAATATAATAAGGCTTATCTCTTTAATCATTGCCCTATGTATTCACTTGCTTAAATGTTTGCAGGATTTTTTCCCAAGGTAGTGATTTCCTAGATTCTTTAATGCGATTGAGCTTGACAAATTAATACTTTAAAGAAATGGGGGGAAAAAGGCTATTTTAAGGAAATTAAATATCTGAATTATTTCAACCTAAACAGACACTAAATGAATTATGCCCTTCACTCAGCCGACTGTCAAAAAATATTCTTAAAAAGCCCTGTGATGACTGGCTTAGATGTGGAGATTTATTGTCTACAAGCTTATAATTTCTGCTAGTTTATCTACTCCCGTGAATAGAAATAGTTTCTAGCTTCACTGTCTGTCCTTATGGAATCAGCTTTGCAGTTAGTCACTGTGTGCTGTCTCTTAAGATGCAGGTTTGCTATCAACTTTTATATATATAAAGAGATGTATGTGCTTATATTTATACGTACTTATATACATGGTGTCCAAAGGAAAAGAATTGTGGTAAAACCAAGAGATGTGTGTGTATGGTGTGAGAATGTGGAGTTGGTGATAGTGGGTCAGACAAAAAATTCATTTAACTTATGACCTCTTGGAATGTGGTAGGCTAGAGAATGAGTGGGAGAACTATGTAACAGTCTAACGATAAGTTTCCAGGATATTCTCCATTTTAAACCATTATGTAGTACAGGAATCTGTTAGCCCATGGATAGTGTCTTTGCACTTAATAGAAAGATTTCCTTTTGATTGGGATGAACCTGCTATCTAGTATGAACCTAGGGGGCATCTGATTTCTTATCTTGGAAGAGACACTGAATAAGCAATCATTTGTGACATTCTTTGCCATTCGTGATGTTGTAGATCTTTGTTATATCTTCTAATCACCTCCTGCTATGCTGAAGAGCTTTAGTTTTGATTGTTTCCTGTGTGAAAACAGTTCCATAACTTTAACAATCCTTGGTGTCCTGCTCTGAACTTTTTCCAGTTCCACTGTGTTTTCTGAGATGGAGCAGTTAATTGTTTCTGAACTCCAAATAGATAAAAGAAGTATCTAAATAGGATTTTTTTTATCTCTCCACTGATTTACTTCTAAAGTCTATTCATTCTATTCTAAATTCTATTCATTTAATAGAAGAGTAGCTATGGAGCTTTGGGGTGCCTAGTCAACATGCTTCGTTTGCTAATTTCTTCTGGCAGTGTCAGAAGGTGCCAACATGAACCTAGTAGTGATTATACATGTCCTTTAATGCCATTTGAAGTTAAAATGTAAAATTGAAGTCAAAGGCATTGTGACTTAATATAGCTTTGAAACAGATTAATTTATTTTAGCTCTCCTAAAACTATTTAGTATGTAATTCTCTTATTTTATTTTTTTTTGTTCTTTTAAATTTTATCACATTAAATTGAGTTCTCTTAGCTTGATAATTGTA
Organism: Gallinago jamesoni; assembly: GCA_025769975.1. Lineage (NCBI taxonomy): Eukaryota > Metazoa > Chordata > Aves > Charadriiformes > Scolopacidae > Gallinago > Gallinago jamesoni. Next base: position 73,388,266 of record JAOQGH010000012.1, on the reverse strand, counting down.
GGTTAAAAATATTTGATCCTGTCACTTGGAAAAAATCCTCTTTCTAGTTATTTTGTGACCTGTGCCATGCATCTAAGAATTTATACAAAACCTACTTTTAGTGAAGGATCATTTAAGTTTTAAAAATTCAGGCAATGAAACCATAACTAAAGAAAATGGGTATTGATTTCTTTAAGTAGGGGTATGATCATTCATGTAATATCTTCAACCTGGAAAATGAAAGATTAGATTAATTAATAACTTGTGAGTGTTGGTATGAACTGTGAGCAAGAGGCTTAAATTCCTACTTCAGTTAATAATATGAAGTGCAACAATTTCTAGGGGAAGCTTTGGAAGAGACCCATTTCTAGGTAGACAAATGATCCAGTGATTTGCATATGTTCCTTTTAGTAGGATGCCTAGGGTATTTCCTCCTTCAAACATTCCATAATCACTGTGTATGAAGTGCAGACAGAAGAAAGAGGGAGATGCTTCTTATTTTCCCCTGCTTACAACTTTGAAGTCCGATTTTTTATCCTTATATGGAGCAGAAAAATGCTTTAAAACATCTGTCATGTTGAGGAAGTTAAAAACCAACAAACAGACAAGATAAACTACAAAATTTTTTTCTTAAAAATTTTCTGAAGTGGAAATGTTCTCTGATTTCTATATTTGCTTAGAAATAAACACAAGCTTAAAAGAATAAGATAACATGATATTCGTGGTGGTTTACAAGGAATAACATCTCAAATTTACTGTTGACCATAATTTATTTGAATTTTTTCCTAAAGTCTATGAAGGGGTCACATACTCATTTTGAGAAAGCTGAAAATTTTATTGGCTGATATCATTGAGAGAGGCAGGAAAAATGTTACGACCAAAGGGTCAAGACACATTACTAATTGTTCCTCCCATGTCACAAGTGAGCAATAGCGTTTGATTTATCAGCTTAAGCACCAGTTTTCAGATGCATTTACTAATTCTGTTTGTCACGGGATTAGGTTTCTACACTTTAACTAAAGCATTTCATATTTAACTCATCTTTCCATAAATTGTCTGCTCAGGAGCAAAGTCATAGAAAAGTCAGCATAATTCTTTAACACCTGAAAATCTCATCCAACCATGAAATCAAAGACTGGACTGTATCTTATGTGCTTTCAATATTTAACTTCTTATTTTAACACTCATCACTGTTCTATAGTTACCCTTTGGATATCTTTTAATTTGCAAAAGAACTCTGAACTCTATTCTCATAAAAAACTATTACTCTTTTTGTGAATAAGCAGAAGACTTGCATTTCCTGAAATGTCCAGCATATTTCCTGAAGATTGTACTGAGAAAAGGTTCAGAAAAAAAGTAATAATTTCACAAATGATTTGTTTCTATCATCGTAGACATGATTGCTAACTCAATGTAGAAAGCATTAAAATGGCAATGATTATTTGACAATCATTATCACAGATATCAGTTATCCACTGTAACTAAAACTCTAGATATTTTACATACTGCTGTGTGCAAATGGTTGGCAAATGACCTTATAATGGCAACCCACTGTATTTTATGATTAGTATTTTTCCTTTTCTGACTACTTTCTGCTCTACTGTTTTAGTTTGCTCCAGACATGATATAGAGGAAAAGAGGATTAAAATTATTTGTTCTCATTTTATATTCTCCCATCCCTATGTGGATATAATACATGAGAAGAAGCTCTTCTCATAATAATATAATGACTACTGTGGTGACTAGAGGAATAAAACATAACATTGTTTTAACATTGTTATCATCTATAAGTTAACTTAAGTTAATGAGTTCCTGACAGATCTGCTGACTTTTCTCAATGCTATTTACAAGGATGATTCAATTACATCTATTGTGTGTTTTCTCCAGAGAGAGTATAAAAGAGACAAAAATAGTTTTCCAGGTTTCTGACCAGATCATTCTAAAAGGAGATTATTCATCCTAGCATACAATCAAACAACTGTCTGAGAAGATTTTCCTTGCCTAGATGATGATTTTTTTCTTTCAAACTTTTATTCACTAATTAGCATTCAATTTACCATGCACCTTAAAAGCATCTTATTGGAGTTGTTTTTTTAAAAAGAGAGCTACAGATAATGTCAATTTGTTGATAGATTGATTGCTTGTTTCCATAAGTGTGCAAGAAGTTATTCAAGATAAAATTAATATCAATACTGGAGAATATAGTCCACTTTTTAGACTCAGTGACATTCAAAGGGATCTCAACATGCTGGAGAAATGGACTAACAGGAGTCTTATGAAGTTCAGCGAAGGGAAATGCTAAGTCCTGCACTAGGGAAAAATAACCCTAGACACCACTACACACTGGAGGCTGATTGACTGGAAAGTTGCTTGAAAGCAGCTTTGTTGCGAAGGACCTTAGGGTACTGGTTAAAAACAAGTTGGCCATGAGTGAGTGATATGCCCTTGCAGCAAAGAAGGCCAACAGCATCCTGGACTGTATTAGACAGTCAAGAGTAGGTCAAAGGAGGTGATCCTTCCCCTCTATTTAGCACAGGTGAAGCCACTTCAAGTGCTTTGTCCGTCTTTGGGGTCTTCAGTACAAGAGAGACATGGAGCTACTGGAGCAAGTTCAGCACAAGGTCACAAAGAGTGAGTCCGAGAGACCCAGAATCATTAAGTCCGGAGAAGATAAAGCTCAGGTGTCAGTATATATAAATATCTGATAACAGATAAATATCTTGGGGATTGAGCAAAGAAGACAGAGACAGATTCTTCCGGTGTTATCCAGTGGCAGTAGAGCAGACAATGGGCACAAAATTAAAGACAGGGCATTCTATTTAAACATAAGCAAAAACATTTGACTTTCAGAATGGCCAAACACTGAAACAGGTTGAGTACAAGGGTGATGGAATCTCCATCCTTGAAGACATTCACAGGTATACACAGCCTGGAGCATGCTGCCCTAGCTGGACATCCTTTGAACTGGGATAGGAGGGGCAGAACTAGACAATCTCCAGAGATGCTTCTCCACCTCAACTGTTGTGTGATTGTGTAATTGAGTAACATCAAAAAGGAGCTCTATCTTTAGATAGGTGCATTTGCTCTAAGGACAGAGTATATGAAAGGTAAACTGGAACCACAGAGGTACATTAATATAACTCTGCTCAGTTCATCACCTGTTGTAGCCAGAGAGAAGCAGAGAAACATCAGTGTGGGTGGAAACTTGCAAGATTAGCAAGTCTGAACCATGAACAAAAAACTTCATATGGAATTTACAGATTGTGAGCATCTGGCAAATTTGTCAGTGGGGAGCTATCAGTCCTCATTAAGGGAAGAAAAAGGATACCTGTCAATGAAATATTCCACAGGGAAAAAACTAGACAAGAGAAAACAGAATCATATTGAAAGACAAGGTAAAGAAAAGTCAAATCCCCAAAGAACCATCAAGGGAGTGGCATCTTCAAACTAATGGACCAGAAAGATGACTACAGTAGCTGTATGTATCTGTATGAAAGCCCAAATCACTTCTAATAACCTTCTAAGTCTTCCTCAGCAGCTCTCATTACCTATAATTCTACTTTTATCCTTCCAACTCTTTTGCATTTTTTTCTTCCTTTTTTCTATTTATTCTTTTTTCTAACTAGGACTAATTACACTATTGAATTCCTGCCTACACAGATGTTACTTCTCTCTCTAATTTTCTCTTGCAAATTTCCAGTGTAAATAGGAAGACTTGTCTGAATTATTTCTGAGGTCTGCAGTTTTACTGGATTTTAACCTCCTTTAGTTACTATAGTCACTATTTTTATTTTTTTTTTGCTTTAGATTCTAGCTGGTCTTTTATATTTAAAAGTTTTTTTTAGATGCAACACAAATGTGTTTCCATATTCACAGCTTACTTGAATGTAAATCACTGTTTAATAAGTGTTTAAAAGTGTCTCCTTCCTGAATAAATAGGGAATTATTAACAAAAGTCTTAGGAAGTCAAACAGTGATTATTCCCATAAAAGGGAAATAAGTTTTGGAGCAGAATTTTAAAAATACATTCTCTTTAGAGCTATAAATGATCATGAGTAGAAGAATCTGGATATACCTCTGTCGAGCTTCCTTATTTTTCAGCTGTGCGCTTCATTTGAAATTATTATGAAAAACAAGTTAGTGCCTATGTACTTTGTATATTTATAGACTGTAAGTGAATGACCACTCAATCCTAAATTTAGTCTTATTAAGTGATGTTTCTGGATGATAGAACAGTGTTTTGAACTTTTCTGAAATATTTTGAATTTTTCAATATCATTCTTTGAAATCACAGAGGCAGAAGGGGTACGGTGGTCCAGTATTGGTCTTCCTGAATACTAATTATTTCTCATCATGATTTTTTGAGCAGTAGTCCCTTGGTGATCTTTAGTTAGACAGTTATTGTGAAAGTTTTTGTAGAACACCTGATTATGACTTCTCTGTGTCAGTGTTGCAAAATATAATCTTTACGTTTGAGAGGTTACATTCTGAGTACAAGCTCTAAAAATTCTTCTAATGCTTATAACCTTGCATTTGGTTGTATTTAAATGTTCATTCAAAAGAGCCCACATTATTGAGCAGGCAAGAAGATATCTCTCTGAGTGGTTCCAATAACAATTTATTCATCTTTCATTCTTTTCACACATTTTGCCAACATATTTATTCCTGATGGCTATGGAATTGCCTGCATTAAATCCCTGAGATATCAAAGTCTCTTAAAAAGGTTCAGTTAACAATTTAGTTTGCAATTTAAAAATAGTCAGTGTGAAATATCTAATATTGATTCCCTTTTTATCATATGTGGAAATGTCTTTATATACAATGCCTTATTAGAAATCTGTTATTCCAACATATTTTATATCAATGAAACTGGATAATATTTTTTAAATGAAAGCCAGAAAGCTATTCTTATGGAGTATTTTATAATGTATTATTTTATTTTTTTTTAATTTCCTTGCTATGGTTTACTTTTTCCTGATTTTGCCCCATTTCAGCTTTTTTAATGGGTAACACTGATACAAAAATAACTGGTCCATCCACATTTGAATCCGCCTGCTTATCCTTTCTATTGCATTTAGTTTTCCTCATTAGTCACTTGTTCTTAATACCACACATCTTCCTATTTGCTGATAAATTTCCTTGAAAATAAAGACTGTTACCAGATAAGGTGTTTTTTTTCAGATGTTTCCAAGATGAAAGCAAGAATGCTTATAATCAGACCATCACACTTTTTACACTTTGATCAAATGACCTGAAAAGTAGTGCCTGTATTGTTACATTTTTTTATATAGAAAAGCTGTCATCAGAAGAAGGTGGTGAAATGTATCAATGCTCTTTGGTCTTTGATCTTCCTACCTCTTCTGGATAGGGAAGCATAACCATTACCCCATTGTCTCTTTACAGATCATGAAAATAACCTGTCATTGTGTATTCTTTCTCAAGAAAATGAATGGACAGAACTGGTAATGTACTTTGTACATATGGTCACATAGTTCAGCCTTTTGCTTACATCATGTTTTGGTTACATCATGATTTTTTTACCTCCTTTTCACTTCACATCATTAGTTTTCATGTAAAATAGGAATTGGATGTCCACCCAGTCAATAGAAAACACTAGATCTTAATACACCATTATAATGCATCTATGACATTAACTATATATCTGTGCTTTAACTAGCATCATCCTCATCCTGAAATGTGTTATGAGCTAGAATTCTCATACCTCATTCATTTGAGAAATGAAATGAGAGACAAGATTATATTTTAATATGAATAGGCAATTTAATAAATTAGGTGTTTTGTTCTCCCATGTACTTTACATTTTCATGCTAAACTGACAATTCCACTAAAACCAGATGGAACTCCTTGGAAGAAAAGTAATATTACAGGTACATATTGTTACGTATTTTTTGGGGGTAAAGAATGATTGCCTTGTTCTACTGCTTTTAGAAAGTCTGTATTAGGTGTAGTATAGGACTCAAGGCTCTCTTAATGTAACAACTCTTGAAATGTGCAGTTTGAAAAATTCTCAATATCTGAACTTTCATTGTTCAGTTAAAATAGAGAATATGCATTAGGAGAATATTTTATCAAATTGTTTACATCTGAATGTCTAGCGATAAAGAAGAGTTGGCAATGTTCAGCCAGGAGAAGAGGACGCCCCAGGGATACCTTATAGTACCTTCCAGTGTCTGAAGGAGGCCTACAAGAAAGCTGGAGAGGGTCATTTTACAAGAGCATGTAGTGACAGTAGGAGGGGTAATGGATTCAAACTGAAAGAGGGTAGACTTAGACTAGATATTAGGAAGAAATTCTTTACTGTGAGGGTGGTGAAACACTTGAACAGGTTGCCCAGAGAAGTTGTGGATGCCCCATCCCTGGAAGTGTTCAAGACCAGGCTGGATGGGGCTTTGAGAAACCTGTTCTGGTGAGAGGTGCCCCTGCCCATGGCAGCAGGGTTGGAACTGGGTGACCTTTAAGGTTCCTTCCAACTCTAACCGTTCTATGATAAGATCTGATAGTTGGCTATTGACTGTATTTGTCCATGGCACTATAGCATATCTATAAATGTAGGGCTCCTTTATTAGCCATTGCTTTGCCAATGATTATTTTCTAGGCTTTCATCGTATATCTAAAATTATTTTTATTGGTACTGATCAGAAATTTTAAAATTGTCTAATAATTCATATTTTCATACTTTGAGGAACATACATTGTGGTGTTACTATAGTATAATGGAATTTAACAAATGTTAACTATCATTTTCTTATGGAGCATTAGCCTCAAACCTTTATCTTATCAGAATACATATTTGCATCTTAAGACACTGAACTGCAAACCCCACAGTTTTTTCAGTAAGTCTACAGCTGAGTAAAATGTAAAAGAAGTGTACATGTTGCTTTTGTCTATTAAAATGTGAAATAAGGACTGAAATAGCAACCTGTTCTCTTTGATGTTGCATGAGTATATTATTGAAATGCATCAGTTCATGCTTAGTCACATAGCTAGCAAAATTATCAAACAGTATCAACCATTGGATTGTTGAAGGAGACTAATACTTGTGTCTGCTATGAAGAGAGAGTAATAGCTAAGGAACACAAGCAACTCTGAATTTAGGTGAGCTATATTCAGAAGTTACTGTCAAAAAAAAACCAAAAACCACAAATAAAAGCAACAAAAAACCCATCCCCCTCTTTACCTAGGTATGGAGACCATATGACTGAGAGAAATAGGTTTCAGGCTGTTGTGTTAAGTATGATAAGTGTTTCCAGACGTCACATTTGTGTTATTAAACAAATTTATATTTGTCCCATGTATTGTAGTCTGTTCTCTCTTGAACCTTAGTGGTCATTATGGAATTCTTATTTTTTGGTAACAGAACCCTATTTAGACAAATGTGAGTACCCAAATATGAGTACTAACATGTTAACTTAGGACCTGAGCTTGCCCTTCCAGACTGGACTTCCATACTATCCATGCTATCCAGGTTAGCTCAGACATGTAGTAGGAATAGAAAAGACTAGTATGAACCCCAGTTATCTTTTGTGGTCTTTTTCCTTATTATCCATAATAAGGATGAGGAAAAACTAAGTCAGACATAGCTAGCAAAACCAGTGTAGGAATAGGTCATGATATAGGATCTTGACTTGTACCTATGCCTCTTTAGTCTTGTCCCGATTCTAACCCCTCACTTCCTAGATCTCCTCTCATTATATTTTTGAACTGTTTTCCTCCTGATGCTGAAAGTAATTTTACTTCCCCAGTATAGTAACGGAAAAGATCTATTTGGTGCGAAATGTGCTGTAAAATGTGTTTCAAATTAACACACTATTTCATATCTCTAGTCAACTGAGAGTACTAGATTTTTGGAGAAGAATGACTTACTGATAGTACAGCTGCGTCTAAGGAATTTTAATTTTGTTTAGGTTACAAATTTTGTTTAGGTTTTTAATTTTAGTGAAGCTATTTTCTACAATCTTCTCCAATTTGCTTTTTTATTTCACTTTTACTACATACCATCTTCGACTTTCATCATTCCATTTTTTTTTTAACTTCAAACCTTCCACTATTTTTATTTGTTCTCCTATGTTGAAATTGTTTTGAAACATTAAGACTTTAAGATTTTTCTTGCAATCTAATTTTTATTTGGCTTACTTTCTCTGTATGTCTCCAAGTTCCGTGGTTGTCTTGTTTATTTCAGATAAACTCTTTGCACAGTTGCTTTCACACCTGGACATGATTTTTGATAATAGATAGCAGATATGTAGCTACAACATGTTGGCTATTAAACTATAACACATTTGAATAGTTGTCTAGCTGCCTGCCTGTTTGCCAAACTTTGATTTTGATAAACAATTAAGTTTTAGAATGAAGGCTCTGTTGCTGAAGACTGCTGCAAACAGTACAAGTTAGTTATGTTACTCCAGCTGTAACCATTGCCATTTATTTACTGTGTCAGAAGGATGGGTTAGGTCCAAGGTATAAACAGTTGCTTATTCAAGTTTTATACCATTACATTTTGACTAGCATAAATTGAATCAAGTAATCTGTTACTTATAATGTGGGGGGTTTTTGAGTAAAAGAATGATTTCCATCAAAATCTATTATTTTTTACAGAATACATCAGCGCAGTTTAGGACTTGGACTAAGGGAAGAGAAGGAAATACAGAAAAATGAGGTAGAGTATCTTTAACAAACTTCTTACTGAATCCTTCTTTTGTACTTTTTTCCATCTCTTTTGTTTCTATCTTGTAGGCAAGACCTTAGAAAAAGGGGATAGACAAGTATTTTACACTATAAGTTATAAGTTTCTTTCTTGACTTAATGAAAAAGTGTTAAAACCCATAATTAACATGGAAAAGCTCAGCAGCATCGTATTTTAGTGCTTTGTTCTAAATTGCTGAGGCATTGCTGACCAGATTGGCTTGGGTTGTAGCTAAGACTTGCTGGATCAAGTAGGAATTTTAATTTTAATTCATCTGTTGTTGGTATTCACTTCTTGCCTCCCATCATGATAATGCTGGTCTCCAGGGGGAACTTGTGAAGGTGATGTTAAGTTCACAGAGAGGGTTGTCAAGATGCATAGCGAAGAAATGTCAGTGAGGCTTAAGTAGTAAATTAATCGTTTAATCCAGCAGCTCCTGTCCTCATTAGAGAGAAAACTAGATTTGCTTTTTACATCTTGAGGTTAAAAAGAGAAATTGTTCCATGGTTGCAGAAACTTTCTGAAAGAAACTTGTTAATAAGTTTTGGGTTTTTTGATCAAGCTTATATGTTGTGCATATCAAATTGAGATGCTTAGTTCTGTACTGAAATTTTTGTGCATGAAAAGCCACTAAATCTCTTTTTATCATTCACCTTTAGCCTTTGAAACATTATGTTTCAACTCAGGCAATCTCTCCTCTTTTATGGAAAACCACACCTAGTAAAAGAAGATGTAGTGCAAAAGGGAACTCAGAGTGCAGGCATCCACAAAAGTTGATGAAGCTCAACAGAAACGTGGGGAGAAAAAGGGAGATGAAAAGCAAGTCAATCATACAGGAATGAAATAATAAGGAAAAGAAGTGGGTGAGAGGGTGACTTCAGTTAAAGAGAAATATAGGAATGTTTAGAAAGAGAAGGAAATGGAAGAGCCTCCCTATTGAGGAAATGACAAAGAGGTAACCAAAAAGAGTATTCTGTATTCCTTAAATATCATGCCAAATATAAATGTAAAGTTATCTGTAATGTTTTAATAGACATAAATAATGAAAAAATAATTATAAAACCAATAATATACATGTATGTTTTGCATTACATCAAATGATCTAGGAATACTGAGTTAGAGATCAATGGACAGCAAGATTTATTACGTTGTGTAGAATGCTGACAAATGTGGCTATTCTAGTTCTGGTACATAAGCACAAATCTTTTCCAAACATCTGTTTAAATAAATGCAAAATTAGGTCATTTTTATATACTTAGCTTGTTTCTGACATATTGCATTGTCAATTTTACTCTGCTCAGAACCTTAATACCTAAATTGTATCTTTTATTTTTTAATTCAAATCTGATTTCTAGGGACCAGATGGGATTCACCCGAGGGTTCTGAGGGAGCTGGTGGGAGTGCTTGCAGAGCCACTTTCCATCATTTACCAGCAGTCCTGGCAAACTGGGGAGGTCCCAGCTGACTGTCATCTAGCAAACATGACGCCCATCCACAAGAAGGGTTGGAAGGATGATCCGGGGAAGTACAGGCCTGTCAGTCTGACCTCGGTGCCTAGGAAGGTCATGGAACAGATCATCCTGAGTACCATTATGCAGCACATGAAGGACACCCAGGCAATCAGCCCAACTAGCACGGGTTCACGAGGGGCAGGTCCTGCTTGACAAACCTGATCTCCTTCTGTGACAAAGTGACCTGCTTGCTGAATGAAGGAAAGGCTGTGGATGTTGTTTACGTGGACTTTAGCAAGGCCTTTGAAACAGTGTCCCACAGTATCCTCCTGGAGAAACTGGCTGCTCATGGCTTAGATGGGAATACTTTCCACTGGGTTAAAAACTGGCTGGAAGGCTGGGCTCAGAGAGTGGTGGTGAATGGAGTGAAATCCAGCTGGCGGCCGGTCACGAATGGTGTCCCACAGGGCTCGGTACTGGGGACCCGTTCTCTTTAACATCTTTATCAATGATCTGGACGAGGGGATTGAGTGCACCCTCAGTAAATTGGCAGATGACACCAAGTTGGGTGGGAGTGTTGACCTGCTGGAGGACAGAAAGGCCTTGCAGAGGGATCTGGACAGGCTGG
>JAOQGH010000012.1:73338638-73372290 GCA_025769975.1 Gallinago jamesoni | reverse complement strand
TCCTTGGACTACTGTGGCATTTATCTCAATTTCTTCATGCTCTTTCATGCTTTTATTTTGATTTATTTTGACTATCCGTATTATCAAACCTTAGTATCTTTCAGCCATGTTCTACCCATAGTTTACATTACATTTGCCTTTACTGCTTTATACAGGCATTAATAGACGTTTTAGATAGTTGTGGCTAAGTACTGAAGACATCAACGAGAACTTTTTCTGAAAGAAAAGAATAAACTTTATCATTAAGATGTTCTGTTCATGTTTTGAAAGGAAAAATAAAGATTCTAGACGTTAAGACATAGAAAATGAAAACAACTAGATTAAGTTCCTTTATGGACAATAGACTATAACTGAGTTGTTTAGGGTTCTCTTCCAAGTTTCTAGAAACTAGAAATGTTCTCTGGGAAGCAAAGTCAAAGGAAGTTACTGATATCTTCAGAAACATGCAGGAATGGACTGAGCATTACCTACTAGATGCTTCCAAACTGAAAATATTTTCTTGTCCCGAGGTATTTGTTTTTCTTTCTCTCATTCTTTCTCATCTCTCTTCTTTTCCTGTGTTCCTGCTATCTAGTTGCACAGTATTTGTTCTTGTTTTTCTGCTTTTATCTGCTTTTCTGTCTCTACCTCATTCCTGTCATATGTATTTTTTCACCTCTTTATGTCCCCAGCTCTCTTTCTCTGTCTGTTGTCTTCAGAAGTATTGGAAGCCTTATTAATTGTACTGATTTGGAAATGCACAGAGCCTGCGTCTTGGGGAAGAGGAGATAAACAACCACCCACAGATATATGCTTTTTAATATTTTAAAATAATATGTTTATATATTAACGTGTAATAAGACTGCAGTCAGTAAGTTCTGTTTTCTTGGATTCTTAATGATCTAAATTTATCCAAGTACTATTTAGATATTTTCTCTATCTAGAGAAAAACACCAGAATTTTTGTCCTGAAAAGGTAGGTGTGTGCTTTTCTCTTGAGAAAGTGACACAAATATGGATTACAAAAATGCTAATTGCTTCAGTATAATTGGAACTACTGATTGTAACTAGGCATTTTCAAAGGCCTTGTTTCCTCAGAAGAAAATAAAAGAAAATTCTGACAGTGATTGTTTTAAAATGATACAGGCTGCTTGTGAGCGTGACTGATGTGCCTTTAGTATTGAAATTACCTCAGATTATGCTGTATCTCATAACACTTTCATACCAAATGCAAACTTTCATAACGGATGATGAGAAATAATATAAAATGATTCAACTACTTTAAAAATACATTTAAAAATGTAAAATATTAAAAAATTACAGTAAAATGTATTTAAAAGCTGTTAATTCATGCAGAATAATACTTACAAAGGTTGATTGTATTATTTTTGAAAGTTGTTTATATAATTTACTTTTCTGTTGTTTTAATAGAAATAGATAGAGAGATGTTATGGATCCAAATGGAAAAGCATGTAGAATAGGGGGGAAACTGGAATGGTAATTAATACACATTATTGCTAAAATACCAAATATTGTACAGAACATAACCCACCTAATACATAGCTTCTGCTCCAAGATCCATTACTGAGGGTCCAAGCTGAACATAAGCTTTGTACAAAGGGCTAATGAGTTTCATTTTCTAGCCCATTCTGTGATGGGCTGACCTTGGCAGCTGCCAGACCCTACCCAGTCACTCTCTCACTCCCCTCCTGTACCCAACAGGAGAGGGCAACAAAATAAGATTGAATTTTGTGGGCAATTTACCATCACAGGCAAAACAGACTCGGCTAGGGGAAGATTAAATTTAATTTTTTGCTGAGTAAAAGTAGAGGTGGATGGTGAGAAACAAAGACAACAACTAAAACACCTTCACACATAAGCATACATAGAAACAAACACACACACACGGGTCTTCTTCCCAAGCACAGCTTTACTCATTCATTCCTGACTCCTCTACCTCCTCCCTCCAGGTTGTACAGGGGGCCACAGTCCATAACAGCTCCCCTCTGCTGCTTCTTCCTCCTCGTACTTCCCCTGCTCCAGTGTGGAGTCCTTCATGACTCCATGCTCCAGCATGGGTCTTTTCCACAGGCTACAGGGACTATGTGTTTCACTGTGGTCCTCTCCATGGCCTGCAGGAACACATCCTCCTTCATTGTGGTCTTCTCCACAGGCTGCAGGGAAATCTCTGCTCCTTTCTCTTTTTCTTCACTGACTTTGGTGCCTGCAGGGTTGTTTCCTGCTGCACAGGGTTTTTTTTACACTTTATTTAATACACTTTCGCAGAGACACTCTGCCTGTGGCTGAGGGGCTCAGATGTATCCTGCAGTGGGACTGTTTTGGAGCCAGGTGGAAGTGGCTGTGTCTGATGTGGGCATAACCCCATGTCTCTTCTCACAGAAGCCACCACTACAGCCACTTGCATTACCAAAACCTATGTATTTGCATTACCAAAAACTATATAAACCCAATGAACATTGATTATATGTGCTATTATCTGATTTTGAGGTCATCACCTATAGGATATTCCAGCAACTGCGTGTTGCTGGAATGCTGGAATTCCAACAATGTGAGTCATTGAGCTTTTAGTTGTATTGGAGTTTGAGAACTCAGTGTCATACTCAACCAAATCCTGAATTGTGGTCAACAGCTTTCAGAAGGACGCCTTTCTAGTTTTCCTTCGTTTAAAGGAAACCATCCTACTGAAGCAGGACATTGGTGTGTTCCAAAAGCCCCCACTGTGTGAGCATCTAAGGCAGAGACTTTGGGGATTTATTTCTGATTCATCTGTTCTGTAATTTCAGACAGTCATGAAAATCAATTAAGCCCCATAATATTGAGAAACAAATTGAAATACATTATCAAAATGTTCTGTTGCCACAATAGAGCCTAACTGCTCTAATTTTTAACGGGTTTTGTTCTTTCTGAGAAACAATAGAAGAATGTGGCGGTTTCATCTTATAAGTAGGTCCACAAAAGTTTGAGGGCAAAATTAAAAACAACAAAAATTGTTACATTTTGGATGAACAAATGAAAATATATATTAAAAGGCCCTTAAGGACACTCATTTGAGAAACTGAAAATTACAAAGTAATTTTCCTTAGTATATTTAGTACTGAATGTAGAACTATTTTTAAGATCTTTTAAAATTATTTATAATGAAGTGAAAGTTTCCACTGGTTTATACTGTTGTTCAGGCAAGTTAAGAACACAATTTTCTTGTTTATCTGACTTCTAACCAAGCTGTCTATGGAGCAATATAGGTACTTTACTATGCTTCTAAATTCAGTGAAGATATATATATACAGACTGATACACATTCAGAAGATACTCAGATGTAAATCACTTGGAAAACACAACTGATCTAGGACAAAACCATCACCAGTGAGCCTAAAAGCAAACATAAAATCAATTTGCATGACACTTTCTCCTTTCCAGATACTAAATTAAATAATCAAAATCAGAAAGTTACTTCTGTTCAGTCTTCCCACCCTATTTGAGCAAAAAATAGATTTTAGTTGTACTCTGTATATAACAATACTATTTTAAATATTTAATTGTGTTCTGTGCTGCAAAAGGATCAAGTATTCTTATAGGAGACTAATGAAAAAGGGAGAATGAAAATTGTAGGTATTAACACTTGCAAGTATTAATAAATAGAGTTTTTATTTCCAGTGTTATTTCAAGAGACTTTCTTTTATGATGTAAGATGATGTCTATTTAGCCAAACTCTTTTTCTGCAAAGAATAACATCATTGAGAGTAATTTATCTTGGTTTATCACTGATTATTTTTATATTATCTGTGAAAACAATTGTTTCATGTCCCTGTTGTACGGAAGGGGGAGGGGAAGAAGAAGTGTTTTCATTCCCAATTTGAGTGAGCGAGGTTCTCTTCAGCATATAAATAGAGGAATCAATTACCTCAGAATCTATATGAAGATAATTTTGTCTTCATAGGTAATGAACTGGTTTTAGTGATGAAACTGAAAATGAATCCATTACTAATAATGAGGCTGAGGATGCAATAGAATTATACACCACCTCTTCTGGCAAAGACGCTGTATAAATCATAGGGTAAAAAAGAAACACAGAAAGTCAAGGACATTAAATTAACAGAAAATATACCCTTGTATAATGTAAATATACAACGGATGGAGCCTGAAAGTTTAAGTTCATGTTACTATCCTATACTTTTGCAAAGAAAATAAATGTTCTGGGGTATAGGATTTAATCTATACTGTAAATTACAGTTACTGAATTTAATATGTTAATAATTATATAAATTAACAGTCTGTATTCATGGACATCTGTTATTAAAATTTCAGTGTGTCATGTGCTCTATGGCAAAAAATTATTTGTTCAAAAATGGATGCTTAGCATTTTTAGTAAGATACGTTTGGAGTGCACGTGGATATTTTCCTCTTTATCTGTTGCCGCACACTGCTTGCTTAAGAACCAAAAAGAATTTGTTTCCTGGGCTTTATGATTTTCTATCGTACCTTGGGGGCAGTCATGCGGTACAAAGGTGACTAAAAGGATGAGAGCTAAGACTTACAGACTCATCTATGTTAAGACCAGAGGCACCGGTTAAATTATGTGCCTGCCTATGTATTTAACACTGCATGTAATATTAATGCCAATGGCTTGCAGTGAATGTAATGATTCCTTTTTAACAAGGATCCATTCTTTATTTCAAAACTTCAAGAAATATGCTAGTCTTCATTTCCCTTGATGCTTCAGTTGTTTGGCCACAGAAATGAAAAATTTGTCTTTTATCAAATTTTTGCACTTGTTTACCTTTTCTCAGCCATTACCTAAATCTATTAACTTTACAGTCAGTATTTTCTCCTGTTATCATGCTAGTATACTCTAGTTAGATGTTGGTTTAATTTTCTCACAGATACTGTTCATCTCCCTGGCATTTTCATTTCTGAAGTAATTCTAAAATCTTTTTTTCTCTACACCCTCCAGACTTTCAGCAACTTCATAAACTATGGACAAGTGTCACTCTGAGTTTATTCCTCCCATTTTCTGTAGTTTTAGTTTTTTTAGGCAGCTATCTTAACTGCTTACCTCTGAATAACTTTCTGATGTACTGAGAAACATAGGCAGCATTTATTATCAGTTGTGCTATTCTTTGTTTCTTCTTTATTCTTGCTGTTTCTAAATGTTTATCTCTTCCAGAAAGTGTTTGTTGCTAGCTGAAAATGAAAGACTAAAGTAACTTCAATTCTATGGTTTACAGTGGAGACTGGCAGTTCAAAGAAAGAACAAAATACTCAATTCCCTGATTATAATGCGAAGGACTAGGGAAAAAAATAGAATATTCTCAGTGGTTATCATGATATTGTATTTGTGTTACCTAAATCCTAAAAAAGAAATAAACAAACCCCTCCAAATCTCAACTGAAATAATATTGAACGCTGAGGGCTATTGCTAATTATTTTTCTCATATACCTCTTACTAGATCTTATTAGATTCGTTTTTAAGCTTTCTCCAGGTTCATGAATCTCAAGTATTTCAGTAAGAATTGTGTTTTTAAATAATTCTTTCAATCTGAAAATACTGTAATAATGTTCAAAAAAAGAACTTTTTGAGCAGCTGAGGGTCTGTGTATACACATGCATACACAAACCATACACTTCAGCTGAATACGTATTTAAAGCGTATAACACATATGACTTCTTTGTAAAATTATATTTCTAAGCCACAGATAGTTGACAAGCAGAAGGTATTTGTCCATGTTATAGATAATTAAGAGGTATAAAAAGTTGTTATCAGCATATCTGAGGAAATCTGTGAGTAATAATTGCAAGGAAACTTGCCTGTATCACACAGGAAACTTGTGTCACTGTAATTTATTCCAGCTAGGGTCAGTGTTCCCTTCCTCTAGATATCTACAATAAGTAAGTTTTCTATTGCCTGTATGTAATCTTGGGGGAGTTTTGCGGGGTTGAGGGTGGGAAGGTTGGCTGGGGTTTATTTGCTTCTTTATTTCATTATTTTTTCTTTACAACAGTTAAGTATTTACTAACTCAAGACTGGATAATCGGTGCACTGTGGTGAGTGCTGGCTGGAACTGAGAAATCTCTCCGGTGTCTGGTGGGAATATACTGTTGAAGTGCACAACACAGTTCATTCTGCTCCTTCCTCCTTTCTCAAATGTTGCTATTAGATTGGGATTAGGTTGTTTTCTTCCTAGGGCACTGGCAAGGTCCTGTACTGCTCCTTCTTTCTCACTGTGACACACTGATGCTTTGGTCTTTCAGCTGGGTTAGGTTTATTTTAAGTCTTGGTGGGTGGGAGGTATTTTCTGACTTGTGGAGTGTGTGATGCTACACCTTGAATTTGTTAATATCTAAAGTAGGAATATAACTTCAGATTATATGAAACAGGTGGGCCTGATCTTTTTGGTGGGCCTGGGTTTTTCTGTTACACATTTTAATCACGAGGTTACTCCAAAGCTAGGCAAAGTTGTAAGGGTCAGGATTCTTCTTTTTCAGATATCAGAAAAAAACACTCTAAACACTTGGTTCAACAAGGGCAAGTGTAGGGTCCTGCACCTGGGGAGAAAGAATACCAGGCACCAATATAGGTTAGGGGAGGACGTGCTGGAAAATACTTCTGAGGAAAAGGATCTGGGGGTCCTGGTGGATAGCAAAATTTCCATGCACCAGCAATGTACCTTTGTTTCCAAGAGGGCCAATGGGATCCTGGGCTGCATAGGGAGAAGTGTGGCCAGTAGGTCAAGGGAGGTCATTCTCCCCCTCTACTCTGCACTGGTGAAGCCACAACTGGAATAGTGCGTCCAGTTCTGAGCCCCCCAGTTCAAGAGGGACAGGGAACTACTGGAGAGAGCCCAATGTAGGACAACTAAGCTGATTAAGGGACTGGAGCACCTCCCTGACAAGGAAAGGCTCAAAGACATCATATATCACTAAGTGATATGGTTCTCTTTTTGTGCCCAGCTGACCCCGATTCCCCCATTACACAAACAAATGGGTAAAAAACGTAAAGTGAAAGAAAGCCTAATTGGTGTTTCCTGGATCAGGACTCCCAGAAAGTATCAATGTTATTGTCATAGGAAAGGCCAATTTAGCTTCTTATTTTAGATGAAGAACAAATGCTTAATTTTTTGCTGGACCCTGGATTTTCCAGATATTTTTAATTCAGTAGAATAAAATTATTACAGGGGTGAAAAGGGGAGAAATATGGTGTTTTGTAACCCTTTTGAGTT
Source organism: Gallinago jamesoni (assembly GCA_025769975.1). NCBI lineage: Eukaryota > Metazoa > Chordata > Aves > Charadriiformes > Scolopacidae > Gallinago > Gallinago jamesoni. Next base: position 73,365,074 of record JAOQGH010000012.1, on the reverse strand, counting down.
GTAGTTTTTTGTACTTTTCTGTTTCAAGTTATTTTTAGACCACCATAGCATACAAACACCTAACAATCAATGGTGAGGGAATTTATCCTAAATTAAATCATACACATTAGATTATTTTAAAGCAGTTATTTTGCTGCAATTCATTTTTATGGGTTTTATGACTTTGTACAATGCTTTAGTGCTTCAACTCAGATGACAGATGTTTTCTGCAATGGGTATTTTATTTTGAGGAAATGTATTTTTCAGAAAGTTTTCTGAGACTGTGGTGCAAATAAGAAGTTTGTATGATTATCTGTGACCTTGGGAGCTGGGCTCTGTGACTCGGGTTTTCCTAACTATAAATGCTGAGCTCTAATACTTGGATTTAAAATTTGTTTTAAAATTTGCGTGTTGTTGCGGTTCCTATTTCAGTGATGATGCGGTAGTCGGTGTTCTAGTGCAGATTCCGGCATTTGGTAAAGTACCTGGAAAAAGGGGTGTCCAGGATTCCAGCCCCTTGCCCTGCCCATTACCTTGCTGGGAGGGACTGAGCATAATGCATAGCCACAGTGAAGGGATGCTGGAACTCAGAAGGGGTAAGAAGTTGCTTGCCTGAAGTTGAACCTGGGTGAAGAGTAGGAAAGGTGTTTTCCAAACTGCTCATTTAACCCTTCAATTTCTTTTTCCTAATACCTGAATGGATTAAAAAAAAATTTTGTTAATTGGCAGTAACTAAACAAAGTAGAATTCTCCAAGTTCAGACTCTTTTGCCTGTAACAGTCTGTATTTCTGATGTACCTGAATTTTAGTATGTCCACTCTTGAATGCCATTTGTGAAAATAGGGCAAAAATCACCATCGTTTTCTTCAGAGAACCTCAAAGTAAATTCATGAATGTTTTGCAAGACACATATGTTGTGGGTTAAGCACTGCCAAAAAAACTTGCTGAAGAAATGAGTTAATTCTGCTGTGCTGCTGAAAGCAGAAAGGGACAGAGAAAGGGTAGTAAACAAAACTGAGGAAGATTATTCTGAAGATTGTTCTGATTATTCTTTTGTGATAAAAAGAGACGGACACGCTGTCAAAAGAAGTCCAATGTCAGCTGATCTTTTTGATATGTGTAGTCTGGACTGCTTTCTCTTTTGAAAGAAGGGAACATATATATCTTTTTCTTCATAGATTCAAGGGAATTGCTGTACAAGTTGGTAATATTTGTGGCTTTTCTCCCATGAAAGAATGCACTGACCTCTTTCTTGCAGACTGCATTTCCATTATTAATGCTTATGTTTATATTGTTAGTAATCCTGGCACATTTTTGAGTATGCATGCGTACTCTGGTGTTTTCCAAGTGGAGCTCCTAGCTAGCCCTCCAGCTACTCAAAATGGCTCTTACATTTTAGCTGGTGGAGAGAGCGAGTTAAACATGATAATTTCCCTTCAGAACTGAGCCTGTAGGAATATATTCAATTCACAGAGCGTACACAATCATTTTCTTGCTGATGTTCTGCTCTGTTAAGGGGCCTGCAGCAATGTAAAATTTGATAGTGTTCCACTCTCCAAAGCATGGACAGAGTGACTGGGGTAAGAAAAGTCAAGGCACCGCTCTGAACGAGCTGTGGAGACAGAGAGAGTAGAAGTAGTTTTGTTACAGTACATTCAGGGTGCCTCGTTCTGTGGTTCTCACACAGGCAGTGAATCAAAAGTGGAATGCAATGGCACTGTGTCAGGGATTATTTTGTTTTGCTGTTGCAAGGCCATTTGTTAATAAAGAGCTTGGTAACGCTAATGGCATGTCTGTTTTTTTCATTTTTAACCTATAATGAAAAAGCATTTTTCATTTATTGAATAGATGTTTAGCAATAATTATCAAATTTTTGCATCATTTGAAAGTAGACCATTATGTAACTGAAAGTATAATTCAACATTTGTGACATGCCAATTTTCTGAGAGCACAGAAAATCGGTACCATTTTGCTAGAAATAGAAAAAATTCATAATTATCATTAGGGCCTTTTACTACAATTCAAGCAGAGCTATATGGGAAATGTTTGCTGTTTGCTGCTGTATGAAAATGCAGTGACTGCAGCTTTTTGCTGAATCTTGCATATTATTTCTTCATTGTGTACTACTTACCCGATGTATATGCGCACACATGTGCAGTCTTGAAAAAGCTACATCTTTTTTTTCTATTTTTCTTAGTCTATAATATAAGGATTTAATAAATTCTGTTTCTTTCAGATATTTAAACTATTTCCTGATAACGCTGATGTCACTGATTGTTCACTTAATGCCAATGAGTTTGAGTGCCCCTGTTGATGTGAATGAGTAAATATACATGATGGGTTGTTTTTTGCCTTTTTTCTGTAAGGCTTCGCTAAGTGTAAGGATACCTTTGACACACATAAGAGTAAGTTTAGGACAGACTGATTCTCGGTGCGGATTCTGGAGTGATAATGTACAGGGACAAGAGTCTTGTAGTACTGTGTGTTTGGTTTGAGAAACATCACAGGAGTTAACTTGCTACAGTAGAAGTTAAAGAGTAACTTTTGTGTGCAGAAGAGAACAGAAATGAGAAAGAATGCCTTGACATTTAGGGAAAAAAAAAGGAAAAAAAATAATAAAAAGGTGGAAGAATTGCCCTCATATAATATCTGAGCAGAACCAAAGGATGAATGTATTTGCTTTTAGCAGTCTGAGTGCTAAAATATATTCCTAAATATATACTAACCTTATGAAATCAAAATGTGAAAGTTTACAATTAGGCTGTGTTTTGGGACATACTATACAGCCTTGAGCTTGCTTTACACATTAAATTTGCACTTTCATCATGTTGTTTATGTCCTGAGCCTGTTTACATGGCAGGTCGTTTTTACAGTACTAACTTCTCAACTAGTGAATGTGCACAGTTTTATACATACATATATATCATACAGACCCCAGCCACTAAGTGTGATTTCGGCTAAGTATGCAAAGGATTTCCTCTGACAGCAAAGATTCTTTCCCGTAATTTCAAGGAATTAGTTCTGTGAGGTTTTTACTCGATTATTTTTTCATACATTGTTATTGGTCCTCACCCATTTGCATGTATTGGAGAGTATGCTAATCTCCAGCAGACGCTCTCTAAAGCTCGTGGGCAGCAACTTCTCACTTTCCAGTCACTCTGTGGATGTACATGCCAGGGTAATGAGATCAAATAATGAGCTATTCATCATCAAAGACCTTTGTGTCTGTTCATATAATAAAGGTTTTGGAAGTGGGTAACCTTTTCATTTTTCACTTCATGGAGTTTTTCTCCTAAGTAAGGAGAAAAAAATCTTGCCTGTCTTGTTTTACATCTCTTGGCACACTGTAAAAGAAATTTCTGGAAGCAGTGTTGGCAGGTTAGGTTATTGATAAGGTTGTGCTAGTAATTTGGTAGCAATGATAGACTTGTTTGTTTACATATGTTTAGCCTCTGCATTGATTTTCCCATGAATCACACAACCAGAGGATATTTCTGCATAAAAATTGAGCCATAACTGTTTTTCAGGTTTGGATACTGGCATATAGACTATGACAGAGGTTGGCTTTATATTGTTGAGATATTTGGAGTTCAGTCGTCTGGATTCAAAATTGATTCAAGTTACAGATTTTACATATAAGTGAAAGGCATAGTGAGGTATTTAGGAAGTTCAGGATTGTACTAATCTACCTGCATACCCACAGACATACAAAACTAAATATGATAAACTAATTTTAAACACTGTTCTTTGATTCTGTGGAAAAATTGTGGAAAAGATATTTACATTGAGTAAGAATCTTTACTAAATGATAATTACACCTGCTTTTATAGGTTTGCGGTGCATGGCAAGGTTTTGGTAGCAGGGGGGCTACAGGGATGGCTTCTGTGAGAAGCTGCTAGCAGCTACCCCCATGTCTGATAAAGCCAGTGCCTGCTGGCTCCAAGACAGACCCACTGCTGACCAAAGCTGAACCAATCAATGATGGTGGTAGTGCCTCTGTGAGAACAAATTTAAGAAGGTGAAAAAAAACCCAACAGCCTCCTGCAGAACATTAGCCAGAGGAGACGAGTGAAAATATGTGAGAGAAAAAGCCCCGCAGGCACTTAAGTCATTGAAAAAGGAGAGGGTGGAGGTGCTCCCATTTCTGGAGCAGAGATTCCCCTGCATCCAGTGGTGACGACCATGATGAGACAGATTGCTCCAGTAGAGCAGATGTCCATCTGCAGCCCATGGAGGACCTCACATCAGAGTAGGTGGATGTACCCGAAGAAGGCTGTGACCATGTGGGAGGCTCATGCTGGAGCAGGCTTATGGCAGGACCTGTGGAATGATGGAGAGATGAGCCCATGCCAGAGCAGCAGGTTTGCTGGCAGCATTTGTGATCCCACGAAGGACCTGCGCTGGAACAATCTGTTCCGAAAGGACTGCACCCTGTGGAAAGGACCCATGCTGAAGTGGTTTGTGAAGAACTACAGCCCATGGGAAAGACTCACATTGGAGAAGGTCATTGAGAACTGCCTGCCATGGGAGGGACCACATGCTGGAGCAAGAGAAGGGTATGAGGAGTCCTCTCCCTGAGGAGGAAAGAGCAATGTGTGATGAACTGACTGGAATCCCCTTTCCCCTCTGTTGCTGGGCGGGGAGAAGGTAGAGAAAATCCTGAGTGAAGTTGAGCCTGGGAAGAAGGGAAGGGTGAGGAGAAGGTGTTTTAGATTTAGTTTTTATTTCTCATTACCCTGTTCTGATTTGATTGGTAATAAATGTAAATAATTTTTCCCAAGTCAATGTTTTGCCCATGATGGTAATTGCTGAGTGATATCCCTCTCTCGACTCATGGGCCTTTTTTTTACATTTTCTTCCCCCACCCTGTCCATCTGAGGAGGAGAAATGGTAGAGCATTTTTAGTGGGCACTTGGCATCCGGCCACGATCAACCCACCACAAATATATATTAAAGGAATGTCTCACCTAGAACTTGGATTTCTAGTCTTTGAAGAATTAAGTTTATCAAACAAAACCCGAACAATAAGGGAAAGAGACAACAGATAACAGTGTGGGCTTGAATACTGTGCCCTCTTCTCTGCCAGTTGTGTACAAATTACCTACAACTGGATTTTACAAGGATTTAGTAATTTGAAAGGGTTGTTAGAAGACCTGAGTATGATACTTAGTCTCTGTGCACCTGATGCGGACTAGGAGTTGACTGCCATGATGAAAAGGCAGTATACTTTCTCTGAGGTTGTCAGGAAACATCTACACATGTTCACTACTTAGAAAGCTCTATTGTTTGGGTACTTGCATTGATTTGGATCCTGCAACCTTTCAAGGAAGGAGAAGTGTCAGTTTGTTCCCTTTAAAAAATGGGATTTAAAGCAACTTTGATGTCTTCTCAGTCTGGTAGGTCAGTGGTTAGGTTTTGCCAGTAAGTGTAAGATCTGGGTTAAATACTTTACACTGGGTTTTTTTTAACCTGCGTGTCTAACTGCACAAGTTGTTATCTTACTCAGGTTTGTCAGATGTCTGGTTCCTCTTGTTGCAGCCGGGTTACTGTGGAAAAGAAAGATCACTGAGTCAGAGGGGAGATGCTTGTATGCGGTAATCAAGATACATAGAGGGTTCTGAGAGTTACTTCAGGGACTGATTGTTAATTTGGAGTTAGGCAGTCTTTGGAAAAAAATGCAAAGTCAGTCCTTAGAGATTTATACATCCATTTCTACTGCTTGCCTATTTCATTGGAAGGGTCTGTGAACCCTTTTATTGAGACTTTTCAGGTGCCTGTAGACAAAAAAAAAAAGGTGTTTATATGCACCAAAGATGGATTAAATTTACAACAAAACTTTTTAAAGACACAAGGCTAAAAGTCAGAGATAAAATAGTTTGTATTATGTATATGTTATATGAAGGTGTCAGTAAGCCAGTCTCTGAAAGACTATATTTTTCAGGGCAAATCTCAACAGAGATTAGGATTCAATGGAATTGAAAGGTAAATTTTCAGAAGAAGGAATTTTTTTGTTGGGTCCACTTTGTGAGCTTCCCATGGGCAGTTTTATCACATTGTCATCTCATCAAAAAGTTCATGAGGATTTCTCATCTGCAAATTAGATGATCTGTTGTGTGGTTCAAAGCTTTATTTTTATTCCCTGCAGCAGTATGAAATACAATGCATTTTTTTCAGTTTTAAGGAAAATACCCTTCTTTGTTGGTTTGGGTTTTTTGCCCTGTAGGTTGATTTCAGGGTGAAAAGGCAACTCCAATGTTTGCAGTTTCTCGAGTCACAGATTAAGTATTGACTACATGCACATATTGCAAGCACAGATGCCTGCGTGCTAAAAAACACTGACTGAAATACAAAGAGATGAAAACTCATTTTTGACTGACTGAAAATCCTTTTTCCTAAATTTTCCTCAGACACCAGTGAAGTGTCATAATGTTGAAAAGAGTGAAGCCACCTGCGTGTAAGCCCTGCCCAAATTAAGGTGTATCAAACAGTGCTCTTCATGTACTACTGAAATTACTTATTCTAAACTCACTGGTAATTGCTTCAATACCTATCATAAATTAATCAGTTATGATGTCTTGGATTTGAAACTTTCGCGGTGTTCTCTGTGCTTTAACTCTCATTTCAGAGACTGAAGAGAATTTAGATTTCATACAACGGTGATCTTTTCCTTAATTATAGATGCTTCACTAATTCCTATTGCACATTAAGTATTCACACATCTTGGGTAGATGAGATGACTTCCATGTCCTCAGAAGTGATTATTACAGATTAACTTATATTGATAAAAAATCCTGATTTTAAAAACCAACAACCAGAATCTGCACAGCCCAGTAGCTTTATAATTGCTTAAACATACACACAGTGAATGCACAGAAGGAGAAAAATGCTACTACTTTCATTTGCTAGACTGTTATATTAATTTCACCAAGGTTTATAAGGTTACGCAGCATTGAAGGTAAAATCAACCGAGTCTTGTATTTAGCTATTATTGGAAAATACAGTATTCTCTGAAATACAATTTGGGTTTCTGTATTGGCTAAACAAAGTATATTGGCAAGACTGAAAGCTCAGAACATTAATCTGTTGTAGTTAAGATGAGAAACAGGTTTCTGCTTCACAGCTGTGTTATATAAATTTTATTTTTGAATTAGATGCTCACAAGAACATGCAATGTACTTAGTAAGGAACTGTGTGTGTAAAGTGTTTTGAAAGACTTTCATTCATATTTCCCTTTATGCAAATCCATTTTATTCAATATAAATTAATATTAGCCTCCGGAGATGTACTACATGCATTCACAGTAGTAGTATTCTAACTCCTAAACTAAGAGAAATAAAATACAGTAAAAGATAAGTCAATCTTAAATACATTTTCTATTATATACTACACTGACTGTCTAGAGTATGGATTTTCTTACAATAAAGGTTAAAGTTACACTGTGATACTAAAAGTATCTGATGTTATCTATTTGATAAGTGGAATTAAGTGGAAAATGATACTACGTTTCTGGTCAATATGAAACTGAGACTTTGTTATTTGTTTTACATAAGTTAAATCTTTTAACGCAGGAAACAGTTTGAGAGCAGCATTTTCAAAATGTGTGCATCTTACTCATTGAGGAGCAACACTTGTACATGTATAACAAGACACAAACTGGGTCTTACCCATGAAAATCATCTGAATTTCTGATTTCCTGAATAAGCCATGAGCCTGATCTTCATTAGATCAGTATCGTACACTAAAAGATTCAGTGATGATGAAATTTTTCCCACCAGTTTTGTCTTTCTGATAGCCACCATTTGAAGAAAACTTGTTGGAGATTAGAAAAGTAATTTACCAAATTATAAAAGCAACACTTCTTCCTTTATTCCTGTAAAAGTTCATGCTCAAAAGGTGTTGGACTTCATGTTGGGTTTTTTTGAGGGATCATTATTTGGAAATACCATTTTTCAAAGATATTTTCCAGGTTATTCTGAAAACAGCTGTTGTTCCAAAGCTAAAGTTTCTTCTAAGTTTCCATACTCCAATAAAAAAAAATGTCTGTATCCTGAAACAGTTTAGATTTTGGTTTATGAGAACCTTAAAAATATCAACAATATTTCAGTGTAAACAAATGTTTCATTTGACGCACGGAAACAAACCTTACAACTCGAGTTATAAAGCAGGTACAGTTATTATGGTACCGGGTGCAAGGGGGATTCCTCCTCCTAACTTGCACACTTCCTTACAAAACAAGCAATTATTTATAATACAAATCATACATATGCAAGGCTATAGGATGGACTATTACAATTAGTTCTAGGAATAGGCAGGACTATTCTAATTGTTTCCAGGAACTCATTATAATAAGCCTCCTCCTGTAGAGGCACTGCCTCCTGGTGGTCTCCTTTGAGGGTCTGTGGGAGAAAGGCCCTGAGTCTTCTTTCACAGAATCACAGAATCACCTAGGTTGGAAGGGACCTTTTAAGATCATCTAGTCCAACCAATAAAAAAAAAACAAACAAAAAACAAACCAAACACCACCACATCCAAACCACACAAAACACCACCCAACGCTAATCCATATCCCCGAGCACCATGTCAACTCATCTCTTGAATACCTCCAGGGATGGTGCCTCAACCACGTCCCTGGGCAGCCCATTCCAATGTCTGATAACCCTTTCAGTAAAGAAACATTTCCTAATATCTAACCTGAACCTCCCCTGGCACAACTTGAAGCCATTGCCCCTTGTCCTATTGTCTGTGACGTGGGAGAAGAGACTGACCCCCGCCTCTCTACAGCCTCCTTTCAGGGAGTTGTAGAGAGCGATGAGGTCTCCCCTCAGTCTCCTATTCACAGTGAACTTTTTCCCTTTGGTGAGTTGTCTCATCTCCTGACTGCAAGCCTGGTCTGTACCGTTTGTTCTGCCAACTGCAGCCTCAAAGTTGCTGCTATCTCGGCAACAGACCATCAAGTTCCTATCGGCATACTAAGGAGACATTGTTTCTTAAAGCTGTGTAACTTCTCTGTAACTCTACAATTAATGTCTTAATTCCTGGTTCTTGCTTCACATGGATGGGTGACGAGATGGACAATGGAACAAACGAGATTAATTTTCATAGAATCATACAATAGTTTGGGTTGGAAGGGACTTTAAAGATCATCGAGTTCCAACCCCCCTTCCATGGGCAGGGACACCTCCCACCAGACCAGGTTGCTCAAAGCCCCATCCAGCCTGGCCTTGAACACTTCCAGGGATGGGGCATCCACAGCTTCCCTGGGCAACCTGTCTTTTTATCATCTGTGTCTTGAATCCTTGACGATTAGGATCCAAGCAATGCAGAAGAAGTTATTCCAATTTGAGTGGGTACCTACTCCTAAGAAATACAAAACATGCACCAAGAAAAGGAACCTTTGTTCCTTACATGTAAGGGTTTTATAGCTGTGAGGGTTTTTTTCTGTTTCTTTAGTCCTTCTCTTCTCTGTTCATTTTCTCTCTCACAAAATACAGCAGAGAAAATATTTTTGTTAATAAAAATGATTTGAGGTTTAGAGGTAATGTTTCCTAAAGAGCTGTAAAATTAGTGGTATATTTAACTAAAACACTATCAATATAACTAAAACAATATTAATATAATCATATTGATTTGCTGAGAATGAAGAAGTATATAAGCATTGGCAGAAAATTAGAAACTTGATTCCTGTATGGACATCCATTAAAAAGAAACATTAAAAAAATTGCAAAAAAAGACATTTTAACCACAAATTATCAGTAAGTTTTAAATAAGCCTCTTTTCAGTTTACAAGAGAAGATGGTAATTTTTGTTTAATAATAGTAAGGTCTGTCATAGATGAAAGAAGAAACAGGCTAAACAGAAAAAAATTACTTGAAATTTACATTTCTCTAATGAGTACCTATTGACTTTTATGAGAAAAGTTTTATTAGTTGTAATGCTTGTCAAAATGTTGCCAGAATGCCTTATGACAAAAATTAGTTTTAAGCTACAGAAATTTTTCCTGAACTGTATTTGTTTATTTCTTATCTATCCCTCTAAACAATTGGCCAAAATAATTTGAAATGGTTGATTTCTGTAACATCTTATTAACAATTACTTTATTTGGAGTAGGATGGATTGATTAAAAGCATTTGCTGTGATATTTCAAATTTATTTCAGATTACTTTCAGCGTAAAGCTATACTGCCAGGGTCTGAATTTTGATGGTCTGTGTGAGATACCTAGTAAAAATTAAATGCATTTTCAGTATATTATGTTAAAAAAATCCCACAATGATCAAAGGAATAAAAACCTATAAAGCCCCAAACTGTAATGAAAGAAGAACCCAAATGATACTATACAGAATTATGTCCCTACCTAACAGAGTATTCTGATCTTATGACATTGAGCCAAAGCGTCAAAGAGACACATTTCGAAATGGCATGACAACTAAACTAAATCCCCAGTGTGATCACCACTGGGAATTCATGGCCTTAATAGTTCATATGTGGAAAGTAGTATCTGAAAGATAGAACTCCATTTCTGAATTCATGGATAGTTGCAGATATTTTCCTAGACTAACCTGAGATACTCAAATGACATTACCTTTGTTTGAAGTGGGCACAGCAGATCATCCAGACTGACGCTGGTATGGTACAAGGCAACTAAAAGAAAGAATGGTAAGACTGCATTTGTCATCTGTACTTCCTTGAGAGGCTGCATACAGGTTTTTGCTGGTTCTTTCTTTCAGGATAATTCTAAAGATAACCAAGATGCTTGAAAATAGTCATCCATATTCCTAACACAGACCAACTTCAGGTCTAAAAAAAATAAAGAACAAAGGTTTTGAATTACAACTGTTCTGCATATAAATCTCAATTACCTATAAGCACTTTGTCCCCATGTGGTTGTATGGGCAGAATTAACTTCCTTAGACATCAAATTCAGTTAATCTAGTTCTCTGTAGGAAGTTCTTCAAATTCTCCAAAACCCTTGCCTCTAATTTTTCAGTTATGTTCTCTCTGTAGTGAGAGTTCCCACATTGACAACTGTTTCAAACAGATCAGCTACTTCATATTTTTCCTATGAAACGTCATTTAGGGAAACACCGAGTATGATAAACAGCTACTGAATTTCCATCTGATGGAGAGATGAGGAGCTTTGGCCGGTACACAAGCTCTGGGGTAGCCCCATTTTGTGATGAAGAACTTGCAGGATGTGGTTAACTGTCCTGCAAGAATTCCATTATCCTCACTGTGACTGCAATCATTAGACCTGTGAGTGCTTATAGGAAGCTTTTATTCAACAAGAGGAATCTGGTGGGGAAGGACAGGAAGATGTTTTGCCATGATGGGGCACACCTTGATTATTTTTCCCCAAGATCTAACGTTATATTATTATTGTTTTGTTTCATTTTCAGGGATGAAGGGGTGTGGTGGGTGAGTGGGGAAACTTCAGACACACAATGGAAATTCTCTTAGAATATAGAAACTGATTGTAGAAAAAATTCTGAACTTCTGCTACTTCTTCTTATCAATCAGGGTCTCAGCGGTGTATCCAAACATGTTTTTCCTTTCTAATTGGTTTTATTTATATTCACTTACTAAATTAAAGCAAAACAATCTTAATTGCACTACAATCACCTGTTCAGCACAGTGCTAATATGTTATAGTGAAGATACACCATCTCCAGTTATGCTCCAATGATTACTTTTTAGTAGTTAGTAAATAATAGAGTTCTTAATTTTGGATTAATTTTTTTTTTTTTTAAGAGGGAATTTAGAGAATGTAGAAAAGTCTTGGAGGAATTTTGGAGGCTTCATCTCAAAACATCAATAGAAAAAGATCAAGAAAGAAGACTATAAAGGAGAAAATTGTGAGAGCAGCTTCGGTTGAAAATTAATTTGAAGTTATCTTGGATGAATTTTCATGGAGAAGAAAAGCAGAAATCATAGGAAAGGTGAGCAGAAAAAACAGTCTAATATAACTTGCTGTTTTCTCATATAATCTTGGTCTTTCTTCACTTTGTAGGAAATACTGACCATAAAGCTCACTATGTAGAATTTATTTTTTTTCTTCCATACCATTAGGTATAGTAAACTCTAGTCTTCCCTTGTGATTAATTTCTGACATCCTAACGGGAAAGCAGAACATTCTGTATAACATCAAAAAATCTGCAAATTCATCATACCATATCTGATTGTGGTATTTATTCCAGGGGACACACAAAGGAGCAGGCCAAGGTAGCTTTTTAATAAATTATTATTGAGAAAATTCTACAGTAGTCACTTTTCAATCTTCAAAGAGTCTTGTCTGATCAAGGATACTGTGAATTGGTTGATTTGTTTACCTGGTTCAGTTTCTCTGCTTAGCATGAATGGAAAGCTACTTTGAGTGTTTTGAAAAACACTTCAGCATAATTACTATACACATCATTGATCTCATAGCCTCCTGGAGTTTCTAGTATTTCGGTGGCTTTCCTGTAGGTAACACTTAAATGACAGATGCGTTTTAGATGCTGAAAATTTAGGTTTTATCCTTAAATACATTATTTAAAAAATGAATCAATTTATTATTATTTATCTATTGCTGTCTGTATAGTTGGGTTTTTTTAACAACTAAAACTTCCTGTAACACATGCAGAAAAAATCTTAAACTTTGTCTCTATTATGATAATTTTTCCTTTTTGTCTGCAACCAGAGATGTTTACCCCCCTGTCAGTTGTACCTCCTTCTGGGAGTTTTGCAAGTTTACTTCTCTTATCTGTGGAGAAAACAGAAACAAATCCAAATTAGGTACTTTCTGTTGGAATTGTGTAAGCCATCGTTCGACTTACTGCTGTGCTCTGCGGAGGGAGAAGAGTTCAGCAAAGCTGAGTTTCTGAAAATGAAGGAAGCAAATTGATGCATACAGAACAGGAATGGGTAAGCTCAGCATCATGTGGGCCACATCTCCTGTCAGGAATTTCTCCTCAGAGTTCAGCTGTTTCAGACATCCACAATGAAATATCCTGGCTATTGATAATAGTCCACGGTCTGAGCCAGGTTTGTGAAGGCTGTAGTCCACATTTCTCTGTCTTCCCCTTTAATTTGGTCAGTGCATGAAACTTCTAAAGTTTAGAATTCTGGAGAGAGAAGTAGAAGTGTTCTTCCATATGTATTAAGAGGAGATTTCTAAGAATGAGCATCACTAACAAAAGACCTCTCTACCCTGAAAGGATGAAGTTTTCTTTGGAGTTAGGCTTACACCTGCACTATTAATTTCGGTAGTTATTTTTGAGTCTGAGAGCAGATTTCCTTTTTCAACAGTAAGATATATTCAAACCCTGGTGGAAGAGGAAGAGCTAAATTTTTACTCTTATTACTTCATCAAACTTGAGATTCATATCTTTATCATCCAAGATGAAAAAATAAAACCAAAAAACAATTAAATCAGATAATTTCTCCTGAAGGCGATAATGAGTTATCATCCAACAAAACCCAATATCATAGTGAAGATGCTGTTTCCAAAAAAAAAAAAAAAAGGTTGCTTCCAATATGTTATTCAGGTATTCCAAAAGCTAATCTTGCTGACAAACAATTCTGTCAGCTTTTTATCTATTACAATATTAATGATGCTGTCAGCAGTACACATCATTCATAACATGGAAGAAAGAAGGCAGAAAATAGTGGATGAATCCACAAAGGTGCTTGTATGTAAGTAGGTTGAGAAAAAATTGGTAAGGTAATTCAGTAATAAAAATTACATAAGCAGGACTGGCACAGGAGGGAAGTGCTGTTTCTTTGTAAACTTTAGGTATTCATAGCAGAAACAGTCTCAGAAATTGAGCAGTCCTTATCTTCTTTAGGATCCTTTATATACTTCAAATTTTGAATGTGTATTTACTTTACATATATGTGGATAACTTTCTCTGGTATTGAGACAGCACAAAATTTTAGCCTAGACTACTTTCTTGAAGGTATTTGCCCTGGATGTAAACTTAATCTTTTTTCCTCAAACGGATTTCCTTTAACCTTTTTTAATGATGTTGTACAAGAGGTATTCATAATTTGGAAAAAGAGCAATAATTGAAGATAAAGAAGGTGTATAAACAACTTGGTGTCCATGCTAGTGAGTGAAGAAAAATGCAGGAACAGTAGCCAATGTGTCCTCTAAACTGTACTTTATATTAAAACATTGCATGAAATTTAACTTTTTTTTTTTTTTTCTCTCCAAGATCTGCAGTTTCTCTATGTAATTTTTACTTCCACAACAACTATGGCTTTTCTTAAACTTATTTTGTTTTCAGAGAGCATGGTCCAAATGTCTTAGAACATCCTGAAGATTTCTCACATTCCACAATAAAAATGAAGAGGAAATCCCAGATAATAATGAGTGGTAACTTTTGCTAAATATTATACCAGTTATTTCTTTCTATAGATTAGACTTGAATATAAGGAAATTATTTCTTCCCTTCAAAACAGTATCAAGGTCTAAGACCAAATGAATGTGCAGAGGCTAAATGGACTCAAATACCCAAATTCTTTAATCAAAGAAGTATGCAGGTTTTTGAATTGTTTGACTTCCTACAACAGACTTGGCGTGGTTTAGGAAGAAATTTGGGTGGATGGACGTATTAGTTTGAGCCATGCAGGGCACCAGGGCATGTGGGGTCTCTAGTATGTCTCTTATTTCTCTCTCTCCACTCTGGACACCATTAGTTACAGGACTGGGTAGACAATATCCAATTCCTGGCTGACCTGTTCAAATTAATTTGCCTTCCAACAGCTGGAAGCTGTTGCGGTAACTGGACATCAAATTCTCCCCCTCTCAAAGGTTCTCTTCATCTTCACAACTTTCACAGGGATTGATTGACAGGTTCTTGATGCTCAAGGAGCTCCCTTATTCTTACAATTAAGCTACTCTTTTACCATATACATCTAATTAATATGCTAATACTATTGTCAGCCGGGCTCAACACACAGCAACTGTCACAAGAAATTAATACATTTTGAGCCAATTGAGAAAGAAGCTTAAAAATTGTCCATAACAGGTTCTAGTCAATATAATTCAAATATTTGACTCAATATGGCTGATGCTAGCATGTGGATTTTGAATACTTATTCAAAATACTGTGTATTTGGCTGAACTGATCTTGTGAGTTTTTCTGATCTCATTAAAAATAGTACAAAAACATATCTTCCAGTAACATACTGGAAATTCTTCCTTAAGACAAAACTAAATATAGTCATGTAAAAAACCCCACATTCACCTAGTTACAAACAGAAATAGATATATTTTATATATAAAAATATATGTATGTTATATTAGCTGACAAATGTGTTTCAGTTCTTACCTAGCAGAGGAGAAATCTACCTCGTTTTATTCATTACTATATTGAAGAAATTCAAGAAAATAAAAAACAAACCCCACCTTTCATTTTTTGTAAGTTGGAGAAGAAAATCAGTTATACTTATTTGTTTCAGGACTATGACATGCTTAGAATGAATTATCTAGCATTGAACTATGCAAACAAAGATATAGGAGGTATTTCTTCCTAATTTGTTTCATTTCACTTCTGTGACAAAACAAATCTAAACCTACCATTTGAGAGATCCAATAAGCTTGGATAACTCTTAAGTCTTTTCTCTAAGTGTCCACACAGTCAAATCCTTATTATTGTCTGATCATAAATAACAGATAGAACTTTTTCATTAAAAAAACCTGTCAAATTTATTTTGCATCCTATTTGACTCTTTCCAACTCTTAATACTCTATGCCCTAATCCATCAATACCCTTTCTTTGCAGAGTCGACTATTATTATTTATCAATGTTTCATCCACTAGTAAACATATTATTTATATGGACATATTTAATATGATGTTTTGATTACAATAATGTACTGGCCCACATGTTGATCTAAGGTCCTGTCTAGTTCTGGTAACTAGCTCTTCTGTGACTAATGTTTGTAAGTTGTGACAGGGTTTCTGTTATCTTTGGAAGATGGTTCTATGTATGAGCAGCATTTGCATTAGTTCTTTTGTTTCAGAACTTCTGAAGTCCCACATACAGCAGTCTCACCCTTAATACACACAAGCTGGAGCAAAGCACAGTGACGCCTTAAAATATGAATGTCATTAAGCTGCTAATTAAACATGTTAATAAATTACTACTTATCATACCAGTGTTTCTGTAGGAATGCCAGGAAAATTCAGGTTGGAAGGGACCACCTGCTCAAGGCTGGGTCATCTGTGAGGTCAAACATGGTTATTCCGGTCTTTTACCAATCTGGACATGGCTCTGGAAAATACTCTCCTGAATAACTCCACTCACAAGGCTTTGCTTCACATTGTGTATCGGTCTTAGACTTCATTAGTTTAATTAGATTAAATGAGAATCTATGTTTTGCAAAGATGTGCAAGAGGAAAGTGGCTCTTCTTTAGGCCTATCTGCTCAAGAACTCTATTAGTGAACAAAAAACAGGGTAATAAGAGGAGGAAGCCACAAACAAGGACATACAGAGACACAAACCTGACCAACAAATGATAAAAGAGGCAGTGAGGAGAACCAAACCCAGACAGTCACGTTAATTTGCCAGGATATGTGGAGGGTGCCAAAATTTATTCCAGTAAATTTATCTGATTGAGGACCTTGCAAATAGCCACAATAAGAAAGGGAGAAGGAAAAACACAAACAACCCAACAACCCAAACAAACAAAATCTCCCCTATAGAGACCCTAACAAAACAAACTAGGACACAATGATAAGAAACAAACCTCACCACTCTCTCTAATTGATGGGCTATCAAGAAACTACAGGTGTCACTTCCAGTGACTTTGCAATTAGTAAGATTGTAAACCAGAGGTGATCCCAGACCCAGGGGTGATGTGCAATGGTAGGAGGGGCAGGGAGGAAAAAAGGGAGGTATAAAAGGGGCTGATTTCATGTAAAAGACTCCTGACTGAGCCCTGATTGCAGCAGTGTGTCCTATCTTCTAATTACTTTTTTTTACATTTTTTTTCCTCCTCAGCTCTCTATCTGCGTAATCTCTCTCTACCTGGTGCGTGTGAGTGCTGCAGGGACTAAATGTCAGCTACTGGTGGGATCTGTGTGAGTGGACTGGGTACCAGCTACTAGAGAAAGACTTGGGATTTAGGTGCCCCCAGCCTGTGGTGCCAGCTAGGCCAGCAAGCAGGAGCCTTTACCCTCCCTAGCCACCGAGGCACGAGTGGTGTATGTCCTGAAAACCAACTAATGGGGGAGACCAGAGTGAGTGAGGCAAGTGATGGGCTCTGCATCAGTGGCTGGAGAAGGACCACAGGTCACAGGTGGCTGTTGTGGTTTGATTCAGTGTGGTTGAATCTAGCATATGAACTCCAACAGTTACCAAAAAAGCCTGCACTGGACTGAATTGTACAAAAATTAGGTTCTTATGAGGAGATCTTCTTGCACAGGAATTTTGTTAAATAATTCTATTATGTGTGACAAGTAGTATGCAGGACAAGTTACACTTCTTTTTTCTTTACAGAAGAAAACATACATAACGATAGCACCATTTGCACTATTCTGGAAATATGCCTGGAGCAACAGGTCAAGTAGCAAGAGATAAAGATATCTGTACTTACTGACAAGTATTTAAACCTGTCAAGAACAATAAAAAAATATTCCATCATACAGATTAAAAAGGCCGTTAATAAGAGGAGAACTACTAGAGGAGCATGAGAAAAAAAAAATCTGTGTGAAAGAAGAATAGAAATAAAAGAAAACAGGACAGAAAAAAAGGGAGGATTTGAAGCAAGAGTTTCTAGTGGAAGGTGCCCCTATCCATGGCAGGGGATTGGAACTAGATGATCTTTAAGGTCCCCTGCCAACCTAAACTATTCTATGAAAAGTAATCATAAAATAAATTGACAAAACTACTGAACTCTTGAAAATCATAACTGAGGAATGGAAAGCAGGGAATAATGGGTAAGATACACAAGTAGTACTCTATCTTGTTGAAAGAAACTCAAAATGATATGATGAACAAAAAGGAATAAAAATCAAATGTTTGTTATGCTTATATTAAATGCTACAGGTGTCTAGTCATCCATTGTTCTGCAATGAAAGAATGTTAGTATTATTTAACAGGTCATTTACACCTATATAAAGACAAGGAAATGATGAATCAAGATGTGAATATATATTATCTGAGTATTGAACTACAGTTAGATATATACATTAAAATGGTTTATACGTGTTCTTGTTTGTGGTATTATGCAGCTAATTTACTCCTGTTTGTATGTTACTTAGCCAGCATGTTTAAAAGATGTGGGATTCTCCTTAATTTTGCTTTTCTGTTAAAATTTTAATTATAGCAGGTTTATGGGAGTCTCTTGTGGAAACTTTCTGAACGGATTGGATGCCTTCAGAAGTTTAGGTAGCCTGGAAGCTAGCAGGTTTTGGTTTTATTTGTACAGTTTGTTTTCATGGCGTTTGGCAACAAATATTTTTTACGCTGCCAAACTTTGTAAGGAAACAACACTTTGCTTCTTCACTTTCTATTTCAGTGAAAGCTATTCTGCCTTTGTATATAGGTAGGTCCTATGAACAATTATATGATTTGAGGCTTACAATAGCCTACTCTGTAATGTTAAAACTTTGATAGCAGTGACATTCTCTGCAAAAGCAAGTAATGATTAGGACAGAGAGGGATAGACCTCAAGAAAATGTATTACAAGTTTGACCTCTATTTATTGCTAAAGATTTTGACAATTTCTTCAGGGTACCATAACACCCCAGAAAGACTGAATTTGGCTGGGAGGGCAAAGTGTTTTAGATAGCTTTTTACCTACTTGAATATCAGGACTGAGGAAGTTTTAAACAAACAAACAAAAAAAGTTAATCTTTTATAAATAGTATGAAGAACAAAGTAAAGAAAAGGAAAGGGAAAAATATTTAGTAAAAAAATTAAATTAAAAGTAAGCAGGGCAACACTGAGAAACTAAAAAAGCAAAGCAAGGAATTACTATTTTGGAAAGTAAACATGTATTTCAAAAATTAAGGCATTACTGGTCTACTGTGTGGCCTTTTGTTTAGGGTTGGTTTTGGTGGTTTTTTTTGTGGTTTTTTTTTTGTAATTTTTCCTACATCTTTTAATTTTTCATTGATGATTTGTTGATTCCTATCTTGCTCATTAAGCATCTTCTTTTTAGACTTCAGTATCCTGCAGATTTCTTGCTGAGATCTTCTCATCATTATTTCCCCTCCCATTCAAAACTCACAGCTTGTTTTCAGGATACACTTTTTCATTACTTTCAGTGATTTGGCTGGTGGTACACCATTGAAATTTATGCAGGAAGTCTACAATTATCCAGATATCTGTACATTTAATATTTAACAATTGATCATAGTCACTTAGAAATTTAAAGCACTGTAATGCAATTGAATAGGAATAATGTCCTCCACTTAAAAGAATTTGGGATAAAGAACATTAATACATTGTTGATATTTACATATCCAGATACAACCATAATTTTCTACACACATCTACAGAACTAAGGCAAATCTGTCCTAATTAGTTAATATTGAAAACAATTCAAACATCTGAGTTGGGTTTTTTCCAATTTTTTGGTGAATTCTGCATGTCAATCAATATATTTACAGTGTCCATTTACTTTCTACTTTTAACTAGAACTATTGTTGTAATAACTTCAACAGAAAAGTTCATCAGGTTTTCAAAGAAAAAAAAAATCAGTGAAAAAGAGGAAGCAGGAAGGCCAGTTTGCCACCTGTATGGTTAGTATTAGATTTCATAATGTTTGGATTTTGTTTACTAAACCTTTGAATGCAACAAGACAAAAACCCCCTCTAAGAAAATGTCTCAATATTTAACCATTTCCCAATCTCCTGTTGCAGGTGGGTTAACTCTAATTTTTTATATTCTTTTTTTTTTTCTGTGGTCTACACTTAACATCAGTGACTGTACCTTTTTCATGTAGGGAGCATACTAGAAGAATATCTTATAAAATTGTAACCTATTTTGTATGTCTGTATTTATATCTGTAAAAGTGCATATGCTTTCAGAATGCATGTTTTATATTTTTAGTTGTTTGTTTTTTCACGTTTTCTTTATCTATCACAGAGCTAGAATAACATCTAAATGAATTTAATTTGCCAATAGAAGTGCTTTACTCTTCCAGATGTAACATTTCACAGAACCACAGAATAGTTGGGGTTGGAAGGGACCTGTGAAGGTCATCCAGCACAATCCCTCTGTTCAAGTAGGGCCACTGAGAGCCCAGGCAACGTCCAGAGAGCTTTTGAATGTCTCCAAGGAGAGAGGCTCCAGAGGCTTTGTGGGCAACTTGTGCCAACACTCAGTCACCCTCACAGTAAAAACGTGTCTCCTCATGTTCAGATGGAATGTCATAAGTTTCCATTTGTGTCCACTGCTTCTTGTCCTGATGAAGCTTTGGTTCTAAGGGTGCTTTTCTTCAAGTAAAAGAGAAAGATGCTGCTTTCTTTTGCCTCTAGTATCAATAATCAGAATAGTGAATTCTTTGAAATTAAAGGAATCATTTTAGGAAATCATTCCAATTCAGAAAAGCACTGAAACATAGATCATGTCTCATTGATATAAATGAGGGTTATGTGCACATCTAAACTTAAACAATAATCTAAGATCTTTCTTGAAAAGAACAGGAATGTAAACCTATGCTAATGTTCTCCTTAACTGTAAGAATGAGTAGAGCCATTATAACTATTAAAATAGTGCTTAAGAATTTACATGTAACTTTCAGAGTCAAGTCCCTTAAGAAAAAGGAAAGAGCTACTCTATGCACAGCATAAAAGTAGCTTATATAAATACTACCACTAAAGATGTAAATTAAAGAGAAAAAGTTTCCCACTTCTTGTGGCACACCAATTAACGGCGGCTTCTGCTGCTTCATATCTATGTTCAGCCATAGCTTATATATTCTACTGCCTGTACTGATTCATTACTCAGAGTGAATAACAGGGCTATTTCAATAAAAATGCAATATAAAAAAATAAATCACACTTACAGAGCTGCCTACATATAAGTACCCCACAGTGCAGCACAAGTCTCATCAAATTAAGTTCGATTTAATTAAAAGATCAGTCAAACAGATCAGTATTAGGTTCAGTCAAAAAAGGCTATTTTGTGTCAATGCATTTGATATTAGGATATAATGAAGATGAGGTGCCTAACTGCTAAATGGCTTAGCACTTCATGAGCTCAGTAAAAACTTTTGTATTACTAAAAATTGTTCTCTGGTCTACAAAAGTCAGTTAGAACACACTACTTAGATAACAAAAGCTGAATTGGGAGCAGTGTAGGATTTGCAGATTCAATGTACCACTTACAGTAACTCTTAACACTCTTATTGATGGTTTATTTAAAAATTTTTGCAAGAGTTCATGTTCACGTGGTGTTACATGTAAACAAAGATTTAGTATTTCGGCTGAAAAAATATATTTTTATGTAGTCTTTTTTTTTTTTGTATTGTCATTTGATCCAAGGTTATATAATTTCATTTTCTGTTATTGAACTGTTTCTCTAACTGTGTTTTGTACTGACAAATGCATACAGAAAATACAGACATGTAATTCTAACTCTACAAAGCTGAAATAAATGGACTTGCTGCTACTTTCCTGGACAGCTCTAGAGCTAGGATCTGCATTAAAAAAATCTTCAGCTATGTAGCTTGAAAAAAAGTCTTGATATCTGTGTTTTTATGCAGTTATGTTATGTCCTGCTGGCTTTAAGGGTGGTAGCCTTTTCTTTTTTCTGCAAAAATTCTATTTTTTCCCCGTAAAGACTTAGCAGGCTTGCAAACTCTTTCAAATGATAACCTTTCTAATTGCTCTTTTCTCCAGATACTTCACCGTAGCTCAGCTCATGATGGTTGACCCAGCATGAACAGCTCAACCAGCTCTGTATGCTGCTCATAGGTTTGAATTTTGAGTTCTGCTTCATCTTGGACGTGTTTCCCACTTTCTCTTTTCTGTATTCCTTGCATTATTTTGGATTTATTATCAAAACATCTATCCAATATCTGCTTCCCTTATCTTTCAGTTTGGACTAAATAGCCTCCTTTGCTTAGTGAATTCTAATTTCTTTTACGAGAATTAATTTTAGAATTGTTTGCTTTTCATTATTTTAACTTTAATTGTCAAGATGCCAACCAGAAGATTAGCTCTTGTTAGGAAGCTGTTATCTCCATTGGTTTCAGACTGTCAGACTGAAATTTCAGCTTCACATCATACCTAAATAGATCAGTAAAGTTTCTTTTTATACATAATTAACAGTATCTGTATGGTTCTTTGTACAAGAATTGCTATTCTCATTGCTATAATAACTTTCAGGAGTACTCCTTGGCATGAGACAAAGAAGACTTTTTTTGTCAGCAATATTTTCGCTTGAAGACACAAAGTAGAGTGCTATTTAAGTTTTCCTCCCTTGTCCTCCACATTTATGAAGCTTTGGTTCTGGTTCATTGTTAGCCTACCAGTGAGGAGTTTTTCTTCATTTGCTTTTTTCTTTCCTTTTCTTTATCTATGTCAGATTACATGGCTCTGTGTGATTGATTGAAGTACAACAGCTCTAGTCAAAGAAATCCAAGTTTAAAAACCAAAATTGCAATAGGCAATTTTAAAGTAGCATTTAAAAAGTAACATTTTAAAATGTGGGAGTAAATTATTTCATCTGTAAAAGCCACATGTATTGATATTACTCAGTATCATTGTCTTCTCTTTTCCAAACGACTTGCCAACTAAAGTAATGGCAGATAACATTATTATTTACCTGCTAATATGATACCAGTTAAGTTACATTCCAAGAATCATCTTAAAGCTCTAAATTATAGGTAGGTCAAAATTGCCATATCAAAACTTAATATAGGGTAGAAATCTTGTCTGTGATAACCATAGAAGTTATGCAAAGTGATAAAGAAGAAGTATTTTATTGAAACTATTAAATTGATCAAAAATTAACTCAATTGCTGATTCAATAGATTGACATTACATTTGATTTAAAAGGAACATTACATCAATACTGCTATGCTGTGAATCACTTACCAATTTGCACTGATTTATGAACTTACATATTACACGTGTGGATTTCACCCAGAAGTCACACTGCAAAACAGAACAAATAATAAAAAACCAAAATACTTTATTTGACCAGCAGTTAGATGGCTAACAATTGGCAACTATTTAGATTGAGAAAGCTGGCGACCATTAAAAAATCCCACAGACAACAAACAAGAAAATCTGCATCCCAGAACTAACCTGTCTGTTAGTTCTGGGTTTTTCTAGAGTTTTATCTATCTATGCTTGTTTTAGAGCTTGTGGTGTTTTACTATAAATTTTATGGAAAATTGCGAATACTTAAGCAATGATGTAAATGAGACACCTGCTTTTCTGCACAGCTGAGACAAAAAAAAGTTCAACATAATTAAAAAGGCTCCAATATTAAACTGACAGAGAATAAGCTTTCCCACATAACTGTGCAATTAAAGTGTAGAATTCATATCTACAAGAAACTGTTGAAATTAAGCAACTCTTTTAATTTTTTGCTAGTTGAGTATTCAGAATAATTATTGCTTTTTTTGGAAGAGATATTAACTATCATTTAAGATACCAAATAGGTTTTTGGTTTTGTTTTACTATTCAAAGAAATTAGTGTCAGAGTCAGGTTATCAACAACGTTCAATGCTTTGTGGCCAAACCACGACAAGCCACAAGAATTGAATTAGATGAGCATAGAATTTTATCTAACAGGGCAATAACTTTGTTCCTATGGTGCTTAAATTTAAGATATACTAAGAATGTTCATAAGGCACAAAAGATAAAATATGCAGAAATTAATACATCTTAGCTTTCTCACAATGTTAATTTTTGCCATCTATGTTTAGAGAGAAAAACTCAAGATTATCTTTATTTTCTTAACAGTTTTCAGTAAAAGCAGCTTCTGTTAACTGCTACATGTTCATAATGATTGGGAAATCCTTAATGATAATCAGGTGACTTTGTAATTACCTTAATAATAAAAATAGGGTTCTTTGATCACTAGGATGTGTGTATAACAGCAGATTCTTGCATATATACTTTTTAATAAAAATATACACATAAATACACATATAAATATACATAGAAATAGACAGACATGTTTATGTAGAGACAGAGGGACTGAATGTGAGAATATTTGAGCTAGGACCCCTTCTGCAGAGCCTTTGAATTTGTTTCCTACCTAATCATTTCATAGACATTCTCCAATTTTTGCATCCAGCAAAATAATACTTGAGGAGGGAGTACTTGATTAGCATAGGTCTCTCAAGTTATGTTAAAAAGCAGGAGGGAGATATTTTTATTCACCAGGTAGGAGATACAACTGGATAAACTTCTCCTTCTACAAAACTTCTCTTCTTCTACGAAAATATACCTTCATTGGTAACTGAGAACACCAGAGGACAATTCTCATATCAAAACAAATTGAAATACTTCGTCTTTTTAAATGCCAGTATCATAATTATAAAGTTCAGAAACTATGTACAAGAAAGAATTGTAGCTAGGGTCATTCTATGAATATTTCCTCTTCTGATTAGAGTCTTTTTCCAATCACCTGAATTGTTCTCTGCAGATGACCCACTCTGTACCTTGGTTCTTATATACATCAGTTTCTTAACACCAGGTCATGACTCCTTGACAGGTCTGCTTCATTTATCATCTTTCTGCTTTAGCGTTAGAAAATAATGTCTCCTCCTAGAAGGCTCTGAAGTTATGTGCTGTACACAGTAAAAGAACACACAGTATTCAGAGAAGGTTTGCTGGTCGATTTTTAGAAAGTCTACATTCTGACTTTTTTTTTGCGTGTGGGGGTTAATTTCTAAATAACAATTCACATCATCAGAGTTGTGTGGAATTGCTGTGATTGTCATATCAATGTCAGCAGTATGAAGCAACATCTATATATTGGCTATATGCAGCAACAATTACAGATCTACTTTAGAAAGGAAACAAAAAAAGTAAAAAATGTATAATCAAATGATCAGTTTAAAACCTGCTATCATCCAGCCAAGATGCCTGGTATTTGATACTAAATTAATTTAAATCAAAGTTCTTCCAGAGTCAGTAATAGTCAGATCCTCAGCTTGAAATGATCTGGTTTTAGCATGACAACACCAAAGGCCAGTGATTAAGGGATTAAAATAGGAATTAATTTATGAACAACTGAAAAGGAAGACAAAATGTATTAAATGGTTTCTTAGCAGTTCTGCTTAAAAATCACATGTGACTATAAACTGTTACCTGCATTCCTAGAGAGGAATGTGGTGGTAGACGTTAATTTTCTGTTCCTATCTGAAACTAATTCAGTTTTACAGTTTTGTCTGCATATTATATTAGACAAACAAATAGACAGTGATTTTTGGCAGCACTATTAAATCGATTTGTAAAATTTTACTTGATGAATAATGCACGTTTCTAGAAGAGTCGATAGCAGAAGCTTAAAATAGCTTTAACTGCATATAATATAGTGCTTTAATTCCCAATGTGCTTAGCAATTTATATTTTCAGTTTGCATACAATTGTTACAAAGAACTGAATCATTCGTATTCAAACAGATGGATGGATTTTATCTTCAACATATAATGGAGTTTAGAGCATAAGATGAAAATGAATAAACAAATGTGAGTGAAATCTGCATGCTACATAGTTAATCTTTTTTTAAATTCCTTTTTGCAAGTTTGTTGGCACTTTTTTTTTTCCCAGTGATTAAATAAAGCCAGGCTCTGTCCTCAATTACAGCTCTTAAACTCTGTAGGAAGCAATTTTAAACTTATTTTTTATTACTAATTAACTTACTAGTAAAAAAAATTACATACGTTTCTAATTAATTAATTATCTTTTTCCCAGAAAATGTTTATATCCCAAAAATAACCCTTTGGCAATTTGGGGTACACTTACAGGAAAAGGTTTTGTCATCACCTAGAAAGTGCAGTGCATTTTGTTTCTATAAGTTGACTGCCGATACATGTTAGATGTATATTTACATATTCCAAAGGCCTCTATACTACACTGTCACAGTAGTGACTTTCTTTTGAAAAGGAATCAGACTAATTTTTTTCCATTTTCCAGAGCTGAAATAAAGCTTATATTGATGTCTATGCAAAATAGAAAACTGTAGAAATTAAGATATTTAAAACAATTTTATGCTTTATTCTCTCTAGTTCGTCATGATTGATCCAACTTCTTTTCAGCCTGGCACCAAGAGAAACTTCTTTTCCAGTTCTGAGACAGGTATCTTTACTTAAAGGGTGAGCATCAAGAGAATGGGCCCAGTCTTTTTTCAGTGATGCCCAGTGACAGGACAAGAGGAAATGGGCACAACCTTGAATATAAGAAGTTCCACCTAACCATAAGGTGGAACTTCTTTACTTTGAGGGTGGCAGAGCACTGGAACAGGCTGCCCAGAGAGGTGGTGGAGTCTCCTTCTCTGGAG
>JAOQGH010000012.1:73323090-73338538 GCA_025769975.1 Gallinago jamesoni | reverse complement strand
AGAGAGGTGGTGGAGTCTCCTTCTCTGGAGACATTCAAAACCTGCCTGGACACGTTCCTGTGCAACCTGCTCTAGGTGGACCTCTTCTTGCAGGGGAGTTTGACTAGATGATCTCCAGAGGACCCTTCCAACTCCAGATCATTCTGTGATTCTGATACCATGAAGCGAAAAAATCGTTATTCTTTATATGTAAAATTATCTAACTCAGTAAATCATGTATTTCTGTGATCAATTCCTTTGAATTAGTTACATGTTATGCATTAATTACAGAAAGGTCATACATATGAGATTGTAGCATTTCCATATAAGGTGCTGTAGAAGGAAAAGGTGTGTTTCCTACACTTTTGTGACCTAAACCAGCTTCATGCCTCTGCTAAAGCTGTCCATGGATGTGTAAGAAAAATCTTGCATGCTAGACTTTCTCTAGCCTTGTTTTGTTGCAATTTAAACATTCTGACAGTGAGTTAAGGTGTAACTTCTCATCCAAAAGGGTTATGCTGAAATTTCAGTTAAAATGAGCCCCGCAACCTAAGTACACATGAACAGTGTTTCCTGATACAGACCTTAATGACAGGCCTCCTGACTGCTGTACCCCATTACTGGAAGTGCCCTTTTCCTCCAGACACAACTGACACAGAGTCCAGTGACAAACTTCCCCAGACAAGCCAGCTGAGCAAGTCCCGTAAGTCTGTCTTCAAAACCCGTACAAAGTACTGAGTGGCTTTGATTAAGAGTTAAAAAAGCTTTAAATGGTTTTACTCGTCTCCGCCTCCGTTTAGTCAGAGGGTGTGTTCCTGGTATATCACCATGGCTTTTGAAATCAAGTAGACCACTGTTGTTAAGAGCCCTGCTTTGAACGTTGAGTGACTAAATGTGTGCATCTTGTTGCTGGAAACTCGGTGTAGGGTGCTCTCGGGACGGACAGGAATCTCGTCTTCTTCAGGGATTGTTTTAGATTCATGCATTATTTCTTACAAATCCTGTAAATCTATCTGATCAAAACATTCTGTCCATGAGATAAATTACTTCTCCTATCAAAAGGTGGCTGTTGCAGTCATCCAAAAAACAAACAAAAAAAAAAAGAAATGTGCATTGCCCTCTAGTGGGTTTACTTGTGTCTTCACTCAAATCAGTAAAGCAGGAGTGAGGAATCACTCTGCAGGTGAAGGTGACTTTCTCCCAGTCTCCCTGCCTCTCTGTCCCATGGTATGCCAAGAAATGCAAGGAGATGTCCCAGATTGCTTGCATGCTGAGCCTCTCCAGTGAAGGCTTCTCCAGTTCAAAAGATGTAGTCTCACTTTCTCAGAGCTGCATTTCAGATAATTATCCTTTCTAAATTTTCTAGGATTGAAGCAATAGTTTCAGTTTTAAGGTTTGATGTATAGTGATGTAGTTCACAGGCATCTGACTTGGCAGCTGTCCAGAGGCTCCTGAGAGGAAGATCTTCTTAGTTCAGGATTGTGCTGGTGTCTTTTGCTTTTCCTGTATAAAGGCTAAGCCAAGCTTGTGTTGGCACTGAATACACTAACCTGATGTTTAGATTTGCTTTTAACTCATACTACAATTATGAAGTTTTAATACTATCATTCTCCTTGATGCTTGCCTGATTATCTACTTCTTTTGATGATTCTGTTGTTTTCTCTTTAAAATGCCCAGCAAGCTACCTAGTTTACAACAGTAGCATCTTTCACCTTGGTGCCTTTATATGAAACAGTGGGTAAAAAAAAATTGTGAGAAAATTTGATACAAATTAGAGAGGAATGGCTCTGGCAGTGAGGTTGATTCTATTCCTTATATGAACATTATGAATTTTATTCCTGTTTGCCATTATCTTAGAATAAATTTCTATAAAGTTTTATATATAAATGAAACCTCAAGAAGCCATCTATATAATTCTGCATACCTCAAAGGATAAATTATACTTAAATAATTTTAACAAATATACTCTTGCAAGTCCTTAAATTATGTTGGCTCCCAACTTATTCCAATGTTTTACTATTGTTATGACTAGAAAGCTTCTCCTAATGTTTAACCTAAGTCCTTTTTGTAACTCAAAAGCATTATATTTACACTTATTCGCATTCTCTGTGGATTATTGCCTTTGAAGCCTTTTATGCATCTGAGAACAGCTATTGTATCCCCAACACGTGTAGTTTCCCTTTTAAACTAAACACTGAAATATTTTTCAGTTCTTCTTTGTAGATCATTATTTCTAAATCTCTGCTTATCTTTTTCTTCTGCAGTCATTAGATTGCTAATTTCTTGAGCTGCAGTGTACAAACAAGGTTAATAGTATTTCAACCAAAGCTATTAACTAATTATTTTCTTTATTTCCTATTTATGTGTTCATATATACATACACATATATATATACACATATATACAGATATACATGCATATGTCTAATAACAGAATGACATTGTTGACTCATGTCCATCTAGTGATCTGTTATAACCACTGATCTTTTTTCTGAAGAACTTCTCCCGGCTTGTGTCCCTATAAAAGTACACGTGTCTACTGACAATCTCTGTCTTGGCAAATTCAAATCTAGCCTTGGAATACCACTGAATTCAGTTTTGACTTCCTAAATACAGTTTCTATTTATTACAATTGGGTCATTTTTAGAAGCATTACTGACAGATTCAGATCAGATGCCAGTGAAAAGCAGTTCTGTATCTCTTTTTCCTTGGATAGTGAAGAACAGGTAATTTCACTGTATTCACCACTGTGGTCACTTCTTAGTGAATTAATCTAGAATTGTTTTCCTAGCTTGCTTAGGAAAATAGAATGCGGAGGAATGTAAAAATCTTATTACGCCACAGATGTTTTAACTGTTGCTTCTGTTCTGTTCACAATGTATGTCATCACATTACAGAAAAAAGTGAAAAAGAAAACATATGCAGCTTGTTCTTTTCAGTTCATGGTGATTTGGTTTTTTTTGTGGATACATGCAAATTGTTTAATTTGCTTTAGTATTTGTCTGAGAGCTGAAGATAATTTGATTCATTTACCATTCTTCCCTTTTTTTCTGTGGAGAGCCCAGTATATCGTTGACATGTCTTTCAGTACAATGCTCTATTGAAGATAGCTGTTAGCAAATCTAACATTGCTAGAGCCAGATCTGCATCTATCTAGGAAAGAACATCAGGTCCATCAGATAACTTCGATGTTTTGATATTGATTGCTTTCACAAAGTATTCAGATGACAATCACAATAAATGCAACTACAACGGAGTAAGATAAACCTTGACTAAAGAAAGAGCAAGTTAGAGACTACTTGGCTAAAAAACATTTGTCCTATATGTTCTTTTTTCCAGAGGTGACACTTCACTCTGACAGTCAAGATGGAACAATGAATCAAGAAGCCAACACAAGACAGTAAATCAACAAGAAGGAAAGAGAAGTCGGTCTTTCTATGGATGGCATTTCTCACAGACAGAATAAAGTAAACTATAAACATCTATTGGAAAATAGAGTTTTGGAATAAGATGCTTCTTATTGGAAGGTTTCCTGTTGCATGCTGCAGTTACAGATTATCTGGCTAAACTCTGATTAAACAGAAGAGAATTTGTTCCTTTCAGACACGTGGGAGAATGTGCAAATAACTCTTCTTTACATAATGAAACAATGGCAAATGAGAAATATATTACTATAAATTATCTCTTTTGTCACCCATTAGGTGGGAAACACATTACTTTAATATATTTCAAACTGAGAACCATAATTATTTGATGAGACCAATCTCCATTACTTCTCTCATTCTCTAATTATAATGTATTGCTTTTACAAGGGATTATGGAGAAGTTGGTTAATCTAAGAAAGTCATCAATAATTCAAACCAATAGTTGAATTTTATGACCCGCTTCTGTATTGATGTGGACACGCAGCGACTGATTTACTTTATTTATCATCTTGTGCGGCAAATTGTGTATTCTCCTGAAGTATACACATCACCTAAAATAACATAAGGGCACATGAACAATTGGATGAGTAGAAGACTGGATGAATACAGAAGGAAATTAATTAATTGAAAAGGCAAAACAGAATTTGTTAAAAGACCTAGAGCAAAGTCCTTTCCCTGCTGGTTTAGAACCACCAAGTGTTGTACCTTAAAGCTCACCAGCCGTTTTCTTTCCTCCCAACAGGCTTGCTTTTAACAGTGAGCCTGAGCATTAGAATCACTTTGAAGAGTGAATCTATAGAAGAAATGAAATTTGAACCTCAAGGCTAGCAGGAAATATTTGCAAATGTAAGATCCCACAAGCAGCTAAAAAAAACCCCACAAAAAACACAAGAAGAGTTGCTGAGTTGTATTTTTTTCCTAGTTTTATTTGAAATGTATTTATTTTAAAGGAGGACATATAATAATAATGTTATATAGACTAACAAAAAAAAAGTTGAAGATTTTGTTTATGTTTCTGCAGTTCCACTTCTGGGGTTCAAGCATTTTTTTAATACTGGCTTAATTTCAAAGTAATATGAGTTGGATTCTGACTCTTGCTGATTACCTGTAACATATAGCTGGTCTTTTTGATGCAGCCTTTTTATAAGAAATTAAGAAAGACTTCAACAAAATCCAGAAATAAAACAGACTCTGAAAACTTAGATTTCTATTGATAATCAGTAGCTGACTCTACACTATTCACAGGGACACGGCATACTATTTGCTGTAACCTTTTTCACGACTGTCAGTGGACAATCAAGGAGTGCTAACACGTGACGATGTTACAGAGTTTCTTCAGTATTTGTATATCTGATATCTTGTCAGGTACAAAATGGATTACATGTAAGGGTATGCAGTAAATGCGTGACACCCCAGGTAATCTCTTCTTGAGGCCTCTCACCCTCTGTAGAATAAAATGCTGCACTAGTGCAAATGATAATCAGTTCAGTACTTTCCAAAGTGTGACTTTCCAAAGATATCGGTATTGGTGACAGACATTTGTTACGTGGCATTCTATACTAAATATGTACTTTTTGTTGGGGGAATCTACTGAAGAAAGAGAGTCATATGTTCATGTAGCACATAACGTTTCAAAAGAATTAATTTTAATTGTTTTCTATGCAAGGTAAATTGCAGGTGATCTGATGTTATTATGTGATAACATGACTTAAGAGAAAGCACACTATTTCCAAATGACTTTTTTTTTTACCTTAATAAAATTGTTTTTCATTTTCAAATGCATTTCAGCATTCTTTTAAAGTGTTGTCACAGAATGATCTCAAAGGAATGCTGTGTCCCAACTCAGATTCATTCTTACGTGGTTGCTATGAGCCTGTTTTAGGGTGAATATTCCAGAGAATGTAGGACTTTTGGGAGAGGACTAACTTCCATCTGTGTTAGGTAGCACAAAATTCTTTGCTTAACCTAAGGTATCATACTATTACTTTAGAATGCTCTCTTCTGTAGAGAAGAGTTACAGTGATATTTGTCTAATAGAAAAATGATTTTTTGCTAGAGTTGTTTTTAAACAGAAAGTTAAAATTGAATTATTCATTGAAGATTTACAACATGAATTGTGCTTTTGTACACAGTTCCATGTTTACCTTTAGAAGGTTTGTTTGAATGAAATGTATGACATGATTCTTCTATTTATTTTTATAAGTTTATGAATGACAGTATTGCAATAATCATTCGAAAGAAAAGGGCTAGAAAAACACAACAGCTAAACTAACAGACAAGATGTTCTCTTAAACACTGGCCATTGGGTTATGTTTTTCACTGTATATCTCTTCGTGCTAAACTAAACCAATTCTTTTTATCTCCACATCTCAATTATGGCAAATAGAGGCATGCCAATTTGGTGGGACAGTAAGGACTAGAACTTGAGTCTTTTTCAATTCAATGGGGAAAAATAGTACTGAAAGGGGAAGAATTTTATTTTCATATTCTGCTCAATGTATTATTTCATCCATGAGTTTATTGTTTTATAAAAACCTCCTTTGTCCTTCCTCTCTGCAAATCTTTAAAATAGATGTTGTCATCTAAAAATTTACACCTCAGTCCATTCTCAGTGTAATTCAATATTTACCATAATATGCCAGTCTTCTTCCATGTATCTATGGAAACTACCTACACTTATAATATCAGAACCTTTAGCATAATGTATTGGTATAAAGAATAAGTCATATATGAAATGAATCTGCAGTGCTTTTGACATTAGCGAGGAAGTGATTTTACATTTGGATAAAATTATTTGGCATTTGTTTGTTAAAGGACAATTTCCACCTCTAAAACTTGTGCGTGTGTGGCAATTATGTTCTAAGCCTGGTTTTGAACAAGTAATAAGGTCCTTTAGTAACTTTCAGTACACCTTCTGTGCAGTATACCCTGTGCTGCACTATTCTGCATGCTGCTTTCTGTCATTCCCAGATAAAATTTGCAAAACGCTTAGAATAATGAAGATATATTTTGCCCTTTTTCTCACCTTTTATAAAGATAAACTCTCCAGAATGTTCATCATTTTATAATCATGGTGCGCAATATTAATTTGCTTGTTTGCTCTAAGTTTGTATTATGTTCCCTTCAGAAGTAGCACCGACAGCATGGAAGTTGGGGAAAAAAATAGATTGTTGGTTGTTTGGAGAGCTACTGATCATGGACAAAATCTTCCAGAGATCTGGGAGATTCTGAAGATTAGATTTAGTTCAAGATTAAAAAAAATCAAAAATTTTTGAAGTCTACATAAGTGTCCACAAATTAACATATATCTGAGCCCCCTTTGTAGTCAATGGAGAGGTGATGAGTATGATCAGTGGAACATAGATATCTATAAAGTTGACCTACTAGTCAGCTGGTCAGACCTATTGATCAGACCTGGATTCTATTTCACTGTGAGTTATCACTTTTTAAGCCCCCTAAACTTGAATAGTACTGTTATCCAAAATGATCCAACAGATTCCAAACAGAACCAAAAATAAAGAAAGAGGCAAAGTTTTAATGCTTGGCAGAAAGGAATTATAAAGAGGAAGACATCAGTTTCATCAGAAGCTGGGGAATTCCCAAAGAAGAAGCCTGCTTAAACAATTGTTAGTAGAGTTCTACATGGAACATTGCACAGGCAGATAATGTACAGCTGAGGAGGAAGTCCCAAATGGGAAAAAGTGATGATTATTCTGTATCTTCAGGTGAAAGGTAGCTCAGAGGATAGAAATAATCAAATAGATGAGTGGAAAATAAGTGCTATTTAAGAAGATTTTTGGGACAGGTAATGTGCCACACACACTTTTATATAAATGTCAGAAACTCAAGAACCAGTATGTTATGCCTTAAATGAAGGCAATACTAAAATCAGAAGCTTGATGGAAAGAAAATTATGATAACAGAACAGTATAAAACCAGGCTACAAAATATAAAGTAACTATAACACAAAACATACTAGTGGTGATTCAGAAATATACATTTAAGATCTCTTAGAATTAAGCTAAACTAATAAACTTACCACTTCAAGTACCAGAATCTTCATGAAGGGAAATCTCAGGCTTAAACAATAAGAGTACAGCAATCTGTCCCACCCAAACAACTAGAAAGGTGATACTGACTGGAATCCTGAGAGCTTAGGGAGAGTGAGAAATAAATAGGTGACCTCAATTAACCTACGGATGAAGGTCAAATCCAACATGAATGACCGATTATATTTTTAGGTGATATCAATAATTGTTTAATAGAATAATTGGCTTGCAAGCACACAGGAAGAAAACCAACCCTTTATTTGGCTCAGTAAAGTACAGTATCTTGTTCAAAAATCTCACCATGGAAGCTCCATCTGTAAGAACAGCCATAAGGTACTTACATTCAGCATTCCTACAGAAGTAAGGACTAGGCCAAAGAATTCAGTGCTAAATTTTAATAAGGAGAACTGGGTGAAAATGAAAACTCTTGTTAAAAGGAAGCTAACAGGCACAGCTGCTTCAGAGAATTACATGCTTGCAGGCAGTGCAGAAACTGCTGAAGAAGACCATACTGGTAACACTTTGTCAATTCACACAACCTATTATGAAAAGCTTAAGAAAGTGTAAATGGAGGTCAGCATGGCTAACCACCAAAGGGAAATGTCAGCAGTAAGAAGTATCTGAACAAAGAGAAGAATCTGATAGATAAAAATGTAAGTGGAGGCCAAAAAAAGAATTTGATGAAAAATTAAGGTACTGTATCAAAACTAGTACTAACTTCCTGAGGAAAAAAAAGCCCAGCCAGAATCTGTAAGGTCTATGGACAGAGAGTATAAAAGGGATTCCTGGAAAGGATGATGACACTGCAAAAGAATTAAATTAATTCTTTACAGGAGTGTTCATCATGAAAAAATAGGGAGATGGCCATACCAGGACTTTTGCATGAAGGACACTCACCCCAGAATCTGAAACTGAAGTGACAGATTAAGAGGAGTTACAGACAAGTAGAGTTACCACCACCTAGTCAGTAAGACTGGGTGGCATTCACCTGGACAACATAACAGACTTTCCAGGAATTCTAGGACAAAATAGGTGAATTGCTAACAATAGTATACAATCTTGGGCTATAATGTTGGTGATTGTCCTTTTGTTCTTCATATTTGTTGGGAGATGTATGTTAACACCAAACTTTAGAAAAAAGTTCCAGGCATTCTGTATGCCTCGTATCTTTCTTGTATTTGTGCAATACTCTCCAGAACCAGTATAAACTTCCATCCACCACCTTCTCTTAGCAAGGGGTTCTGCAGATCTGCTGCCTGTTATATGGGAAAAAAATTAATTCTAAACCAAAAAACTCCCACTTATGTCGCTTGTTTTAAACCTCAGTGGAATGAAGCATCTGTCCTACTATAAAATGTTTCTAGCTACAGATATAAACTCTGTCCTTTTGAAATTCCAATGAAGCCACCATGCCATCACATATTTTTTTTTTAGCATTTATTTGTTTTGATTATTAATTTGAGAAAAATACTGACTAATGTACTGGTTGCAAAGCACACTTTCATTAAAATAGATTCTGACTCAGAGGTGTATGTTTAAGAGAAGTAGGAGAGATAGACCTGCAGGAAAAAAAAGTTTATGAGAAATATGTGCTCTTTTCAAAGGATGATAAAGACTTTGATGTACAAATAATGTAGCACTTTCATCTTTTTCCTTTTTATTTTTTTTTAATTAGACATTCACTTTTTTGAGAGTTATGTATTCCTGCGTACCAATTTTTTAAAGAATCTAGCCTGATTAAGGGCAACATGCTAAATCCTACTTGTAAGTGGCATTAATGAGTTTGCCTTCCTTTAAGTGTAGTCTTTGTGTTCAGCGACATGTACGAAACAAGAAAAAATGTCAAATAGCTATTATTTTTTTACTTCGACATTCACTTTCATGCATGTTACAGAACATATTTTTAATGTAAATTTTGGAAACTACCTGGATACCTGCATAGTCTGTGTGTGGTTATACAGCAAAGAAAGTGTACAGCATGTATAGCTGGGCACAGAAGATATCACTGGTTGAAAACAGTTGGTTCGCAGAGTTGTACTGTACCAGTAGTTCTTGGAATACAAGATTAACATTAGTTCTTAGGATACACCTGCAGAGCAAATATGTTTGATATTGTATTTCCATTTCAAATGGGGGTGCGTACACATAAAAATGTATAAACATAAATGTTTTGCAGGAGCCCTTTGTTTACTTATAGCTAAAGGCTGCAGCAGTTCTGCGTTCATATTATGCAATTAAATGACTATTTGTTCAAAGGCTTGCAGTACTGTGGTAAATGACAAATAATAGCACCATCTGAAGGTGCTTTTGAAATATGTATAGATATTGACACTATATGATCTACAGAGTCACCCTTCACATATGAATCCCTCCACTAAAGAAACCCAAACTCTTCTAGAAATACTTTTTCACTTTGCCTCCTTCCAATATCATCTTTATATAATTTATTTCAATGATATCTAAGCTTCCTTCACATCCAAAATCTTTATTTCCCATTAAGAAAATTACCTGAAAGTAGTTTAATTGTATTGGCCTTTGACATGTTGCATCAAGACCTCAGCTAAACTGAGTTTTTGAATCTGATACTTTGCCTTGCCTGGATTTACTATTTTTTTGGCCTTAAAAGTCACTAAATATGATGACATCAAGTTTTTTTTTCTTATTTTATTTTCTGCTGTGAGAGGCAACTATGGTTTATAAAGTTTCGTCTGCAGAGCTATAGGGAATAACAAATAAAGGCACATGGTAAAAAGGAAGTATGGCAGTAAACATTTTGTTAATCTGCACCCAAATTTTTTATATTCTGAAAATGTACTTACAGAACTGTTTCTTATCAATATTTTTCAATATATCTTCAGAAATATTAGCTCAACTATTTACCCCTATCATATTTTCGGATGCTAGTTTCAACTAGATCAAATCCCTTTTTACTTTAGAAGTTGGATTTCAGCTAGCCTCAAAATTTGAAGTGATGGTAAGGAAAATAATTCTTAGAGCCATTTATCTGTTTGTAATGCAGTATGTGCTCACTCTTCAGAGTTCCCTGTTTGCACAACATTTAATAAAAAATAATAAAATTTCAGCAGTGCTTGAAACAGTGAGTGAGTTGCACCATTTGTGAACTATAAAAGTTCAGTTCAGCAATTGGGAAACAATTCTTTACTAGTGTTTTTGAAGAAAGACAATATGGAAGCTGTGATGATTAAAATATACCTTTTATCTTTTCAAAATCATCGAAGAAATATTACATATGTATCTTTTGAATTATCTTATATTCTAATATTAATAAATACTGAATTTTTCATATTTACATTCAATTTATTTCTGAGACAAGGTTCATCATTGATCTTAGTCTTTTATGTTAACTTATCCCTGTGCAAAAGGATGTTTTTTTCTGCCACAGATTAAACTGCCACCTTCAAATTTCAATCATCTTAGATCATATCATCTTTTATATCATCAATTCATTTTTAAATGACCATCTATTTGATGATCACACCTTATCAGCTCTGATGTATAGGAGATGAAGAGAATTATTTTGCTTTGCATGAAAGTAAAAAGTCTATATGCGTATTGAAAGTACAGTATTTGTTCTCTGTCAGTGGATTTTTTTTAAGATGTAAAAGCTTTATTATCTGAAAAATATTTGGCTATGATTTTCCCTCAAAAGAAAATCAAAAGGATCTGAATCTGTTCTGAAAGAGGAACTAAAATTCAGATTACAATCTTGATATACTGTATTGACTGCTGTACATATTGAACACGCTGAGATAACTTAAATTGTTAACATGTATTTCACTATCATTTCTCCCTAGAACTTTGTGGCATATGAAATACTCTCTGAAATAGTAGCCAGCAACAGTATTCTTACCATGTTCACTGACTTTAGCACTTCAGTTCATCTGTTTACTTTCTACTCCAGATCAGCCTTTTGACAGATGCCAGAATCTATAAGCTCTATCTATTTCAGTTCAGGAACAAGAAAGGGAATCACTAAGGGGCTTATTTCCTGCTTTGAAAGATAAATCTGTTGAGGTTAAGAACCAGACTCTGATTGGTTAAGTGAGAGTAGTCCAAGCAGTCACAAACTACTACTTCTTCTTCTTTTTTTTTTTTTTTTTAATGAATTTTCCTTCAGAAAATGGTACTGATGGATGCTAAGTGAAACACAAAGATTGCTTCATGTAACTGTAACCCTTACACCCCTTCACAGTACAGTAAAATCAACCAGACAGTATCTTGCCGTGCTTTATTTTGTTCTCACCTACATCTGAAGACCAGAAAGAGAAGGAAAAGTGAACAGTCTTTTATAGAACTTTAAAATTAATTAGGGTGGAGGTTTGCTTTGTCAGCCATGACATCTCCTGCTAAAAAAATATCCATTCACATTTTTATTTTCCGGTTAATCTGCAGTTCCATAGAGGAAAAGAGAATTTTCCAGGCAGCGTGCCTGCTGATTAATTGCTGTCAACCAGGCTTACATGAATGGTTGGACTTGATAATCTTAAAGGTCTTTTCCAATCATAAGGATTCCATGATTCTAAATATGTACTATAGGATTTTTATTTGTGAATCTGTCTCTGCTCACAGAAAGCTTTAGTATACCGCAAGGATTTACCCTGTAATCAAGGTTTGTATATCTAATCCAAAAAGATTTGTCACACAGGGAGATTTGTCACTCAAACAAATGATACATATGTCATAGATGCGTTACTAGAATCAACGGGGAAAGGGGGTGTTGGCAGGATTGCAGTGGGTGAGCCAAAGGTTGGCATGGAACCGCCTGAAGGTGGCAATCCTGGTGGGAACATTTACACTGCTCCTGGGAGCATGGAGGGCTCAGCAACGTAGCTGAAATACTTGTGCACAAGCACACACACACTACGAGAAACAAGCAGGATGAATGGCTGCCTTCATGCCAACTCAAATTCAAATTAATTGTATAGCTTGAAAGTAGCTATAACAGTTTCCAGAAAGAGCAACTTAACGTTATAATAAAAAGTGTCAGATGGAAAATTCAGGTTCTTCAAAAACAAAAGCTGACTAATTATGACAATGCTCAGTGACATGAATGGTTTCTGTAGTATAGAGTACTTGGCTGCTGGTTTAGTATAAATATTACAACTACTCTGTTAAAATTAAAATGATCATAAATGGTTTTAAAAACACTTTTCAGATAATTTCTGCTGTCAGCTAATTCCCTGAACACACTATTTTGGCACAAAGATTATTAGCTGTAAAAGGGAAAAAATAAGATTGATGGGATTAAATGAGGCAGTTAGTGTGCTCCTATCTAAACATTTGTATAGGATGATCAAGTCATTCGTACTGCCATTATGCAAAGCGTTAAAGCTCTTATCTTGCTATCTAACCTAAGGAAGTGTTGAATAATTCTACAATATGTGAATGGAAAAGAGAAAGGTGTTTCCTAGTTTGTTAATGTTCCTCTCAAAAAATTAGGTAGATCACTGAGTTCTCATCTATAGTGACTTCTCTCCTCCCCTAAATTTAGTTGAAGACATTGTACATTTTTTAATATACATTACAGCTTTAGGGAGGAGACTATAGATTTTTTAAATGACAGACATTTACTATGAAAGTGATCTGCTACTTGATACTATATCCCTCATGAAAATCTAAAAATAAATATCACATATTCTAGGCTTCCATTTGACAAAAGCTTATTGGACAGCAGCAACCACAGTTAATGTCAGCTGCATTTATTTATAAATAAATGGTGGTTTGTTTTGTTTCGATGTAAAACATCTTCTGCATTTATTTCCATCATAGGTAAGTTATTCAGTGAGAAAATTTGTCCACAATTGCATCCAGGTAATTTCTAACAAAAGTTTTTCAGTTTATTTTAATTAACTGGAAAATAAATAAAGGTTTTGAGTTTTATGGTGGATTCAATACTGTGGGTGGAGCTAGAGGAGAATAGTCACAATAGGACATCAGTCAGAATCAAGGCCTATTACAACTCAATTAACAGTTTAACGTATTATGTTTGTAGCTTTTGCTACTGGACTTAGAGGAGTACTATGGATGCATGAAGCAGGGAACAAAGAAAACTAACGTAGCAGTCTGGAAGGAAAAGAGAGCTCCACCTGTGGAAGCTGCTGTAGTCAGAGTCACACTGAATCTTTCTGTACAAATTTCCTTGGACGATACTGAGAGGCTTATTTCCTGCATTTCTGCAAAGAAACAAGATACTGCCCTGCTGAGTACCTGGGAGGTCTACTTGCTGCAAATGCAGACACATATATAAGAAATACAAGACAACATAGTCTTCCAGAAGAACTTACTGAAATATTATCTTAGGTCATAATAGAGGAGTTTATTTGAACTGCTTGCTAAGCTACTTTAAAGACCTGCTGCAGTCTTGCTTCTATTTTAAATGTGAAAATGTTTGTTTTAGTGGGCCCTAAAATAGAATAAATCAGTATATCAAAGAGAAGGAAGCATATGAATATCAGTAATGAAAATTAAATGGCTATGCAATTTGCAATACTTATCAAACTATAAATATATTCAGTTAGTTTAAGGATTTATCTGTTCGTGTACGCTGTCATCTATTCTATGTATGGAAAATTCATGCCAAAGAAACATTTTTTTCTTTTATAATCATGTAAAACAAATTGGGGAAATGACATGAAGATCATGAAACAAAAGGTCTAGGAAATAAAAGGCATAAATATAGGGATTCAGTGTTCTATCCTGAAACACTATGACATCAAAGTTCCTCTGACTGCCTCCTCACAAGCTTTAAAGACTTTGGACTCAGAAAAGCAAGAAAGCACAGGGCTCTATGACAGACCATCTGTCTGCAGTGACTGAGGAAACCCTAAGGTGAAAGGAGGTTGGTATATCTTACTGTAGCAGTAACAAATGGTAAAAGTGAAAGGGCACACTCATTGTCTGTTCATGGTATTCACTGATGTAATGATGTGTTCTGAAAGTTGCACATGAAGTTGGATCAAACCTTTAAAGATTGCTGGCTAAGCCATAAACCATGATTGCAATTCAGTGGTTAGGAACCAATTAAGTGTATTGCACTTGAGGCAAAGAATGAAAGAATAAGGTACTACCAAATTTCAGTGCATAAAACAACCTCACCGTTCAGCCCATTTGCTTTCCAATCTTAGAGTAGAACATACAGAGACAATTAAAAATGTTCTGAATGCAACCAGGTGTAAATACACTCAAACACAATTACAAAAGGAAATTATTGTATAAAAGTATGAACAGTCACTTAATCTGAGCCATGCAATCAACCTTTAGAGCTGCTTAATGCTAATAGAGTTTGTAGTCAAACGCATTTCTTGAAGTAAAAACTTCAGTACTGAAAGTCTGATCCTGATATACTCCAAGCCCATGAACATTTGGGCACACGCACGTATGT
Organism: Gallinago jamesoni; assembly: GCA_025769975.1. Classification (NCBI taxonomy): domain Eukaryota; kingdom Metazoa; phylum Chordata; class Aves; order Charadriiformes; family Scolopacidae; genus Gallinago; species Gallinago jamesoni. The sequence goes on along the minus strand of JAOQGH010000012.1, from coordinate 73,323,684 downwards.
ATGTGTATGCATATATGTATACATATCTATATATTATTTCTGCTCTTTACGTTTTATATAGAGAGTTTGTCTTTTACTGAAAGACAAGAGGTAATTCCAAAAGAATTGCTTAATTGCAGTATTTTTCAGAGGCTTAGCATTAGCTCTTCTATTGAAACATTTCATCATTTCAGTAACGTAGGGATTGTCAACTATGAAGCATTTCGTCACTGCTGATTCTGTGCTGGACTATGTTTTTCTAAATCCACTGTTGATTAATAAATTTCTTAAAACATAAATGGTGATGGATGTTTATGCTCCTTACTCTGTAAAAATCACTGTTTAGTCCTTCACTCAGTAAAAAAACTGTCAAATGAAACCTAAACCCAAGAAAAGCACAATTAAAGATCACCTAAGTAGAGAAACAGGAAAGAAGTGAGATGTGCAAGACTTTGTCCATTCCCTTCCCATATGCAGAAATGCTTCTACTCTCTACTCCCTGCTGTTATATTGACTTCTGTTTAGATATCTTGTGTCATGTCATTTGAGCCAATTTCTTTTTTCCCCTAAATCTCGAAGTTTGTTCATCCTTTCAAGCGGCTACATTTTTCAGCT
>JAOQGH010000012.1:73309659-73322990 GCA_025769975.1 Gallinago jamesoni | reverse complement strand
TGTCATTTGAGCCAATTTCTTTTTTCCCCTAAATCTCGAAGTTTGTTCATCCTTTCAAGCGGCTACATTTTTCAGCTGTCATAGCAAATCAAATAACAAATAGTCATTCCTGTGTATCAAGAATTGACTGACAATTTGAAACATTTCATATTTTTTAACAGCTTAAGACAATATGATCTAGATTTGAGTCTATATCATTGTCTTACTTTACTATGTTATGTGTTATGATTGTACTTGGGAGGTAAGTAGAAGTTCTGCATGCTGCCTCTTGATGACTTAAAAATGGAAGGTATGTAACTGAAATGCAATCAGGCAGGAAAGATTAATTACAAAAACTTGGTCTCTCAAATAGTTCTCAAAAAATGTGAGACTTTTATTGCTTCCGTGATATGAATACTAAGTAACAGTGTCTGCAGCATTGAAATTTTATATCATTAAATTTTGTGAAATACCAAATAAGAGAGCTCTGTTCAGCAACTTGATTTCTGTGAACTTGAGCTGAATACTTTTGCATTCCTTTTTTTTTTTTCTTTTTTTGATTTTTCTTTTTTGAGAAAAAATAACACCAATTAATGGAAAATATATAGCATCTCTACAGAGAGTTGGCATGTGGAAGACTGACCCAGGATGTATATCATATATATACATATATATACACACACATGCTTACACACTTATAAATTTTATATATATGTGCTTATTATTGTAACATATATATTTATTAAAATAGTAGTAATGTCTTCTGCATTCTAAAGGAATTATTACGTGTTATGTACCAAGCAACCTATACGGTTCCTGAATGAAGACATGGCTTTAAGGTTTGTTGCAGAAACATCAGTACTCATGTTTACAAGAATATATAACAGTATGGATACTAGCTGGCTTTGTGAAGCCACAGGAGGATTGTGAGGTCCCTGGAAAACTGAATGCTCTACATAAATGCCTTATAAACCTTTTGAAAGCAACTGGCGCAACTGCACAGGAATGAAGTCTACATATTGGATACCAGCAACATCTACAGAACAGTCCAGATTCCCTGTACTTCACCCTAATGTATTTCTGCTAAATCAGTCCCAGCTGCACAGGGATTTTTGGAGAAAATTGTACCTTATTAAGAAAAGACTTTTCACCTTCAAGTTTATGTCTTTCTGTAAGACTAATGATGCTGCTATTTTATTGTGATCTAACCAAGCCTTTCCATAGTTCCATAAACTTTGTTTTAGACTGCAATGGTTATCGTGTGTTCGTCACAAGCTGTGAGCAAGGCTGGCAAGCTTAACTTGGAAGTATGAAAACCCTGTCTCCTGTGGTATGCTGTATTGCCTGACTAGCAGTAATGCATTTCGTCAACATCAGTAATTTATTTCTTCTTATTCCTATACAGATTGATACACTCATTAATCTTGATCAGTAAATCATTCAACCGTTCCTGGTTTTATACAGAAGATCACCTTAATCTTAACGTTTCTCCTATTCTTACTGAATATCTTCTGTTGATTATATAAAATAGAACATCACGCTAGGCCAGTTTTGACCCTTGGAATTGCAATACATGAATTATTTCAGCTAATATGCTATATAGTCATTGAAAAACGTGAAGCAAGGATCTGTTTGATTAATATAAAAAAAATCAATTACTTGATTAGATATGTGACAGAAGCGAATCTTGGATTTTCCATTTTATTTGTACATGCCACAGAGATTCATGCAGCTCTTTATCACTCCATGTGTCCCTAAAACATGTTTATGCTTGTGAATATATTTATATGTGTTTGTATTTATTTGATATCCAGCTTTACCCACCAGTTTATGTTTCCAGGCTGTGTGAAAGAAGTATGCATTCTTAGCTTTTATGTATCATGGAAACTAACACCAAGTATCATTTTCTTTTGTGAGAAAAGCCATGTAGAATTAATTGAATCATGGAAGCATAGTGCATATCAGTTGTGGGAAAGTTTATTACCAGCCCTTTAATGCAATTTTTGTTTGTTCACTGCTTTCCACTAGAGAAAATTATGATAGACATCCAAACTCATATTAATCCAAGTATCTTTTCAAGTTTATAATGACAGAGAAACACTCACTGATGTAAACAAAAGCTGAGTATAAACCAAGTGATGACAAGCCTAAGGATAAAGTAACAGATTATTGTTGAAACCGAGCACTATGTGCTCTATTGGAGCATACACAGATTAATTCACTGGCATCAGTGGATGTCACCTTTATTGACCCTCCTCTCTCCATACTCATCTACCATACTGACACAGGAGACAAATTCAGGAGGAAGATAGTAAAGGTGTTGCTTTGTAAGAGAAACAAACACAGTAGAGGATACATTAAGAAATCTTCCCTGAACTATAAAAAGGTGAATTATATTGGGGATATCTGAAGATTTTTGTCCATCATGCAAAGCAATGCAAAATAAAACTGTGTGGTAATAACAAATTTCTTGAAATTGGATTCTAACAGAAAAATGCTACAAAAGGTATGCAGCTGCAATAGCTGAAATACATTTAAAATTCACAGCTTTTGTATTCTATATGTATATACGGTGGGAAAAAGGGTAATACTAATAAAAACAGAATAAAATGCTAAAAAGCACAAATTCTTATGTAAGAACATTGTTATGGGAGGAATTAAGATAGAATATAGTAAATATATATGTAGAGGGAAAGAGGGTGAAATCTCCTTCCTCTTTGTGTCTCAAGGATTTAATACCATATTTTTTTTCCAAATTTCTCAAATACAATTCTGATAAGCTTTTCCTACAATAGATACTTTGGGTTGACCAAATGTATAATGGTGCTCTATCTCAAATGTTATGCAAAATCTATACATTGCATATATAAAGATTTAAAACCATTTTAGTTTTATTATCAATACTCAAGTTAAACAGGAATTGTTGGCCAGAGGAGATTTGTTCTTAGCCCAGTATGTTTTAATAGCTTTATAAGTAGCTGGGAGAAGAATGGAAAATCATTGCTAATAAAGTTTTCTTATGACTTACAATTGTTCCAATGCCATAAAGAAACAGAAATGCCACAAAAATTTTGCTATACAAAAATTAGTCTGTAATAATTACATTGTGAGAAGCTGTACAGTGGGAAGTAATGATACTAAAATTAATAATGATGAATAACCACTTGAACTTAATCTTACAGTGATTTGTTGTTTCTGAGATAAGTCTGTCAGCTACCCAAGCAGGGGAGGAACATCCTCCATCTACTACCAGTAAGAGAGGATGGTTTCTCACGCAAACACTGTATTAAGTTTTAAAAGTTATATTTTAAATTTCATAAGCTGAAAACAGCAAAGAAGATGTAAAAACTGATGAAATTAAATGAATATCTTAATAAAAGAATGGATCTCAATGAAATTTATTAAAGAGAAAGTTTAGTGGATTTTATCAAGGCTTACAAGCATATGAATGTGAAGGTGATTTTGAATTATAGGGGCCTGTTTGATCTGGAAGACAAGTGCAACTAAAGGATGAAGCTGTTTAAGCACTGAAAGAAAGTATATGTCTAACTGCAAGGGCAATTAAGCTTTGAAATGACTTATTAGAAGAAAGGACTAGCAATTATCTGGAAATATTTTGACCAGCAGTAGGTCTTTTTTTAAAGGGGAAACTCCATCACAACAAAAATGTATGGGATCCTCATGGAGAAAATCTATGTCCTGTGTAAGAAAGAGCTCAGTCTTGCAAACCTAACTCAGCCTCATGGATCTATCATCTAAACAAATAGCTTCAATTTGGCTAGTACATCTATCATTAAGTCGCTAGGTTTTCCAGTCCAATGTGTTTAGTTTGTAGAACTAACATTCCCACTATTTTCTCTGGGAAGTTTCTGTGATTGAGCTACTTCTATTTCCCCTAAATAGAGCTCTGCAAAACCAGCTGTGAATTCAGTTAGGCTGATTCTGCAGCAGGACTGCAAGTGCGTAGAAAGACATGGATGGGAGTTCACCTAAAAGGTCTAAATGGCCACTTCTCCCAATGCCCTCTCTGTCTGTAACAGACCGTGTCTGTTTCACTTGCTTCACTGTATTGTGTTCTGTTAAAAGATTGTGAGTTGACAGCAGGGAGGAATTTGCTCGCTTTGCCCTTCCCGTCTCTTGAAATCTGGGTTCAGTGGGAGCCTTTGCAGTGAGAAGACATGATTTCCTCTCTGATGGCAACAGAGCATGCCATTTGGGCTGGCAGAGAAGGACTGATGTGGCAAACATGGGAGCCTGCAGTTCAGAAAGCCTGAAAATCCTCGAAGAGGAGTGGGAAGAGCGGATTCACAGTTTACAAAATGCCATTTCTTAGAAGGGCCTGTGAAGAGCTTCTTGCTGCTGAGGAAGAGGCTGAATGTCACTATACTAAGACTTGAAGGAAAGACCTGTGTCACAGTGATGAAGTGATAGAAGGTGTGAAAGAAGATTTGTGTTAATCTGTTTTGTTTTGTTCACTACAGGTGAACTTTTCCCTTTTTTAAACTATTCTTGCTCTAGTTTTTTTTTTTTTTTTTATCCATGTTTTTCACTTTTAAAAATTATCCTTGCTTAAGAAAAAGGTTGCAGATCTGTCTCAAACATCAGGTAGGTGTGTGATCCTGGCATTGCTGGGTGTCACAAGTAACAAGTACAACAATGGCTGATTGTTCTATCAGCTTTGTTATTCAGGAAATAGGATATCTTTTCTGAGGGGCAAAACCAATCAATCAGTATTTAGAGGACCAAAAGTAGCATGTTTTATGGCTACTCCTGGGGAAGTAATTTCTTGAGCTTTCACTGCTTCAGGTAAGCTTTGAACTGAAAATAAGGATTTGCCTTCCAAGTAGATGTCAATATGGAGGAGAAGCCATCATGACCTCCAGAAGTCTTAAAAAGCAGTAGGGCTCAGTTATGTTTTCATCTGTCTTTTATACAGGAATAGTTAGAAAGAAAAAGAGTTGCCTTTTTGTCAGTCCATATCTTTTTTTCCAATTGCACTTTCAGTGTGATGCTTAATTCAGGGATAATGATGTAATGTTTAATGGCTGCATATAGTAAAGGTCCCTTCCTGGGATATATGTGACACTCCTTTTTCCCCGTCCGGAATACTAATATGTACAGTATGAAAATGTGTCATTTACTCAACTATCCACTTAAATCCTAAACAATTGCAATTTCTGATGTGGATAATTTACAATATAGAGTATAGCTGTAAGCACAAGGCCCCACTGCAGCTTATTAGCAGAGCTGCTTCCTAAGAAGGCTAGAAATGATTTGGAGAGAACAACTGCTGGCAAGTGAAGTCCTGTTGTTGAATGAGCAGACACTCTAACGAATCCAGAAAGGCTATGCTTAGCACAGCCTCTGTGCTAAGCTTAATTGTAAATTAAGCTGGTGTAAAGCTGCAATTCATGCAATGGTGCATTATGTCGGATCTTTTAATGTGACCTGAAAATAATAACAGAAAAAACAATCACCGTGAATTAATTTATTAACACAAAACAGAATAGCTTGCTGGAATCTTAGATTGCTATAGTTTCTTTCTAAAGATCTTCTAAAAATTTTTAAAAATCAACGTTGGAATGAGATGTATTGAGATGGTTTATAGATATTTGAACTACAGCAGTTTTGAAAATCGTAAGGTGATTTATAAAAGGTCTCCAATGAGTCACTTGAATAAATAAATTTTGCATCTGATACCAGATAAGCAAATGTATGTAGGTTTATAACTCTCACCAATTTTAAAACAGCGATCTAAAATTTAAAGAAGTTGGATCTGCTCCTTATTTTGTCCAGGTGAATTTAGCAGCTGTGGGCAGCAACAATGGAGGAAACAGACCCAGTCTATTAATACATGGCTCCATGGCTGGTGTCAATGACACAATTTTGGGTTTTTCAATAATGGGATGCTCTACAGGGCACCAGGCTTATCAGCATTGGGTGGGATTCACCTTTCTTAAACAGGGAAGGGGGTCTTTGCTCAGAAGCTGGTGGGTCTAATTGTCGGAGCTTTAAATTAGGCGTGAAGGAGAAGGGTGATAATATCAGGCTTGCCCATTACAAGCTGTGGAATGACATGTCAAGGTTAGAGGGACAGGGTGCTAGCAAGGGCCCTCAGCCTGTTGCTTTAAGATGTGCTGGGTACACTGCAGCACGCTTGAAGTCCTATGGAAAGGAGCCAAAGAGTCCTGATGTAACAGAAGCCAACACTGGTGGAATACCTCGAACAAATTAAGGTAGTCTCCTCTAAGAAGGTGACGCATCTGACAGCCCAGATGAAGTGTGATCCTTCTCAACTTCTGAACGGCCTCTGACACGGTGCCCTACAACAACCTTCTCTCTATGGGAACTGTAGCATTTACACCACTGTAGACTAAGAAAACCATGTGCTGCATTTGAACCAGAAAAGTACAATTTGGCTATAATTTAATTCTGACTGGGTTATCTCAAATGGCTCACTGTCTAAATTAGAACAATAATCCTAAATTAGAATAATATTCCCTTTAATTGTTTTAATACAACATAATTTGTAGAGCTTTTGCTCATGTCTTTTTTGTCTGAGGTGCAATTTTACCACCAGCTTATGCTTATCAGAAGTTCCTAGTAATTCACTTGAGTCTGTTCCAGCAATTGTGTGGCCACTGGCTGAAGAATATTGTGTCATTGATCTGACTGAGAATTATGCAGAATAAATTATTACAGTCTGATCAGGAAACTGATCTAAATGCCACATGGCCACAGTCTTGCTAGGTCTGAGACGGGGAAGAGAAGGGAGTCCATGAGAAGTAGAGTGGATAAGAGCCATTCTTTTTTGGTATAGGTGCAATTTCAAATCAACCTCCACTGACTGTTAATTCTACCTACAGTTCCTTCACTCATTGAGTTTTGGTTTATAAACAAAGTTTTCCAAAAAATTATAATGAGCTATAGTAGAGGTATTCAGTGCCTTTTTTTTTTCCTTTGGAAAAGAAAATGAAATGAGCTCTTAGGCATGTCTTTAGATTATTCTCAATCTAAAGTATTCTGAATTTTTATTGGAAATGAAATATTACAGAACTTCTGACCCAAAATATTTTTCTGAAAGATGAGCTGTCTGTTTAACTTCACAGAAGATAAATAATTTGGGAATTTTAGTCCAAACCCCTCAGAATTCCTTTCTGAAGGAACTCCTCTATGGAGTTGTTCCAAGGCTGAAATAAACCTCTTAAGGCAATGAATGATTTTTCACTTGCAGGGAAAGGTTATTGTGCATCATAGAACACACATTTCTGGATCAGAAAATGAAAATAATGACTATAAGTTCAAGAATGGGAAAAAAGCTTTTTGTAAAAAAGGCAGATACAAAAATCTCTTGCATTTATCTGTAACTCAATCAAATTTATCTAGAGCTTTTAATTTTTTAAATGTTGATATTTTCATTTTTTCTCCATGTTCATGGTAAAACAATAGATTGTAATAGATTGTGAGATGGAAGATTTAGATTCATCTTCCAGCTAGCACTACTCTTAATATTCTGAATTGCTTTCCTACATCTTTTAATCTCAGTTGAAAGCTTTGTCAACACCACTTTATCTTTCTTGCAGTTCAATCATTTTGAAACTATGCTTCTTTATTTAGTCTTTTCATTTTTATTTCCACAACTGAGTGGTACCAGTACTTCACCATTTTCCCATTTGGTGAAGGTCTCTTCTTCCACTAAAGTAAATTGGCTTTGGTCCACTGGTACAGAACCTTAGGAGCTGCCCCAAATAGCTAGAAAATAAATACTGTGTATGTACAGAACTGCAAAAACAGCTGAATGAAGGCATGCAATTTTCTCCACAAAATTACATCAGTGTTTAAACTGTGGCCTTCCAATATTGCTTAATTCCATAAAAGATCTTGAATATACAATTTTCAGATATAGGCTGTCCTAGCTAAAATACAGATCACAGTATTTTCACTGAAAATACAATAAATCAAACAGAAATAGAATTGAAAAATAGCTCCTCTTCTTATCACTTCATGTCCAATGGGACTTTTCCAAGTAGAGTACTAACAGTAAAAAGTGAAGACATGACTTTGAATTTTAAGCTATGTACTGCTGTGTAAGATTCTACTTCTTTGGCTATTAAAAAGCTGACAACGTTATTTCTATTACTTTCCTAGACAAGTAAATGATGTTGTTTATTTCATGTAGAAACCACAGTCTGTTAGCTTTTGTAAAAGCGACGTAGGCAAATCAAGAATAGCCACAGGTCTGCAATAAGGCAAAATACCATAATTTATCTTATTTAATTTTTTGTTTCTCTTTTTTCCCCCCTATTTCTTTTACTCTCTTGCTCTTTTTGTTATTGTAGTACTCATGCAATTTTTGTCTCCAGAACAGTTTACCTTACCTGAATTTGACACATAAAGGAAAATTTGGGAGATATTTTCTTTGTTGGAAAAAGAAGCTTTACAAATACTAGTAAAACAGCATGGGTAATTCTGGTAATCTGATACATATAGAAGTAGATTTTTTTAAACTAAGTAACTTTTGCTGTTTTGCTGTTGTGTAAAGAAAAACAGTGGTTTTTTCTATTGGGTGACTTTTTTAGTGAGCTGGGTAATACACTTTTAGGTATTCAGTTTATAAGAAGCATTGGCCAGCTGGTTAAAGACATAACACTTGTTTTTCAAGTGCTTCAGTTCAATTACAGCTTCATGTTGAGTAATATGGCAGCTAAGGGGAAAGACTTTTTTAGGTTACGTATGTATATTCCTTGTAGCAAAAATGACTGACTGTGTGTACTAACAGGGGAAAGATATCTGTCATGTGTAGACATGACAACCTGTCATTGTCAGAACAACCCCTCTAGGTTGTTCTGCTGTTTCACGGAGCAGAATTTCAGGTTTTTTTTTCCTTTCGTAAGAAGCAACTGTGGCTGTGTTTTGTTTGTTGGATTTTTTTGTCTTCACAGAGGAAAATGGTCCTACCACTTTGACTGACAAGGACTGGCTCGTGTTTTCAGTGAAGTTGCAGGGCAATGCTTCTGTTTCCCTGTGTTTGCTTGGCAAGTAGGCCATGTAGAATAACCTATAGGAAAATCACTACTAGTTGGAGAAACATTAAAGCACAAACCCTTCCCCCTGTAGGGCCCTGTGAGGGTGTTTCCAAATGGAAACAATTGCAGTAGCGTTGCTGGATACTTTGCTTTGCCTTCTTAAATTCATTTAGTGCTCAGAACATGGGATCTTCAATTAAATTGGAGATTCTTGGTCTGCAGAAAGTAAGGTGCCTGCTGGGTATTGGCACCTGATTAGTCAATGCTATCAGGTAGTCTACCTAACATTTGCACTCAGCAGTGAGTGTTCATTTTTTTTTTTTTTGTGATGGCTGCAAAGATTTTAGCTATATTTCAGGTCTTTGCTTTATCTCCCTCTAAAACAACTTTTTCGGTCGCTCTGTACTTTTACAAAGAAACTAAGGCTTAAAGAGCTAATTACTTGTTTTGTGTTACATCGGTATTTTGAGATAGGTTGGGAACAGAATCCACGTACAAAGGCTTTGTCACATTTGTTTCTCGACTAAGATGTCTGTATAGCTAAGAAGCTAGCCTGTGTCATACTTGAAAGACCACGTTGTCCTTTTATTCAGAGATAGTTCAGATATCTGAACTTTGAAAAATCCCCTGACTTCCTGTCTGATTTGCACCATTCCTGACAAACCCTTCTGGCCCCACACCAAATTTTGACACCTGAGGTCACTCATATTTTTGTATCACAAGTTTTGTCAAGGGTACACATCTTCTTTGAGGAGTAAACTTTGAGGACTATTTGAACTTTTTTTTTTTAAAGGAAAAATAGGTATGGTAAGCTGGTCTGTTCCCTCCCTACCCTTAAGGGATCAAACCAACTTTGATTTCTAATTGACATTTTGTTACTATTCTTGAGATATGATCTTTGTTGTACATCATCTATAATTAAATCAGCTAATACAGTAGGTACAGGTGTCTATCTTTCATTAAAGAGAGTTATCTTTCAAGTATTGCTTTATCAGTTGTACATTTCTTCTGAAAAAGTCACAGGTATTTAAGCATTGAGTTACATGACCAAAGAGGTTGGAAACCTTCAGAGACCCTTAATAGAGAAGTGATTTTTTTTTTTTAAACTTTGAGAGAGGCTTCACTTGAATAAAGTTTCTCAGTATCCTCCAGAGAGTATAATCAAGGGATATCTGTCCCTGTCCAAGCAGGTGACTTAAGTGATCTATCTTACTATTAATTTTCTCACTGTTTGGTGGCACTGCTAAAGGTGACATTAACAGTCCCAATCATGGAAATAATCTGTTTCTTGTTCTGTAGTAACTTATGTTTTCTGCAGAGCTCTGATGAGAAATATGTAAAATCACAAAATTAGAGAAAATTCATGTTATTTACCATTTGATCCCATGACATGGAAGACCTAATCTACAACAGATTCACTGCCTGGAAGAAACATAAGCCAACATTAAAATTTTGCACATCTCTACTGTTTGTGCAGTTAGAGGAATTGACAGAATATATAGGAAGTGCTACTAAACCAAAATGACAGTATGTTGAATTCATTGCAGTATAATTGTTTACTTGAAGTACTTTACTCAAGTATTTTTAAGAATTAAGTTGTTCATGGAAGTTATAGACGTTGTCCAACACCCTATGACTAAAATTAAGAGCAAATTTAAAATGTTAAATTTGAAATATTTGTTGTGGATTTTTTCATTTACATCTGAGTAACTTCCAGAATCTCTTTCACTACTCTGAGGTGAAGTTCCTCTACTGTCACTATGGCAATAATGTATATTTATATCCTATCTTTAATCCAAACTAGCCATTTTTGTTCTGAACTACAGCAATATTGTACTAATCCTGTTCCTTATTATTGTTGTGTTCTTCAAGCATGCATTTCTGAACCTAGACAGCTTAACAAATGGGATCTTTCTGTATTTCATCCATAAGGAACCAAAAATGCTTTAAAAACATTTACAAACAATGTTTCATAAATAAATAAATAAGATCCTTTCATTTATCCATCGTGTCAGGGATTAAGTAAAAGCTACTACTTTTACATTTAGAAGGTCAAGCAGAAATGCAAAGCTATTTTCTATGTTCCCCCACTCCACTGCAACGTTACAGACACAACAGAAATAGGAAAAGACAAATAAATAAGTAAAGCAATAATTCTAAAAACCCCACAAAGAAACCTGAAACAATAAAAAATGAGCTAGCAAATACAGCTTTACCAATGAATAACCAAGTTATAAAATAATTCATATTATGTTATGTTCAGAAAGTATGTAATGCCTTACAAGATATAGTCATGAAACAGAATTTGCCCCCATCAAAAAGGTCATAACAGGTCCCGAAAAATGCATCCTTCTTTTTTATGAGATTACTAAAATGCTATGCAAAATTCATTCATCATCTGACTGGTACATTTGAATTATTGACATGACATTCCAGGTCAAGGAAAATTCTGCATTTGGACAGATAAGAGCAACAGAGATTTTTAAAGAGATGAAGCCTGTAACTAGCCTTGGATATATTAACACAATTTGATTCTAATTTGCCAATACAATTAGCGCATGATACATTCTCCCTATGGGGTTAGAGCTGACATATCCCACATTATACTCACAGGAAAGTAAAAAACCAATTACCTTTGCTTCAAGGAGACTAAGGAAAGCAGAAAACCACTATGCACAATTGAATGGGAACATAAACGTTACCTTCAGAGTGTACAAGTTTCATCAGTACTTGTATGGATGAAATTTCACATTTCTAACAGATCTTCTTCTTCTCGTATCATATCTTTGCACCACACTCAGTTTTCCATTTCTAGCTATCAAGAAAATGCAGAGGTGGGCTCTTCTGTTATCTGCCCACACTTGTTATCAAACACAGAATTTCTTCATTAGTTGATTACTCAGGTGGCTTGTCAAGATTGGCTTTGTCATTCAAACACCAAAAACCTTCCCATTTTTGAGAATTACAACAGATGTAAAAGGTTTACCAGGAAAGAGAATGCACAGGTGGGCTCAATAATATCCTAAAGTTAAAGTGTTGTTAGAGAAAAGCCTGAAAAGAGAGTTCATATATCTGATACTTCCTAATTAATGCAACTGGATAGTCACTAAGGTTATTTTTCATCTATATTCACTCTAATAGTTATTGAATGAAGTTGCCCATAAAGGCACTGTTCTGTTCTTGGTGATGCTGTCTGTACAGTTGCATGATGAACCTTTGCTCAGATTTGAGGCAGGGCTCATGTATTTCTGGCTATTTAATCTATTGTGAGGCAGACAGTAAGTCAACTCAGTTGACTTACAGAGTTAGCATTTTGTAGCCTCTGGGAAAGTAATATGTAAAAGTAATAGTGCAAGCTGTCAGCATCAGACACTTCTTATCAAGAGACTTTTATTCCAGTAATGAAATAATTTATAAGATCATTTTTCATTCTAATAACTAAATCTTATATAGGTCTGTTGTTTTAAAGATTTCTGTGAGAGCTGAACAACAGCTGTATAACTGCATGTTTCGCATGAGTTATAGCTGAAAGCAATTTGAAAGTATGTCCCCAACCCCAAAAGCATTTTTGCAACTTGTATATGTTGGGAAAGAAAAGGCAGGGTAAATGTTTTCATGCTGTAAATCTCCAAAACAGAAACAGCAAATTATGCAGTAGGCAAATAATGTAGTTGCAGGTGAGAGTAGTCTTGACCCATCATACCACGGAGCCTGCAGAATAAAAGAGTAGGATACAGGCCTACTGTATTTTATTCCAGAGCAATCTACTCTACTGTTGACTTACAAGCATCTGTACACTTTCCAAATTTTATATCAATATAAACAGAATATTTTATAGAAGTGTCTGATTCACCCAGATAGTAGTTCAATGCACAGTATTCCAAAATCTCACGTTATTAACAAGTTGGAATGTGTATTCTTTTTTTTAAATTTTGTGTCCTCTATGACTTCTCTGTTATACATACACTAGTTGTGTGGAGAAGAAAGTGATCCTAGAGACTAAGATGTAGTGTAGACCTCTTAAGTAAGAATTTCAAGCTTGTTACAATTCTCTCATTTCAAGCTACTACCAATATTTCCCCTTGCTTCCTTTAGATGATTAACAGAAGAATGGTACCTGTATTTCTTCTGGAATATCAAGTTGCCTTCTCTTATCCGTTAATAACAACTATCCTCTGACTTCGCATTCCTGAAGACAGATGTAATGATTCCTTCTACACATTGGAGAGAGAGAAGCTACCTAGCAGGTTTGGCTTGTTAGTCTATCTGAAATTTCCATGCTTGAAAGAAGTGGCTTTTCATCTTTAGCCTTGTAATCGCATTTTT
>JAOQGH010000012.1:73271580-73309559 GCA_025769975.1 Gallinago jamesoni | reverse complement strand
TTGGCTTGTTAGTCTATCTGAAATTTCCATGCTTGAAAGAAGTGGCTTTTCATCTTTAGCCTTGTAATCGCATTTTTAAATGTCTTTCATACCTTGTTACAATGTCTTGATATAGAATATAGTTCGTAGTGTGCAATATAGCATTTATTTTGATTACTACTAATAATACTTTTATGGAAACCTGACTTGAAAATATACTTGTAATATTTATTTATTCAGTTCTGGAACATGACAGTATGAATTTAGCATAAAATATCCACGTTGTATTTTATATACAATAACATTGCTTGTATGAGTATAATTAAAAAGTGTTTTAATGGTAAACACAATGAGAAACTTAAATATCTTTTGAAAAGAACTTTTTCCATAAACTCTTTTCTCTTGACATTTCTGAATATAAGAAATACCCTTAATGGTACTTTTTAACTTTGTTATAAACTAACTATAACTTTGTTCTCTTGTCTATGAACAAAACATATTTTTAGCTGGGTATGTGCATAGAGTAAAAGCAGTTACAGAATGCTGATAATCAGGATAGCAATTGCACTGACTCTCTACAGTCATGCCAGTTTCAGTCAGGTTAACATCTGCTTAGAAGAGGTTTCCCTTTAAGTTTGTAAAATTTCAAGTTCTAATCAGTTTTAACACGAACTTAAACACTGCAAAGAGTATACAGAGAGATTAATGATCATTGTGAGTATGTAGTTTAAAATTAAATTGCCCAAACCACGGAAAGTTTTATGTTGCTTCTGCAAATATTCATTTTAAATATAGATTTCCAATAGCTTCTGGTTATCAGAACATATTTTGCTACTTAAAGCAAGCATGGTTTATAGATAGCACAAAACACTAACAGCTTTCTAAAGCAATTTTTTTTGAGTCAGACTTGCTCTTTGTTAGTTCCTGAGAACAGCATCGAAGTGTGAAAACTAATACTTTTGCAGTGTTGAAGAAGTTGTGCTTTCACATCCTTATAAATTGCAATAACCTGGAGAAGGAAGACATATTTCCTACTTTGGTGATATTTTAATTTTCTCCTGCATTGAAAGTGATATTTTTTATTGTTTTATTTTGTGCCTTCTGGTTTACTGTGTACATTTTATGTCTGAACTTTATTTTCCAGGCTCTTGATGCGTACATGATGTCAAAGTAGTTATAGCATATCAGGATGCTTCCAGAAAAATATGTTAAATTTCTGCCTAGGGGATCTTATAACAGACTGCTGCAAGTTAACCCTGATGTAAACAAATATGTGGCTAGTGGAATTAAGGACTCAAAGTTGTATCGTGGTAGCTGGAATTTTTTTGTGTTCAGTCAGTTTACAGAATTGCATTGTCTCAGTGGTTGCAGGTGGTTCCTAACAGTTTTCATTTGTTTTGATTATCTTTGTTAACAGAATTATTACAGATTTTTCCAGTTATATTTACCATGGTTATGGTACCAGGGACTAAAACTTCTCTTATATTGGACAAGCTGTTTTATAGTCATGTTGATTTAAATAGTCAGTGCAATGCATCTGATAACATGACCGGCTTCACTGTGACACTTTTGCCTTAACTGAGAAACTCTCCCCTGCTCCTTAGTATGTCTGATCAAAAGTTGAAAATAAGCATAAGCACAGTAATTAAAAATACAAATAGATGTTTTATTAAGAGTAACTACCTAGAGTATAGGAGCATTGTAAGCTTTTCTGAGCCTGTATGTCCTCACTCTAGCAAGGACAAATGATATGAAGGGAGGGAGAAGAATTCTTACTTCTGTTGCTCAAACTGCAAATGAACTGACTCATTATTTTAGAAACATCTAAAGACCTTCTATGTGAGCTGAAGCCACTGTTAGATTCAATTTGCTTTATTGCAACATATACACTACTTACAGTACGCACATTAAGATTCCCAAGGATTTCCAATCTATTAAATGCTGTTTGTAAATCTGATCTTCAAAGGGTTGCCTACTTCCATTGTACCAAAAAGTTCAATCAGGCTTCTGTTTTGACAGTCCACACACAGATGTTCTGACCAGGATAGGGGCAATGGTCATCTATCTCAGCATTTCACAGGATACAAATGGAGGACTAATGGAGGACTAACAAGTGTCATTTCATTTCACAGATTTTTTCCATTGATCACTAATTAAATAATTTAAATTTTTTTACATACATGTCAGTTTTAAAACTTCAGATTCAGATATAGGGATATGACCATTGGGTTATTCATTAGAGATCTCATTGGCTTCCTTTAGGTAAATAAAGTCTAAATATTTATTCTGTGTTTTTTTATTTTATCTGTTGCTATTGAAATTACTAAATTACTACCACCCCACCCCCCCACCCCCCCCAATAGTTAAATGTGGTAAAATAATTTTGTACTTCAATAATCACAGCCACTACTGCAATGATATTCCTGAGACTCCTTCAGCTCGGACAAGTAAGTAAATGCAAACTTGTAACTGAGTCTGAGGATTTCTGGACCAAACAAAATTTTGTATTTGTACTGTAGTGTAGGGTTGATTTGGCATACAGGACCCTTACATGCTTTTTGATGGATATAGGGGAATACTTCAACCATACTTGAAGATATTTCACATTAGGCCTTTAGTTCCTCTATAGCCTTTCTGAATAGAACTGGGCCTCTTGTTCCAAAGGACATTAAGGTTCTACAGCTTGAAGTGAGAATTTTTTCATTTTTTACATGAAATAACGGGGGAAAGATCCTGAGGACTTCCCAGGCAGTTCAGGCTGCGGCCATAATGAAAAGTTTTGTGATAAGCAAGTTAGTAAGCTTTTATGGCAAATCTGTAGCCATAGATAGGCTCACATTGGTCACATTGGTCCAGAGATAAATGTCTCTGTGAAGAATCTGTGAATTTACTGCCAGCAGCTGAAACGAAGGGCCAATGCTAGTCCGCCTTATCAACACAGATTATTGAAATATCGACATTTCCAGATGTGCGAGAACCTGCAGTGACTTGAGGAGGAGAAAGCAGTCATTCTTCTGACTCTGAGAAGAGGTGACACTAGCTCTCAGACAACAACAGGCATCGTATCAGATGCTATTTGCTTTAACTCTCTAGAGGTTACTAATGTCAAACAGATACAGATCAGTCAGGAAGCCCACTTCTGAAATTTCTTCCTTTGGTATTTACACATTCTCAGAGTCAAACTTGCACAGAAAGAAAAATCTTCTTATCAAGGCAGCTTGTACAACAGATGATCTAACACTACTGGCCTTTTTCTCCTTCTGCTGTCTGGTGCTTTAGGAATGACCCATCCCAGCACATTTGGATCAAATGTGTGATCACATGGGTTTGTGCTGTCTGATTTCAAGTAAGCACTTACTCCCTTTGGTCAAAAAGAACCTAACAGGGAACTGGCTGAAACAGAGCTTCAGTCAACCTCTGTGGGTGGTACCTTCCTGGCACTTCAGGAGTTTAATCTTGCAGCTGGGAGATGTTCTCACAGGATGATGGGAGCTCCTGCCATCCAAGATGTACCTGCAGAAGTTGTAAGCAGGTAAAGCTGCTACATGATTTTTTTTTTTTGGTGTTTTCCCTGGGCTTGTTATGTCACTCAGCAAACATTTCCTATTGAAATTCTTCAGACTTCTCAGACTGAAGAAGTGAAGACCATCCTTCTGAGTGAAATAGAGTAAAAGCAGTCTTTCTATTGAGTGATTTTTTTATCCTCAAAAGTTTTCAAACAAAACCAGACCTAGGGGAAGGCTAACCTATGGGATATAGAATTTTCCAGCTGTGACAAAGCTTGTATAAAGAAACTGCTTTTTAACTCCTTCATGGGCTTGACAACCTGCTCAAACAAAATAATTGTTTGAAATGTCCCACTGAAAACACAGTCCAATATTAGAAGTGAGTGCTCTCAGCCTGCGTTCATAAGAGAGGTACTCCAGCTCTCTGATCTTCTACGTGGCCCTGGTCTGGACTTGCTCCAGCAGGTCCATGTCTGACTTATGTTGGGAGCTCCAGAGCTGGATGCAGTACTCCAGATGGGATCCCATGAGAGCAGAACAGAGGGGCAGAATCATCTCCCTTGACCTGTTGGCCACACTTCTTTTGATGTGGCCCAAGATACAGTTGGTCTTCTGGGCTACAAGTGTGCACTGTTGGCTCACGTTGAGTTTCTCATCAACTAACACCCCTAAATCCTTCTCCTCAGGGCTGCTTTCAATCTCTTAATCCTCCAGCCTGTATTTGTGTTTGGGATTGCTGTGACCCAGGTGCAGGACTTTGCCCTTGGTTTTGTTGGATCTCATGAGGTTTACATGGGCCTACCTCCCAAGTCTGTCCAGGTCCCCCTGGATGGTATCCTTTCCCTCCAGCACATTGACCACACCATACAGGTTGGTGTCATGGGCTAACCTGCTGAGGGTGCACTCAGTCCTACTGACTATGTCACTGAAAAATGTCCCTGTCTTGCATATATATTTAATTCATACTATCACTGTGAAGCAGCATAAAGTGTAAAAATCGTTCATCATTGCATAGGCATCAACATAAATCTACTCACTATAGGTACCAGGGACAAAGAGTCAGAGAGATGGTGTTTAATATTCTACACAGGGAAGCGTATATAGAGAAAAGAATCTGTTTTGCCAAGCATGCTAAATAGTGTTTCCTGCCTGTATCATTCATGCTGATCACCAGCAGGTCAACAGATGACAGTAACTCTGTTGTGGGAAGGAGGGGCCAGGAACCAGCTAGGTAGAATAGGCGCTGGAATAAATATTTCTCTTACTGTTGGCAGTGACTGACAAAGGTCATGTGTAAGATAGGATGAGAGACGGAGGAGACAGAATTGTTACCTGGGATTTTTTTCCTGGGGAGAATTACAAAAAGTAACATTGTACAGAGTGCAATGGGCCACTCTACCTATCTGCATTTTTACAGCAAAAAATCCAAACCAAACCAAAATAAAAAGCTACTTCCTGTTCAGCTGTTGCACCCCATGCAGAATAGTAAGTAACATACTGGGTCATGTCCTCCACCTTCTTTGGCTGGAAGTCTTTCTCTAGGACATGTTGTGAACAATGCCTTGGGAACTACCTCAATTTCATCAGCTGCATCTGAGTAAATGGATGGTCTAGACTTACTTTTTCCTCTTTCTCCGAGGAAACACTTTATCATGAATGTCCTCATCTCTAATGAAACCTGACCCTTTGTGAGATGAGGTCATGGTCTAACCAAACACCTCCTCAGACTTCTGTTATTGAGGTGTATTACAAGTATTCCCCTTCAACAAGGAACGCTAAGGCTAGTGACACAAGTGATGGATGATGTGGATTTCCTGCTTGTATAAATATTGTATGTTTTACATTCTAGTTGAAAAGGGTATGGTGGATTAAAGAGATTGGAAGCTGTCTGCCATGTTACTGTCCTACCTTTGATGCTTTGTGTTGGGAAACATCTTCTGGTGAGTGGGGAGATTGGATGTTCCCAGAAAGTAGCTGGGTACCTTCAATCTGCAGACCTTCAGAGAGGAGTTTCTACAAGGAGCAAGAAGCTTCTTTCTGTTATGAGGTCTCAAAGGTGTTGGAAAGGAGGATGCTTTTCATCAGCATCCAGGGGAGATTGCAGAGAGTATGATTTAAGAGACCCATGCAAAATTTGCCACATTATAAAGGAATACTAGTGAATAGGATGTATTCTGCCAGAATACAGTAAGCGGGTAGAATATTGTTTTTTAACTTTATTTTCTTTAACTCCTCACAAATAAAATCTGAATTTCTGTAAATCAAGACTTGTCATTTTCTAGATATTTAACTTTATGCTTTCATAGCACTTTATTCTAAGGACTGGAATCATTTTGCTTCTTTAGTGTGGTCATGAAGAAGAATCATAGAATCATAGAATAATAGAATCATAGAATGACAGAATGGTCTGGGCCAGAAGGAACCTCCAAAGGTCATCTAGTCTGATCTGCCCGCAGTCAGCAGGGACACCCCCAACACCCCCAGGTTGCCCAGGGCCTCATTGAGCCTCACCGTGAATATCTCCAGGGAAGGGGCCTCAACCACCTCCCTCGCAGTAAAGAAGCGGGGAACTTCTTAAGAAGCAAGGAACTGCTACCTCCACAGTCTTCAACTAAAACTCATACTTCTTGTGTTCTCTATACTTCTGAGTCAGACACTTGTCAATTTAGTCAGATTCCCCTTGTGGACTGTCCACTGTCTCCCTTTGTGAAGACCAGTGGACTCCATGCATGAATACGATTTCATATTCAGTATCACCAAATGACCAACCTTCCTGAGTACTCTTCAGAGCAAATGTTGGTCAGTCACAAACAGTTTTGAAGCCTACTACAGGGACCTACAAGAAGGCAAAGGCCAGTGCAGGCTGTATCAGATGGCTAAATCTAGTTATTTTCCTGCATTCTGAAATCAATGTATAACCATCCCAACAGACTCCCAAAGTATTCAGACACTTAGAAACCTCAAAAATATTCATGCTTTATATACAGTCCCGAAGGTCATATTTTTCCTTTATACTGATCTCTGTAAAAGTCAACCCTGAATAGAGGAAAAAGTGGGTGAACCGGACTCTTTCCAAAGTTCATCTTAACAAATTGAGAGTTACGTGAATTTTTCTGCACTATAATTTTGGGAGGTCTGCAAGGTAAAGCTGTGAATAAGTGCATCATTCACGTCTTTTGGGGTTGTTTGTTTGTTTGTTTGTTTGTTCTTTAGTTCTTTGTTTTACATATTCTTTTAAGTGCTAGCTTGGATCATTATTTCCTGTACTGTTTATAACCCCTTTTTATGGGATATCTGACCTTTACAGAATTTAGATGTGGACAGAATACTAATATGTCATTAGATTATTTTTTTTTCTAGTGATTTGAAGCAATAGAGAAGGAAGGTAAAAAAGATTTAAAATGAAGCTTCAGGAAAAGAACACAAGATGTAAAGTATATATCATGGTGACCAGCAGTATTTATGGAAATAGACTATTATACTGCTGGGGTTTTTGAATTTTTATTATAGAAAGAGGAGAAAGGAAAAATGTTACCCCAATATGGGAACAGCCCTTGAAATTACAATTTCTTTGCAGAAGACTTGTGTAAAAGTAGAAGACAACTGTCCTCTTTCACAAATTAAATATGAAAATCTTTCAAGCTTACAAATGGGAATGAATAATGTCAGAAAGTCTCATGTCTTCCATTCGGCCAGCATAGTATTTAACATCATATTACCTTTCCTTACCTGAAAAAACATTCAGTACAAACTTTTACAAAACGCACAATGGTATATTGAAAAGAATCAGGTTTCACACTGTAATCAATCTACCTTGTGAAAGCCTGCGATAGCCTTTCCAAAGACTGAAATTTTCTTTCGGTTCTTAGGACAGTGAAATTGCAAAGTAAAAATGTCACCTAAAACCCCATGTTTTTGTTTTCCTTTTTCTTGGGTAATTACAAGGCTTTTGTGAGTAGTAAAAGAGAAAATATTAATTACCTTGAAAATGAAATGCCTCATAGTTTGGGATTTTACTTTAAGAAGTATTATTTTTATTCTACTTGACACTGCAAAAGATGCAGGGTTTTTTTTAGGACAGAAACACCTAAATAACAGGCAGAATAAGTTGCTATATTTATATATATATATATATTAAAAAAAATTTCACATTTATTTTGTCAACCATGTGCCTGCTGTACTACAGACATAGCCAGCTTGCCCATAATTTGTTTACGGTCACAAACCTGTTTTTTGAAACCCTTCTATAAGTACTTGATTGTGTGTACAGGAGTAATTTACACTGATATTACGTATTAGTGATTAATTTTTTTTTGGTAATATATTTGTTACCTATCTTAGTAGTGGAACACAGGTAAGAAACATTAAGGGAGAAATTTACTGCGGATATACATCCCTTTTCTGCCTCTACCAACATGATCAGGATGGTAACATTACTGAGTCTAACAGACAGTGGAAAAAGAGAGAGGACGACAGATAAAGATTTTATTTTTTTTTTAAAAATTGACATAGTTAATGAAGGAGGTGAATTTAATGCCAGAAGTGTTAGCAAATCGTCTGCAAATACATTCATTTCCCTTTGGTACATAAGCACAATTGTTAATTGAGAGGAGTTAAATACTGGAAGACAATTGAGTACAATTCACACTTAACTAAGATTTCTTTTGAGCTTTTCTGTCTACTTGGATTTTTTGCCAGACGGCACTGACTTCTAAAGAGTAGAATAAAGAAATCTCTCCAGTGATGGCACAACCCTTTCTTACTTCAGGGTGGATTTAGTTGATATTTGTAAAGTTTCTTGTGTTGGAACTCAAAAGAGAAGTTCTTTCTTTGGTAAATGTTTTAAAATAACATTTTTCTTCCTGTGAGAGAATTCGCAAGTTTGCATATATCTCCTCCAATTTTCCTTTCCAAAATAGTTTTGCTGCACAGCAGTCCTTTGCAGAGCATTCTTGTGCTTTGCCTGTAATTGCAGTTTAGACCTGATATTTAGAATTTATTCAATCAGTATCTCCTTTCCTCTTCCCCTCTTTTCCCTTTCCCTCATGTTTTTAAGCATAGCAAAAGGCATGGTAATAGTTTTTAAATGTGCTGTATACCTTAATTCCTATGAGTCTTTTTATATCACAAATAGTTCTTTTTGTTTAATGGTTATAAGTAACAGTAGTCCCTCTATTCCAAGTCGTGAAATGAGGATTCCCCAATTGGCCCATGGCAAATCCAAGGATAAATTCTAGTTTTCTTCTATCCTAATCTAAGTGCATTATTCACTTGCCTGCTGTGTTAGTTTGGCTGAAATAAATGATAATTCATCGTCAGGTGCAATTTTTAATAATCGGGTGGATTTGATTTGAGCCTGATAACCAACTTTTTGTCATTAATGTAAATCATTGTCTCTTTCAGACAAATACAAATACCCTAGAAGGTCTTAGTTCCCCTACCTGTATTAAAATACATGCAAAACTGATTCAAATACAATTTAATAAAGATTTCCCTATCCAGAAATTATTTTTTTAGCCATTATTTTTTGTGCCTAGAAAACTGCTGTGTAAGAATCACATCTTGATAAGAAGGCAGTGTTTAAAACAATGGCTTTCAAATTGGAAGGAATTCAGATACATTTTGGCTCATTTCCCATTTGAAGTTAGTAGAGAATTTCCCAGCCATTTACTTTGAGTATTGCAGGATCTTTAATATTTTCCTTCATTCTCTTTTTTTCCTGCATCTACAGTGGTGCAGTTTCAAAAGTGACAAGTTCAGCTGATAAGCCTGTCACTAGGAAGCTCTCTTAATTCAGAGTTATGTTCAAAATGTTCTAACTACAGAAGTTCTTTGAAACTCTAAAAATATATGTCATTTACATAACATACTGCATATTCAAAGCCCTGTGTAGGCATCACGACATAAGCATTCTCTGTCCCAGAAACAGCAATGGGGAAATGTTACACATATTTTACAGCAGCAAAAACTTGAGGAAGAAGGGTGAAAAAAGCTCAGGCAAGACCAAGATGAGTAACTGGTGGATGCAATTAGGAACTAGACATAGCTAATTTTGACTTCTAATTCACTTCTCCAAATTATGCTGCTTCTCAAGGATGCAGCTCCTTGACTAGGATCCTAGATAACTTTATGTTCTTTTCAACATGTTGAAAGAAAAACAAAACAGAAGGGGGGGAAACACAGCTGCAATTATCTATAAAAAAACAGCTAATAGGGCTTTGTAAATCCCTTGAAGCCTCTGATAATTAAGGGATTGTCAACACTGATTCTTTACTGTCTGAAAGAGGTATCTATTATTCAGAGAAAAAAAAAAAAGTAGCTGTCTGCATTGTCCTTAGATGTAGCTAGTTTTACAGAAAGCTTAAGAAAGTTTTAAACTGGTAAAGCTTTGAAGAACTTAGACTAATTACATTTCATTAATTTGCTGTTAAGAGAGGCATGATTTTAAAATGCAATTCTCCTTGCATTATTTCTTACAAGATATGGAAAGGCACTAGTTCTTTTTCCATGTTAGTCTCCATATTGTCAGAGGAAAACAGTTCTTTCAAATGCTCTCTAAAACTGGCTATTTTCTGCATACTAGTGCCTTAGCAGTTTGACTGGAGAGTGAAGTAAACAAACTTGTTAGCATGAAAGTATTTAATAATAGTTGTAGAAGAGTCTTTGCATACACTATTGTAGAGAAAAAGATTGTTATCTGATTTATTCTTGAAATATGGCAAATTAATGGGAGTTTTGAAATACTTTTTATTTAAGTCCATTCTGAAATTTTGATTTAAAAAAGGACCAATTACAGTTTCTATAACTTATTAATTTCAAGCAAACGGATTTTGAGTGAAACAGTTGGGGCCAAGTAAAGCAAAAAACTTGAGGCTAGTGGCCTTTGCTCAGTAGTAATAATTCAGAAGTGGCAACTCAAGTCCCAACTTTGTATTTCACATGTGTCCCTGTGCAAATTAATTGGAGAGGAGGTTTGAAACTGCATTGCAGTGTGTTATGAGTGAAAACTCAGGAATGCAGTTCTGAAATGTGTGGAAGGAAGAAGTCATGAATTAAATATTTCCGCAGAAAATTATTAAGTAATTACATGGAATGAAGAAGGAGAAGAATGATAGGAAATGTAATGAATGTGGAAGGAAAAAAAAAAGTAAAAGGATATAAAGCCAAGCCTTATTTCCCAAAAGTTTATATTTTAAAATTTTACGAGATGACTCAAGAAGTAGAGAGCTCAAAAAAGACCCAGAAATAACCACCTGTGATGTCAATTCCACTATTCTTTTTCTGTAGGAATATTTTAATATTTTTTTTTGTATCAGGACATGTACAATCTTCTTGTAATTAGAAAAGCAACAAAAGGCTCAAGAAACATGTTTGATACTACAGAAAGATAGATAATAGTATTGGAATTCTTATGCATCTCTGGATTGTTCAGTTATGTGGTGGATAACTTAAAGAAATGTAATATGCAGCGATTACATAATTATTTAGAGACTCATACTGAAAAACCCAGTAGGATATTGAGAATAAAAGAATCAAAAGGTACAGGTATGAAAACTTGTACAGAACAATGAACCCAGTGGTGTTTGTTGTTTGTGATAAACTTAATGCTTGAGCTATATTCAGGTAGCTTATTCCCACAGTGGCAGGGCTCCTTTTCCAGACTGCATCCAGTTGTTTGCCATCAGCGTCTTTGCCAGTGATTATCACCCATTCAAATCTCCCTTTCTTACGCTTCTCTAACTGACAGCTGCCCACCCCTCCTATTCTGGTGAAAATATTCAGGTTAGCACTGCTGCTCATTTTAAAACTTTAACCATTTAACATAACCTGGTATATTTTGGCTGAAATGGCTTAGGAATCCCTCAGATAAGCTGCTGCAGATGGTAGAGGAAAAGTGAACAAATCCTTTGATTGCTATGAGACTGTTTAGAAACCAAGACAACGAGGAAACAGCTTACATAAATTCCTTTAAGAGATGCACAATCATGGGTGCGAGTAAGTGCCTGCCATCCTGTCTAGTATGCTACATCTACAACTGTCTCCCTAGCTTGCCTTCTAAACATCTTGAATCTTAATTGTGTTATCTCCTTTCCTCTGTTTTCATCATATTGCAACCCTACTGTTTAAACACAGCCATTTCAATTTTTTTACTACCCAGTAGAATTGCCAGCAATTCTGGGTTGGTCATGACAAATTTTTCTGTCTAGCACCTGAGATAACTGGTTACCTCTGCAACAGAAATTTGATTTGCAATACTAAAGCAACTGTGAAGCAAAATTTCCTGATTATTCTTCCTGTAACAAAAGTTCTGGTGCTCACAAAACTAGATTCCTTTTGGAGGAAAGCAGACTGGAAGCTTCATTCCAAGTGTATACCAATGAGCCCCAACCACCCGTGGCCACATCACAATTTGAAAAAACAGCCTCCAGCCACACACAGGGGGACTTTTCATTCAGAAGATAACCCAATACAGAAGTCCTAATTGCACAAGAGATAGAGGCTTCAGCACCACTTCCTTTAACGTGCTGATCTGCATTTGTTCTACAGCAGATTTGCATTTACTTGCAAATGTAGACATGGGTATGGAGGCATAGGTTAGAGCTTTAATTCTTGGAGGAATATTTAATATGATACAGCATGTGCTTCCAAAACTATTCTCTGAGAAATTTATGAACCTAATCCCACCTCTCTTTGTGTACCTCGAGCTATTTCCAGTACTGGATGTTTTAAGGCTTGTCAGGTAGTAGCTTCTTGGCCTCCTTCCAGCCACCATCCCTGGCCAGCCTGCTGGGAGCTGCCTGCCACCACTCTTCCTGAAAGCAGTGCTTAAGGGCATCCTACTTAGATTGTCCCTCCATGAAGCACAGTGGTCAGGATACATGCCATGCTTGCTCCACCACTGTTACAACTTCACCTGATTTCTTCCTAGTCCCCTCCCTTTTTTAAAATGCTGAATACAATTTGCACAGTTAGTATGATATCGTTCTGTAGGGTCACATAAGAAACTTACAAGGATAAGATAAAATATGGACTTCAGGACTTCACTGGGAGGATAACAATTGCAAACAACTTGTATAAAAATGCTCTGAAAAAAAAAAACATGAAAAAAACCTATTTTTCTGTGTAATAAGAAGAAAATCTAAAATTCTGATTTGCTTTAGGTCTCCTAAAAGAAGTATATTAACACATTTGCCAAGATTTTCATTCTTAAAGTAAAATGAGGATTTGTACATTGATTACTAATATCAATAAAACAGGCTAGTTAAAAAAAAAAAAGAAAAAAAAAAAGAAAAAGCCCAGATTTAAAACTCTTGGGGAAATAAAGAGCAAAACAACAGCAACAAAACCCTATGTGCTTGAATTTACCACCTTTATTTTCATTGAAAACGAAGTTAAATCTTGGCTCACTTTCCTTGTGTCATAATGTTTATGAATAGCCCTTAATTAAGTCTTCACATGCAACTTTTTTCACATGTGGAACTCTCCACCAGTCTCCTTGTGGACAGAGCTCTGTTAGAGCAGCCTGTCCACACCCTGTTGATTAAGCAGATTAAGCAGGTATCATCTAGAGTGCTGTGAAAATCTTCTGTGACCTGGCAGTGCTACTAATGAATCAAGTTCTCTCCTGTGTATTATTTCCCTGAATACAGAAAACTTTACTCTCTGTGGAGTTTTTAATAACATATCTAAGTAGAATGTTCACAGTGCTCTATATAACAAGAGGGAGTTGAGGTACAAGGGTTTAAATTCCTTAACTATCCAGGAATTTTGGGAGATAGTCGAGTTCTTGACATTTTGCAATATTTTCTGTGTTTAAAATGTAGGTCCCATTTCGACCACACTTGCAAATTCTATGTGCATAGAGTGAATGCCACTGACTCAGCTGGAGATTCTAGCTCCTTCCCAAGTCCTTTAGAAAGCTGTAGAGTTGTGATAGAGTGACTCTGTTTTGCTCTTCCCCCTTTCAGCTACCACATCTCCCTTACAAATCGATCCTGCTTTGTAGCCATAGTTTCCTTTGTTCATTTTCATTAAGCTTTCACTGTTCTTTCCAAAATCTGAATTTAATAAAACCTCCCTAATATGATATTGTGTCTCTTCTCTACAGTATTTCTCACTACCTTATTTCCCCTCCTTTGTAAATCTCTTCTGAGCTTAAAAATTACAACATAATACTTATTTGCGATAAAACACTTAAATCACACTGTAGCGTGGTTTGGTGGTTTGGTTTATTTTTTCTTAAAAAAACAAAAAAACAACCCAAGACTCAGAGCAGTAACTTGGGGATGTATATTCCTGGTTTATTGATTCTGTCATAACATCATACAATACTGTGAAATGTGACTGTTCCAGTTAAGGAAACATTTCTCAGTATCCAGCGTACTTAAATGATTAAATAAATAAGTTCTTAACTTCCCTACCTTACCTTACTGCTGGCTTGGTTATTATAAAGCTTAATACTTGAAACATTTTCATTCTTGAATATAAAGAATTCTGAGAGTGGAATTAGTGCTATTTTCTCATCCATTAGAAAGGGATTACTCCCATGGGATATGCCTCTCTTTGAGGATGGCAATGTTAAACTTTGACCTTAGATATTGAACTGTACTCTCTGAAGTTGTGTTGCTATTGAACACAGCTAGACAGATATGTTTCTTATCCTTCTGATTCCACTGTGATATGATTTAAAACCAATTTTCTGGTTTTCTTTCTCTAAATTACTTGCATAATAGGTGCTGAAGCATTTCACACAGCAGTAAACATTACCTTGTGAAGCTTCTGCAGTTATAAGCCCAGGTGACATTATTGCCTCTCACATGTTCCATGAATGGGGAGGTTATCATTTAATTAACCCTGATAATGTCAAAAGGAAATGCATAAATGTCAAGCTATTTCCAACAATTTTTTTACGGGTTAGGCCAGAATAATTGGTAATAGCTCATATAAGGGTGGTACATGCTGAGGAAAAAAAAAAAAAAAGTAAAAAAATAGAAACAAACACTAAACCCACTACTGTGGGGTTTTACTGTTATCCTTTTTTTAGCATAACCAGTCATAAAAAGATACATTTATTTAGCAATGCAATGGGTGAGGACTTGTCAAATATTAATACTGACAAATTAAAAAAACCATGAAAATGGTTGCTTATGATTTAGTTTTGTAGGTATAAACTAAATTTGGATGTACTTATTTCAATTTACTGAGTCAGTCTTGCAGTTTTTTGGGAGCGTTGAAGAGCTCCAATAGGGCATTTACAGAATGTTACAATGCACTATTTGAACGTAGATGGTGTGATCTAAATCCATGATGGATGTTAGAAAAAATTGTTTGTATTAAAAATGTTTGAATATGTGACATTCTTAACATATGAATAAATATATACAACTTTTTTCATACAGGTATAACATCTTGGGTGTTGAACAAGGTCATTATACCCGCCTATTAAATACTGTAGCACTTACCACAGTCACTATTCAGCAAAAAGAAGTGTTTTACTATCTAGTAATTAATGAAGGTGATAGAGCTAGCATTAACACCTAAAAAGAAACTAACACCCACCACCATTTAGATGTTTCTTGAAAGCCCCTACTTTACGTTTGATGGGCTGACAACTCATGATGGGTTATAAACAGGATAATTTATTATGTCCATCATTTCCAGGGATGACACATACTGTGACATAAGAAGCTATTTTAGCTTCAAGACCTACCATATTAATGACTTACTGCTTGTTCATTTGCTTTTAAAAATAAATTTATTAAATTGTTATCTTAAATATGCTAAATTTTTTTATTAAATTAAATAATAGTATGTATGCAGGTATGCCTTATTCTCTGTGGGAATATATTTTTTTAAATATCCCTATAAAGTAGTATAGTAGGATTTTTAATAGTCTCATACAGTTTGTTTGAATGGTTATCAAAATTAGTCACCTATGCACTGTAAATATAAATGCAGTGGAAAGCTGGATTTTCTCTGCTAAGACAGACTTTTAAAAAAACTCTGTGATGGAATAACTTTTCCCTGCCTGAGGCAAGCTGAAAAATCTTGATGCCCTAGAAAATTAGTATTGTCTGAGTGTTTTTTATTCCCTTAGTTTTCAGCAGCTCTAAGTGACACAGTGTCCATTGTGGGACAGAGAAGCTAGCCCTTCTTTTCCTACAGAAAATGATTTATTCTGAACTGACTTTGATAAAAGATGTTTTTATTCCATATGTAAGGATAAGCAATACAAATAGCTTCAACATAAGGGTTCTCAATAGCCAAGAGCTCTCACTGATTTCATCCAGTTTTGATTTGATAAAGACTTTTGAAAAGAGGCCAATGTGAACCCAAGTGAATACAAACTTTTTATTATTATTTTGGTAAGTGGTCTGTGTGTGATCTCTTTTAAAATATTCATTTGCCATAAAAAGCCATGTTAAAATGTCTATAAATCATTATCAGTTAATTGAGAAAATTAAAAATAAACAGCAGGATATTTGATCATTCCATATTTCATTTTCTATGTGAGCACATTAGCAAATCTGATTAACAAGTTTCCACTGCTGGGTTTCTGCATAACATTTTCCACATATATCATGTGAAGAATAGTTTAATGAATACTGTACGTAAAACTCCCAGTATATTGAGTACTTCACTTGTAATTGTAAACATGACGATCCAGAAATTGCGTGATGGGTACGATTCTAATCTACCTGGGGCACAGAAACGTATCACATGTAATAAATGTCTGATCAAAACAGATTATCATCAACATATTCAACATATTCTGTCAGAGGTACCAGTCAAACAAATTACAAACAAATTAATAAAAAATTAAGACCAACAGATTCAGAAGGATGATATTATATAATCTTTGAGTAAGAAAAGGTGGAAAATAAGAAAATAAAACTAGTATTTACTCTCTTCCTAACTATTTTCAGCACATTTACATACAAACATAATACTGTGTTAATGAGAGGGGATTTCTGAGTGGTATTCTGAGAAATCTTTTGCAGTACCTTGTGCTAAATTAAGTATTTTTTATTTGAACTGCAAATGTTCAATCCAGTGTTCCTTATGAGGTTTAAAACCTTTGTTTAGTGTATGAGTGTCCCCTCCTGACATCAAAATATTATGGGAAAGCTCTTAACTTGTTCGGTTTTTTTCCTTCACAGTAATAATAATTTTTTATTGCGATATCATTCCTACAAAGCTTTGCTTTTCTGAACGTATCAGTTTTTGTCTTACTGCCTAAAAATATCCGGAATAAATCTAAATAAGTGGAAAATTATACTATTCTTGTCTGCTCTCACAGTCCTCCGTTTGAAAAACATACATTGTATTCCTGAATATATTTCAGGCCTCTGTCTTTGTTTTGGAACATTGCTCTGAACTAAAAGTGGAATAAATATCAAGTTTAAACTTAAGCACTAGACCAACATATAACTCTATTTTGACTTTCTTTGTTTTGGATCCTAACTCTAACAAATAAACCCGATGTTCACAGATGATGCTTATATCTGTGCTGAAGTATCACAGTGTCATTTGTATGCTCATTGCAGCTGCCAAGGCAAAAAAGGGGGTTAGAAGTTCAGTCTGCGTTCTGTTACTTGAAAAATATGAGAGCCAATATTCTAACATATGTGCCTAAAATTAGGCATCAGCCAGTATGGCTTCTGTAAATGTTGGCACTGGCTCATTTCAGAGGAAGAAGTAAATGCTTAGGACCTATAAAAATGAGGCCACTGTGTTTACATCTGGCTTAGATGGTGGGTTTTTTTTTTGTTTGCTTTTATAAAGTCCTGCCTTAGAATAGCAAATGATCTTGCATGCTTGCATGTGTGGACCTGTTGATACTTCCATTATGAGATTAAAGGAAAATATTAATCCTTGGTAAAGCAGTTCTCAAGAGATTGTCTCTGTGCTTGTGAAGTTGTCATTCTTCCTTTCTGCATTTATTGTCAAGAGATCAAAATATATCAGACAATATCTATTTCTGTCAAATACGTATTTGGAAAAAAGTCTTTATTTCCCAATGATTGACTGGGTAATTTTTTTAAAAAAATTATAATATTTATTGTTATATGTGAAATTATTTTACACTTTTGAACTTTTGTGTGAAAATACAGCACATCCTGTACTTATCTGTAGTTTTTCTTAACAAATCAGCAAACAGAAAGCTAAGACTTTGAGCTTGAGGCCTAGAAATTGAAGAAATGTTTTATAACTTCTCATAAGTGTCAAAAGGCAAAGGTCCTTTCACACTATAATGTAAACTTAGCTACTTTATTCTGCAAAGGGCCCACTGATTTTGATATACTATGATCGTTTTATTTTGGTCTTTATTTGCACTGGGGGAAATTTTACCCATCTATTGTAAGACTGATATATGTTATGTTTCCCAGATCAAGAGACTTAAGAATACAATTGAGATAGATGCACACATAACATTTTCTACATCTTTAAAATACTTCTTCGTATTTATGACTATAATCTCATATGAAATAGAGAGTAAAAACCATATGTCAAGAAACCTGATTAAAAATTTCACTTGCAAGATGTATAGGACATTGCGAAATAAGTTACTACACCTGTTTTAGTGTGAAAAGTCTAACTAATGTTTCTGAAAGGTTATATAAAAATTAGATGTTAAAGACAGAAAAGATTGGATCATTAAATCTGAAATAGTTGTAGTATTAGGTAACAAGGAAAATCTGGCTCTCTGGTTTCATTGCTGACAGAGTTATAATCAGCTGGGTAAGGGAGAGAGTCCAAATAGGACTGAGTCCAAGTAGGAATTAAGATATTATGAAGTGAGCAGTAAACTTGCATATATTTTTCCTGGCTACCTTTATATATATAAATTATTATTCCTCTGTTATAGTACTATCTGAATAAATACCTTCTCCTTACTTTATAGTGATGTAGAATTCAAGTAGAGTTTGACATATATTACCTCACTCAATTTCAGTGCTTGATTTTATGGTACAAAAAAAAAGTCACCAGTGGCTCTTGGGTACAGTGGGGTGCATGTCTTAGGAGCTGTTCTGTTGCAATCAGAATTCCCCCCCTAAAGGGCCAGGAACTAGAACATGAAAGGATGTTGCGAGAACCATTCTTTCACCTTCTTGTTTGCCTTTACCACTTCAAGACCGGATGAAGAACTGTGGGGGAGTTTCATAAAGTCCAGCATTTTTTTCTAGCCCATGTGAAAATAATAATTATTTTCCTCTGGTTTTAACTTTTAGAGAGGAGTTTTCTGCTGTTGAATCTAGCTTATCATACTTTTCAACATACTATTTTTTTCCCTGTAAGTCATAGCACCAGGCAGCTCAGGCCAGCCATAAGTTACTCAGAAAGATTTCATGTTTAAGTTAAAAGCAGAATCAGACATGAGTACTGTTCATCTGAAACTGCAGCAACTTAGCTGCTCTTATTGGCAAAAACACCAAAGATTTGCAAATAAGCAAATATAATGGCAAAGGGCCTAAAGTTTAACAAGTGCCTGACAGGTTTACTAATGCCTGATTGCTTGGATGTTAGAAACCACTGTCATGCCAGAAAAGCCTAGAGAAGAAACGGAAGCCAACATTATGGCTTGTTTGCTCTTGCCAGGAAGAATTGTTGTTATTATTAACTGATATGGCAATCACACATTGAAAGTTCAGGATATGAGGCAGTTCTTTCAAAATCAGCTATGTAGGAATCTAGTTCCTTTTAATTCTTCTTGCAAAACGGCCTGTAACCTCAGTAGTTAGCAGACGGGGAGAGAAAGAATAACAAACAAAACAAAATGCAGTGTGAAGCAGGTGTGGTAACAAGTATAGGAGTAAATTTCACACAGAACCACACAGAGCGATTGAGGTTGGAAGGTGACTATGGAAATCAACTACAGCAGATTGGACAGGGCCATACCCAGTGAAATTCTAAATATGTTCAAGGATAGTGACTTTACAACCTCTCTAGGCAACCTGCTCCAGTGTTTGATCACACCCACATTAATATTTTTTTCTTATGTTTAAATAGAATTGCCTTGTCTTTCAATTTGTGCCTATTGCCTTTTTTCCTGTCAGTGGACAACACTGAGAAATTTGTTTTCAGCTTCTTTACTCTTTCCCATCAAGTATTCAAACACATTGATGATTCCCCCCATTTCCTCTTCCACAGGCTGAATAGTTCCAACTCTCTCAGTCTTTCCTCAGATGATTCTCCAGACACTTCACCACCTTCGTGGCCCTTCACTGGACTCACTCCACTAAGTCCATGTCTCTCTCTTGTATTGGGGAGCCTAGACCTGGACTCCAGATGTGTGTCACCAGGGTAGGGCAGAGAAGAACGATCAACTCCCTTGACCTGCTGTCAGTGCTCTGTTGCATTGGGTTTGCGTGGCAAGGGTTTCTGGGGGAGGAAGGGAGGCCTGCAGGGGAAACTTCCGTGAGAAGGCACCAGAAGCTGCCCTCATGTCAGATACGGCCAGTTTCGGCTGCCTCCAAAACAGCCTCGCAGCTGGCCAAAGCTGAGCCAGTCAGCGACACTGGTAGCACCACTGTGATAACATATTTAAGAAATGGTAAAAAATGCTGCAAAGCATTTTATAGGAGAAAAAGAAAATGCTTTTGTGATAAAGTTGGTAGAAAAAGTTGTTTAAAATAAAAATAATCATGACTTCTCAACATTTCAATTTAAAAAAAAGTGTATCAAATTCTGTTTTCATAGAAAAAAGACAAAGAAGATTTTTGCAAATTTTAATAGGAAAGTTTATCAAAAGACTTTTACTGAAAAGGTAATGGAAAGTTTAGCAAACTGCATGTGATAAAATTTAATTAAACAAAGGGATGAAATAGTTATTAATAGGCATCTCAGAGTCTTGCCTTTAAGATATAAGTCCTAAAGAGCATATATAAATCATACTGTGCAGTTACAGACCAAAAAGACAGTTGTTCTGAATAATTTAAAATAAAAAGAATTGGTTTCATTAATAAATAGAATACACCCATTATACAGGAGAAGTACTTCCATCAACAGTGATAGAACTGTACCCAGCATCAAAATATAGTGTGCTTCTTGTTACTTTGTGCTATACAAAAAAGAGAAATGTGAACAAAGATTGCTTCAAGTTTGGTGATTGAAAGATGTAGGGATTGCCCAGACCGCATCTGAGATGAGGTTATGTCTACATAGACTTTAAAAACAACACAGTTTTTTAATAACCTGAGACAAATGCTGATTCTGTAATCTTTCTTCTTACACAGGAGGAAGAAAGAAGTGACACTTGTTTCTGATGCAACATGAGGAGACATGATATGGGAATGTTTATTGAAGCAGCACATTAAGGCAGAAAATACATGACACAGAAAAATTATTTTTTAAGATCTGATAAAAACAGTTTAATGGAGAATACGAGCAGTGTTGTCACTAGAATGATTGTTGAAGTTGAAGATGCCTAGGCAACATAGAAGGGCAAGGGTTTTAGAGGAGCAAGGGAAGAAATGGGACTTCTTTAAGGATATTTCTTTTGTTAAGAATTTCAGTGAACATGCAAGATAATGAAGTACACTGAGATGAAATTACTGGAGATTTTTATTTTTTTTCCCCTCAGGAAGAAATGTAAATGATTTCTCACAGCATAGAATAGCCTTATGAACTAAACAGTGATGTTATCAGATCCCATATGTGAGCAATACGTAGCAACACATAGAAATATTTAATCCTGCCCAAAGAGTAATCAGTTTAATTTCTCATACAGCATTCACACGTCTGTGTTCATATAACTATGGATATCTAGATTGCCTTAGGCTAACACTTTTTCAGCCACTTAATAGGGGAATTCAGTAGGTTCTGATAGAAACTTATAACTGTCATCAATCTGTAATCACTTTCTAAAGTATTTTCAGAAAACGTACTTGTCCTTTCCTTTATTCAGTCTGATGGTAAGATAATATAACCTTTTTTATGTGAGAAACACTGGTGGGAAAAAGTTGGGGACAGCTAGAGATGGATACATTCAGTTTTGAAAGGCCTACTGGAGGCAGTTTGCAAGGCCTCTTCAGACTTTGCAAATCAGATCCTGATTAAGGATTTAATTGCATTTTGCAATGAAAGTAAATACCAACAAGCATGACTTTTGAAAATACTGTACTCAAAAGACAGATCATCCATTTTATTTCCAAGGTCCTGAATCACTGATGTTTGGAAATGCACTAGAGCTTGGGTTGATAAATTCTGCTTTTTCTCAGAAAATAACAAGTTACAAGCAACTTGAAAATGGCATAAGGAAAGCTTTTAATTATTCCAGTTTTCTTTGAAAGTTCTCTTTCTTTATATTCTTCTTTGAAAGTTACCTCTCTTTATAGTCTTCTTACTGAATTCTGATTTCCTGCTTAGTGGTTTTAAGTTTAATGAAGTTACCTCCAGTCTACATCAGTAAAGAGGAAATCTTAATCTTACTCTATCCTGCATTTCTTTCTGCTTCTGCATTCTACCACTCTCCCCTAGATTATCCAAGAAAATATTCTTGCTATAATTTTCTATACTGACATACCAAATATGTTTTACAAAGGAGTTTTTTTTTTAGTATATTGCAGATTTTGTGCATAATTCTGACACTAAACTTACTATCTAAACCTACTTTTTCATTTGAACTAAAATTCTACTTCAAGTGTCTTGCCAATCCAACATAACACATATATAGCCTTATTAGCAGGGCACTTTGCATTTGCTTAAATTTAGTCAGCAAGACCTTTACACAGAAAATTCTAGAAAAAAAATTTCTGACATTGTTCAGCAGGTGAAAAATGAACAATTAATATTAAAAATAAACATATTTGGTCTGTTCTGAAAATAAAACCTGTGTACATTAATATTGATTGAAAGAATGATGTTTTCAATCAATATTAATGTACATAGGTTTTATTTTCACTAATTCAAATTATATATTTTCTTTATTAATAATGGAGAGTTTACAGTAACCTATATTTCCAGATCTTTCAAAGTTTTGCATTCTTATGGAATATGCATGCATTAGGGACAAGTACATGTAAAAACAGCAGGTCACCATCAACTCTTTCCAAGTAATTTATTGATATGAAATACTTTAAAGGTGAACAGACTCAACTAGTGACTAGTTTGTGACCGTCTGAGAAGTGTATATGTTGATCAGCATTCATTAAAAATGATAAGAAAGAAAACTATCTACTAGGATTCAAAATAGGGGGAAATAAAGAAAGAGGAAAGTATGTTGTTGAGGTAAAAAATAGTGTGTGTGAATGCAGTGAGAGGATAGGGCATAGCAGGGCAAGAAAAAGATCTACAAATGTGGTTTTTTCTGTTCATTCAGGTTTGGGTTTTTTTTCTGTTTTGTTGTTGTTGTTGTTGTTTTTCAAAACAAGCTGTCAGTGTCCAATAAATAAAATACATGAGTGGAATTCTTTTGCTTTTTAATATACATTTTGTCGAATTTTGTTTGATAGACACACTGAATTCTTCTGGGCTGTTGATATTTCTAAGATTGATAAGCTGACCAGTTTTGAGCAATGGTTCCTCTCCCCTAGGGCTATTTAAATTCTGTTGAGGGCTTTCTATTCTCATTTTAAATATTTTATGTACAGACTCTTTAATGAATACAATTTAAGTGATGTGTTGTGTTTCACACTGAACCAATGAATGTTATTAGTAAAACCACTCAGTCAATACGATCTATTACATTGTTGGTTTTAAAAAATATATCTTTCAGTACATCCCAACAATTTTTCCGTGAAAGCAAGTAAACTATTAGATAACTTAGGAACTATGAAATGAGAGTAGAAAAAAACAAAACCCTGAAAAACTGTGTTACTTCGTAGTGACAATGAAAATTTGTACAGAATCATCTTCTCAATTAATATAAGAAAAGCCCAAACCTATCCTTGCTTTAAAAACAACTAACCCTCTCTTTCATGAAATGATTAGATATGTTATGCTGAATTATATATTATCACACTAGAATTGTAAGATTTCAGCAGTTTCTAATATGGAATTAGTGTGTCATAAAACTTGGAAATTTTTGAATAAAATTATCATACTTCAGAGCCCATTGTATTATTTTACTTATATGTAAAAACCACAGAGGAGCACAAAAGGTATGAACAGGCTTTCCAGGCAACTTAAGCCTGCTAATAGTGATTCAAAGATAGAGTTAACAGTAGAACAAGTAGAACAAGAGAGAATGGAAGGCTATTCATAAACACCAGAGGCAGATTCACTACTAACCCCTTAATAAACTGAATATTATATAGACTTGCCTGAACTGGGCAGTAGCAGCTCTTTCTCTGATTAGCCTATGCAAATGAAAAGACAAAGTTACATTGATATTCCTGCAGAGCCACAGTAAGAACAGACCAAAGATTTTCATCCAAGCATTTGATTGGGCAGCACCTGCGTGCTGTGATTGTGCAAATTTTTATAATCCTCTAAAGAATATTACAGAGGTTTTGGACAACCTGCCTGCAAGGAGGAGAATTTAAATCCCTAGGTAATATTCACTTCATTCAAGGATTCTGGGGAAATCCTTTTTATTTTTAAGTCCATAGCAAGATTTGGTGTTACATGAGCCTGTAATGGATGGAAAATTTCTTTACTTGTAGAATAATTTCAACAAATATTAATTATGTTCTACCTTTTGTAGAGTAAATCAAGTTCAGCACTTTTATACAATACTCTTATAAAATCTTTTTTTTTGACCCATGATTTTCTAAGGCAGCCTTACCCACAGTTATGCTTCTTGGAATCTCTTGATGTATGAAAGGAATGGGCAAAAGTCTACAGAGCTGGGGAAACGGAACTAACTATGTGAGTGTATATCTAACCATATCACCATGGTTTTGGATAGTTTAATCCTATGCCAGCAATGGGAATGAAATTAATGCCAGATACTATAATTAATCAGAAACCCCTTATTTTAGCATTTCATAAACAGATACTTAATATTCTCTCTTCAGAATGCCAGCCACTTACAAAGAAAGTGCACTTAATAATGTACTTAAAAATCAATGTACTTATTTGTTTCTCAAATGTTTAATGCCTCAGATTCGTTATGCAGGAGTATAAAACAGAGAAGGAAATTCATCTCTTACATTGATCTCAGCTACAGGTACACAGAACCTGAAATCTGGAAATCTATCTTTCTTTACAAGCAAATACAAAATATTTAGCAAACATTTCAAATGCAGATTGGACAGGACAATACTGAATTATTCTGTTAATGACATAACTGTGTCTGCACTCAGAAATTTCAAACTATTTATTACATGGAGCATTTGTGTTCCATATATAAAGGCTTAAAGTCAATGTCAAAGTATTAGCAAAGTTACTCTGCTGTAATTACTTTGCGTTGGATCTCTTGCTTGGTATAACCCAAATCAGTGATGTAGTTAGTGATCCAATGGAAAGAAGAATCTGCCTTTGTATTATTGGACAACATGTTCCAAAAGTCAAGGCAATTCTAGAATACAATTAAAATGTGGGCTGATTCTTCCCTTCATGATTTTATATCTTGATTTTCATAACTAATGGTTTAACTTATTAGCACACTAGGAACACCCTCATTGCACAGGTAAAATAATCATTATGATCTGGACATAATTAGTGGCATAGTACTGACAGCAATATCATTTACAACTACGGTAATAATATTTTACAAGTTCATTTTGCTTCATTATTCAGTAGAATAATTGCCTTTACAGATGTAGTAAGTTCTTTTAAAAACTCATGTGTTATAGCATTATATTTAACACAGCTTCACCTAACATATGCTAACCTGTTTTTGTTCACTTCTTCTGGATATTAGTTAAAGGATATGAATTTATATGAACTGTTATTGTTTCTTTCAGTATGTCTAGTCATTTTCTAAATGCATTTTATTGTGTATTTAAATCTGATATGTGTATGCAATGCCATACTGACTTGTTGATTATTTTTTTTTTCTAGAGCCTTGTCAGGCACACTTAAATCAGTCTAATTGCTCAGCGAACATCATCTTTTACCCTCATTCATTTTAACGCACTTTTAATAAAGACAGACATTTTATTAAAAAACAACCTCGTGGAATATATAATTTGACAGCCTATATGAAATCTTCACTATAAATGCATGAACATTGGTTAAAATTGCTTTAACATCTGTGGGTTCACATATATTAGTTTTATTATAAAAGTGAATTAGAAAATAACAGGCAGATGATTGGCAGCATTCCGGTGTGACCTATACTGGTATAGTATTATAAATTTTAACAATGGTTCAAGGTTGTTAGTCAAGTTACTTGCTTGCCATTTAAGACCAAATAACAAATACGTTTTTCAAAAGGTTTCATACCTTTTTTCCTTTATTGTTTTTATTTAATTAGGATAAGTCAATCATATTACTCACAGATTTCAGGTATGTAAAGTAAGCCTGTTTCCATTAAAAATATTTCTAATACCTTTAATTCTTTTTTTTAAAAGGGGCTGGAGAAGTGGATTCCTCTTAAATTTTCTGTAGACTTCTCTTGAGTACTTCTAAGTAGAAAAAAGGAAAGCAGAAGTGTTAGTGTTTGCAGAACTTACTTATTTTTAAGGTCTTAATTTCTCTTGATAGAATTAGGCAGAAACACTGGAAAATGAATTTTCTTATTTTGGTCCACTACTACCAAATAATCTGTGTGTGATGTTTTATGAAAAGAGTAATGACTGTAAAGCTATCAAAATACTCATATACACAAGCGCGTGCAAACACACAGATATTTCTAATAGTTTTGGAAATACTTTAAAATCAAAATAGAGTTTTCAGAGATGTTTCTGGTTTTGCTTAGTCTTAAAAACTGAAAGATTCTTTACTCTTCTGTTTTGGCCCATTTATATAAATGTGAAGAGAATGTTTTAGAAAAACTTTGTTCCCATCTTCCATATATATATTACATGCAGATATGGGAACAGCAAGCAGATACAGAAGACTGCATGCCTTGGGATGGAGCTTTTCTTATTGATGAAGACAAATATTTGGTATGCTTAAATGAAATATGTGTCAGAGAATGGAAATAATGGAATAGGTAAAAACACATCCTTTATAGGATCATTTATATAGTTTGTAAAAGGAGAGCCAATACAAGAGTATGCATGTTTCTTCATGAATACTAGATTTTTAAATAATTAAGTGGGGAAGCTTGGAAGTTTACTTCCACATGAAGCCACTGACATAGCAGGCATATGGGAAACTCGGTGGAATACTGTAAGTCAGTGTGACACTGGAACATCAGGATGACAATATCAGCCTTAGTGCTTATGGAAGAGTATTTATTAGGTGTCAAGAGATCTTAAAAGCAAATCATATTAATTAACCACTTATTTAAATGAGTATCATACCATGTATGATATGAATTTACAGACTTAAATAGAAAAAATGTAGTATTTGATCAGTATTGCTGATTATATACTTAGGATGCTGGTACTGCCTGGGTATTTATTAGGCTACGAGGGATAAAAATGAAAGAGCTTGTTAAGAAGCAGATGAGAAAATTAGACCCTACTGGCATCATGGAGACTGCTGTAGAATGCTATATTGGAAACACAGGGCAAATAACAACACCTATAAAGAAAGTTTTCAGAGAAGCAAGAAGGACATGGAAGGAAAAGAGATGCTATTACATACAAGAAGTGTTCCTTAAGAAAATTGAGCTCAAGTACAAATGAAAAATTGAAACAAAATGATGAGAAATACTGCCAGATTAAGTGTGAAACCAATACATTAAAGGAGGCCAAAAAGAGTTTGAAGAACAGCTAACAGAAAGGAAAAAAAAAACACCTGTTAATAAATGTTTAAACAAGTTAGTAGCAGGAAGCCTTTCAGCGGTCTGTAGGACTTATTGATGATTGTGTAAAAAAAAAAACCACACTCAAAGGAGATAAAACTACTACACAGAAGCAAAATGAACCCTTTGCATTAGCACTCACAAAGTAACAGATGATTCCCATGCTTGAATTTTTCTCGGTGGGCAACCTATCAGGGGATATGTCTGAAATAAAGTTCATGAAAGAGACTGTGGTTCAAACAGAACAAATGGTAGCAAGTATCAGGACTGAATGGTATTTATCCAGACTGAGTCACAACAGCTGTCCGCTGTCTCCTCCTTAAAAATTCCTTAACACAAGTGCAGAGTGATAATGTGCAGGGAAGACGTAGGGACCACTGTACATTTGTACTGGTCCAATTATTAAAACTATAGTAAATGACAGGTCCTCAGGCACTTGGGTAAATGTGATCTACTTGTGGAGAACCAATCGCTTTCTCATAAAGCTTCACAAAACTTTCCACTTTCTGAGAAAGTGAAAGAACAAGTGATCTTGTTCAGCTGAACTTAAAGATTTTCAAAAAAGTTGGCCACAGAAGCCTGTAAGAGGTAAAGTTCACACTTTTGGATTTGCTAAGTTTGTTGTTAAAGCAAAGATACTTTTGGCAGTAGACTTGAAGGTCATTTGTATAAAACAGCAGTACTTCTTTGAGTCTCTACTGTTCTCCATTGAAGAAGTTATCATAAATAACATGATTAAAAGGTTTTGGCAACATAAGAGATCATCTTAATTCCGGAAGACAAAATTATTGAAAGACATAAATCATGAGCTCCACTGGTTTAACAGAGCTATGAATTACCCCTCCTATGAACCTTCTGAGCATATCTCACTATACTCCCTGATAATCTTTACAGAGAGAGTTAATTCACAAAGCAACTAGAACTAACAAAACAAAGTAAAGAATACTTAAAATAAGAAAATTAAGCTAAAGTCACAGCAAATTTCTGGTACTTTACTTAAGAGGTGTAAAAAATTATATGAAAAACCAGGTTATATTTATTCGCCATATAGTGTGCAAATATGAAAATAAAGGTCTTGTTCATTAAATGAATATTTTTTTCATGTTAACTTGTTTTCCTTCTTTCCTTCTTCCTGTAAGGCTGTAATGAACATACTTTTTTTTTCTTTCCCCAGGACTAATTAAGATTTTCTTAAAGTATTGTCTTTTTATATTTGTTAGACCATTCTTTACTACTTTGAAGAACTGTCATGGTGGATGTCGGATGTTTTTTCATCCCAGAAAAACCAAGGAGAAATGAGGTTAACGATACCACTGCCACGGTGAAGAGGTGACTGCTTCTTTAGTGTTTCCTTCAGAGTCATACGTTGAAGTCAGAGTGGAGCTTTGTAATGCAAGATATGGTAAGGGTAATAGAAAAAAACAGGTAGCTTGGGCATTTAGTACTCAGTTCTTATAAGGCCTGCCTTCATCATTTCTTTCTTCTTAGTTTCTATATAAACTCTTATTTTAAATTGTTATGGTTTTCCTTCCTAGTTTGTTTGTTTGCTTTTTTTTTTTTTTTTTACTTAATCCTTAAAGGACATATAGGTTCATCATAATGCCTCACCACAAATAAATACACATGATATTTGACTATGCATGGAGACTTCATCAGAGAGCTAAGCATGTGTTTCAGATTTGTTCCGAATAAAGATTTTTTTTTATCTTGTAGTTTTATCCTAGTACTTGCAATTTCACCCATATTCTTTTAAGCTTCCCATAGAGATTAAGCTGCCTTTAATGGAAACTGGATAATGTCCTAATTAAACTGGAATTACTAAAAAGCTGTATACTGTGTAAATCAGGTTGTCACATAGTTTAAAAACTCACAGATAATACTAGCATGCTTTTTCCTGAGGCTATAGTATCTGATTTAATATGGTAATACTCTCGCATTCAGTACAGAAGGAAGCACTACAGAAGCAAGTACATTCGCTACTTCATGCAGGTATTTCTTGCTTATAAAAATATTGTTTTAAGGTTATCTTATCTTGAATTGTTGTTACATTTTAAAACAGAAATGTCAGTATTGTTCTTAGTCAGAATTTCATTACTACTCTTAATATTCATTACAAATTTATTTCCAGTAGACATCGAGGAGCTTTTAGTACATATATAATTTTTTCTATTAAAAGATTTTCATCATTAATTTAAAATAAAGTGTCAAAATTGCCATTTTAACCCTGACTAACCCATGAAATCAGTTTTCTGTCTGATTTATTGAGAGCTCAGCATACTTTTACAAATGGGATAGAGAAATAGATCGCTTCTGAGAAACAAGTTTCCTCTTTACAGATATAAAAAGTCTCATAACAAATAAATTCTGTCATGAAAATTACAAGCACAAGGCATACTGTGGATCATAGGATTTTTTTTCTGAGTGTTTGTAGACTGAGTATTTTGCATTCATTATATCTTAGCTGAGCAGAAAAGGTCTCTTTTATTTATTGATGGTTTTTGTCACATGTAAGC
This sequence comes from Gallinago jamesoni, assembly GCA_025769975.1. Classification (NCBI taxonomy): domain Eukaryota; kingdom Metazoa; phylum Chordata; class Aves; order Charadriiformes; family Scolopacidae; genus Gallinago; species Gallinago jamesoni. The sequence goes on along the minus strand of JAOQGH010000012.1, from coordinate 73,279,758 downwards.
AGAACAGTTACTGCCAAAATTCCAAGTATGGGATGAACTTTCTGCATCTCACAAAGAATATTAAATTATGGCCAGTGTGTCACAAATGTGGCATCCCTCCTATGTTAACAACTGAAGATGGACTAATAGAGAACACTAAACCTACAATAAAAAAAATAAAGGACAGAGTATAAAACTAATCATGTATGATCTTCGAGACATAAAATAACATCAAAAAAACCATGGAAAACTGTTGGCAATATGTCAGAATAAAGACTCTTCAGATTCACTCCTAATTCTGTATTGTTTGATAATATGAAAAAGTGTTTCTTTGGTTTTTTTTGAAATATAATTAAAGTAACGTTAAAAAAATTGAGTTCAAATTGGCATTACGAAAATGAAACTCATTAAAAAAACATGTTAAGAGTACTTGAAGCAGCTCTGAGCAAACAATACAGAAATCTAGATTATTTTCAATACCAAATATCATTTGTTTGTCACAACTTCATAAAATGTATTCTATTAATTAAGAGGCTATTAGAATATTTGGTATGAATTCTGTCAGATCTCAACTTTGAACAATTTTGTATAAGAGAAATGTATTTCTCTAAAGATAGTCTCTTTCTGATTAACTTCTTTAAAAACATCTTTGAGTCCCATTGAGTCCTTTGGATTTCAGAACAGAAGACAATTATTTCTTAACCCAAGTTTCTAAAATGAAACCCAAGTTCATTTTAGAACTGCCCACAGATTGTTATTCCTTGCCCCTCAAATAAGATTTCAGGCCCTGCCACCTTCCCGCTTTTTCAGTTTTCAAAACCAAAATGTACTTTTTCAGTGGTTCCTATGACCTTGCTGTAAGGGACATGTATCAGCTCCTCAGCTTCCCAGGGCCTGGAGGGCACTGTCCAATCTGATGAGCCTGGCCCTTTACCTCTCTGCCCTTTTTGAAGGGCAACTGTGGTTTTGAAAATCTAGAAAGAGTATTTTCCCCTTTTCCTTTCCAAATCTAAGATAGTCTTCTTGTTCTTCAAGAACTAGCAAATGCAATATGCATTGTACCAGTGAGTCAATGTCTAATCCCATATTTTGTGATATTTTCTTAACAGATAGAATGACACAATTTTTCTTAATCTATCAGTCTAATGAATCTATAGCATTTGGTTGAAAGTCCTCGACCTAGAAATAAAAAGCTCCCATATCACCAATTGAATTCTGAGACCATCAGGGCCAAGGCATATAATCATCATCAAGGGAGTTATTTACTGTGTGTGCTCTAGCCAACCGAATGACATTGCTTTATGGGATCATATGGTATTTAAAGTGCAAATGATTTCTAAGTGTTAGAGCATTAATTAGAGAACATTCTGGGTGCAAAAGCTTTAGACACCATTATACTGTGTCCTAGTGCTGGGAAATGTGTGCACTAGCAAGCAGTCAAAAAATGGGAGTTATTTCTCATTATTTCAGTAAGAACTAAAAATGTAAACAACCAAATAAGTCCATGTTTGCACAGCCCTAGAAGTGAATAGCTAATAAACCCAAGAAGTTTGCTTTATTTTCTGTAACTATGCAATATTCATAAATAAATAAATAAATATTAAGAAAAATATTAATAAATTTCTAACTTTTTCCTATTCCACAAATAGGAAAGAGTTTTTACTTCCATTTCTCTGATATATAGAAGGAAAAAAGATACTGAAGGGAAATAGTTTGCAAATTGTATTGTAACACACACAGAAAATTACTAGCTATTACAGACTACATTCTCTAGGGATTTCTGAAAACTGCTTCTTCAAAATTATCAATATATAGCTCAGCAATTTCATTATAAATTAATTAGGACTGGAACCTGTAATCACTAATTTCCTTTTAATGCTTTTGAGATTTGGCTAAATTTTATTCAGATCAGTATAAGCACTTTTTTGATTTTGAAGTCAATTTAAGATTCCACAGCTGCATAAACACAGTTTGTTCTAAAGAAACCTGTCTGAATATAACAAGAAAGGAATATATCTGCTAGATCAAGAGTATAGCACACAAACTAACCATGCCTTATAGTTTTGTCCAAAGTGTACGTCTAAGTTTATGTGTTTAAAGTTATTAACTCAACTGCTTGATAGTTTCAAATACAGATATCTATTAATAATTCACTAAAATCCCGCTGAGTTTTCTAGGTGCACAGCCCTTCAAAGCTTAATGAGCACTGTCAATGTAAATTGAATATATGCTTCCTGACCAACTAAATCATCCCTTGATGTCTGTAGAGTTATATCTTGGAAGAGCCTATTGTGTATTTACTCCTGCCAAACAGTAGAAACCCTAATTGCATTGCTTCGGTTTATGTGAGATGATAATGAGCTTTTATATCGATGTTAATTGTGGTCCTATATCAGCTACAGTTGTCCTAGCACAATTAAAGATAGAGTGAAATCAAACGTTGCCACTTTTGAAACACAGCAAGCCCTGTGCGAGGGGGCAAACATTTTAACTAGTAATGAAAATTGTATTAAAATATTTGACATGAAAAAAATCAAGATTTGAGAAGATACCAACACAATATATGCTTTTTGTCTCTTCTTCAAAGTTTCCTCTTTTGTATTAGATATTGCATACTGATGTGGAACCTGTTTAATAACCAAGTCATTTGTGCATGGCTGCAAATTGTACAGTTGAAAAAATTCTTTTATTTGAAGATGAGTGGAAAGCTTCATTTTTGTTGTTACAAATTAAATGTATTTTCACAAAATCAGGTTACTTATATGTATTTTTTTGGTGCTACATGTCAAGTTCAGTCCAGAACAGAGCTCAGAATTCACTAAAGGTTCACTGCACATGGATCTGCTAAGTGACGGCTGTTTAGAAGTGCACCCAGTAATCAGTTTAACTCAGTCCAGAAATTTGATGGAAACTGAAACTCCTGAGTTAAAATTATGTAGGAGAGTAAGTATTAACTACCCATCAGCTGCCCTGTGTGCATCAGAGAGTGGAATTGTCCAGGCTGGACTAGTGAACATTATTTCCCCTTTCCTTCAACCCTTCCTGTCAGATCAAGGAAGAAACCTGCCGTCATTATGCCAAGTTCAGTTTATGTTCTGTAACTGTAAATATGAAGTAAATTCATGCAGTTTGACAAAATTCCTTTACATGGAAGTAACTAAGGGTAGGATTTGGCAAAACTTCCCCTATTGGCATAATTGTGTCCAGCTAGTTCTAACAACAGACTACTTTTCTCAAGGGATCTAAAGGGGTTTCAAATCTCACACAAGATCATAACATCCATAAGGTGATATATTCATTATTAAATGGAAGCATTTTCTTGATAGTTTGCCAGGAAACAGCTGAAGATGCAGTTAGTCTAATAGCTGTGAAATCCATGTTACACTCATTAGAGATGATTTGCAAGCTGTAGCACAGCCAAGACTTTAAGGATTTGCAGAGTGAAAGCCTTGCACTGCACAGATTACGGTCCTAATTTGTGTAGGATTAACTAATAGGGGATTCGACATTTTTTGGAATTATACTGGTGTACAGACTAGCAATTTCTATTTTAGAAATCTGGAATTAAAATAAAGATTGCAGTGATCTTTCTGTAATCTGATAATTATTAAAGTAATGCCATCTATGTTCAAGAAGGCAAATGTTTCCTTTCCATGAAGCTCAAATAAAATAAAAAATTCAGATGGATGTTTTGTTGCAGACACAAGGGCAATACAGTCTTTTAGCTTCGTGTAACGTTAAGAAATTCTTATGAAATCCATATGGGTGTTGAAGCTTTTGCTATACTTTATATGGTCCGTCATTTTTACTTACACTGCATCTAAATCTATCTTCTTGCAAACAAGGCACTGATATCTTTATCTGATTATCACCCTTTCAGATTGTGAAATCCTGTATGTTTTCTTGACCTGAGTAAATTAGACAAATAATTCTTTCAGTCATCATATTCACAAATTTTTCATTTTCTGGATAATATACCTGCTCTGCCAAATGTGTTTGCTTCATTCATATTTCCATATCTTTTTTCACTGAAGAATTTGAAGGGTAGAAGATTGTATTGCATTCAAATGAAAATCAAGATTTCTGAAAAATTAACCCTCTATTATTGTTGGAAAATAACAAGCAATATTTAGGCAGCTACATTTTACATATTTTTTGAACCCTCTGTGGAGTTCTAGTAGTGTCTCTATGCTCTGGGTGTATATTGTTAGAAGGCAACAGCACCATTTTTTTAACTTCAGTTCTTGGTCTTTAAGTTAAGGTTTTTTGATGATTATAGTCTAAGAAATAAATGCAATAGTCTTTTGACATCTTCATTGACTTGCAGGTTTCTGCCAAAATACACAACTCAAGTCAAAGCTTTTGTTGGCTTTTTTGCTTAGTTTTTGAAGGAAATGGTTCAATTAGGGATGCGGTGTTGATTTTTGTTGTTGTTATTATTAACTCTATGTTCCTTGCCTCATTGAAAATAACGGTAGATTTCAGCTCTGCAATTGCTTTTATGTGCTATGGCATCACTAATTTTTAAATTGTTTAATATTCCCTTTGTGAGTCTTGACTTACCTAAATTGTATCACTTTATCTTTCTTCTCAAAAAATGTGTTTTCAATGCTAGATTGTAGAAGTGAGTCTTTGTTGATACAGTGACTAATTCTGCACTTTTAAAACTGTGTATGCTGCATTTTGGTATAAAGCTATGACCTCAATTATGCTTTTTGACATATGGTAATGTCTCAGAAAAATTCTGAAGTGTATTGTGATAGAAGTAATAAAATATTTGTTAGTCTCATGACATATTTCTAATTCAAGCAGATTTCCACATAGAGAACTTCATGGCTTTAAACAAGCATTACACTGCTAGAAAAGCTTTGCTGTATAAAAATGTCTATCAGTTTTACAAAGTTATTTTGACTTGATTCTACCTATACCTTAGGTTCCTGACAGTTACTATTTTTGCTTTTGATTAATGTCACAGGGCACTTCAATCATTGTCACCTAGTTGCACATAAGAGTTGACTGAGAGAACTTATTGAGATGAGTGGTACATAGAGAAGATATATCAGATAACACATACTGCGCTTTAACATCCACTTCTCCTTTTCATTTTTATCTGGTGGACAGTATTTCTTTCACTGACCTAATAAAAGGGATTGTATTCCCTTGCTACTGTTGCAGATGCTTTGTCTAACGTGAAAACTTATAAGCTATTCTTATATAGGCATATGTGTGCACATCTCATGTTAACAGCAGTATCTGCTAAAGATCAATGACTGCTTGGATTTCAAATTCTAGGAGAGATCATGAGCCATACAACTGGAATATATATCAAGCCTAGACTGTAATCTTTTTGCTGTTCACCTGCACAAAGTTCCAGACCTCTGAACAGGATTCTGTGAGAGTAAGAAAATGCATTTTTAAGGAAGAAAATGTTATTTTCTGTTTTATGATGCTGAATTATTTGGCATGATAAACTAAGCTAAATGTTGTGATCTGGTTTTTTTTGGTCTTTGACTTGCAGCCGTTAACACTACAGATGTTCAGGTACAAAAGATGAGATTAAATATTTCAGACTTTCTCAAAATTTGAAGAATTTCTGATTCTATGAAAGCAGGAAAAGGATGTGAAAGCGTATCAGCGTGAGTGGTTTTATTGTGGTAAACAAACACATCATTGAAATAATACTCTGCCGACATACTAATGACTAATTTAGCAACGACACAACTTTCCTAAAACTTTCAAAGCATTTTGGTTAATAAGTGCTCTTCTTCAGGAAGAAAAAAAAGCACTAAAAAAACCCAACCAAACATTTTAAAAGCATGAGCAAAGGAGGGCAAGATGGTAAGAGGGAAAATAAATTGTTATGTCCTCACAAAGCTTTCCTTTTAACTCCCTTGTAGATACAAATATAAAAGCCTTGCTTGTACTAAACACTGCACAGCCAGATGTTAAATGAAGGAGTGAAGGTCAGGAAACTGATGAGCATATAAGGAGTAAGATTAGGGACAGTGTAATAAAGAGAACATTAAAAAAGGCTCTGGTATGGTATAGAATGTTTTGGGAAGCCAAACCCCTTTCACAGAACAAATGGACACAATAAATTTTAAATAACAAGATTTAATCGCTTTGGTCCAGCAAAACATGATACTTTCAATGACTATGGTTCCACAGGAAAAAAAATGCTTTGCTGAATTGGGATGCTAGTAGAGAACAAACGAAGCAGGACACAGTATGTTTTGTCCAGAAATTCAGTGACTTAATTAGAATGGGAGTACTAGTTCCACCACTGAAGAAAATACAACAAACATTCTTTTCAATTGCCATTCATCTAGCTGTTTAAAGAAGAAGCAATAGTGAAACATTGCCCTAGATGATTCTTGTACTTTCAGGCTATTTATGAGGGCAATTAAACAAATGTTATTCTCTTGTTTGTGGGGAGAGCTCAGAAATTGTTATGATTTTAAGAAAAAAAATTCTTCTGCTTCTTTCAGCATTCAGACAAGCACCACTTCAGATGGACATGCATAGTTTCTCCTACTAGTTCATCATGTTTTTATGTAGCTTCTGAACAATACTTTAGCGGTTTTAAGTTAGTCAAGATCCAGATATCCTCAACTGCATGAAGTTTCTGCATTATCTGTTATTTCATAAATGATTTTTGAGTTTCTTGCATAATACTTCCGAAAACGAAATTTTTAATGGGGTGTGGGGGTGTGTGTAGGGGTGGGTGTATGTGTACACATATGGTTTTATATATACATAAGTATATATGCAACATGCATAAAATTTTGCATAAAAACTTCTACATCATGCTTTTTTTAATTTCAAAGACTATGCAGGGCTTCCCAATAGTATGAAAATAACATCCTAGAAAAAGATTACCAGTTGAAAAATTAACAGAACTCCATCTGGGCATCATATAGTAGTGAAAACCACCCTAGGACAGCAGTTAAGTTTTTCTCCCAGATAAAAACTGAGTCATAATCAAGTGGCCTTTTTCATAATAATATTCCAATCATTTCCCATTTTATCTCCTAAGTTTCTCATTCATGCAACCAAAAGGTCATTAAAAATGAAAAATGTTTACTAATTTTTTAAATAAAGTAGGATAACAATTTGCAGATTCATAAGAAATCTTCCATAATGCTCTTGGCTTCAAAAGCAGCTAAAGTACTGACTGAAAACTGACACTTTCTACTAAGAGTGTTAACAGGTTGCCTTCAATGGAAAAAGAAACTTAGAAATATTGGCATATGTTACAGTATAACTAAATGAAGAGAGGCAATAATAATAAGCCAACTACAGATATTGCAAGTGTTTCTGCATGGTGACTTTTATTAGTAAGTTAATTGTCTCAAGCATGAAAGAGCCATGCTTAGCCATTCTTCTGCGATTAATCATAGATTCTTTCTCTGTTATTTATTATATCTTTAAAAAAAATAATAAATTGAATAAAGGTTACCTGTTAATGTAATTATGCATTATAAAGAAACACTGAGATTTCCTGGACCTTGCATAAAGATGAGTTAAATAAAATGCCATTAACTTAGGATAAGAAAACACATTCAAGTTCTTGGTTCATACTCTAGGAGGGAAAATCCTGAACTGCCACAAAAAGAAAATGTTAATTAACAACAACAGGTAATCAACCAAAATGCAGGTTGAGATATTTATCTGATTAAGTTTTCATGCAAAAGAAGAATAAGAAGTGAGAATTTTTTCCCAATTAGCTATATTAAATACTACTAACTAGCAATGAACCAGGGCAAATTCCAGATCTTTCTGTGATGTTTTGTGCCCAGGTGAGGCAAAACCTCTTGTTGCTGCTGAAACAGATTTCTTCAGGAGATGTGTAAGTATCTTCCTTATATATACAGGAGGCTCCATACAGCTTTTCTATGAAATCTTAGCTGCAAAAAAGTTATGGCCATGCACTGGACCTGTAATTAATGAGCACAAAGAATAATACCTGTATTCTCCCTAGGTTTTCTATGTTAACTTTCCTGATCCCTGTTACTAGTGGTCTCACTCACAATATGAATTACTCATTTGTTCCTTTCTAAACTGTTTATCTTCCATTTCCTTTTCTACTAATGCTACCATAGGAACTATTTTCTCTCAATCCCCTTCCTTCCTTCCTTCCTTCCTTCCTTCCTTCCTTCCTTCCTTCCTTCCTTCCTTCCTTCCTTCCTTCCTCCCTCC
>JAOQGH010000012.1:73235343-73271480 GCA_025769975.1 Gallinago jamesoni | reverse complement strand
GTTAACGGACTGGCCGCTCAGCAGCGGGCCGTTAGGCGGCGGCCCATAACGGCCGCGGAGCTGCGTGCGCCGGGGAGAGGCTCCCTCCCTCCCTCCCTCCTTCCTTCCCTCCCTCCCTCCCTCCTTCCTTCCTTCCCTCCCTCCTTCCTTCCTTTTTCTCTTTTCACTATTATGTCCCTTTTCTTTCCAACTATAAAAACATATAAAGAGACATGCAGCAATACTCCTTGTTTCCTATATTCTATCCTTTTGATCTCTTTTCCTTTATTAATCTGAGTCTTGCAGACAGACTAGAGATGTAATCACTAGCTATATTTGGAATCAATTTAAAAGAGAGCAGACACTCATGAAGTTCATACTTCATGTAAATCAATTTGTCCCTGATTTGTAGAAATTATTCTGGCTTGAGCCAAAGACAATTTTGTCTTCTGAAACTGTTGAATTCAGCTGTTTTGAAGATGCATCTTGTGTTTTTGCCTGAGAGGAAGTTAAATGCATACAAGACTTTAGATTCGTGCCTTGAGATGGGCCATGCATGTAACTTGAGCTTGCATCCAACCTGAATCTGAGAAGTGGGAACAACAGGAGTGACAGAGAAGAGGGACTAGGAATAAAATTCTCAAATTGCATTATTAGAGCACAGGACTTATCATGTCAATAGGGCACCTATGTTAAAATTTATTAATGAGAAGAAATATAGAAGAGGAGAGGTCACAACGGACAGCTAGATTTGGCAGTCATCTGTAAAGATTTTTCTGCAAGGAAGTCGGTGGTCTCAACTATCTTTGAGCAATTGGCATGAAAAGCAACTTGCCTTTTGAGAAGCAGAATTGGTGAGGAATTATGTTTTTGTTTTCTTCTATGTTTTAATGAGGAGTGCTACTTTTGACTGTGTAGCTCAGCTACCAAAAAAAAAAAAAAGTTGAAACTGTCAGGCTTGCCAGCATTATAAGCACCAGTGAAATAATTGCTCCATTTCCAGTAGACACTTCACATTATAATTACCCAGTAGTGATTTTTATTAAAAATGAATCATATATTGCTATTGTAATCTGGTATCCTAGAGTTAGTGACACAGATGGTACATTTTTAAAATTTATAAATATAAATGAGTATATTAATACCATTAGGAATTAACATTAGTAATATCAAGTACATTTATGATACATTTTTCTGGAATATGTTTTGTTAAGTTTTTATTTTGGATACAGGAAATAATACATTTTGATGTTTACCTTCTACTTTAAAAGACTTCCTTTCTAGAACAAAAACAGGTCCCTGAGATACATCCTTCTAATTCAAACTTTTGCTCTCCTGCAAACTATTACTTTACAGAGTTTTTTGCACTTCTTATGGGGCTTAAAATTAAGAAGGCAGTGTGAGGAAAAAAATATCCATACAGTGGATTATAGTGGATTGTGACATTTGAAAAAATAAACAAGCCTATAGCACCCATTGCTTTTATGTGCTCAGCCAATCTATTGCTTTTCCAAAGTAATAAGTAGACATCAAACTGGACCATTACATACTGGAAACTGAAAGTCCTTTTCAACTTCGAATAAAAATGTTTGTTGTTTGTTGGTTTTTTTTTCCCCATATGAAGGATTTGAAAGTCTAGATTTGTCAGAATTCCCAATAGCTTATCTTATATATATTTTGTGTATCTAAAGGCAGTCAAACTAAAAAAGGCAACACTCAGTGAAGATAAGTTTTCACAGAATTTTATTCTGGTAGCAGATCCAAAATTTTAGCTACCTGCAGTCCCATATTAAACTTAGATATTGGATGGAGTTAATTTTCCTCATAGCAGTCTCTATCGTTCTGTGCCTTAGACTGGTGACTGAAAGAGCATTGATAACACACCAATGTTTTGGCTATTGTTAAGGAGGGCTTTCACAACATCCAGGCCTTCTCTGCTTTTCCCTTTGTCTCCCCAGCAACTAGCTTGGTGGTGGGCAAGAGGCTGGAAGGGACACCATTGGACCACCTGACTCGAACTGACTCCAGACAGTAATAAACTATGTTGTGAGCCTTTCACACCTGAGCTAGTGCTGCAGCACGGTATTATACACATACATCTACTCTAAGTGAAATGGATTGCTAGCCACTCCATCACCTCCATCAGAGTCCATTATATATGGGACATTCACTGTTTGAGTCTTCCATGCACATTAAGTTAATTTTGTCCTGAAGTCATGACTGAAACTAATGCAAAGATGTTAAAGACCTGTGTAGCTCAAATAGTTTATTGTTCATCCTTTTGGAAAGTGGATGGATGAATAGTGCAACAGAAGCCTCCCTTGTGCTCCAGCTTGTATCTCAGGGTGATTTAATTAACCTCCTTAGAAAGGATCACTGTAGATAAGCCAAAGGTTTTTGCATGTCAGTTGCAACTGGAGTAGAGGCAACTCTCAAGAAAAAGTCCAAGTTAACTCTACAGAGATCACATACCTTATATGCTAAACCTTTTTTTCCCTCATTCAACAAACACACACTAGCTTATATAAAAATTTAGGCCATTAATGAAGGTCAAATTCAGCCTATATTGACTAATTAGCAAGAAAAAAATAATTAGTTTAGGACCTTCAACCTGGAGTCAAAGGTGTAAAGCCAACTTCATATCCTAAAAAAATAATTATACGCTTAGAGTGAAGGTAAGATTTATAACTGGATTCTCTGTCCTGGTTAATTAGATAATTAGTGTGTACCAGCATCATCGCACTCTGTGGAAATATATCCATAAAATAATGCAGAAGAACATTTTGAAATATAAGACTATTAGTTCATATGCATGTGTTGTTCAAATAATATATGCAATACTTCATTTGGGGTGAAGATGAAGGTTTATGACTTTGGATGCTGGATACTGAGGTAACCTTCATAAGGTTGTATTTCTGTATTTATCACATTCTCAGTGGCATCAAACTCCATTAAAAGGGCTTTCACAAAATTCTGGTCATCTGCTTTAATATACTGAAATCTACAGATGTCTTGGACATGAAGGACCAATAACATATTTTTAGTAAACAGTAAACAGGTGGCAAAAGTTGTCATAATGTGATTTGAATGAAAATGGCAAGAAATTTAAAAACCAGAACCGGACTTTGATTTTATAATTAGTGCAATCAGCGTCCTGAACTGAAATAGACTATATTTAAAATAAAGATCCTGTGTATGTTTGAATTTTATACTACTCTTTTTATTTTGATGAACTGTACATCATACTGGACTGCAAAGAGTTCATAGTTTAAAATAACAAGAACATTATGGATGAATGGATACAGCCATATCGGGAACTTGGTAGAAAGACCAAGCTTAACATCGCTCAAGTACTAAAGAAGTACTCAAGTACTAAAGAAGGAAAAAGAGAGTTATGTCAGTGATGGAGCTTAGAAATTAATCAGTTTAGTGAAGTAATGCTCTCAATGAATAACTTGAAATGCACATATAATAAAAGGCATATAAAGGAAAAGTGCTACAATATTGGTTTTGTATCAATGACTCTCTGGCCAAGATCATGGCACTAATTGCAACCCTACTGTAACCCAACTGTAAGCCTACAAGGGAGATTAAAAAGATCATAAAAGCAGGAAATGTGTCAGTAATAGGAACCTTTAACTACTGTACTGCAGGGCTGGCAAATATCACAGAGTGTGAAGCCAAGATGACATTTTAAGATGCAATCTATGACAGCACTATGTAGCAGTTGGTTAGAGAGTTCATGACAGAAGAGTCTACCCTTGCCTTGGTTCTCAATAGTACAAAGAGCCACTTCCTTACTTTGAGTAAATCTTTTTTTTGAGCAATAAACCCCCAGAATCCATTGCATTTTTTTCTTTCTTTGAAAGGACAAACTACATAAAAGATGAAGATGTTTGTTAAAACTAGGTGTCTAGGAGAGTTAAATCTTCCTGTTGGCATAGAAACTACTTAAAAACTCCGTACTAGAAGCCTAGAGAATATGACTACTATCTCAAAAAATATTTAATAAAGGTCAAAAGAAACCATCATTTTGAAAGAATAAGGTAAGAGAGTTGATTAAAAGTAAGAAACTTCTCTTCAAAAAGACAAAGGCATTTCCAAGAGAAGAAAATAGGATCATTAACCCTGTGATGTTACATGATACATACAGTAAGAAATACCTAGAATAAACCTGACATATAATTTCCCAAAAAACATAAATACTACTACTAAAATTTCAGGACCAAGAAGTAAGTCAAATTCTAGTCTTAGTAGATGGTTAAGTTAGTAAATGATAAAATAAGTCCTTACAGGAATTAAGGAAACCTGCCAAGTATTTATTTATCTATCTATTAATTTATTTATTCATTCATTCATTCACTCTTTATTATGGGAGTCTTCAAAGGCTGTACCAACCTGAAGTGTTTATAAAAGACATTATCACGGAATCATGGAATTGTTGGAATTCGAAGGGACCTTCTAGAGATCATCTAGTCCAACTCCCCTGACAAAGCAGTATTGCCTAGAGCACATTACTCAGGATGGCATCCAGGCAGGTCTTGAAGATCTCCAGAGAAGGGGACTCCGCAACCTCCCTGGGCAGCCTGTTCCAGTGCTCTGTCACCCTCACTGTAAAGAAGTTTTTCCTTGTATTTGAATGGAACTTCCTATGTTCCAGCTTGTGCCTGTTGCCCCTCATGCTGTAACTGGGAACCACTGAAAAGAGTCTGGCTCCAACATCTCTCAAACCACCCTTCAGATACTTATGAATATATACTTATATGAAACATTATTATTATACTTATTATGAAACAAATAGATCAAACTGAACTGTAGCAAATAGACAATATAGGTTATATTTACCCAAGAATGCTAAAAGGAAATCAAGATTAAAACCTAACTGTATGATGATTTTCATATTTAAAATGGCCTGTGTCCTAAAGACTGAAATATGAAAAATATACCTGTTCTAAAGAAAGAATTAAGGAGAAATGTAGTAAACCTCACAAATATACATGGCCAATTATTCAAGCACTGCAATAATGAATAGTGTTAGTGGACATGTATTAGTAGGATAGATTGCAGAAGTCTTAACATCTGTAACAAAAAGTCATGCTTTAGATACATTAAAGACATCAATATGTATGTGGATAAATGTGATTTCGCTGGCAGAGTATCTGCAAGGTCCAGCTACCGAAATTTATTAAGGAGATTATGCAGGAATATATACTATTATATTAATCATATCACATCATATCATATTGCATTGCATTACATTGAAAAAAAATAATTACTTGAGTGGATCAATGATTGGATAAAAGCTTAGAATCAGAGGTAAAGAGTGAGAAAACATTCTTCAAAATGGAAGAAATTAATGGGATCTTTTCTTGGATACAAGATGTTCAACAGATTTGTAAATAACTTGAAAATTTTTCTGCATAATGAGGTGATAAAGTTTGTTGGTAATTTAATACAGTAAGAAGGAAATCCCACTATGAAAGATTATAGGAGTAACTGCATAATTGTGTGGCATATAAAACCCAGTGTAGATTAAATGCAAAATGATACACATGGGGAGAAGATCACATAAAGTTGATAGGAAGTGAACTGACCTTTGTCCTCAGGAATGAAATCTTAGTTTTACGACAGATCATTGCACAAAAACTGCCAGCTCAGCACTTAGTGTGGTCAAAGAGATAATTAAGTGTTAAGGACTAATGATGAAAGGAGTAGAAAACAAAACAAAGCATATTGTTATGCCACTGTATAAATAGTCCAATATAAATTTTTTGCAGTTCAGGTGTCTCTGTCTGAAGAGGAGAAAACATTTGAACATGAAAGATTTCAAAGTAAGGAAAGAAAGGTGACCAAAAGAGTGGAGTATGGAGCAGCTCCTGTTCCAAAAGTGATTTCTTTAGCTACAAACCTTCATTTCATTAATCATGTCACTTAAGGAGGGCATTTCACAAACATCTAAAGAATCGCGAGTGTCGTAAGTATCAGGAGAGGTTGAATAGGGGTTAATCTACTGCCTGTTACACATAATAACATGGAAAATTCTAATGAAACCTGTAGGAGACAGGCTAGAAATAAAAGGATATTATTCTCCCTTGCAGTTAAGTTGTGGAACTATTATGCCATGGCATACAGTCAATTATAACAGTTTACACAGCTGAAGAAGAGACTGGATACTTTCATGAATGAGAAGTCCATCAGAGATTATAAAAGTTCCACCTGGCTTTCGAGTGCCCTAATATGCAACTTGTTGAAGGTTAGGGGAACATGCAGGATATGCTTTCCCTAGTCATCTGCTGCGATTTCTTGCAGATACAGTACAGTTGTTTTTAGGGTTTTTTGTGGACTTTTGTTCCTTCTTCAACCATGGGGAACATTTGTTCACGTGGTTAGATACTAGTAAGTCAGAAGTGCAAGAGGACATCATATTATTTTCTAAATAAACAATGTGCTTATAAAGATAATACTTTCAAATACTAACTACAAAATATCCAGACACTATAGGAAATGTATTGCGTTTTATGTGTATATTTCTGCATGTCTTTTGCAAGCCGAAGTATGTCAGCTGTACAAGGCTCTGACATGACCAGGAGCTGTGCTTCCATGGCAGTGCAGTGACACAGTGAAGTTCATGTTGAAAGCATCAATCATCAGTTGTTACTTGATAACAAACCGGGAAGCTAGGCTTAAGGGAGAGGGCTTAAATGTCTCCCCTGCCCTCACCACCAGCAAAGCAAGAAATGTAACACAGTGCCTTCACTCACTGATGAAATGGATTTTACAGTCAAAAAATGTGCCAAGGGGTGGTTCAGTCAACTCCTGGTCAGGTTTTGGCTTAACACAAGGCTCTTACTAAGGCCTGGTGTTATGTTGAGAACTGTTGGCTTGAAGTGAGGGCAACATGCACTGTGTAGAATAAGGGCCATCATGCAGCTGTTGTCACCTACAGCCATCATCTCATGCAGCTCTGCAATTATCGCTGCCTGGCAGGTTCACCAGCATACACTGACTGATGGGACAGAACAAAATTCCAAGCTGGAAAGTATAAATACGCCTACTTACCCAGAAAGTCTTTGGAGCAGATCCAACAGCAGAACTGCTGAGGCTCTTGAGCTTCCTGGTGTGACACAGGGGACCCTGCGTCATGATGAAGGAAAAAGGGGTGGGATAAGGGCTGTCACGCTTGGTTAGCTAACTATCTTGCTCATAAACATGATAGTGGTGAATTTGTGAGATAGTGAATTAATGAATCAATGAAGAAGAGAATCAGAAACAACATATTAGACTAATCCGTTACAAAGATAATTGAGCTCTTGTTTTATTTCTACCTGATGAGCTCATGAAATAACATTTGATTCACAGAGTACCCTGTCCTGTAAATCTGAGAGATAGAAATGAACCATGACGGTGTGCATCACAGATTACAGTGTGTCACAGAAATACAGGAGTTAGTTTTTGTGTCCTGACAAATATTACTCACAATACTGACATCATTACAGTCTTTTTCCACTTTATACTGGTAAGTAAAAATCTTAGGCAGAAATTAAGGTGGAAATAGGTATCATTGAAATTAACAAAACATTATTTCTGAAACGATACTTCCAAAATAACCCATCAGTGAAAGTCTGGGATGTTATTTTTTTCATTTATCGTATAACTGAAAACTAATATATTCAAAGTCAGGCAAAAAATGGTTAACACCTTTGTTACCATGTCATAGACAGTTATTGGGTTAATAGAAGGTCACAAAAGATACAGATAAAAACTAGATCAGGACAGATTTTACAAAAAGCTAAACAACTTCTAACTACAGAAGTAATTCCACTTTGTATTACTAAAGCTGAAGTAATGGAGTTCATGTCAGTAGGAGTTCATATAGTAGTAGTTCATATAGTAGTTCATATAGTAGTAGTTCATATAGTCAGCATTCTATATGCTACAAAGTGAATTGGAGTACATTTTTCAGAGACCCTGTGTGGGCAGAGGACAGGCTGATTTATTTTACAGGGCTATTCCACTTTTAAATTCTTCCGTTTCATGATTGATTGTCAGTGATCTGACTGCATACACACTGTTCTTTTCATATCAGTACCATAAAATACAGCAATGGGATTATTGTAAAGTCCTGAAATTCTGTTCTGTGGATCATCTCTCATTGCATTTTTCTCATCTGAGTACGGCATTTCTTTGGCCTATTGGGGATGTTTTCCTTTCTTTTTTTCTTATAATTCCTGAGAAATGTCTAAGAGACATTTTTTTTTCTCACAGGACCAGTGTGTTTAAGATAGCATCTGGTCAGAAATTATATTAATAGAACTTCTTTTCTGTTACTGTACCAGGGTATAATCACCTTAAACTACATGAACTTATGCAAACATATACATCTTTCTGATGACGCTTTATTTTTGATGTGTTTTCATTATGTACTATGTGACAAGGCTCCCTGGGAGGCTTGGGATAATGAAATTCTGTTTAAACTCTGGCAGCACAGGTCACTGCATTAAGATTCCTCACTCAAAGGGCACATGCATAAAATACAAGATAAGTGACAATGATAAGGGGACAACATAAGAAGCCTACTTTGCTCTTTAGAATTAGCATAAGAGAATTTACAATATGATTTCATGGTCTTCAGCTGATCTAAAATATCAGGTGATTTATATCAATTGACAACTAACCTGTACAGTCTTTAAAAATGGTCACTCTCTCAACAGTAATACAGGAAAAATGACCATACATTTTTATGCTCAATGACATGCTTCCTATGCAGTGTTTTGTGACAGAAATGGAATTATCTGATTTTAATGCATTTTTTTTCCTATTTTAGGCAACAGGTTGTAGTTGCATTCTCCCATTTAGTAGAAGTCCCTTTCTCTGTACCACTGTTCCTTTCTAGTAGCTGTATAAAAAAGTGTGCGTACCTTTTAGAAAGATAATTTTTCCCTTTAGTGTGCAAATGCACCTGTCATTTTATAAACATACTTCCAAGTGCCCTGATGAGGACACGAGCATCTGATGGCAATTATCGCCAAGATCAGCCATAAATATCTATAGATATATAGATATGTATATATACACATATACTTATAAATGTATGTATACATCTATATGTAGGTAGAGATACATATGTATATACATTTTTTTTTTAATTAGTTAACAAGAGAATCCTCCCAAACTTTTATCACTGGAGATTTATAACTAATAGATGAATTGAAGTAGCCTGCTAGTCTTTCTAAATTAAGCCATGTACTTATTACAGCAATATTCAGTTTCCTGGCCTGAATGCTCTTGGTATACTCTTTCTGACACAAGAAATAGTTTATGTCTTTCAGGGAAACACAAGATAGGTCCACTGCCTTCAAAAAAGCAAAACTCCTCTTCTAGTACAAGAAGAAATTTTGCCAGTTATTCCTTTAATCCCCATTATTGAATTGCAAAAGAAGTATCAAACAGCCAATGGAATCCTAGCTTACATGTCTATTTCTAATTCTACTTCTTTGTACAAACAGTCTTCTTCTTTTTATTCAACCAGTTGCTTTATTGTTTCAGTTTTCTATTTGCCAAAAGAAACCTTTATAAAAACTGAATGCCACCACAAATTTTATTGATTCCAGTTTGATGAAAAGTTTCCTGAGGTGACTAGTACTTTTTGCTATACCTGAAAAAGTTCCCTCATTTCTGATTTTAAGAACTTGGTGAATTGAAGTGTTCAAAAGACTATCAAAACAGGCTGCCATATCACATTGAAGCTATAATGTGTCAAAGTGCCTATAGCTTTCCTTAAGTACTGCTAAGCATCAGCAAATTACATAGAAAGTTGTCCCTTTCTCAGTGTCTGAAATAAGCAAGCAGGAAGATTAGATAGCAGTTGCAGACAGAAATGACAGAAAGGTAATGAAGAGAAACTTCTAAACACATCAGGTGAAGGAAATGATGCTATTTTATCTGAAAAGTGATACAGAAGAAAACAGGTCCTGAACAGCATGAAGATTTAGAAAGGAAATCCTGAAAACTAATCCTGTTCTGAAAAATGTCACACACTGGTCCTAAAGCCACACACATCAGACCTAACCTGTGAAGCTAGCAGCAATAATAATTCAGAAAGATGTAACATCAAATTCACTAGAAGCAGAATTCTCTAAGTTCTCCTTTCCCACCCAGCTGCCTCAAAGTGGTAAAGGGAGAAGGATAAGGTGATGTTAGTGGTGGGAGAGGGAGGATTTTACGTCAGGTACTTACAACTAAAGCCTATTGGCCTGTCTGTCCTTTGCAATACCGGGTAAGGCAGCCGTACATCCTCTGAGGATTCCCTTATGACAGCTATTGCCTTAAGGCAAGACAAAATCTGGGTTTTTTTCCACTACAGTAGCACAAAAGGGAATTACAAGAACTCAACGATAAGGCCTTTTGGTTTCAGTAATAACAGACAATTTTGGCATGTTGTCAGCTCAGGATTTCAAATGCACTGAAATTCAGTCCTCATGCAAGGTAGAAATAATTTTTACAGGTTGTATGGGACCCTCCTACTTCTTAGTACAGGTCTTCTTTCTTTCTTAGTGCTCTGCTTTGTTCTACAGTAGCTTCATAAGAAGAAATATAGCTGCTGCAGTGTGTCACTCTCCATATAACTTCATATTGTCCAGGGTGTTGGGGGAGTGGTTTAATACATCTTTCTTTTTTTGTCATTATTATTTTTATATATATTTTTATCCTTAGTGACTAGGAACATGGCAGGGTAACAGAGGAGGATTTTATTGAAAGTTATTGCTTTAAAAGAATAAACGGAATTGGAGAATGGAAAGAAAAAGAAGCAAATCAACATTAAGTAACATTATGCCCACTTCTAACATTAGGACATCTCAGCTGTCTTTCCGAGTGACACATTTTCTCCTCTCTTCTCCTAAACAGAGCAAAAACATACAGAAAAGTATCTCATTCACTGTGGAATGAGAAAATATCATTATAATTTCTCATATATATGAGAATATAAAAGCCTAAAATTTGTTTTTAAGGGGATATTCAGACCTCTCTCCTACCCAGAATTTGCACCTCAAAAAACTAAACTACAGAGGCTACTTGTGCAGATAAGTAACACTGAAAACCACAGGAAAAGAGAAAGAAATATAGGCTTCTAATTTGTAATTTAGGCTACCATATGCAAAGGCCTACAAAGCTGTCTTCCCCAGCCTGTTTGAACCAAATATGCATAATGTCTGTCTGATAGACCTACAAAGTAAACAACCTAGAGGAATAGGCACAAAGAACAAAACTGAGGAATGTGTGAAAGCCAGGTGGAAAATGATCAGAGAAAATAATCTGCCCCATGCTGTTAAACTTTAAATATTGGAGCCCACTTTAACTTATACTCTCCTCACAGCTGCTGAAAAAGCATAATGCTTAGGAAGTGCATGGAAGAGAGTTGTTTTCGCAGCCTGTCTTCTGAAGGCCACAACCCTTGATGTTATATCCCATGTTTGCTGAGCACTGCTGGGAAGCAGACTTTTCCTGCTAGCTGAAATTCATGCCATCACAAATGACCTGTAGAAGGTCCATGAGCATCTTAAGCCTTTTTCAAAGCCTCCAGTGCAACCTAATGATGCACAGGGCCACTGCTCTTCCTGTGCCTCCAGACGGAGCATGGCAATGCAAGGGTGGAGAGGAAGACATAGGTCTGAGCTAAAGCTACTGGCACTTACGGGATTCCAGCTGTTGACTTCCATGTGTTTGGGATCAGAACTTTTATGCATCTCTAGCTAACTCTTGTCACAGTTTGTCCATCCTATAAAAACAGTCATACTAGGCCAGGGTAAAGTTTTCCTGTATCTCTCTGTTCCTTGTGACAGATTATTAAAAAAAGAACGTGGAGAGCAGTGAACTCCAGAGTCTGGTCAATGGTGGTTCTGAGTCTTCCCGCTCGTGAGGCTGCATCCACAGCACCATATTTAATACGTAGACTTTTTTTTCAATAATTTTCTTAATACTTTTTGAATTCTTCATATGTACTTTCTGTATTAACAAATTCCATAATTTAATTATACATACATGGAAAAGTGCTCCACATATGTTGTATGTGGTTTGTGCCTTCAGCCAGAAGCTATGATCTGCCTGAAGCTTCCCCTATGTCCAATAGCTCCCCTTATGTCCCAGTGCTCCAAAGTGGACCCATCGCTGGTCAAAGCCAAGTCAACTAGCATCAGTGGTAGCACCTCTGTGATAACATATTTAATAAGGGGAAAAATACCCTGAGCAACTGTATCTGAAAAGAGGAGTGAGAATATCTGAAACAACTCTCCAAACATCAAAGTAGTGAAAAAGGACTGGAAGAAGATGCTCCAAGCACCGGAGAAGAGATTTCCCACAGCCTGTGACGGTAGGACCATGGTGAGGCAGGCTGTCCCCCTGTTTTCTGGCAGGATTTATAACCCCGTGGCAGGCCCATGCTGGAGCAATTTGTTCCTGAAGGACTGCATCCTATGGAAGGGACCTACTCTGGAGCAGTTCATGAAGAACTGCAGCCCATGGAAGCGACTCACACTAGAGAAGTTTATGGTAGACTGTCTCCTATGGGAAGGACCCCAGGCTGGAGGAGGGAAGAGTGGAAGGAATCCTCCCCCTGAGAAGGAAGGAGCTGCAGACACGAAGTGTGAAGAACACCCATTTGCCATCCCCATGCACCGCTTGAGGGGAGGAGATAGAAAAAATCAGGAGTGAAATCGAGCCTGGGAAGAGAGGAGGAGTGGGCAGAAGGTGTTTTAAGATTTGGATTTATTTTTCATTGCCCTACTTTGATTTGATTGGTAATACATCAGAATAATTTCTCCAAGTGGAGTCCAGTTGCCCGTGATGGTAATTGCTGAGTGATCTGTCCTTGTCCTTTTCTTGATCCACAAGCCTGTTGTTATATTTTCTCTCCCTTGCCCCCCTATCTGAGGAGGGGGAATGCTAGAGCAGCTTTGGTGGGTATCTGGCATCCAGCCAGGGTCAACCTCCCACATATGTCCTTTTGCCAATTTTGCATCAACTCTATAATAAGATATTCTACTGACACTTCAATATAACACATTTTATCAAAGTTCTGCCTTTTAGATAAGGATAAGAAATTAAGATCTCTTCAGTCTCTTCTGCAGTGAAACCTTGTATGAAAAAAACACTGTAGCTTTTCTGATCTAAACCTACATTAATTGATATGAATCATCCCTACAGCCTTGCAGTATCACACTGCAAACATAATTATAGAATATTTGGTTTAAAAGCAAAACATTTGAAATACAGGTGCATTGAGAATGCATCGAGAATCAACATAAGTGGTTGAATCAAACACTTTTAAACCTTTTGTTTGCTGTGTATTTGCTTGTGAGGTGTCACTTCAGTTTAGAAAATTTGCAGGGTTCCTGTGGTATCCTGTAAGCATACTTAAGGCATCAGATTTCTTTTGCATTCTTTTCACAATTTCAAAGGTATCCAGGCAATGCTGTTTAGAAATATGGGGGAACTTTGCATATGACTTGCAGAAGACTCCCCTCTACCTTTTGCATAATAAATACTTGTGACACTAAATTCCTTTTGACTTTCTTTGTTTCCCTCTGTCAACACATCTGTTAATGCTCTTTATCTTAGAAGTTAGCTTATAAAAAATACTATCTCACATTCAAATGACCTGCATGCTATCTTCCTGGAAGAAGAGTGTATAATCGACTCCTAATGATATCACAAATATTTTATCATTATAACTGCCATGTCAGGACCAAATATTACCATTTCTTTTGAATGAGAAGGTACACATCTGATCAAAGTAATATTGTTAATGTTACCCTTAACTCACCTAACAATCTTTCAACCTTTACATAAGAAGCAAATTACAGAACTTCTTTATTCATAGAAGCACCATCAAAGACAGGCCAGATCCACTTTATATTTCCTTCCCCATTGCACTGTTCTTTGGACAACAGCTTTGCTTTTTACTCAATTACAACACTGTTATCTGTTCCTAATGGCTCTGACCTATCTGTGACTTTCACCTAACAGCAAAAACATCAGTCCATTGGGACTCATTCGCTTGTATTCACTTGTGTCCCTAGCAGATGCTTAAATAAAACTGCAGAAGTTAATGCCTTCTATATCCACCTGATTAACTTTTCATAAAAATAAAAAATTAAATGCAAAGTAGCAAAGAGCATGATGTGTGTGGTTACACAACAGATGTCTGGCATGACCTGTCAACCCATGTTTTCTAATCC
Source organism: Gallinago jamesoni (assembly GCA_025769975.1). Taxonomy (NCBI): domain Eukaryota; kingdom Metazoa; phylum Chordata; class Aves; order Charadriiformes; family Scolopacidae; genus Gallinago; species Gallinago jamesoni. The sequence goes on along the minus strand of JAOQGH010000012.1, from coordinate 73,257,267 downwards.
TGCTTGTTATACTGCACAGCTTTTCTCTGGAATGTGTATGGTGGGTTTTTTGCTTATTTGTTTCATTGACTTTTAGGTCAAAGAGTGCAGGTCAGGTGCAGGTGTTATTGCTATAATCTGAAAAATATACATCCAACTTTGATAGCAATTTTTTCCCCTCAAAATTCAAATAATAGCTTACCCTTGTGAAATTGTTATTTTTTCAGGCATAAAATTATGACATAATTTAAGTCATTGACTTTCAGTTCTGAAGATTTTAAATCAAGTCTCTGTACTGACACACATTTTTATTATAATCTTGAAATAATAATATATTATTTACTGATATGACTCAGATTTACTTTCATACATTTTCATATGTAGTGTAATTATATGCTGCTAGTCAAAGCATTATGCGAAGATACTTTTAATTCTCAGCATTTTGCCAGCATCACAGCCAGGTGATCCTTTTCTTCCTGAGTATTTACCAATAATATGTTTTTCACAGTTGTTGCAGTATCATTATTCATAGCCAAGAAATATAAACAAAATTACCATCAAAGTATGTATTGTTACACGATTCATAAAAAAGTCAAATTATTCTGAGATACTAAAAAATAATTTTAAAAGGGTCAAGTAGTATTATGTATTAAGCAATGTAGTATTGCTTAATAAGAAAAAAAAATCTTCTGCTGTATTTTCCCTTCTGTTTCCTCAGAAAGAAAAAGATTTTTCTGTATTGAATTAAAATCAACAATCACCTGTCAGTTTTAAACAATATTTCCATACCACAGTCACTCTTTTCTCCATTATATATCCAGCACATTGCATTTTTCATTCTACTTCTCTGATTTATTTGCCTCTTGCGATTTGTGTCCTAGAGGACTTTCTAATGCACATTCTGACTTTGGTCTTCTGGAGCAAATTCAACTTGCTACATGTTCCATTCTCCATAATTTAGCCTGATTTACACTGACATAAGGAAAAAATGTTTTTGTTTAAATTTAAGAGAAAGAATAAACCTCAACAGTGGGACAACAATTGGGAGATTGGACTAGATGATATCCAGAGGTCCCTTCCAATCCCATCTCATCCTGTGATTCTGTAATCAAAGGCAGAAAATATGCCAAGTATCCATTTGTGTGAAGGCAACGTAATATACATAGTGTTTGCGTGTTTTCTGTTTTTTTAATCTGAAGTGTATCAGGAAATGATAGCTATTTTATTGCTGCTGCCTTGTCCTGGAAATCCCCTCTCTTTAATGACATAATTCACAGAATGGGGATGAAGGAAGCTAGTGCTAAGCTACACACAATATTTTTAAACTCCTGTTACCTACTACAGGTTGTCTGTAACATGTAGAGAGAAAAGCAATGCGGGCCACAAGTGGAAATGGAGCAGAGAATTTAACTCTTTCCAAGCAAAATACTTAACATATCCTCTGTCCTCTGCAGTTCTGGTTACTCTGGTTTCATTAAAGTCTTTGAAATTAGCTAGTCCCTAAGTGACAACCGTTTAGGGATTAGCTAGTCATGTAAGGATCAGTGTTTAAGTATGGGCTTGCTCCCTCCTCAACCCATCTGTCATTTTTCTGAGATAATACATTAATTTCCATAGCAACAGCCTGTAATGTTACCAATAGGATTATTATGACTTTGCTACAGGATCAAGCAAAGGAAGCCAGACTGGTCTGGAATAAACTGTTATCCAAGCACAGGAAGTCTGAAATAATAGGAAAGCTGCTATAAAAGCCATAGTTAAGTCTCCTTTGCTGTCTGTCACATTAACTAGGAAGAACAAGTTAAATGTAGTGTGAACTGTCACCATTTGTAAATGTTGATTATGTCCACCCAATTGGGCATATTCCAGGTTTTGCTAGAATCTAAGAGATGCGTAGCCTTGGCCTAAATCCATTGTAGCTTTTTGAATAATTAAAAAATGCAATCTGGATTCCCAATATTAACACATTGTGCAACATCCTAAATATAATTAATTTTGATAGCATAACAGAAAAATAAAAGCAAATTCAGTCCAGCAGAATATGAGGTGAAACACATACATTTACAGTACTTTTCAATTTACTGATATTTTAACAGAATTAAGATTTCATATTAACCGAGTTTGTGAGAGATCTGACACAGGAACTCTCACTTCAACCTGATACATTTTGGAGCATCTCTACTGCTGCTCTACAGTCCCTACTGTGCTCTACACCTTGTGACCATTTCTGGATAATACTTTTGATGGTTTTGAGAAACCTGACAAACTTCCTGTGTGTGACTGAACTTCTTCACCAAGCTTCTTCACCTTGCCTCCTGGCAGCCTTCAGAGGTTTGGAGTCCTTCTGTTCATTCCCCAGCCAAAGACACACTTAATTGTAACCAGGTCATTCCTTAGAAATGTTCCTCCAGTCTATTTTTAAGGACAACTGATGACAGACATATCTCTGTCTTTCTGGATAATGCTTTCTTATCCTTACGATTAAGAAGTCTTTTCCTTTTTTTTTCCACCTTTTTTTTTTTTTTCTATTTTGATCTGTAACATGATTGTCCCTTATTTTAAATGAATCTCAAACACCTGGAAGGTAAATTTCTCTCTGCTTTCAGTATCCAAGCTGAATCACTCATAAGTAGGCTAGTGATCTCCGGAAAGTGCAGTATCTCTCTGCTATGTTTGTAGACATACTGTAATTATGAGTGAGGCCAATTCCTTATGTAACTTACCCTGGACTTTTTCTAGATGCAGAATATAGGCCCAAACCATTAACAACAATATAACAAACTAAAATCTGAAATTAGTTAGAACATTTCCAGTTATCATATTATTTAATTAATAACACATATTCAAAGAATTCTGTCCCCTGACAGCTCAACAGTGCTTTATGTCAGCATGAAATTTAGATTGAAAACCAACCATCCTATTAGACTAACAAAGGTAAATTTAACAATTGTGGGAGTATGTAGTTATATGAGTTAGAGTATAAAAGCTATACATGCATAAAAAAGATGAAGATAAGTGTTGTCATATTTTGTTAAGCTAATACTGTAAGGCATATTAAAGTTTGCTACTGGAAAAGTTACTTATTGAAGTCTAGAAAGCACTCAGCATCCTACATGTCAAGAAAGTGCTGTGGGTTGGGTGACCCAGATTTGCAGGGGAAAATGAGCTTCTGGGACCCTCTTAGAATTCAAGATCTTCTGGAGGTCTTAAGTGAAAAACTGGGAAAATGCTTTTTACAGATAGGATTTGGATAAAGTAGTTTGGTCTAGTAAACTGCATGTACTGCCTTAATTGCTGAGTTCCCAAAGGATTTAATACTACCATCCTAACTTATTTATTGAATTCATTCCATTAGCGTCAGGGTATTTGGTGAATTCATAATCATTCTGGGAATTATTGATTTTGGCTCCAAAGTAAACACGTTTCACAAATAAACTTTAGATTGAATGAGTAACAGGCATGGGGTGGTTTTGGTTTTGTTTTGATTTGGGGGTTTTGTTTGTTTTTTTTCCTTTTTTTTTCATATCACAACTGTGAGGGATTCTTTATGTGTATCTTTATAGGATAAAATCTATTTTTAAGGTATATCTAATCACATTTGACTCTACACAAGATTTCCGTCAGGTAGCATGCAAGTATTTTGTCAACGCAGTTAGTCTTAACATGAGGATATATGAATAATACATATACTGGTTTATTAGCACTCTCAAGAGCTAACCAACCTGACAGCCCAATGTGATGACTGACATGGTGGATGAGAGAGAGCAGTGGCTGTTGTTTGTCTTGACTTTAGGAAGGCTTTGACATTATCTCCCATAACCTACTGATAAACAAAATAGTGGTATAAGGTCTAGATAAGTGGAAGGGAGGTGGACTGAAAACTGGCTGAACTGCTGGGCTCAGACTGTGATCAGTGGCAAAAAGTCCTGCTGGAGGCTATTCTCCAGTGCAATATCCCAGAGTGCAACACTGAGGCCCATACTGTTTAGCATCTTCATTAATGACCTGGGTGGTGGGACAGAGCACATCCCCAGTAGGAGAGCAAATGTTACAAAAACTGGGAGGAGTGGATGATACACCAGATGGATTTGCAGCCATTCAGAGGGACCTTGGGAAGCTGGAGAAATCAGCTGAAAGGAACTTGATCACATTCAGCAAAGGGGAACACCAAGTCCTGCACCTGGGGAAGAATAACCCAGGCACCAGTACAGACCAGGGGATGACTACCTGGAAATCACCTTGGCAGTGGGAGACCTGGAGGTCCTAGTAGGCAACAAACTGACTATGAACCAGCAATGCACTTCTGTATCAAAGAAAGCCAACAGCATCCTGGGGTGCACTAGGAAAAGTGTTGTCAGCAGGTCAAGAGAGGTGATCATTTCCCACTGTTCTTCCCTGGTGAGACACATCTGGAGTACTGGGTGTAGACTCCCCAGTACAAAAGAGACAGGACTTACTACAGCAAGTCCAGCAAAGGGCCACAAAGATGATTAAGTGAGAAGACCATCTGGTATTTGAAGAAAGCCTGAGGGAGCTGGAACTGTTTAGCCTACAAAAGAGAAGGCTCAGGAGGATATTGTCAGTGTGTATAAATGTCCGATCAGAGGGGCAAGGAAAATGGAGGCAGACTGCCCCTCTACTCTGCGCTCATGAGACCCCACCTGGAGTATTGTGTCAAATCTGGAGTCTTCAACACAGGAAGGACATTGACCTGTTGGAACGGATTCAGTGGAGGGCCATGAAGATGATCAGAGGGATGGAGCACCTTCCCTATAAGGACAGGCTGAGAGACCTGGGGTTTTTCAGCCTGGAGAAGGGGAGAACTTATAACAGCCTTTCAATATCTGAAGGGAGCCTACAGGAGAGCCAGAGAGGGACTCTTTGTCAAGAAGTGTAGTGAAAGGACAAGGGGCAATGGTTTTAAATTGGAAGAAGGGATTTTTAGATTAGATACTAGAAAGAAATTCTTTACAGTGAGGGTGGTGAGGCACTGGAAGAGGTTGCCCAGGGAAGCTGTGGCTGCCCCATCCCTGGAAGTGTTCAAGACCAGGCTGGATGGGGCTTTGAGCAACCTGGTGTAGTGGGAGGTGTCCCTGCCAATGGCAGGGGGGTTGAAACTAGATAATCTTTAAGGTCCCTTCCAACTCTAAGCATTCTATGATTCTATATTCTATAATATATTCATAATAAATGAGAAAGCTGAGGCAGAGGAACATATTGCATTCTTTAAGATTTATACAAGCAGTTGATGGACATCCAGAATCTGTCAGATGTATTTATTTTGCATGCTTTTCCAAAGAGGGTCCATATTCCTGCATTGGAGATTGATGCTGCAGATACAGTTCAGATACAATAGCAGCATTGCTGAAATTGGTGTATCTAAAAATATTTTTTTATTACACCATATTTTGAAGTTTGCTGTGTACCATTGACCTGACTATTTCATTCCTGCCATTTTTTTCATTTTCTGTCTGAAGCTCTCACCTCTCAGTTATGCCAAATGCCAACTGAAATCTTTGTGTGCCCAGGCTCTAACTAAGGAGGCATAAATATCTAGGAAGAGATAAAAGAAGATTGGAGGCAGTAAGTTGTAGAATATGATTAAATAATAATCAAAGGAAATGAATTTTCATTCATCCAAGTGACAGATGATAAATTGGGGCAGTTTATCAGTTCTCTGAATTGCTTTTCTTGATTATTTAATTTGTGTTATCATGTTTTGATTTTCACCTGTAGTAAAAGAGATGCCTGAATTCCTGTTTCTGATAGAATCAATTAACAATTGTCCAAAGTTTCTCTTTAAATGCAAATTTAATATTAATTATTGTAGAAAATAATTAGCCACTTAGTTTTTACACCTGACATAAGTTTTGGTCTCCTATACAAAACTTAAATGCCAGTAATATCAGGACAGGTACTGCATAACTTTCTTTCTCACACATGGGTACTCTCTACGTTGACTATGATTCACGTCCATGAATGAGGAAGAACAGAGAATACCTTTGCAGTCTGAGTAGAGTTACTGTTATTGTTCTTGATTTTCAGGAGTAGCTGCAGCTTCCTGAGATGCAGACACCAAAACTCTATGCAGAACTCAAGATATGGCAAAATGATGCCTTTTGCCCTGTATGCAATGCCTGTTATGGTGAAGACTGTTTTGTTGGCAGAACCATTAGAAACACTGAGTGAAAGACTGTGCCTCTTCTAAAGCTGTAAGTAACATCAGTAACCCTAACATTTAGGGGATTTCATGAAATCGGGCACCCGCACCAACTTTCTTGTGCTCTCCCTAACAATACTACCCAATGGGGTAGTGGAAATGGGAAAAAATATCCAAAACTTGAAGGCCATCAGCTTCCCTGTACTGACTATTGCTCCTTTTTCTTCACCTTACATCATCTGCAGTTAGAATATGAATTCACCTGGATCATGGCCCTTCCTGTTCTCAAGGTTTCAGGAACCCTTTCAAGTGAGACCATCTTCAGTGGAAACAATACCTGCATCCTTATTAACATTAATTTTGTCTTAAGTTCCATAGGCATATGGATATCACCTTGGAGTCATTGGTGATGGGATGTGTAGTCTGGCAAAGAAAATAAAATTTTTAAAAAATTAGCTGTATTGTTAATGAAATTTTTCTCTAGTAGTTAGATAGCTTAAGCTCTAAGACTGATGGAACCCACACTGGAATAGCCACAAATTCCTGGTTCCACACATAAAATTTGATCTTAAAACAAATTGAGTTAAAAAGTGACCCAATTTTCCTGAATCACTCTTCCTGAGAACCAGATTCAGTATCTGCTTTGCCAATCTGGTCTTGTATATACACAACACTGCAGCACAAACAGTGAGACCTGAAAATCTTTACTAACTTACAGTCTGGTGAGGCTTTCTTTGTTAATTTCCTGCCTGTTGCCCATGTATTACATACAAAATACTATTCCAGTAGTTAATGAACTCATACCAACACCTTTTTTTCCAAGAAATTTGCATCCTTTATAAGTCCAGGTTCATAACCACCTATGGATAGTTCATGCAACTTTTAAAACCTTCTTTGCAAAAACTCTTAACATTTCTTTTGAAATTTATTCCACACCTCCAGGTCTTGCATATATGTTTGATTGCTTCTGCTGTCCTGCTCCCAGCTGAGATCTGTTAGCTCTCCACTTCAGTGACTAAGATCAAAGTCCCAAAGTTCTGTAGCTTATTGGAAAGCTTGACTTCTACATACATACGATTCTCTGTGAAACCTCAACTTCTCTCCTGAAAGGATTTCCAGTGTCCCTTCCCCACCTCCTACTTCCATTCAGGAGCTAACAGGTTATTTCACCTCATCAGTCCTGTATTCTGCAGCAAACAAGGATTTAATTAAATAGTAAGTCTATCGGGACAACATTGCTATCTATGTCATGACCTATTCTGGCACAGTCCATTGCCCAATTCTTGTTAAAGAATTACTGTCTGTGAGAATTAAGGTCTTCTATATTAAAATAAAAACAATTCTTTAGTAACACATGAATGAAGATTTAATGGTGTAGTTTGCAAGTCAAATTACAGGGATGTTTAGTGGGAGGAAGGTGAGTGCGAAGAAGATAAGACAAAAAGGTTTCAAATGAGAATCACCTGATTCACTCCTTAGGTATCAGCATCAGAGGGAAGATTTTTCAGCTCCCCATTTGTTAATTATTGTAATCACTTTGTCCCTGCAGTCTCATGCGCTTGTGTTGAATTCAGGTTTCTTGTGGAAGTATACTGTAAGTACTCTTCTAGATATAATTTGAAATATATAGACATACTTAAAAAGTTACACTTTTCTCAGTGGGATAATGTTTGGTAGTGGTAGTGGATCTGCTACATATTAACCTTCACACAGAAGCACCCTTAATCATTAGTAAGTGGACAGTTCTCTTCTAATAACTGTTCAACAGGGAGCAAGTGTTGTAATTGCATCGGATTCACACAGTGAAGCTGTTGCTGCTGCCACTGAACCGGCTGCTAAACTGAAGAGCATCACTCGTCTTTTCCTCTTAAGTCAGTACACCATTCCCCGAATGTGGCATACGCCAAAACCTTTGTCCCTGTAAGATCTTTGCTTAGGACCCTGCTGCCCATGTTGGTGCAGCTGCTACCTTGGCTTATGCGCATCTTTCCATGGCACTCACAGCAGATTGCCCCATGGCTGCAAGCCATAGCTACTCAGAGAAGGGTATTGCAATCACCACTCAAAATATCCTTGCCAGGATCGTGATTTCCCCGGTCTTCACACGGCCATCTGGGAGTTTTGGCTTTTACAGCTGTGGCAAACCACTCCTAGCAGAGATGACTGCTCCCAGGATCCCTGCTGTGTTGCCATCTGAAGATGTGGATGCCAGGATGCTCTGCCTCACTGCCCCTGCTAAGGAATCAACTCCAGGTTCCCTCCAGTATTTCGGCTGAAGTTGCAGCCCACTTCTGCCAATATAGCACCTAGGTAAACCATGGCAATCACTACTGACAATCTTTGTCCATAAATCTTCCTGTTTTCCTAATCCATTCTCACTTGGGGCATCAATTAAAAAAACAATAGATTTGAGAGCAACCCTGTCTGCATCTTGTGCATATACCAACTAGATACTCTTCTTAGATCGCCAGAAGTTTAACCCTATATCGCTGCAGGAAATATTTTGCTGAGGTTTAAGTAATCCTTGAAAGATTGGCTCGGTGTCCTTTTAAATTGCAACAGTTGAAATAAACACAAAATAAGACTGATATCAGTAAATAAAAAATTGAATAATAAAAAAGGTCTATCAAAATACTGGCAATTAAGACTGCAATCTCTGTTTTCATTTAAGTAATATTTCCAGGGATTCACACCTGTAACACTGCTAAATGCTTTGGAAATAATCTGAAGGAGGTTTGAGACTTGTGGATTTACTGACATTTATCTAACACAATAACTACTCGCCCATTTCAAATAATATTCCACAAGGAAAAGCTTGAGCTTATTGCTGCAGTGATAATTTTTTTCTATTATTTTGAATATAACAAAAAGATTGAAGATGGGATTTTTGATTTGTCAGTGTCTGTAAGCTGAACAAGATAAAAGATGAGTAATGTCAGCATACTGCAGATCTTTTCCACATAAGAAATTTTGAGTAATGTTACACACTTCACTTGCTAAAATGGACTTAACATTCTGCATACTAAACATCAGCTCACCCTTTCTGTCCTTCCATAAGAGAATAATGTTGTGCTCCAGCACGTGGATAATTTCTCTTTGTGCTAATCACTGAATTAATGAGATTTACAGACCAATTTCTTCCTCTGCTTCTCCTTCATTGTATTCATACATGCACGCATAGATATTTTGTCACTAGACAAGAACAAGCTAGAAGGTGACTTATGTATGAAAGACTGGGGAAATATTGTGGATTATTGTCAATGTCTTTATTTAATGTTTAAACATTTAAATACCTAACACTAGTGGCCTAAAAACAAAACAAAGAAAATTTTCAGAAGTCTTTGACACAGCTGATTTATATGGAAATTAACTGGATTGTAATAACTAGCTACTTTGGAAGTGAGTTCAGTTTTTATTTAGAAGCTTTCCAGAACAATTAATTTCTCCATTTCCACTTCAAAATTTTGAATCACCTTATATATTTAGTTAGGTAATGTTGAAAAATTCCTAGCCTTCCTGGACTTGTTTGCCCTTCAGGGCTGCCTCCCAAGGGGCTTTTGGAGCATACTATGCTGAGAGTGGTAAATATTGGTGGTGATATTAAGTATATTAGTTTGGAGGCTTTGATCACCTTAGTCTACTGGAAGATGTCCCTCATGCCCATGGCAGGGGGGTTGGAGTTAGAACTCTAACCATTCTATGATTCTATGAACTTATTAAAGACATGGAGGAAAAAAATGGCACCACCTGTGTAGGAGATGCATTTCCAGTTTGTAGACTGCTCCAGCAGTAACGTCAGATTAGTCAATGCACAAAAGAAACTGAGGAGACAGTTATCGTTTCTGTCAGAAGCATCAGCTCCTGTGGGTTTTTTTTCCTTAAGTTGAAGATACTCAAGTACATAATAAACTTACCATTTATATAGCAACTTTTTTCCTCCTTCTGTAGATTCATTTTTTCTATGATTAGTTTTGATACTGGATAACATAAGGATACTAAGAGTCCTAGAATAAGTATTAAGCTAAAAAAAAATCTTAAGAAGCTCACATTCAGGGCTTAAGACTGTAGCAGAAAAAAAGCACAAATGGATTTGTATTTCTTAGGAAAAGCACTGCTAATCCTTCTGCTATTCTTTAAACCCATGCCTTAAGAATTGACCAAGTACTTTAACAAATACCCCAAAGCATACTTTACTTGCAGAGAAATCAACATCTATTATAACTGCTTAAAAATATTCTTTCTTCTTCTGTGACTTTATAATTATGTCGCAAGATATATTGAGCTATGAGAGGAGTTCCCATATTTTTCATCCACCTGTCTCTCTGCTACTTTGTACATGTGATGTTCAAGACTTTGATTTTTAATGATATTTAAAATCAATAATCAAATTTTGTGTTGACATTCGTTATACTATTTTGTTAAGACTGCATAAACTGTCTTCTAGATTGTTATATAAAACTGGAGGAATACATACTGAAATGCTGAATTAAAATAAGTGCTTTTGTTTCTTTTTTTTAATTTGTACATTATGTACTTTGGCTTTGGTAACCTTCTCAGTGTTTTTATGTCAGCTAATACTAAATGCATTCCTAGGATAAGATCAGTCATATGCCCTTACAAGAAATGCAAATGTTTTTATTAGGAACTGATAGCTCCTAAGTGCTGTACAAATGTACATGCAGATATAGGTACCTCTCAAGCACTGAGAGCTGCTAATGGCTTAATCTACTAGTAAGCTGAAAATCAAGTGCAAGATGACTACAGTTGTTGCATGCAGAGAGTTGCCTGCCATGCCTGCCTTACTTCACCAGGGAAGAGGATCACAAAAGGATGTTTTTGTTTGCAGCTCCTTCTGTATTTATTATTCTCAGTGTAAATCATTAACACATTAACACATTTGTTGTACTTGGGGAATGCCATAAGTACAGGCTGCTGTTAACATCTTCTGCATGTAAATGCATCTCTATGATATTACATTCTGTATACAGATTTTTGTTCACTGTCTGGACTTATCTTTCCACTGAAAAACAAATATTCACTGAAATGAAGTGAACCAAAAGAGGCCTCCAAAAGAGGCAGACAAATATCCCATAATACTTTGTTTATTCTTTTTTATATACATCTTCCTGTGCTAGCAAGGCTCTGGGAAGTCTGTAAGATCTTTGTTTCAAAGAAGAGTCCTGATATGTTTGTGAATATGCCCCCTCTAGGGGCAGGTTTTTGTTCATTTGTGCTTATTTTGACAAGACGTAAGATCATCTAGTTGGAGTTACACTAAAGGCCTGTCTAGTCCAACCGTCTATCTCCAACAGTGGCCAAAAAGCACGCTCCTGTCTGAAGACTGTAAGACAGGACAAGCATATATGATACTTAAATATTCTTTCAACATTCAGCCTCTCTCAGTTCAGGAACATCCTGAGCCAGGTATGCTTTCTGTAATAATCCTTGATGGACTTTCTTTCAGGCGATTGCCTTATTTGGGCTCATATAAAATGTTAGCATCCATGATATCCCTTGCTAAGGAGTTCCACAGATTATTTACCCCATCAATGAAATACCATACAATTATGTTTAGAATCAAATTTCTACCAGGTTTATTTCATGCCTCCTAATTCTCGTACAGAAAAAAGATGGTGAAGGTGATGTTTATGTACTCTACCTGTGCCTTTCATAAGTTTATACACCCCTGTTATGTCTTCTTCAGTCTTTCCAGGCTGAAGAGGGCTGGACAGCTTTTTTTTTTTTTTTTTTTTCTGGACTGATATTTTTTTATAGAAGGAATTTCAAACTTCTCGTTAATCTGATTGTCTGTCTTGGAATGTTTCATTTTGTCTATCTCTGCTTTGAGGGCACAAGAACAGCATACATTAGACAGTATGTAAGTGAAATATGAATTTATACACAAACATAACTGTTCTTTCCTCTCTTTTTACTAATCTTTCTAAGGAAAGATTTTCTCATTATAAGAACAGTAACGCTTGCCTACACTTCACATGAATTCAGGTGGCCATCAATTCTATTTTTTATTATAGTTCCGATTACTTTTCCGGCTATGGATATCAGGTTTACGGACCTTTACTATCCCATATCTTTTTTAGAACTCTTTCAAAAAACGTGCATCACATTTCTTGACTCACTGTCCTCAAGTACCAGAGCAACTTTAAGGTGATCGGTGCTACTAATTTACTCGTTTCCCTTCTGAGTTCTAGGATTCCTCAAAGAATAGTATTTCGCTCTAGCAACCCATTACAGTTCATCCTGCATAGCTCCAGAACATTTTCAAACTCAAACCTAAGGTGATTCTCCTAATGAGTCCCATACAAAGAATGTGGTCTCTTGCTGTGACTGGTGGTCTTGGTTTGTTTGGTGGGTTGTTTCACTGTTATGCTTTGGTCACTTGAGGACTCCAGAAGACTTCTTGCTCTTACTGCACCGGAATTTGCATTGACATTGGCCATCTGCAAGAACCCAACCAGCCACTGTCTCACTATTCCTCTTCAACAGGACAAGGGAGAAAGTAAGATGAAAATGCTGTGGGTTGAGACATGGTGGGTAGATTTTCCAGCTACCATCATGGTCTAAACAGACTGAACTCAACTTGGGGAAAATTAGTTTAATTTATTGCCAATTAACATAGAGTTATGTAGTAAGAAACAGGACAAAATTAAAATAGCACAATCCCCTCCCCACTCCTTTTCTTTTAATCCAGCCTTAACTTCACTCCATTCCTTACTCCTCTACATACTCCCCTCCAAGAGCTGCCAGGGGGTTGGGGAATGGGGGGCTGCAGTCAGAGCATAACAGCTCTCCTCTGTCACTCTTTCCTCCTCACACTTTCCCCCTGTTCCAGCCTGGGGCCTTTTCATGGTTTGTTTAATGGCTCCTTTAATTTGGCCGTGGGAGGTACTGGCTCTACCCAGGCCCACTCAGCAGCACTGCCCACCCACTGACATCCCCAAGCAGGAGCAGTGGTTTTTTCCCAGTATCAACAAGCCCCAAAAAGAGCTTTTCGTTGGGCTTTTTCGCTTTGTTTGGAAATATGTGCTCCACCACAGTCACTCCAGGGATTGCAGGGAAATACATGCTCCACTCTTGAACGTAGAGAATTCTTGGAGAAATTTGGGCTTCAGATAAATTGAAACTAAAATGTTCCTCGGCATATGGAAAGGATTTCATTAAAATGTATCAAATATATTTTTCAAATTTCCTTAGAAAATTTGCTTTTGAGGGTTTAGGAGTCCACGAGTACTAGTCAGACTTGAAGAATCAACTTTGAGAAACACAGGAGCAGGAAATTCCAGTACCTTCTGGGTAGGTGTATATCATCAAATACGATTCCTCTAGTAAAATTGACTTAGAGCTGCTGATTCTGTAAATTGAGCCCTACTGCTATGGAACGTTTCACCCATTGAATTAATCTGCACATCGAAGTCATTCTCTCATCTATCTCCTTAGAGTAAAATAGTGAATGTAATTAACGAGTGTAATATCTTGTTACAAACATAATACCATTGTTGAACAAAGACAAATCACAACTGGACTTGGGGATATATTTCAGTTGTGGCCCATTTTCTGTGACTACCAAGTGGCAAATTTAAACCTTCCACTCAACAGTTTAAGTGCTTCAAAGTCCTGCATTAAGTTCACGTAACATCAAGTGCAGTTGAAAAATTAAAGACCTCATGTTTTTGAAGAAGTCCTAGACTTTTTTAACTCTAAGATAACATTTTCTCAGATGGTAACAATCTCTTATTTCCAAATACAAGAGTTCTTCAAAACAGAAGAGATTAATCTTTAGATTTAAATTACTATGTATAATAGTATTAAATTACTATTTAAATTACTATGAGGGCTCTTTCAAAACTGTGTTACTTCTGCTTTCATGTTTCTTGTCAGAAACTGTTACTTTTTTTTTTCAAAAACAGATGAAACTTAAATTTATCTCAAACAAATGTTATGAAAGAAATAGTAAAATAATTAGAAGACAGTGACTTAAAATCTCAAGGATATGTCCAAGTTTCATATACCCTTAAAAGCAACACATTTTTCCAGCTACTGAGCAGAAAAAGAACCTGTCTTGTCATAATTTTCTAGCATAAGTTTCATTTGGCACAGTGTGCACTAAACACTTGCAGAACAGTGTGACTTATGTGCAAGACAGACTTGAACAAATATTTGCCCAAGATATTCATACAAATATTAAAAGAATTTATAGTCTTTTCATGTTCGTATCACAAGGAGGAAAAAAAAAAACAGTAACTTTTTTTTCACTAGTTGATTGAGTATGAATTATTTGCTCAATCCCAGTGTTTTTCCACTCTCTAAGTATTTCAAAATGCAAGGCAATTGTAACGACTGATAATGCTTCTCTTCACTTCAGTGTAGCACTTTGAGAGTATAAAACTCTTCAGAATCAGGCCCTGCAAGGGAAAATAATTTAGTGCACCGCAATGTCAGTTACCACATCTCATCCGCTGTTCTGGGGGTAGCAAACCACTAGACATGAACATCAAGGAGAGTCTGTATTTCAAAAGAGTTGGGAGGCAACTGAACTGTTTTACCATAGACTATTATTGCTGAACAGAGTTTAAAGTTATTTTAATAAGTTCATAAATTAAATACTGAACACTATGTCCTGCATCCTCCCCTCTCCAGCAAATGGTACCCTGGAAAAGGCACTTGAAATATTAATGACCTGCAATTAATTTTCTTTGGTGAGTCAAACTTGTTTCTATCTTCGACTTTTTGTGTGCTTACTATTTCGGAAAATTAAATGGGAAAGGATATCCAAAAAGTGTTCTAACACTGATATGGAGAGTTTTTTGTTTCAGTGTGTTCTAGTATACATTTTTGCAATTTGTCAGTGTATCCATCATCTTACCACAACTGCACTGGGACTGTTTTGTTTGGTTTTTTTAAAGGAAAGAAAGCTTTCATCTGCATGATTTCCACCACTGCCATTAAACAGATCCTGTGCATTATGTACTTTGTCATTAGTATGGCACAGGAGATGCAAGATGGTCACAGGAAGTTTGTCATTGCTTTCATTGGCAAAGATAGCCTATATCAGTGTTCATGCTGCAATCTGGCAAATTATTCATACAGTTAGTTGGTGAACAGGCTCATAATGAGCACAGAACTGCAATGGTTATGAAGTGCTTTTCTTGGCTGGACACAATTTTTACCATTTTCTGTATTGGTGATAAAGAGTCCTCCAGCAATGTGAAGGTTGAGGTAGTATTGCTTGGTAGTGTACTTCATCTTTGGCAAATGCAGAGCTTACACAGTGAGAGAGTTATGAGGCTGAATCATTTTATGTTGACAACTCAGAACTGTGGACCTTGGAAAGCTCAGAAAGCTGCAGATGGTTATTCTTTCTGTTTTGTAGGGTTGTTTTTGTTTGGGTTTGTTTTGCTGTTGTTTTTTTTTTTTTTCTTTTTCTTTTTTTCAGAAAAAGGAACCCATTAGCTTCATAGTAGTGAGGAATTCATGTGAAGAAAATCTTCCAGATTTTGCTCTCTTATCTAGATAAATTGTCTGAGTATTAAACTTACCTTCTTGTGCATGAATATTTAATTTTCAGACAAGTGAAGCTGGAAATATAAAAAAATTCTCGGACACCATTTAAAAATTCTTGATAATTTTACTGTTACTTACAATAGAATTATAAGTTCGACCTAAGGTTTTGTGTTAGGTTAATAGCAGTTTGCTTCTGCTATAACAGCCTTCCATAAAATAAGCTTCTATTAAGCTTACAGAGAAAAGTAAGAAAGCTGTTACATCACTTGAAACTTGATTATTTAAGACTGTCAATGTATGTTTTCTTGCATCATGTTTTCTTTTGGTCTCATAGATATTTTTAAAGGAAGAAACACATTTCCAATCTTAGATAATAGAAAGAAAATTTTAACTGTCTTATGGAGAAAGTGAAATAGGCATCTTCTGTTCTTTTTGATGATGAAATTTTAATCCTGCTCCCTTTAAGAAAAATAAAATAATTTTGAGGAAAAAGAAGGAGAATAAAAAAGGACAATAAAATTAAAGAAATTACAGCTTCAGTATCTGATGTTTTCTTACTTTCAGGTAGCTTCTGGCAAACTACAGGCATGCCAATTGCTCACTAATTTTTATAAAGATCTATCTATTAAGGCTCTTGCTTTTAGCTTGTCTTTCTGTTCATGAATTCATGTCTGTATTGTATAAATGGAATTGTCCTGACTAGATAATTTTATACATATATTTCACCAGACATGAATTTATAATTGCTTTTTTTCTTTTCTTTTTTTTAAAGTAGAAAGCCAACCGCATCCTGGGCTGCATCAACAGAAGTGTGGCCAGCAGATCACAGGAGGTGATTCTGCCCCTCTACTCTGCACTCGTGAGACCCCACCTGGAGTACTGTGTCCAACTCTGGAGTCCTCAACACAGGAAGGACATGGATCTGTTGGAACGGGTCCAGTGGAAGGCCATGAAGATGATCAGAGGGATGGAGCACCTTCCCTATAAGGACAGGCTGAGAGAGCTGGGTTTATTCAGCCTGAAGAAGAGAAGGCTCCAGGGAGACCTTATAACAGCCTTTCAATGTTTGAAGGGAGGCTACAGGAGACCTGGAGAGGGACTCTTTGTCAGGAAGTGCAGTGAAAGGACAAGGGGCAATGGTTTTAAATTGGAAAAAGAGAGATTTAGATTAGACACCAGAAATAAATTCTTTACAGTGAGGCTGATGAGACACTGGAAGAAGTTGCCCAGGGAAGTCGTGGCTGCCCCATTCCTGGAAGTGTTCAAGACCAGGCTGGACGGGGCTTTGAGTAACCTGGTGTAGTGGGAGTTGCCATGGCAGGGGGGTTGGAACTAGGTGATCTCTAAGGTCCCCTACAACCCAAACCATTCTATGATTCTATGATTCTATGATTCTATGATTCTATGATTCTATGATTCTATGAAATAAGATGGAGAAAGGAAAACAGCAATATATGTTAAGAGTGGTTTAGTCATAGGCACTGTATATGTGATCTTGATGTTACGATAAAGGAGTTATCCGATTTCCTTATGCTATTTGCCTAGTTTCAGAATCAGGAAAACAAAGGGCATGATACAGAATTGGCAAGCTTCAGGTCCCAGGGGGCTCAAAGGAACAGGGAGACCAATATGCTGGAAGCTTGCTCCACCTACATGATCTACTTAGATCCCTGACACCAAAATATGCAGAAAGATGTAGCAATCACTCCCTTTGAAATCAAACAAAACTTACTTTCAGGAGATGTATTTTCTCATGGCTCTTGGGTTCTTTGATTTGCACAATTACTTTGTTAAATCATCAGTCTGTAACAAACTTTCTACCTTTAATTTTCCTTTATTTCACATCATAGGAAAAACTGTACTTGAAAAAAATGAAAATATAAGCTTTTGCCTGGCAATTAGCATATAAGCATATGCTTATCACCTATGGGAATAATCAAGTCAGATACATGTACATAAAACCACTGATTACTCTTCAGCAGGAGTTCCGGTACTGAACATGTCACCTTCAGACATATTAATTCTTTGTTAGTCACACAAGAAAGTAAAGGTCCTTTCTCTTCATTGATTTATATCACCTTTTTCAAAACTGAAACAGAAACTGCATATATGGCCAAGATCCTCTAACCTATAAGAATAAGTCAATGACAATTTCTGATGTAACTTAGAACAGTAGTAGTAGAATATGTATCAGCTTCTGCTAAAGGTCTTGTCAACAAAAACCTGAAGTATATAGGTCAAAGTGAGATCTGCACAGCTGAAATTTCTCTGCTGAAATGTCCTTTGCCAAAAGTAATACACCATAAACCATTCTTTACTGTAGAGACAGAATCAATTACCTGTCCATTAGGAGACCTTAAAGAAAAACATTGCTTATTCCAGCTAGTAATATTCAGCTTTGAGTTATTGCTTTTATTCATTTGATCTTATCTTATGTTTTGGGATTTTTTATGTAAGTATGACTGTTTAGAAGTTAATTCTTCCTGTTTGGTCTTAAAAAATGACTCAAATTTTTTTCAGTTTAACAGTAGTCATTTAGGTTGCAATATGTTTGCTCAACTCACTTGAAAGTTCCTGGACTTCCAGTGATTGATCCTCTTCCTTTTTTCACTTTTATTTTTCCTACAAAATTTTACATATATTTAATGATATATTAATATTCTTTTCAGCAACAAATTTTGAGCTATGCTGCTCATTTAAGGCTTTAAGAACTTTGGTGTAGGAGTTCTGCATCTGAATCCATCAGTATGCCCTAAAAGCTAGCCTGCATATGACATAGGAGACAAACTTTAAAAAGCCAAAAAGATTGCAGATCTTCCCTCTGGGAAATTAAGAGCAAAGGTTCATTAGTTAGAATTTAACCATATGTCTCCAAATAATAATTACCACATTGATACTTTGTCTTTGATGAACAGAGGAAATAAAAAACAAAATCAAAATTAGTTTCAAAGGGACCTGTTCTGCTCTTCTAGTCACAGCATAAAGATATCATGGTTAGTTATAGCTCATAATGAGGTCACAGAAAACAGAAGAAATGATGGACTAAAATGAATGACAGTAAATGATGACCTCTCCAAGCTGGAGAACACTAATATTGCGAATTGCTAGCATAGCAAATATATATGCAGGATGAAGTTGCCTTGGAAAAAAAAAAAAAAGGTATTGGAAAACAAAAAGAGCTAAAGAAACCCTTTATTTAGACACATATAATCCTCAAATAATGATTTTGCATTCTCCAATAGGTTTCTGTGATAGATGCAAAACACACATTTTTGAAATATTCCTAATTCTGTGTTACCTAACTCATACACTCTTTCACTTTCTTGTTTCCAGTATACTGATATGTGCACTTATTTGTTGTCCAGCTATCTTAAATATATAGTCTCCGGTGGAGGTAAACAATCAGAATTAAACTGGAAACTGTCCAGTACTTCTGAATGACACTGGGTCATTTCAAAACACTAACCCTCTGCTGAGACTGCCCATATTTTCATTGGGTACTCCCTTGAAAACCAGTAACAATTTTTAATTCTGCTACTAGTCGTTTTTTAGAGCTGACTAAAGCATGGAAACAACATGTTCTTGTTTGAAAAACTCTATAATCCTTTGAATGCGGTGTCCAGCTTTAAAGATTTGAATAAGTGAATCACTATTGAATAAGCATGTCTTGGGGAATTTATTTTTTTTCTCCGTTCCAAGCCTAGTTTCTAGGAAAGGTAAACCATATAAATACAAATATATTTACTTAAAAATTAAAATGGCTGTGCAACAAAACAATCAATATTAAATTGTCAGTGATGTATTAAGGAATAGTTCATCAAATTTTTAAAAAGTCTTTGAAATCAACAGGTGTTCCTCTTTCCTGTAACTAACAAAAGCAGTCTATTCAGATGAAATAGCTTTCTAACAATACATGCAATTAAGAGCCAGAATGCAGAAACTGTTGGTTTTCTGATCAAGGAAACCTCCTGGTGACAGTTTTGAAACCTTATTAATGAAAATCAGATTAAAGGAAGAAGAGATTTTTCCTACACAAAACCTGTATGCACAATTCCTTGGCCCTAAGCTCATTTAAATATGGTCAGGGAAGAAGATGGCAAAGCAAATAGCAATATATCAGACTCTGTGGGAAGATCTATTCAATGCTAAGAAATACTAAAAAAGGTAGCAAGTCCAAGTATTGTGGAAATGTACCTATATACTTGAAAAGTCTTTGGGAATATTTAATATCAGCAGTACCATATGCACTGAAAATAGTGTTCTAAAATGTAATGGACTCCTCAGCAGTTACAAAGGATTCAAGTAAATGGTAAATTTAAAATATGACTAAGTATCTAAAATACAAGAATAAGACATTCTTCATCTTGTGGAAGTGAACTCGATTTCTAATCAGAACCTGCTCAAGAACATACCCTCAGGGCACAAAAATGTCTAGCGTTTGTGAACTTGCACAGGTCTTGCTAAGGGAGCATCATATTTAAATTTAGCAGCTTGCTGAAACAAATGACAAAGTGTTCATTCATTCTATATTTTTTTTCAGGAAACATATGGAACTGCATACTTTTGTTCATTTCTTCTTCATTCAGCTTCAAAGACATAATACAGTTCTGATATGTGAAAGGACGGATAGAAAGCTATTAGTTAGCAGCAATTTGTATTAAATTCATGAAAGAACACAACTGATATTGTACTTCCTGATAGTGCTCCATAAATGGTTCTTTATAAGAGCATTCATATCTTAGAATTACACTAATGTGTAGAAAACAAATGTGTAACAAAAGTGTATAGAAAAAGGTGGCTGCTGGCACAGGCAAAGTGAATACAGGAATGATGTCCATGACCCCAATACATGATTTATCTATGCCACTGTTCCTGAACGTGGGCAGGTGGCGATGGCGGCTGCTGGTGTGGGAGCAGTTGTTGCTCACAACCTCCCATCTGCCAGGCAGCAGGAGCAAGAGCAAGCAGCTGATCTCACCGCAGCTCCCCTGTGGCTGTGTGTTCCTGCTCCAGCCCTTCTCAGCTTCTCACCCATGGAGCTGCAAAATTTAATTTTGTCTGGGTTGCGGAGAGGTCTTGAGGCCAGCTCTGGGAATCTTTCTGTGCAACTTGAAAGAAAAAAAAACCATCCAGGCAGCAAAACTGCTGGTCGTTGTAAAAGCTCCCACTCTCTTTTCCTCTTGGTTACATTAAGCTGTAAGGTTTCTCTATGAGGTTTGTGTGTCTGTATTTTCTGCATACGTGCACACAACCACATCCTTTTCAAAGTTGTATGAAAGGTACCCATAAGAACTACTGAGTGGTTTTGGGAGTCTCCAGACCAAAAGATTTGTTATTATTTCATGTTGTTGCAATCTTTGTGCTATCAGTTCCGGGGTCCTCACAGTTTTAATGATGCAGACCTTGGGATGCCTCTTCAGCTGACGTTAGACAACAACAGATGATCTAAATCACATCACATCTATCTCCTCACCTTCTGTCAATCACTCTTTAAATGAACAAATGTTTCTTAATTCATATGCATGGCTTCTTACCTTCATTCAGAAGTCAGATTATCTTAACTACCAGAACCGGAACCTGTGAGTTCTATTAGATAGCTTGCTTTAAAATTAAGTAAATCACCCAATACAGCCTTATCAGCAGCTATTCAGTTTGCCTAGTTAGCAAATGAAACAGTTTGGGGTACTTCAAAGCTTTTGTAGCTAAGTTATCCAAATTGGCACACAGAATATAGTTACTACAGCTAAAACATTATTACAGTCTAGACCCCTCTCCTTTCTTCGTCTGTGCTGCCCTCTCCAGGACTAAAACCAAATAAACAAATAAGTGAGTTTTACAACTGTAAGAGTAATAAAGGATGAACACGGAACTAGTGCTCCATAGGGAGGGATCCAGCGTGGGCTCCACCATGGCCCTGGAAGCAAGGGAGAACCCTTTGATACCCCTGACATTCTTTCTTTCCATCCTTCCTTCTGCCACTTAATGATATACTTTTACTTCCTTATTCTTTGAAGTATTACCAGAAGCCACTTCATCCCACAGCTTCAACTCACTTTGTATCATAGAATCACAGAATTGTCAGATTTGGAAGGGACCTCGAGAGATCATCTAGTCCAACTCCCCTGCTAAAGCTGGATTGCCCAGAGCATCACTCAGGACTGCATCCAGGCGGGTCTTGAAGATCCCAGAAGAAGGGGACTCCACGACCTCCCTGGGCAGCCTGTTCCAGTGCTCTGTCACCCTCACTGTAAAGAAGTTTTTTCTCA